>CM040432.1:101967753-103167753 GCA_022702705.1 Papilionanthe hookeriana x Papilionanthe teres
TATTTATAATGATTTTATAAAGTCCAAGCATTCAACGCAAGTATACGTATCGTATCATGCAATACAGGGCTCTAGTGGAGTCCTGGTTATCTATCCCATAGGGAAGTTTTAAGTTGAAGCAAAGTGAATTCGTTCCTTTTAAGTATACGTTTTCCTTTGCTTCAACGGCGCCAGAATACCTTTTCCACCATTTTGCTCCTTTTTGCTCCTTTTCGATCTGAATTTGTTCCTTTTTTATTCTTTTCGCTCCAATCAACTAAAATCATCATACCTGCAACATATCATGAAAAATACCTTTCTTTAAAGTGTAATATCACTAAAAATAAGTAAAATTAGATAGCATAAACCATATATATTTTTGGTTCATCAATTTGCTAGGTACCCTTCACAGAGCTTGTCATTACTGTGCAGGGAACCGCCTCCTGAACTTGAGTATTGCATGATATTTTTTGTATATTCTATTGATAGGACGTGTTGGAATCGCTTTTGGCTTTATGGTTGGGGTTGAGGTTTCTCGAGTGTTAGCTAGACATCGAAGTTCATGAACTCCTTCGATTTCCTGAGTGTTATTTGAACTTGGGATTATGCACATAGTGAGTTGAATTATTTTTTATATTTCTTTGAGTAAAAATCTATAATATGGAAATAAAAAATACTTTATTATTATTTTTTTGGTATTGATCAAGAAGTTTTGGCTAAGAAAAAAATCTTTTGAGATCATATCTACTTACATCCGGGGAACTCCCTTACTAATGTAAGTCTTGTGCTTGCAGGCCCTAGAAGCAACCTTTTGGTTGACAATGAATGGGTTGGTATAGGTCTGGTCTGGCTTGTCGACCGACTATCCATGAGCAGTTGAATTGAACTATTTAGTACTAGATCCCTGATGAATAAAGAATGCTCTCAATACATACTTGTTGTAGTTGTAGGTCGTCCTTCTCATAACTTCTTTCCATCAAAAGGCTAAATTGGTCCAGTTCTATTTTATCAAATTAAGCACAAATATTGTCATTTCATCGTTCAACTTTTGCTAGTCAACCATATCTTCATCGTTAATGTTGAGGCTGTCACTATCTTCAGCTGTGGTAGTTATAGTTGATTAAAAACATCGCTTCCTTTCATAAAACATTTTACTACTTTAGTTTCTATCTTCATTGCTTCAGGCTCATCAACTATAGGGTGTAGTCTTTGAGGCATTCCATCCCCCATGAAAATGCAATTAGACATTAGATCAACTATTTGATTATTCTCCCTTACAATATTTTCAATTTTGAATTTATCAAACATCTAGATTTTCTTTTTAAGTTTGTTAAGATATTTAGCCATCATCATATCTTTAGCTTCAAATTCTCCGTTCATCAGATTTACACTAGCTTTGAATTTGACAACACGTGAGGATATCAAGGGCCCATCTCATAAGCTAATCACAGTTCGAGAATTTGAGCCTCATAGTCTACTTGGTTTTCTGTAACTTCAGGTTATATTTCAATTGAGTGGTAAAGATGCTCTCCGATCAAACAGCTTAGACCAAGTCTGATCTCCCCTGTTCAAGCATCAACCTAGAGGCTCCATCAATGTATTATACCCAAGTATGGATATTGGTAATGGTCCCTTGTTCAGTCGCATGATTTAGAAAAGTCCAACAAAAAGTTGTTTACTACTTGTGCCTTGATTGAGATTCGAAGGACGTAGGAGATGTTGAGCTCACTAAGTTCTACTACCCACATGAGGAGCTGTCTAGAATGCTCTGACCGAGTGAGAATGGATTTCATTGAGTGATCAATGTGACTCGCATTAGATGCCTCTGTATGTAGGTCCAGAGTCTGTGAGTGGAAAATATCAAAGCTATAGTTAGCTTTTCAATAATCAGGTACTTGATATTGATGCTTCTATTGACCTGACTGGTATAGTGGACTGAGAATTTCTTTTTCAGTTTCTCTTGAACAAGCATTGAGCTGATGGTCTCAGGCCTGACTTCCAAGTACAGAGAGAGTTATTCATTTAATTTTGGACTTTGGAGTAGTGGTGATGACTTCAAGGAATCTTTCACCTATTTAAGTACTTGCTTGTAGTCTACCGATCATTCAAATTTATTTGTTTTCCTTAGCATTTTAAAGAGTGATTCACCCTTGCCATTCGACTTGGAGATGTTCCAGTTAAACATGTATTCTGATCGGTTAGCTTATATACTTCATTCATGTTCTGAGGGGAATGCATGTTCAAAAATATCTATTCTTTCTTTGGATTAGTCTTTATGCCTTAAGGGGTTTCGAAGAAGCTAAGGATTATGTTTATTGACTTCCTAAAGGTGATTTAGATTATGTTTATTGACTTCCCAAATGTGTACTTAAGTGGATTCAGTCTCATGTTATTTTTTATGAGTTTTGAATATTTCATTTGAGTTATTTATGTGTTGTTGAGGTATTAAATTTTAACAAACACACCATCCACATGCACCATAATATTTTACCCTTTTATTCAGAAAAAAATATATCCATGAGCCACTAGTAAGTATCCTTAGTACTTTTAAGCCCAATGAGCATTACATTGTAATAATACACCCCCTTAATCGTGTTAAAGGCCATCATCTGTACATCAAATGCATGGATTTTGATTTGGTGGTAGTCGAAAATAGTGTCCAAGTAGCTCACTGTTGAATGTTCGATTGTTAAATCCACAAACACGTTGATCCTTGCAGAGGGTAGCTATTCTTTGGGTAGCTAGTGCTCACGTTGGTGAAGTCACACACATACTTCACTTATCATTTGCCTTCTGCTCTATTTCTCACCGCGACTTTTTGAGGTGATGAAAATAAGTGTAATTTATTAATAATAAAGTCACTTATATCAATGCAAGTATACATATCTCTCAAGTAATACAGGGCTCTAGTGGAGTCCATGTTATCGATCCCACAAGGAAGTGAGATAAAAGGTCCTTAGTCAAATTCTAGTCTACTACAATTACTCTTTAGTTTGGAATATCGATTAAAATGATGTTTTATCTAGCAACTACTTCTAAATGCAAGTGTTAAATGTAAAGATAGTAACTATAACTAAATGCAAATATTAATTATAAAGATAACCCTTTTTGGATGAATTTGTTTGGAGAATTTTGAGATACTAAAAACTACTATTCTTATGTAATGAAATGGATAATGTATAGGAATGAGATGCATTAAATATTGTATGTGCCCAATAAGAGCAATCCTATTCTTTACCCTTTGGTCCAGGCATAAAGAACATTGACTAATCTTATGCTTGTTTACTGAATCCGTGGCTAAGCTGGGAGGATACCGGCTCTCACCGCGGAGCTCCCACGTTCCCCTCACCTAAGGGCTAACATGTCCGCTTTAGTACTCAAACATTAGGACCGAATTGGGGATTTTAGTCTGTCACTCTAAAATCTCCACTTCTACGTCAAATAATTATATTTCCCTATTTATTTACATTTAATCCCCATGAACTTCACCATCCATGGAATTTGAATGTGGTTCGTACTTAGTTGTAGAAAGCGTAACCCTCTCAGATCGTATGTTTTCACAATGAATTTTCACATTACAATAGACCTTAATTGCAATGTAAATGAAGTGCAAATAAAAACCATCACATTTATATATAAAACTTCTTCTAGCATGTATGTAAACATCCTACACATTAATTCTATTCATTACAAAAGAAAAATAAAAGGAAAAGAATGACATAATCTTCTCATGCCACTATTTCTAAAGAAGAAGAAAGAGTAAGATAGATACGTCACGAAGCACGAAGAAAACACAACGGAAACTTTATTTAACCAAAGCAAATCCACTAGGTAAGTGTTTACAAAAGTATAAGATAATGAAGAACAATACTTAGCTTTTTCCATTTGAAATAAAGATTAAGATATCTCCCACAAAGTCTCCCATCGATCCATGCAATGCTAGTGAAATCCTTTACAAATTCTCTCAAAATCTTCTCTCCAATCCCTCCCAAAGGGTAGAAATCTACATTTCTACTCTTAATCTACGAACCGTAAACATTCTCCAAATTTTTCCTAACATTCCTCTTCCCTTTTCTAACATTCCTCCTCTTTTTTCTGACCTAAATTTGTTCTTTTAAAGTGTAGGGACTAAGATTGAAGAGTTGCCACAAGAACCATTCCAAAAGAGTCCAAATACGTTGAATTTCGGCCCATAACCGCCGAAATTCGGTTCATAGTCTTCTCGGGCGGTGTTGGCGGGCTTGAGAGTGCTGCCGGTGAGCTTTTTTGTCATTTTTTGGTCTTCTCGGGAAAATCTCACCGTCGGCGCCCTTGAGGGCGCTTTCGGCTAGCAGACTGCGCAGCACCACCATTTCATTATGTTTGGCTCGCTTTTAGCTTCGATTTGCCCCGTTTCAGTTGTGTTGTGTTCATAACTATAACCTTGCAAAATAAGCATGAAAATAACCTTTATTTAAAGTGTAATTTCATTCAAAAATTTGCAAGAAGTGTAAAAGAGATTAAGCATCGAAAGACTTATCGAAAGGTGTCAGAGCAAAATTTCATTTCTTGCTCATTTTGTCTCCAAATTGCACCGTTTTTGTTTCTTTTTACTCCAATCATCTCAACTCATCATACCTATAATAAATCATGAAAAATACATTCCTTTAAAGTGTAATATCAGCAAAAATTAGTAAAATCATATAGAAAAAACTGTATATATTTTTGGTGTGTCAAAATGTCCCAAACTTAATTGTTACTTATTCTCAAGTAGCACTATAACTTTAAAAACCAAATATATTGACTTGTGGTTGTGGGTTTCAATAGAGTTTCCTATAATTTCATCTCAAAAATGTTATAGTATAACATAGGAGAAATTCTAGCAAATTAACCTAGTACTAGAGTGTAAGAATATCTCATATTCAACTTAAGAATCATGATTTTTTATTTACTTCAGTAGTTATTGAAAATTGTCAAACTAAAGATTCATAGAAAGTATAAAAACAGAGTTTAAGAACTTTATCTATACCAATTTAACCAATACCTTTTGAAATAAGAATAAGCTTAGGATTGTTTTTAAGTCTTTTAATTAAATAGATTCAAGTGAAACCATCTTTTTATTAGGCTTCTCCTCAAGCTTCTCCTCACTTATTTTCTTTTCTTCTTTTTTTTTTTCGGGTTCATTTTCAATCCCTTTTTTTTTACTTTTTTTTTCTTTTGAGATCATTTTTAATCCCCTTTTTTTCACACTCTTTTTTTTATGTGAGAATTACTATATCTGGATAGGACTTTAATAATTTTGAATTTCACTATCCTCTCTCTAAAATCCAAAACTCAAAATTTTCCCACTTTTTATAAGTGTAAGTATTAGTTTGAAAATTTTTTTCAATAAAGGCTTAATTCTCATTAAGTATATATCTAAGAATTTTAGCTTTTCAAATATTCAATTCCTTTCTACCATAAATAGAAAAATCATTTTTCTAATGTTTCCTACAAAATAACTTAACTCTAGAATAGTTTCTTCACATAGGATTTCAACTAAGTTATTGTTCTAACATTCCTAAAATCAAAATTATAGTAACCTAAAGTTAACACCACATACCACAAGTCATTTTAAAAGTGATATCAAATTAAATACATGCTACTGAGGACAAATAAAGTTACATTTTAAAAATTTTTCTTCCCCCTAAACTTAAATTTTAAAATATTTTACAATTAATTCCATTAAATGTAACAGGAAGAAAAAGTAAAGGTTGAATCTACTTACTACTACAATATCCTATCAAATACATGTACATGCATAATCAGGATAGAATGACTGTAAGAGAAAGTAAATCTAACCTAAAACATGATTGTAATAAAATTACACTAAAAGGAAGTATTTTCATATTAAAATTTTATTTTTCTTCCTACCCCCAAACTTAGTTTTTAACATATATAGCATTCAGTACAGAAAATATAAGCAGGAGGAAAAAAAATTTAGAAATTCTATCTACCACAAATGTCTATCAAATCCATTTACAACTATTCATTAGGACAAAATAATATGCAGCAAAAAGTAAATCTAAACTAATCATGCTAGAATGAAATTCACTAAATAAAAGTTTAACTAGCATAGCAGGTATTAACAAGGGAATATAAAAATGTTCTTCAAGACCTAAATAAAGTTGTAACACAAACATAAACACACATATGATAAATGAGGTCAATTCTTCCATTAACTCATCACATCACACTGATTTACTTCCAATTTCTAACGGAATCACTACACTAATAAATTAGGTACATTTTAAAATGATTTTATAGATTATAATCTGAAAGATAAGATTACCCCTGATATATTGGCTCCTAGGCACCAATCTCAGGCATTATCTAATCCTTATAATTAAGCACCTCTAACAGTTACAAAGATAGTGTGAGATCATTCACATGGTATTCATCAAATAGGTTCTCGACTCCTACCTAATGAAAATAAAGTTTCAGAAAGGAAGTAACAGATTAAGATGGAACTATCAATGTTCAAAATTCATGATTTCTCTTGTAAAACTCAAGTTTGGGTGAGACTCAAGTCATAGTGAACTCGTTAATCTAATAACTACAAGAGATCAAGTCTAGTCATAATAAGAAGTTAAGGAATCACCTCCCTCAAGACACATACAGAGATCAGATCAAAGAACTAATAATCTAAACATCTACCAATCATTAATCAAACTGTTCAATCCACTATAAAATAAATACAATACAACACTAACAATCATAACTGTCAAGCACACTAAATCAAAACACTCTGATAACTATGGGTTGCCTCCCATAAAGCACTTGGTTTAACGTCGTTAGCCTGATAAATGATTCCACCTGGATTAAATTCCAATTAAGTAATCCTCGATCAATTGTTCAATCATTTCCAGATCCAAGGATTCCTATAAAATCCTCAAATTTTAATCTTTCATTCAGCTCTTCCTTTTTAGATGGATTTATATCATTGTTCCTCATATTTCTTTCTAGATCCAATATTCTTCTATTGATTTTATCAATCCACATATTAATATCATCCTTAAAATGTATAAGAAATGGATCTATATATGATACTTCAATATCTCTCAAATTTTGGATCAGATTCTCTTTAGATAATTCAGATTCTGGATCAATATCTTCTATGTTACTCTTCTGTTTCAAACTATCTTCCAATTCTTCCCCTCTATAATTATTAAATGATGGAGGATCTATCTTAGTTAAGGAAATAGGTTTTTCTAATTCCTTAAGAATTTCTTCCAATGGTCTTCCAATATCCTTATCCTTTTTTCTCAACTCAAAGTTGTTTTGAAATATATCCTCAAATTCTCTTTCAAGTCTTAGTTCAATAAGTTTATCTTGTTCATCATTCAGTTCAGATTTTTCTTGTAATTGAGTTGAATCTAAAGATAAAAGGACTGGTTGTGTAGATGAATTCCCCAAATACATAAGCTTTAAAATTGTATGGGGTACATCCATCTTAAGTTCATGTTATTTTTCAGCAGATGGAATTAAAAGTTTTCTATTTTTATAGCGTCCATCCTTTTACACCTCTCCTGAACATACATACAGTCTTTTTTAAATAACATTTTTGAATCATAATGAAAGTCTATTTCAATCTCATCTGTTAACTTACTCTCAAAACTATCTTGGAAATGGTCTTTACTTAGATAATCAATTTCATCTAACCAAAAACAATCATCATATTTTCTTTTAGCTGGATATTTCAAAGTCTTTAATACATCAAAGGTGATTTCATGGTCATTAATATTCATAGTCAACTCTCCTTTTTGCACATCTATCATAGCTTGTCCAGTAATAAGGAAAGTCTCCCTAAAATAATTGAAATTTCTTTATCTTCCTCCATATCTAATACAATAAAGTCTAAAGGAAAGATAAATTTATCCACTTTAACAAGCACGTCTTCTATAACTCCTTTTGGATAAATGATAGATCGATCAACTAACAGAAGGGTTACAGTAGTGGGAGAAATATCGACTAAACTTAACATTCTAAATATAGATAGAGGCATCACATTAATGCTCACTCCTAAATCACATAAAGCTTTTCCACATAATCTTTTTCCAATTGCACAAGGAATTGTAAAGCTATAATGATTTTTAAGTTTCTGAGGAAAAATTTTCTGAAGTATAGCGTTGCACTCCTCACTTAGTGCAACTGTCTCGTAATCCCCAAATTTCCTTTTCTTATTTAATATCTCCTTCATGAACTTTGCATAACTTGGCATCTGTTCCAAAGCTTTAGTGAAAGGAATATTTATCGTTGACTTCTTAAGTACTTTCATGAACTTTGAAAATTTTTTATTCAACTCATGCTGTCTATGTCTTTGAGGAAATGGAGGTGGTGGTCTTTCAAAACTGATTTTAGTTGGAGATATTAATTTTTCCAGATCCTTAGAAACATGTTCTTCAGGTCTTTTAGTTTCCTTTGTTTCTCTCACAATATCTTTCTCTTTTCTAACCACATCCTCTATCTCTCTTCCATTTTTTAATTGGATAGCTTCTACTTGTTCATTAGTATTCTCTTTCGGGTTGATCTTAATGTTTCTAGGAAGTGTTCCTTGAGCTCTATTGCTAAGTGAATTAGCAATTTGTCCCAGTTGATTCTCTATGTTTCTAATCGCAGCATTTTGACTTTGCAACTGGTTTCCCATTTGAAATACCACTTCTTCCATAGACATTTTCTTATCCATAAATTGTTGATCATTGTTGGAGTCCGGTGGATATGAAGGTCTATAGTTTGTGTTCCCCTAATTATTCTAACTTCCATTAGGATTTGCATTATTATTTTCCTATTTTTGGTTTCCACCATCAGTAGTATGATTCCAGTTAAAATTAGGATAGTTCTCCCAACCTGAGTTGTAAAAGTTAGAGTACGGGTTGTTTATGGTATTTAAAGCATCATAAAATAAGTTAGAATCAATTTTATGCCCTAATGAATTTTCCTCAATTGGTGGAGTGAGTTTAGGCTGGTTCATTCCAAATTGATCTAACTTCCTTGATATGGCGGCAACTTGAGATGCAAGAATTGTAATCACATCCGTAATATGAACACTGGCTACCTTCTTAGGATTTACCATTGCAGATGGCCATTGAAATTCATTTGTAGTCATTTTTTCAATTAACTCATCCGCTTCATGACACTACATTTGTATTTCCAAATACAAGGATTTGTTACCACTGCTAGAAAATTTAATTTCTGGCAAAGGCGCGAAACACTTGACCTGGAATAACTTGCTAGAAAGATGTGTACCAAATAAAACTTTTTAAATATATGTTTATATAGCAAAATATAATTTAAAAAGAAAACATTTTATATACTTTTTGGGTACTACGCAAGTATACGTATCATTTCAAGTAATATAGGGCTTTGAAACAAAGACCCCAGTATCGATCCCATGGGGAAAAAATATGGTAATAAATTTTTAAATATTGTATTTCAAAAATCTTTTTGTATTTTAATCTAACTATAAATTACTTTTAATTTGCTAGATGCAGTTAAAGAAAACAATAATAAGAAAATGATTTTGTGAAAACTATATAAAACAAACAACTTTCTTCCCTTCAATTAATCTAAGATTTTTAAGATAATTTAATATTCGTTGGAGAATTTGATTAATGGTATTGTGCCAAATAGAAGCATTCCTATTCTTTACCCTTTGATCCAGGCGCAAAGAACATTGGCTAATTTACAGATCAGGTCCGGATGTATTGTTAGTAGAATAGGTTAATCTAGACTCACACAACTAGATTTCCAATGGTGGCTATGGTCGGCCCTACTAGTGACCCTTTCCTAATCTATAAATCAAATTATAAGAAGTTAGTCTGTCACTCTAAAAACTTATCAATTCTACGCCCTTTAAATCTTATCTTCCTATTTATTTGCACTTCACCTTGAATAGCCCGCATATGGCCTTCGACTACCTAAGGATTCATGTGACATTTACAAGTTAAGAGTTCTTCTCCTTCTAGGTCTCAAAACTCTTCAACGGAGTTTTAACAATTTAAATGACCAATTTAAAAAGTAAAGTAAGATCAGGTATTAATGTCATCACAATGTTTTGAAAATATTTTGAATTTCAATTCTCCATCGAATCTTATATTATCTTATCTATCTCTTCATAATTGAAGGAAGAAAGTAAACTAACTACTCAGAACACATTGAATATAAACAACAAAACATAATAAATAAACTTTGAATCAAATATAAAATACTTATCTTAAATATTCCTTCTACAGATCTTCTGATTCCTACCGACTCCACAGTGTAATGAACTCCAGATGCAACAACTTGAAAATAAACTCTCTAAACTAAAACAAAAGTGACCCTAAATTTCTCTCTCTATTTCTATCTCTAAGGATTAGAGATCCTAAAGTGGATAAGAGAAAGGGGTTACAATGGGGGGCACGTTTTACTGAAGAAATGGACTCTTATTTATAGGCTTCAAGGGTTGCCTTGAGGCACCTCTTCAAAACATGTCCACATTCAATGAATCTTCTAGAAAGTCTGTTGGCGCCTAGGCGCTAAAATCTGGCTCCTAGGCGCCGGACACCGCATCTAGTTCTTCGCACCTCTTCACTTTGGCTCGCACCTCTTCTCGATTAAAACTGTTTTGGAGCATCCAAATGCAATGTATCACATGTCCTAATATCAAGGAACAACTGCCAGTCTTTTAGAAAGTCTAATAACTGCTAACTCCGTCAAAATAACCGTTCAAACGTTGTAAAAAACTTGACAGTTCTGTATCGAGTCTGGCGCTTAGGCGCCAACTTCTGGCGCCTATGCGCCAGGCCATATTTTTTTATAATTTTTGTATTTTGCTCAATTTTTGCTCTTTTTTGCTCCTTTTTCCTTTTTTGGATCTTTTTACATCACCTACATCCAAAAACAAAAATACTTTCATTAAAGCATAATATCCTTAGAAATTGATAAGAATTAAGACAAAAAAATATGTATTTTTTTATGGATCAAAATCCCCCAAACTTAAATGTTACTTGTCCTCAAGTAACTCTTTCTACTATATAAAATGTATAACCTTTGGAATAAAAGATAAATATTTAAGATTCCTTATAATTTTTTATTTTATAAAGTTTTTAGTAAATTATTAACCCAATTTCACTAACTAGGTTTAATTTTAAGAATTTTAAATAATATTTAACTACCAAATCATAAGATTTCAAACTTTTCATATATTTTGAAAATAATAGAAGTTTATTATATTAAGATCTCATAGATTATTTACAAGAAAAAGATCTTCTTGAAAAATCTTTCCTAAATAAATATTCATGCATAAAAATTAAGTAAAATATGTAACTAGTTTTCTTCCTCTAAGATAATTCAAGTGAAGCCAATTTTTGATTAGGCATTTCCTCAAGCTTCTCCTCTTTTCTTTTTTTTTCTTTTTCTTGTCTTCTTCTTTTTTTTTTCTTTCTTTTTTTTTATATATATAGAGAGGATTACTATATATGGATAGCATGTTAATGGTTTTGAACTTCACTATCGTTAACTTATATTTTCAAAACTTATACATTTACAATTAATTATTCTAACGTGAATAAGAATTCAAAAAGATTTCTAATCTTTTCTTTTTCAAGTGATAATTTTTTATTACTTAATATTTCTAAAATTCTATTATTTCTATCATGAATATAAAAATTTCTTAATCTTATTCTTCTTTAAGTTAAATAATTCTATTCTTAAAATCAATCAAAGTTATTAAAATTTTGGTTAATTTCACTAAATTGTTTATAATTTCAAAAATAAAAGTAATCTCAAATAAATTCTTCATTCCTTAAGTTATGTTAAAAAGTTTTTATTTTTAAGAAAATATTATCTCTTTAAGAATAAATAAAATTTAAATTTGAATGTATTTTCCCTTCCCCCAAACTTAAGTTTTGGTATACTTTGACAATTTGAAAGTATGAGAGAAAGAAAATCTTAATTTTAAAAAGGAATTTTTTTATAAGTATATAAAAACGATCTTAAAAAGAAAAATTAACTTCTTCTCATGCTTTTATAAATGATTAAGATAAAATTGAAGCATGTATAAAAAGTAAGCAGGCTAATTTTTATGATTATACTAAATTTTAAACAAAATAAAAGCACATAAAAATTACTAATTACTAAACAGTAGATTAAAACAAACATATCATAAATTAACTCTAATTTCAGTTCAACACAATATACTAATAATATTTTAACAACAAAATATTAACACTAATCAATCCACACAGATACTTAAACAATCAACATACATAAAACATAAAACTAAACAAACAAACCAAACAAAACAAACCAACAAAGTAGCACAATATAGAGATCTATAAACTACTAGTCACTAGCTGTAGCCTCATCATCATCATCGTCACCAAAGGAAAATTCTACATCCTTAGGATCAACAAATGGCATGAAACAAGGAAAAGTAGGGAAACTAACATCATGTTCACCCTTCGGAAATCTGACTAGGGCTTCATCATACTCAGCATCATAGCTACTCTTCCTTTGGGTATAATTAGATAAATGATCAAGTTTCCTATCAATAGTATCAATCCTGCAGTGTGTTTGAAATAACTCCTGCTGCTGCTCTATAAACTGATGATGCATTGATTCCCAGAAACTCGATGGTGGCTCAGCAGAAGTAGAGGGTCGAGAAGTAGAAGGTCTACCTAGAGCAGGTACAGAAGAAGAAGGAGCAGTCGATCTCTTCCCTCAAAGACGATCATAAATGCTAATGCTCTCCTGACCAATCGGCTTAGTAGTCTTCAACCTTTCCTCTGAAATATCTGCAGTGACTCCATTGTTAATACATAATGAATAAATCACAAATGGGAATCCCAGTCCAACAGAAGTGCTGGATCTCGCAGTAGAATCCACAGAATCATAAATAATACTGCCGACATCAATAGGGTTCCTTTCCTGAATGCAGTAGTTTAAGATTGCTCGATCTCTAGTCACTTCACTCAGGTGGTTGGAAGGTATCAATCTTGCAGAAATAAAATAGTTCCATGCTTTAGAAATACCATTTAATTTGGAGGATTTGAAGTTTACCCTTTTTCCGTTCCTGATCTTCCAAGATTCAGTACCGTCAGTCAAATAAGCAATGATGATATCCAAATCTCCCTCAGATGGTGATAATCTAGAATAGTGACATTCAATAGTCGGTGGCAGGCCATAAAATACATTGATTCTTTCAGGACTAAATCCTACTCCGACACCTCTGATAAAAACTTCATAATCTTCGGCATCCAGAAAATTTGCATAAAACTCTCGAACAATAGGGATAACAGCAACAACAGTGAAATAACAGAATCGTTGCCAATTGTGCGCAACGATAGTGTTTTCAATCATTTCTCCCGGATGATAGAAACTTCATTCTGAAATGAACTTCCTAGACGTCGCAAATTCGTGGAATTGAAAATGCGCAGCCGCAGTAGAAAATTTGCTGCTATCAAAGTTATCTCGTGCCTTCCCGCGTGTGGATTTCAGAGCCATCTAAACGTGAAAGAAAACAAGAACAAATTTAGGAATCAAAGATTTAAACTCTTTTAAGTTTATAAAACTTAAAATAAGTTTAAAAATCCAAATAAATCACTAAAAATCAAAATTTTTTTTCAAAATTTTGGTTCTTAGCAAAACCTAGGGAAATCTATGGTGAAAATCAAAAATAAATGGTTTAAAGTGTAGATCTGAACTTGAGACGAAGAAATTGAGTGGTTTCGTGCTCAAATCCTTGATATTTTGACCTCAAAATGGATCTAAAAGGTGTATTTTAAAATGGGGATGAAGATGAAGCTTAGGCGTCAAAAATGGCTTTTGGGGGTATTTAAGTAAATTTTCGGGTACAGGCCGAATTGGCGCTTAGGAGCCGAATTCTGGCACCTAGGCGCCATACTCGCCTTTCACAAAAAATTATTTTTGAATTTAATTTTTCACCAAAATTCATAAATTCAACTTCTAATTACTCACATTAGAGTAGGACTTCAGTTTCTAACTTCCACCACATTTTTCAAAAATTTTAAAAAATTAAATATTTAATCCACCAATCAAACATAAAGTTTAAATCAAACTCACTAAATTCCATTTATAATCTTCAATATTGGAGCAATACATTCCAGATAAGTATTATACTTGATTCAAGTTCCTAATACACACTCAAACACAACAATTTCTAAGTAAAAACAACACACACTGAACATGAAAGCAAATACACAAACAAACACAATCGATTCACTAAATCGATACAACAACTCAACAAACCAGATAATAACTATCTCATTACCAGAATATTTTAATCTTCACATGGGAAATTGTGTATTCCACTTGGATAGAACACTAACGCTCTCGGGAAATCCGTAGCCATCTTTTCGTCAATCCACTTGTTCTTCGCATACATTTCAACTTGAGCATCCAGATAAGCCGCAAAATGATCAAATTGAAGTTTCATTTGCCATTATAGATGTTCAATTTGATGAAACATTTCATGAAGGTGATCTCTAATGCTTTTAAACTCTGCTTCAAACTTATCCAAACGACTAGAAATTTTCTCTAAACCTACCGCGATGAAACCATTGAAGTAGGGTTGAGGATCCTTTGAGACCTTGTCCCTAGCTTCTTCTCCATGATTTCTTCCTTCCATTTCTTCAAAAAATTCTCAAATCTCTCAAGAATGAAGTGTAATGGACGTAACTTTGATTGCTTGATGGTTAGGGAAGAAGATAGGTTGATTTAAAGGTGAAAATCATGTGAAAAACTGAAAATTTTCGGTTTTTGCACGACCTAGTAACCGTGGCGCTTAGGCGCCGAATCTGGCTCCTAGGCGCCGGACCTATTGATACATAGTTTGACTCTGGCGCTTAGGCGCCGAATCTTGGCGCCTAGGCTCCGGAACTATGTTTAACTCCATTTCGCCTAATCGTCAAATTTCAAAATTTCGTTCTCCAAGATAGGTAAATTATACTGGTAAGAGTAATATTGACTCAATAACAATCATTGTAAACAATCATAATGAAGGTTAACTTCTCCTTTTTACTCATATTTAGAATAGAGTGATCCACTTTCTAAATCTTACATACTTCAAAATAATCTTCAGCCTAAGTCAACAAAGACTTATGAGCATAAAAAAAATTTTAAAGTTATAGAAAATTAGTCAAGATCGAGGCATAACCTTACATAAAAACACTCATAACAAAAGATAATTATGGGTTGCCTCCAACAAAGCGCTTGGTTTAACGTCGTCAGCCCGACTTAAGTAAATCTTTAATCGAGTTGACTCAATTCATAAGCCTCTTCATAAATCTTTTTAATATCTCCCAAATAAGGCTTCAATCTTACTCCATTTACTTTAAAAAATTTTCTTATTTGGGATCTTTAATATCCACAGCTCCATAATGGTATACTTTCTCAACTATATAGGGTCTAATCCATTTAGATCTTAATTTTCCAGGAAAAAGTTTTAAACGAGAGTTAAACAGTAGTGCTTCTTGTCCAGGCTCAAAAATTTTTCCTGAAATTTTCTTACAATGCAACATCTTCATTTTCTCTTTATAAATCCTTGCATTTTCATATGATTCATTTCTTATTTCTTCCATCTCATTCAATTGCAATAATCGCTTTTCTCTTCTTTATTCAAATTAAAATTAAACTCCTTTATCGCCCAATAAGCTTTATGTTCAAGTTCAACAGGTAAGTGACAGTGTTTACCATAAATTAACCAGTAAGGTGACATTCTGATTGGTGTCTTTTAAGCTGTTTTATAAGCCCATAATGCAGAATCAAGTCTATTAACCCAATCAGTTCTTTTAGGATTAACAGTCTTCTCTAAAATTCTTTTAATTTTTCTGTTTGTTACTTTAGCCATTCCACCTGTTTGTGGGTGATAAGCAGTTGCAATTCTATGTTTGATTCCAAATTTTTGTAGTAATGATTTAATTCTTATATTCCTGAAATGACTTCCACCATCAGTGATAATTACCTTAGGCATTCCAAATCTTGAAAATATCATTTTCTTTAAAAATTTAGAAACACTTTTGGAATCACAGTTTGGTAAAGCAACAACTTTAATCCACTTTGAAACATAATCAATTGCTAATAAAATATAAATTTTTCCAGATGATGGAATAAATGGTCCCATAAAGTCTAAACCCCATATATCAAAAATTTCAACTTCCAATATATAGTTTAAAGGCATTTCATTCTTCCTAGATATATTTCCCATCCTTTGACATCGATCACATGTTTTCACATAATGTCTCACATCTTTAAATAAGGTAGGCCAATAAAATCCAGAATTTAAAATTTTAAATGCAGTTTTATCTATGCCAAAGTGTCCTCCAAAATCGGAATCATGACATTTTTGAATAATAGCAAAAGTTTCCTCATAAGTTACACTTCTTTGAATCATAGAATCTTTACCAATTTTAAATAAATGAGGTTCTTCCCTAATATAAGATTTAGCATCATATTTAAATTTCTTAATAAATTTGTTATCCAATTCATAAGGCAAAATATTGCTAACTAAATAATTAACAATATCAGCATACCAAGGTGTTTTGCATCCTTGAATAACATATAAAGATTCATCAAGAAATTTCTCAATTATATTTTCTTTCAAAATAATATCGTTTTTAATTCTAGACAAATGATCAGCAATTTGGTTTTCAGTTCCTTTTCTATCTACTATTTGAAAATCAAATTCTTTTAGAAGTAAAACCCATCTTATAAGTCTAGGTTTAGAATCCTTCTTAGATAATAGATATTTAATAGCAGAATGATCAGTATGAACTTTGCATTTAGTACAAAGAAGATAAGGTCTAAATTTATCAAAGGCATATACTATAGCTAGAAGCTCCTTCTCAGTGGTAGTGTAATTTCTTTGAGTTTCAGTGAGAGTTTTACTAGCATAATATATAAATTTGAAAATCTTCTCATATTTTTGTCCTAATACAGCTCCAATTGCAAAATCACTTGTATCACACATTAATTCAAAAGATTTATTCCAATTATGTGCAACAATTATAGGTGCAGTTATTAATTTTTCTTTTAGAATATTAAAAGCATTAATACATTCTTTGTTAAATTCAAATTTCGCATCTTTTTCCAATAAATGACAAAGAGGTTTAGCAATTTTAGAAAAATCCTTTATGTATCTTCTATAAAATCCAGCATGACCTATAAAACTTCTCACATCAGTAACAGTAGTAGGTGGTTGCAATTCAACAATAATTTTCACTTTTGCTTGATCTACTTCCATCCCTTTTTGTGACACTTTGTGACGAAGTACAATGCCTTTTGTGACCATGAATTGACATTTTTCCTAGTTAAGAACTAAATTTGTTTCTTCACATCTTTTCGAAACTTTGGTTATGTTTTCCAAGCAAGATTCAAAAGAAGTTCCAAAAACTGAAAAATTGTCCATGAATATTTCAATTCCTTTGTCAATCAAATCACAAAATATTGACATCATACATCTTTGAAAAGTTGCAGGTGTGTTACATAAACCAAAAGACATTCTTCTAAAAGCAAATGTTCCATAAGGACTTGTAAAATGTTTTTTTTTCTTGGTCCTCAGGAGCAATAAGTAACTGATGATAACCAAAATATCCATCCAGAAAATAGAAATATGGGTGTCCAACAAATTTATCGATCATTTGATCCAAGAAAGGTAAAGGAAAATGATCCTTTCTAGTGGCTTTATTTAATTTCGTATAGTCAATACAAATTCGCCATCCAGTAACTTGTCTTGTAGGAATTAGTTCATTTTTATCATTAATAATGACAGTTACACCTCCTTTCTTCGAACACAATGAATAGGACTTACCCATCGACTATCCGAAATAGGATAAATAATACCAAGCATCTAACCACTTAATAATTTCTTTTTAACAACCTCTTTCATGATAGGATTTAATCTTCTTTGCGATTCAATAATAGGCTTAAAATTTTCTTCCATTAAAATTCTATGCATACAAATGGAAGGGCTTATTCCTCTTATGTCAGCAATAGTCCAACCAAAAGCTTTCTTATAATTCTTTAACACACCTATTAGTTTTTCTTCTTAATATTTACTCAGTTTAGAAGAAACAATAACAGGTAAAGTTAACGAATTTTCAAGAAACGCATATTTTAAATGTAAAGATTACATTTTTAATTCCACTTCAGGGGCTTTTTTAATTAATGGTAAAAGTATATCATTTTAAGTTATGTCTAAAGTTTCCCTGTTATCTTTAATAAAATGAGTCTCTTCTTCTTCTACTTCTTCATTTTCATCAGTTAATAATTCATATTTTTCTTCTCAAATGACTTTACATTTTTCTTGATAATGTTTTACAATTAAATAATCAATTATATCCATTCGATAACATTTCTCTTTATTAGGGTACTTCATTGATTTAAGAACATTGAATTTAATTTCTTGATCATTAACTCTCATAGTTAGTTCTCCCTTTTGCACATCAATCATAGATCGTCCGGTAGCTAGAAAAGGTCTCCCTAAAATAATAGGTATCTCTTTATCTTCTTCCATATCAAGTACAATGAAATCTACAGGGAAGATAAATTTATCCACTTTAACAAGGACATCCTCTATAACTTCTTTAGGATAAGTGATAGATCTATCAGCCAACTGAAGGGTTACAGTGTTGGGAGTAATATCTCATAAATCCAATCTTCGAAAGATAGAAAATGACATGAGATTAATACTTCCTCCTAAATCACATAAAGCTTTTCCACAAAATTTTTCTCCAATAGAACAGGGTATAGTGAAACTTCCAGGATCCTTAAGCTTTTCAGGTAATTTCTTTGAATTATCGCATCGCATTCTTCACTTAATGCAACAGTTTCAAAAGCTTCAAATTTTCATTTCTTGCTTAAAATATCCTTCATAAATTTTGAATAAGTTGACATTTGTTCCAAAGCTTCAAGCAAAAGTTATGTTAATAGTAAGTTTCTTAAAAATTTCAAAGAACTTAGAAAATCGATGATCAAGTTTCGCCGTTTAAGTCTTTGAGGAAAAGGTGGTGGTGGTTTTTCAACTTCCACATTAACAGGTATAACAGTCTGATCTTGACTAGGAGATAGAGTTTCTTTAGGTTTTTCAATCTCTTCATTCTGCATTCTTTCTTTTAATTCCTTTCCACTTCTAAGTTGCACAGCTTAACTTGTTCATGTTCTTTTCCAATTTCTTTTGGATTAATTTCAACATTACTAGGAAGTGTTCCTACAGGTCTGTTATTAATTAAAGTAGCAATTTGCCCCATTTGATTTTCAATATTACGAATAGCAGTTATTTGATTTTGTAATTGATTATTCATTTGTAAAATTAATTCTTCTATTGATAACTTTTTCTGTTGATTATTAAATCCAGAAGGTTTATAATTTGGATTAACTTGATTATTCCAATTTCTAGTGGGATGAGATTAATTATTACCCCATTGTTGTTATGAATTATTCCAGTTAAAATTAGGATAATTTTTTCAGCCAAGATTATAATAATTTGAATAAGGATTATTTTTACTTGCAATAGCTTGTAAAGTTTCAATAGTCTGAGAATCTTCAATATTAACAGAGTTATTATGTGAAATATTAATTGCAAAATTATCTAATTTCTTAGACATTGCTGCTATTTGTGAAGCTAAGATAGAAAAGGCTTCATTATCGTGAATACTTACCATCTTTTTAGGATTAATCCTTTTAGAAGGCCATTGAAAGTTGTTATTAGCCATTTCTTCAATTAAAATGTAAGCTTCTTCAAATGATTTAGACATTAAAGAACCTCCAGCAGCAGCATCAATAATTGATTTTAAAGATCCAATTAATCCATTATAAAATTTTTGAATAATGAACCAATCAGGTAAAGCATGATGAGGACATTTTCTTAATAGTTCTTTAAACCTTTCCCAAGTTTCATATATTGTCTCCCCATCAAATTGACTAAACGAAGTAATATCATTTTTTAATTTAGCAGTTTTAGAAGGAGGAAAATATTTAGCAAGGAATTTTTGTGCCATTTCAGCCCATGTTTTAATAGAACCAGTTTCTAATGAGTTTAACCACATCTTTGCTTTATCTCTTAAAAAAAAGGAAAGAGTCTAAGTTTAAACATTGTTATATTTAAAGGTAGCAGAAAGTTCTAAAAAACTAACAAGGTGTAAATTTGGATCCTCATTTGGTTTACCACCAAATTGATTTTGAATAATATACGGTTTAAGTTCAAAATAATTAGCATCTACAGTGGGTATTTGAATACTACTATGAAGTTGATCAACTGTAGGGTTAGCATCATACCTTAATGGTTTATAAACATTTTGATCATTAAGTTCAATTAGATTTTGTAAAGTAGCCATTTCTTGAAATTTTTGAATTTGTTTTCCCCGTTTAATTTTTCTAATTGTTCTTTCTAGTTCAGAATCTAAAGGTATTAATCCTTCAGAACCAAATCTTCGCATAAAACAAAAATGAAATAAGGAATAAAATATATATATATATATATGTTTTTGGAAATATAATATTTAAAAATCTATAACTATTCTTATTCATTCCCCGGCAACGGCGCCAAGAACTTGACCCGACTTTTGTATTTCCAAATACAAGGATTTGTTGCCACTGCTAGAAAATTTAATTTCTGGCAAAGGCACGAAACACTTGACCTGGAATAACTTGCTATATAGGTGTGTACCAAATAAAACTTTTTAAATATATGTTTATATAACAAAATATAATTTAAAAAGAAATTATTTTATATACTTTTTGGGTACTACGCAAGTATACGTATCATTTCAAGTAATATAGGGCTTTGAAACAAAGACCTCAAGATATCGATCCCACGGGAAAAAAATATGGTAATAAATTTTTAAATATTGTATTTCAAAAATATTTTTGCATTTTAATCTAACTATAAATTACTTTTAATTTTCTAGATGCAGTTAAAGAAAACAATAATAAGAAAATGATTTTGTGAAAACTATATAAAACAAACAACTTTCTTCCCTTCAATTAATCTAAGATTTTTAAGATAATTTAATATTCGTTGGAGAATTTGATTAATGGTATTGTGCCAAATAGAAGCATTCTTATTCTTTACCCTTTGATCCAGGCGCAAAGAACATTGGCTAATTTACAGATCAGGTCTGTATTGTTAGTAGAATGGGTTAATCTAGACTCACACTACTAGATTTCCAAGGGTGGCTATGGTCGGCCCTACTAGTGACCCTTTCCTAATCTATAAATCAAATAATAAGAATTTAGTCTGTCACACTAAAAACTTATCAATTCTACGCCTTTTAAATCTTATCTTCCTATTTATTTGCACTTCACCTTGAATAGCCCGCACATGGCCTTCGACTACCCAATGATTCATGTGACATTTACAAGTTAAGATTTCTTCTCCTTCTTGGTCTCAAAACTCTTCAACAGGTTTTAACAATTTAAATGACCAATTTAAAAAGTAAAGTAAGATCAGGTATTAATGTCATCACAATGTTTTGAAAATATTTTGAATTTCAATTCTCCATCGAATCTTATATTATCTTATCTATCTCTTCATAATTGAAGGAAGAAAGTAAACTAACTACTCAGAACACATTGAATATAAAAAGCAAAACATAATAAATAAACTTTGAATCAAATATAAAATACTTATCTCAAATATTCCTTCTACAGATCTTCTGATTCCTACTGACTCCACAGTGTAATGAACTCTAGATGCAACAACTTGAAAATAAACTCTCTAAACTAAAAAAAAAAGTGACCCTAAATTTCTCTCTCTATTTCTATCTCTAAGAATTAGAGATCCTAAAGTGGATAAGAGAAAGGGGTTACAATGGGGGGCACGTTTTACTGAAGAAATGGACTCCTATTTATAGGCTTCAAGGGATGCCTTGAGGCACCTCTTCAAAACATGTCCACATTCAATGAATCTTCTAGAAGGTCTGTTGGCGCCTAGGCGCCGAAATTTGGCGCCTAGGCGCTGGACACCGCGTCTAGTTCTTCGCACCTCTTCACATTGGCTCGCACCTCTTCTCGATTAAAACTGTTTTGGAGCATCCAAATGCAATGTATCACATGTCCTAATATCAAGGAACAACTGCGCTCTTTTAGAATGTCCAATAACCGCTCACTTTGTCAAAATAACCGTTCAAAAGTTGTAAAAAACTTGACAGTTTTGTATCGAGTCTGGCGCTTAGGCGCCAACTTCTGGCGCCTAGGCGCCAGGCCATATTTTTTTATAATTTTTGTATTTTGCTCCATTTTTGCTCCTTTTTGCTCCTTTTTCCTTTTTGGGATCTTTTTACATCACCTACATCCAAAAACAAAAATACCTTTCATTAAAGCATAATATCCTTAGAAATTGATAAGAATTAAGACATAAAAAACAGGTATTTTTTATGGATCTCTTCATCAAATGGTTTTGACATTAATGATCCACCAACGGCAACATCAATTATACACCTAAGGGATCCTACTAACCCATTATAAAAAGTTTGAATGATTAACCGATCGGGCAGAGCATAGTGTGGACACTTTCTTAGGAGTTCCTTAAATCTTTCCAAGGCTTCGTATATTGCTTGTCCTTCATATTGAAAAAATGAGATAATATTATTTCTAAGTTTAGTAGTCCTTGAAGGTGGAAAATACTTAGCTAAGAATTTCTTAGTTAACTCCTCCCAATTTTTAATAGAGCCAGGTGCTAATGAGTATAACCACATTTTAGCCTTATCCCTTAGTGAGAAAGGAAAAGCCTTGGCCTAACAGCATCGTCTGACATACCGTTATAACAAAATGTAGCATAAAGTTCTAGAAAATTTGATAAGTGTAAATAGGAATCTTCCAAAGGAGTTCACCAAAACTGATTGTTCTGCACAAGTTGGATAATCTCAGGATTTATTTCAAATGAATCAGCTTCTACGACAGAATTTTGTATAATTGAATGAATTTCATCTGTCGTAGGATTTAAGTAATCCCTCAATGAAGTATGATGATTTTCCAAGTTATTATCTTAAAATTTATCCATTTCTATTTCTAGTTTTTTGAGTCCTTTCTATATTTTTACTTTTTTATTTTTTTCAAACTCGGGATCATAAGACACAAGTCATGCAGATCCTTTGTTTCGAATACGTAACACAACAAACAATACATTAACAATTAAACAAATAATAGATTAAATAACACAACAAAACATTTTCACGAACACCTTATTTTTCACACAAATAGTTTTTTCACAACACGTTTTCATATAAAAATACTTTTCACCCAAAGCAGTTTTTACGACACTACAGTTTTCCAAGTCTAAGCCTAATTATTTGAAAAAGAATTCTCCTAAAGTTCTTACCAAAGCATCCTGGGAACGGCACCAAAAACTTAACCGCAACTTTTTGAGGTGATACGGGCCTGTTGTAATTGATTAACAATAAAGACACTTATATCAACGCAAGTATACGTATCGCTCAAGTAATACAAGGCTCTAGTGGAGTCCTATCCCACAGGTAAGCGAGATAAAAGGTCCTTATTCAAATTCTAGTCTACTACAATTACTCCTTAGTTTGGAATGTCGATTAAAATGATGTTTTATCTAGGAACTACTCCTAAATGCAAGTGTTAAATGTAAAGATAGTAACTATAACTAAATGCAAATATTAATTATAAAGATAACTATTTTTGGATGAATTTGTTTGGAGAATTTTGAGATATAAAAACTATTATTCTTATGTAATGAAATTGATAATGTATAAGAATGGGATGCATTAAATATTGTATGTGCCAAATAAGAGCAATCCTATTCTTTACCCATTGGTCTAGGCATAAATAACATTGACTAATCCTATGCTTGTTTACTGAATCCGTGGCTAGGCTGGGAGGATACCGGCTTTCACTTCGGAGCTCCCACATTCCCCTCGTCGGAGGGCTAACATCTCCACTTCAATACTCAAACATTAGGACCGAATTGGGGATTTTAGTCTGTCACTCTAAAATCTCCACTTCTACGTCCAATAATTATGAATTTTAACATTACAATAGGCCTTAATTGCAATGTAAATGAAGTGTAAGTAAAAACCATCACATTTATATATATAACTTCTTCTAGCCTGTATCTCAACATCCTACACATGAATTCTACTCATTACAAAAGAAAAGTAAAAGAATGGCATAATCTTCTCATGCCACTATTTCCAAAGTAGAAGAAAGAGTAAGAGAGATACGTCACAAAGCACGAAGAAAACACAATGAAAACTTCATTTAACCAAAGAAAATCCCATAGGTAAGTGTTTACAAAAGCGTAGGAAAATGAAGAACAATACATAGCTTTTTCCCTTTGAAAGAAAGATGAAGATCTCTCCCACAAAGTCTCCCATTGATCCATGCAATGCTAGTGCAATCCCTTACAAATTCTCTCAAAATCACCTCTTCAATCTCTCCAAAAGGGTAGAAATCTACATTTTTACTCTTAACCTAAGAACCCTAAACATTCTCTAAGCTTTTCCTAACATTTATCTTCACTTTTCTAACATTCCTCCCCTTTTTTGACCTAATTTCATTCATTTAAAGAGTAGGGACAAAGTTTGATGAGTTGCCACAAGAACCCTTTCAAAAAGCATCAAAATACATTGAATTTCGGCCCATAACCACCAAAAGCCAGTTCATAGTTGTCTCGGGCGCTGTCGGCGAGCTTTTCTGTCATTTTTCGGAATTCTCAGAAAAATCTCACCGTCGGTGCCCTCAAGGGTGCTTTCGGCGAGCAGACTGCGCGCTCCACCGTTTCGCTCCGTTTGGCTCCGTTTTAGCTCTGATTCGCCCCGTTTCAATTGTGTTGCGTTCCTAACAGATAGCTGACCTGATATAAATATATGTGTGCTAAAATCTTCTTCCCAGCAACGGCGTTAAAAACTTGACCCGAAGTCCTCTGAAGATCAACGTACTAATTAATGCTTTCAAAAATATATGTGATAAATAATAATAGCGGCTAGTGTATATAAATATAATTTTATAGAAAATATTTTACACACTAGGGGTTCTACGCAAGTATACTTATCGTTTCAAGTAATATAGGGCTTTCAAACAAAGCCGCAGTATCGTTCCCACGAGGAGAGAGTTATAGATCTTTAAAAATTTTTATTTTAAAGTATTTCTTTTATAATTAAAAATAAAATATCTTTAATTTACTAGATGCAATAATAAAGCGTAAATAAAATAATTGATGTAAATAACGAATAAGAAAGCAATTTCCTCCCTTTCAATTAATCCAAGATTTTCTAAGATAATGATAATATTCGTGGAGAATATAAATTTATGGTATTATGCCAAATAGAAGCATTCATATTCTTTACCCTTTCGATCCAGGTGCAAAGAACATCAGCAGCTTATAGATCGAGTCCGGATGTGTTGTTAGTAGAATGGGTTAATCTAGGCTCACACTACTAGATGTCAAAGGGTGGCTATGGTCGGCTCTACTAGTGACCATTTCCTTTTCTATAAACCAAGTCATAAGATTTTAGTCTGTCACTCTAAAAACTTATCAATTCTACGCCCAATATATAACATCTTCCTATTTATTTGCACATCACCTTGAATAACCCGCACAAGGCCTTCGACTACCCAAGGATTCATGTGATATCTACAAGTTAAGAATTCATCTCCTTCTAGGTCTCAAAACTCTTCAACAGGTTTTAATAATTTAAATGGCCAATTAAAATAGTAAATTAAGAACTGGTATTAATATCATCACAATGTTTTGAAAATATATGAGTTTTAATTCTCCGACGAATTTTGTATTATCTTATTTATCTTTTCATAATTGAAAGGAGAAGGTAAAGTAACTAGTCAGAACAAATTGAAATTAAATAACAAAACATAATAAATAAACTTTGAATCAAAATAAAAATACTTATCTTAGATGTTTCTCCTACTGAACTTCTAATTCCTACTGACTCCACAACAGTAATGAACTATAGATGCACCAACTCTTTCAAACTCTAAATACAAACTCTAAAATAAACTCACTAATTTATGAAGGAAAGTAAAAAGGTGGCCCTAAAATGATCTCTCTAATTCTCTCTCTAGATTAGACTCTAGATAGGGGGGTAGATGGGGCGTTTTTTTCTGAAGGAATACCCTCCTATTTATAGGCTTCAAGGGTTGCCTCAAGGCACCTCTTCAAAATATGTCCACATTCAATGAATCTTCTAGAAGGTGTGTCTGGCGCCTAGGCGCCGGACATCAGGTCCAGTTCTTCGCACCTCTTTACTTTGGATCGCACCTCTTTGCGATTAAAACTGTTTTGAAGCGTCCAAATACATTGTATCACATGTCCTATAGACCAGGAACAACAGCCAGTCCTCTAGAAGGTCCAATAACCACTCATACCGTCAAAATAAACGCCCAAAAGTCATCAAAAACATAACAATTTTCTGTATCGAGCTGGCGCTTAGGCGCCGGACTCTAGCGCCTAGGCGCCAGGCCAGTAATTTTGACAATTTTGCATTTCGGTTCTATTTTTGCTCCTTTTTGCTCCTTTTTGCTCCTTTTTGCTCCTTTTTGATATTTTTCTCCTTCTTGAACATTTTTGTATCACCTACATCCAAAAACACAAAAATACTTTTCATTAAAGCATAATATCCTTAAAATTTAATAAAAATCAAGGCATAAAAATGGGTATTTTTTTCTTTGATCAAAATCCCCCAAACTTAAACGTTACTTGTCCTCAAGTAACCCTTTTTTTACTATATAAAATGTATAACATTGAGAATAAAAAGGTAAATATTTAAGACTCCTTATGATTTTTGATTTTATAAAGGCTTTAGTAAATCATTAACCAAATATCACTAACTAAGTTTAATTTTAAGATTTTAAAGAATATTCTAACTACCAAATCATAATACTTCAAAAATTTTCATTCACTTCGAAAATAATTGTAGTTTATTATATTAAGATCACATAAATTACTCACAAGAAAAAGATCTTCATGAAATTCTTTTCTAATAAAAATACATGCATAAAAATTAAGTAATATATGTAATCAGTTTTCTTTTTATAAGTTAATTCAAGTGAAACCAATTTTTGATTAGGCATTTCCTTAAGCTTCTCCACTCTTTTTCTTTTTTTTAAAGAGAGGATTACTGTATCTGGATAGCCTGTTAAAGGTTTTGAACTTCACCATTAACTTATATTTTCAAACTTATACATTTTCACTTAATTATTATAACATACATAGATTTCAAAAAGAATTTCAATCTATTCTTTTTCGAGTTATAATTTTTGATTTCTTAATACTTCTAAAATTCAATTATCTCTACTATGAATAGAAAAATTTCTTAATCTTATTCTTCTTTAACTTGAATAATTCTATTCTTAAAATCAATCAAAGTTATTAAAATTTTTGATTAAGTTTACTAAATTATTTATAATTTCAAAAATTTAAGTGATCTTAAATAGATTCTTCATTCCTCATGTTATGTAAAAAAAATTTTATTTTAAGAAAATATTAATTCTTAAAGGAAAAATAAAATTTAAAAAGTAAACTTAAGTTTTGGTCTATCATAATTTTTTTTTTAAGTATGAGAGAAAGAAAAACCTAATTTTAAAAAGGAATTTTTATAAGTATGTAAAAAAAACATTCTAGAAAGAAAAATTTACTTCTACACATGCTTTTATGAATAATACTGAAATAATGAAGCAGGTACAAAAGTAAGCAGGCTCATTAGTAATTAAATTAAATTACTATACTACTTATAATAACAAAAATAGAACAACAATACTAACTACTAAACTGTAGGTTGAAACAAAAATAAACATAAATTTATCCAAATTTCAATCTTAAACACACTACATTAAAAATACTCTAACAACAGTCTCAACACCCAACAATCCACACAAAGTACATAAACAAATCTAAACTAACAAACAACAAACAACAATCAATACTAGGAAACAAACTAAACTAACAACAGACTTAGCACAACTCAGAGGTAAATCAGGCCACTAGTCACTGTCTGTAGCCTCATTATCGTCATCGTGACCAAAAGAAAACTCAACATCCTTAGGATCAACATATGGTGAGAAACTAGGAAAGGTAGGAAACTGAACATCATGCTCTCCCTTCATGAATCTAATGAGAGTTTCATCATACTCAGCATTGTAACTACTCTTCCTCTGGGTATACTCAAATAAATGATCAATTTTCTTATCAATAGAATCCAACTCTGCAGTGAGTTTGAAATAACTCATGCTGTTGCTTTTAAAACTGATCATGCATCGATTCCCAAAAACTAGATGGTGGCTCAGCAGTAGAAGTAGAAGGTCTGGAAGTGGAAGGTCTATCTGAAGTGTGTGCAGAAGTAGAAGGAGCGGTCGATCTCTTCCCTCGAAGACGATCATATATTCTAACACTCTCCTGCCTAATTGGCTTGGTAGACTTCAGCTTCTCCTCAGAAATATCAGCAGTGACTCCATTGTTCCGAAATAAAATAATGCCAAGCCTTTGAAACACCATTTAGCTTAAAAGATTTGAAGTTTACCAGTTTTTCATTTCGGATCTTCCAGGCTCCAGTGCTGTCAGTCAAATAAGCAATAATCATCTCAAGATCTCCCTCAGATGGAGATAATCCAGAATAGTGACACTCGATGGTAGGTGGCAGTCCATAAAACACATTGATCCTCTCCAGAGTAAATCCTACTCCAATACGTCTGACGAAGACTTCGTAGTCTTCCGCATCTAAAAAGGTAGCATAAAAATTGCGAACGATTGGAATAACAGCAACAACAGTGAAATAACAGAATCGTTGCCAGTTGTGTGCAACAATTGTGTTCTCAATCATTTCACCCGGATTGTAAAAGCTTCGTTTCGAGATAAACTTTCTCGATGTCGCAAATTCTTGATATCGAAAATGCGCTGCCGCAGTCGCAAACTTGCTACTGTCAAAATTTTCTCGTCCCTTCCCTCGCTTAGATTTCGGTACCATCTAAATGTGAAAGAAAATAAGAACAAATTTAGGAATCTAATATTTTAACTCTTTTTAAGTTTAAGAAACTTAAAAGAAAGTTTAAAAATCCAAATAGAATAACTAAAAATAAAAATTTTTCTCAAAATTTCTGTTTTTAGCAAAACATAGAAAAAACTATGGTGAAAATCGAAAATAAATAGAGTAGAGTGTAGATCTGACCTCGAGACAAAGAAATCAAGTGATTTCACGCCCAAATACTTAATGTTTTGACCTTAAAATGGATCTAAGAGGTGTATTTTCGTGAAAATGGGGAAGGAGATGAAGCTTAGGTGTCATCCATGGCTAATGGGGTTTATATGGTGTTTTTAGGGTAAGCAGACTGAACTCGCGCTTAAGCACCGAATTCTGGCACCTAGGTGCCAGACTCTCCTTTCACAAAAATCACTCTACAAAATTTTATTTTCCACCAAAATTCATAAATTCAACTTCCAATTACTCATGTTAGAGTAGGGCTTCAGTTTCTAACTTCCAAAACATTTTCCAAAAAATTTTAAAAATTAAATATTAAATCCACCAATCAAACACAAGGTTTAAATCAAACTCCTCCAATTTCCATTTATAATCTTCAATATTGGCTCAATACACTTCAGATAAGTATAATATAATGATTCAAGTCCTAACACACAATCAAACAATACAATTTGAAAACAAAGACAACACACATTGAACATGAAAGCAAATACACAAACAAACACAATCGATTTACTAAATTGATACAACGACTCACTAGATAAATCACGATCTCACCAAATCACTATCTAATTTCCACTATCTTCACAATGAAGATTGCTTGGCCTACTGAGGAAGAATACTAACGCTCTTGGAAAATCCGTAGCCGTTTTCACGTCGATCCAATTGTTCTTCGCATACATCTCTACTTGAGTATCTTGATAAGCTGTTAGATGATCAAATTGGAGTTTCGCTTGCCATTCCAGATGTTCAATTTTATGATAAATCTCATGGAGGCGATCTCCAATGCTTTTGAAATATGCTTCAAATTTATCAAGACGACTAGAAATTTTCTCCAAACTTTCATCGATGAAACCATTGAAGTAGGGTTGAGGATCTTTTGGACCTTTGTCTCTAACCTCTTCTCCAAGATTTCTCCTCTCCATTTCTTAAAAAATCCTCTCTAATCTCTCAAGAATGGAGTGTATGGGTCGAAAGAATGATTGCATAGGGATTGGGGACGAATATGGGTTAATTTAAAGGTGAAAATAGTGTGAAAAACTGAAAGTTTTCAGTTTTTACACGACCCAGTAACCGTGGCGCTTAGGTGCCAAATCTGGAGCCTAGGCGCCGGACCCATCGACACACAGCTTATTCTGGCGCTTAGGCGCCAAATTCTGGCTCCTAGGCACCGGAACCATGTTCGACTCCGTTTCGCCTAACGTCAAATTTCAATGTTTCGTTCTCCAAAAATAGGTAAATTGTAATGATAAGGTCAGAACAATCACAATAACACAATTATACATAATTTCAATGAAGGTTAACTTGGTCTCCTTTTTATTCACATATGAAATGGAGTGATCCAAAGTCCAAACTTTATATACTTTAAGATAATTTTTAATTTTTTGATGTTAAATAAAATTAGTCAAGACCGAGGCAAAAACATACATTAAAAATGTAAAAACAAACTAAAAATAAAATCTATGGGTTGCCTCCTGTTGACCTCATTTTTTATGAGGTCTTTTGCTTGTCTCTTTAGTACTTAGGATCTAGCCTTAGGCTTTTCCTTTGACTAATCTTAGAGGATTAGAAATGGGACCCACCCTTTAGAAATTCAAACACTTCTTGACTCCCTGTAAACCCCACAAGCTTGATTGTAGACCTCGAGTCACTTAGAGGGTTGAAATCAAATGTGGAGGTTTAAAGGATGAGTTCCCTATAAGACTTTTTGGCCTTAGGAATACCCTGGGTGGCCTGGTCTGGTGAGGGTTGAATTTCACATACACTACACTATCACACACATTCCAAGTCCTAAAACCACACTCTCACCCAACTTGACTTCCTAACTCATGTACGTAATTCATATGGATGATCCTTAACCCCTAAGCCCCTAGCTGAGAGGGTTATGAACAACATAGTGAATGCCTCAAATGAGTCCTCTCATGGCTTATATGGGATTAATATGGCTTCATGGCTCAACCAAAATGATTCCATTTCACTCACACTTGATCAATCTTCCTTTTTTAAAAGTTTCAATTTTTGACCCCCGGGCCCCAGACCCACCAAACCTACCAAATACCCTTGAAATGACCCAAAATTTACAAAATCATCTAAATTACCCAAAATTTCTCAAAATCAATCCTAAAAACTTCCCACCATTCAAATTGACCATTTTTGTCCAAAAATACCAAAATTTCCAAAAATACCCCTAAACCCCCCAAAATTACCAAAATACCCTTTTACACCAAAATCCAAAAATTCAGAAAATTTCAAAAAAATTCCAAAAAATCTAAAATATTCCAAATTTCATTTTATTCAACTACACCATGGGCCAATTTTGCCAATTTACCCCCACTTTTACCAAAACCCCAAATTTGACCCATTTTTAACCCAAGTGAACCCAATGTCAAACTAAACCTCCCCAATTGAACTCAATTCTGGTCCAATTCAATTCTAAACTTCAAATTAATATCCTAAAAATCAATTTAGTCCAAATCCAAGTCCAATTTGATTGAAATTTGAGCCCAATTTCAATTTGAAGCCTAAGGCCCAATTTTGGCCCATGACCTAAACCTAGCTCAAACCAACCCAATTCAACTCCAATTGGCCCCAAATCTTTTCTAACGCCTTCCTAACATCCCCATAAATAAAAAACTAACTTGATTTGCCCAAAATTTGAACCTAAACTCCACCCAAACCTAACCCAAAATTAAATTCCCTTAAATTGACTTAAGCCCAAATCTAACCCAAATGGGCCCAAATCCCAAAATCGAAGCCCAACCAAAGTGGAAAACTCTTTGTGACACTCCCATGAACATTTATCAATATTAATTTTACATCAAATCCAACCTTAGCCCAACCTTAGCCCAAGTTAGCCCAATTTGGCCCACCTTGGCTCCTTTACCAAAAAAACCCAAATTCAACCCAATACAATTTAAAATCACTCTAAACTTGTTCCAAACCAGCCATGACACATGCCTAAACCAATTGCAACATTTATTTGGCATGATCATTCACAAACTTTCATCCAAAAATCCATTTTAAAATCTAATCCATAAAGCCTTTAAAAGCCCATTTTCACCAAAATTCAAAAAGCCCAAAAATACATTCCAAAGCCCACATGAGATTTCCTCTCATCATCCATTTGATAAAATCCCCCCCCCCCAACTTTTATTTCATCATTTAAATAAACCAAATGTGGCCCCATGGAAATTTCCATTAAAATGTCTAAAAATTCAAAACCTTTTTTCATGTAAATGAGCCAAGCCATCCCTAAGCCAAATGGAGTCCTTGGAGCCATGCACAAGCCACATGAAAGCCATGAGAGCTTTGACTTATCACCACTCCCTAAATGGAAAAAGGAGGAAACCCTTTAATGATTCCCTTAGGAATGATTAAACACTCCCATGTATCCCCTAATCTTGCTTAAGCCTAATTGTGCTTGGATTGTGACTTGACCCCACTAATACAGCTAACACAAGTGACTTTCTCTTCAGCCCAAACCAGCCTTGGGGAGGTGCACCTAGCCTAAACCATGACTTGACCAAATTGAATCCAAAATTTCCTCTCCCCCATACCATTTAAATCAAACCTCTTTACACATGGCCAATACCCATTGCTTGCACCAACTTCCAGCCCTGACCCCACTGAGTTAGATGGTGACCCATGCCTGGCCGGCCAGCCACCACAGCCGCCAGAAAACACCAGACCGAGAACCTTATTTGGCTTCGAAAAATTTAAACCCACTGGCTGAGCTGTGCCAACCGAAATGGACACCATGGATGTTCTTCTCCTCCCCTGAGAAGCTGATCCCAGCCTCCAATTGCCCCTGGGAAGCCCTCTAGCCACCTCTATTTAAACACCATCACCTCTCAGCTAAAGAGGGGTGTTGAACCAAACCTTACCAAAACTCTGCCAAAATCACTCCAGATCCCTCTCTAGACATAGAGAACTTGATCCCCACTGAAATCCAGCCCTAAAACCCTCTCTGTGAGCACAATTTTTGAGTTGAAAATCCACCCAAAAAACAGGAAACTTCACCGCACTGAGCCAATCTTCAAATTGATTGACACTACACCTTCACCAGACCAAGAAGAGAAGTTCCCCAGCAAAAGCCCCCTCACCAGGCCAGCCATTGCTTCCAGCCTCCAAGCTTTGTGATCGGCCTTGGTCACTTTCATACTTAGACAATTCCTCAGAGCCAGAGACTTCATCTGGAGCTTTCCTAGACTCAATCGAAGGTGACACAACCCTCAGATCGAAGCTTCACTTCTCTGAGCAAAGGTATGAACTCATTCTTCCTCCCGAGCTTCCAGCAATTCTCCATTTTGTTTGGGTTAATTTCATAGCTTATAAACAGTATGGATGTGTTCGTCTCTTCAAGATGAATCGATAGAGTATAAGAACTCGAAAATCCATTAAGAATCGAGAGAGATATTTGGGTTTGAGTGTGGATGGTCACGGGTGCACACCAGTCATAGACGATGACCAGGAGCCGTTGGATCGTGCGTGTATCGAGCGGACGGTCGAGATCAAGCCGGACAACACAGTGGTACGTGAACCGCGGGCCCTTGGAGAGCTGAGTCAGATGACGGCGCTGAATCACAGTGCGACGCGTGGGCTTTCGGAGCTGCCGAGGTTGACTCGGCGCCGCATGGATAAGTAGAAAATTACGGTATTTTTGAATTATTTAAATGCCCTAAACTTCAGAAATTCATATCTTTGCATAGAAAAATCACAAAATAAAAATAAAAATACCCTCTTGCTCAGTGAACAGACGAGAATAATGTGGAAAAGAAATCAAGTTAATTGGATGAGTATTTTATTTTTAATAAGTTATTTACTGTTTTCAATATTTTGATTCTCCATTTGCATAGATAATTCACCAGGGCATAAGACTATAGGGCTTTTGAAGCCTCTGATATTAGGAACATTCTCTGAATTTTTCAAGGTCAGAGGCCATCTCTATGAAAAGTTATTGATTTTTCAAGTTCATGTCACTATTTTAGGTATTTTAATTCTAATAATTAGCATGTTGTAAAATAAATTCTAAGAAAATTTGGTGATGTTTCTTAGGACTAGAGGACCCTATGAAAAATATATTTTGAGTTAATTCATTCATAATAACCTTAATTGGCCTAAACTCCCAAAATTGAATTTGAATTAATGAGGGTTAACCACACACCAAATTGACTTGAAAATAATTCTCCATTACTCTTTAGGGTCAGAGGAACCTTACATAAAATTTTGAAATCAATTGGATTTGATTAACCCCACCAAATGGATAGATTAAGCTTCATAAGCAAAATAAAACTTTAAAAATTCATAACTCTAAAAATACTTTTCAAAAATTCACAAAAATGGTTTTGGGGCTTCTCTGATATCGGGGAGTTCGAGGAAAATTAAAATTGGAATTTTCTAAAAAAGTTGATTTTTCACAATATTTTAATATTTTAATAATTTAAAAATAATAAAAATCATAAAAATGTCACATTTTGACTCCTAATCATGTAGGAACAAACCAAATATTTTTCCTAAGTCCCTAGGATAAGATATTGAATTTTAAAGGCTTAATGTAATTTTTAATATTAAAAAAATAAATTTTCAACCTTTTTTCACTAAAATAATTCTAATAAATCAAAGAAAAATTAGAAAATTATAAAATTTATTTCTCTAGACTCTTTGAGGTCAAAGAAGTTTAAGAAAAATATAAAATCTATTTTTTAACTTTTATTTTTTTTTAAAATTAATTAATACTCTACAAATTAAAATAATTATAATAAATAAAATATAATTCAAAAAATCACCAACATTGGTGTAAATGGTCCTCTGGACATTACGAACATCTCATAATTTTCTTAAGGATATAAAGCTTTCCTTGGTCATGTTGTTGAATTTTCTTTGAAAACCCCTATTTTCTACTAAAAATAATTATATAAATAAATTAAATCCAGAAAAATTACATTTTCTCCTCTAATGTCTTAATTGACATGTGAGTGAGGTGACATAAAAATTTCAAATTCATTAAGCTCAATTTAGTGAGTTATGAAATAAATAATCCTAAAAGGGCATAAAAGTAATAAAACATTTTAACCCTCAATTAAAACTTTAGGTTTAATCAAAATGAGGGGTAAAATATTTGATTTTAACTTTCTCTTGGATGATTGAAACTTAGGGAAATTAAGGGGTAGAAACCCATTAAACACTTTGAAAATATAAAAATGAAACTTTAATTAATTAAATAATTTAAATTTTGGAAAGAATATATTTAAATTTGGATTATTAAAATAGGGATATTATTAAGATGATATTTATTCTTTAATTTAAAAATCCCTAAAGAAGTCACTTTAACAATATTTAGTTCTTAATTAAAAATTAAAATGATAATCCAAATTAACAATTAAAAATAAAATAAAATTAAATTAAATTAAAATTAAAATTAAATTAAAATTAAAGTTAAACTAAAATTAAAATTAAAATTAAATTAAAATTAAAATTAAAATTAAATTAAATTAAAATTAAATTTAAATTAAATTAAATTAAAATCAAATTGAATTAAATTAAATTAAAATCATTTAACAACAAACCTAAATGAGATCATTATGAGTTAAATCAAAACATATCAATAATTTCAACACCTCTTTCTATCTAAGTAAACTTAAAACATGAACATCAACTTGAAATATCAAGATAATTAAAAATGTAAAGATTTAAATTAAATCTAAAATAATTTAAACACTATTTCAAACTTAAAATTATTAATTAAAACCTCATAATTAAATTAAAACATTTTAAATCATTAACTCAAACTTTAAATTAAGAATGATTAAAATTCTAAATAAACCAACTTGTCCTTTAAGGCTTTAATTATTATAAGTCTTAAATAGAGCATTAAATGAGATGTCACTTCATTCATCAGGCAATCAAATACCCAAGTTCGCTGAGCAAGAGACAAAATTTAACTAAACTCCTGGATGATTAATTCACCTATGCAACTAAATTTACTTGGACTCAAAATGATCTCAGAAATATTGAAAAGATGTTTAAGACTCGTCCTAAGAACTTTCTCAATAAGATGAGATGTTTTAGAAGAACAATTGAATTTAATTGTTCTTTGATGAAGAAAATCATTCTTAAACCAAAACACAAGAGCCTAGACATCATAGGAGAGGACTAGCAATAGGATTAGGAATTTGGTAGACAACCAAAACCCTTCCCTCAGCTTTACCTAGGTACTTGTTGAAATATTTAAATGCCTTAACATGTGTTTTAACTGCAGCTTGGGATGACGGGAAGACCTTCCAAGTACGCTTTTATTTTATTGCAATTTACCTTACTGCAATTTACTTACATGCACTGTATTTTACTTTTCTTGCATGTTAAATAAGACTGTTGCATGAAAACCAAAACCTTTAGGATAGACCCTCGAACCGAAACCAAAACTAAATTAAAAGTCATTGCAAGATAAAATTCACCGCCACAACATTCCAAAATATAAAACAACTCAAAGTTTAATCACAAACAGAACAACAAAACTACAATTGCAACTAAATTAAAACATCTCGTTGAATGATCGGGAATACCTCGGATGATGTAACCCACGTGTTGCTAACGGGATTTTCCACGGTCTAAATGAAAGTGTGGAACTCATTCAATTGAGTTTAGTAAATTCATCTGGACTAAGTGAATTCGATGAAAATAAATGTGTCGGGATGACAGAACCGTGGGATCTTAATCGGTTCTGTTTAATCAACTTTAAGATTTGTTTTAATTAAAAAACACTTAGATTTTAAGATTTCCTCTAAACCAAAACACTTCTCTCATCTCCTGATTTATGACTTCTAAAACTAAACCTCTGCAACAACAAGTAGCTCGGAGCATGGTGGGCAGCACGGCCATCGTCGTCAGCAAAATTCGGATCTATTTCAGCAAATCTTTCTTAGAATTAAATAACCAAGCCATAGGATTTCGAGGTAGTTTGCTTAGTGCAACATAAATCCTCAACCTTTTTGTTAGGTATTTTCATAATCATATTATGCAAATTAAGCCTTAACCGGTCTTAGGATTCTGTGGTAGTTGTTTGATACGACATAAACCCTCATATCTTCAAGGCTATTTGTATGATCATGTTATACGAATATAAGTCCTAATTAAATAAAATTGGCATGATTGAAACATTAAATAAACTCCCAAATTGAAGCCAAACAATAGGATAGTTTGAGAAGTTGCCAAGATTCTTCTTGGATCCTCAGCTTCTCCTACTTTTCTTCCTTTGAACTCCTGAAATTAAATGTTCCAAATTTGAGCTAATCCCTTTTGAAATTCCAAAATCCAATCTTGGAAACCTAAACTTTGAAATTCTTGAGACAAAACCACTGATCATTTTCGAGAGTTTTCTTAAGTGATTCCCGTCACTTAGGATGTAATTAACTATAGGGGCTTGCCTCTATAGGGAACTTTAAGAACCCAGGTAATATAAACCCTGCTAATTCCTTTATATTAAGCAGGTGAACTTGTCGGCTTATAAAATTGGTTCGCAGACCAAACGGATGTCACAAATCTTCTAGTTTATTTAATCGAGCCCCATTATCAAGTAGTGTGTCTATTCTTCAGGATAGATACACGGTTTGTGCGGTGCTCGTTTATATAAACTATTTCGAGATGTGAGATCGGTTTGATTTCTTATCTTAAAATTTTCAAACTTAAAATTAGTTTCAAAATCAAATGCTACTTTCCAAATTATATATATATATATTTAAATTAAATTTAAAATTTAAAATTCGCTGACAATTTCTGTAGGCGACCCCCTTTTTAAATACAACACATAACCTAAACATATGCTGACAACTTCTGGCGACTCCGCTGGGGACTAGTTCCTCTCTCCATTTTGATTAGATGGTTTTACTTTCATAAATTGATGGTGTGTCCATATCCCTAATGGACCAAAACTACCATTCTTCCGTTGGAAGACCTCGTTCATTTCTGTCTTGAATGAGTATAGCCAACTCCTCTCAAATTTAAGAGCCACTGTTTAGACACCCCTAAACGGAGAGGTTATGAGATCCTTGTACCTCTTTTCTGAGGTTGGGTGGACCCCCTATAGGTGTTAGTTTAGGAGCGGTCCTTCGAGTCGAGAAGTCTTGCATAAGACTTTCTTTTCCTTTCCAATTCTAAATCAGGCCCTTTACCTTTTCTATAACCTTTTTCCTTTGTTCGTTTTGTTTCTAACGAACGAACCTGCTAATAAACAACCTTCTAATAAACTATCTCTTTTAAAAATCACAAATACACTAAGATAAATGAAAATGTGTTCGGACTCTCTCTTTTTCATCCTAAACTTTACGAAGAAAAGAAGCATAATTCGGGACTGACATTCGGAATCTGCCCTGTAGAAAATGACTGCCCCAAAGTTCACCAATGGAATGGACTTCGCCGTTTACAAGGATGAGCTGCCCGACAATGGAATCATCCGTTTCGGACAAGGATTCAGCAACACAGATATCAAGTTCGCTGACGTCACTCTCTTCACACTAATGGATAAAGTGTCAGAAACTGAGAAACTCGTGATTGAGTTCAACTTGAAATCGACTCAAGAATTCCCTCCCCTACAAAGGATTTCAGCTGAAAGAGGTACTACTGTTCGTAGGAGGACTGTTGTCTCTACCATCACTGGTCTAGTCATCTCTGCACTTACCCCGACTTCTGCCAAACTGAAGGGGAAGGAAATCCAAGTCTGTGATGAGCCTGTCACCATGGAGGGTACAGACTTTGTTACAATACCAACTGTTTTTGAGATTTGGTCCTGTTCAAGAGTTGTACCCCTAACTCTGACTCAATGGATAAATAGAAGCAGTAAGATCGCCAGGATTGGGAAAGCCAAAGCTGCTGAAGTTGCTTTTCTAGAAGAAATCCCTGAGGAAAGAGAAGAACTGCCTGAGTATATACCTCTGTTGGAAGGGAGAAGGTTTCACCCTCTCTCTGCCGCATCGGATGAAGAGAATGTCTGTAGGATCGCCGCTGCATTACCTCGACCTGTGTACTACAACAATTACAAAAGGAAAAGGGATAGGACTACACCATTTGCTCGACTGCAAGCTGTGATAGTTGCCAAAGAAAGAAAGATGCCCTGTGTCAGAAATTTTAAGAAGGATAGGATGGGTGCCAGCTAAATCCCGCCTCGGACCGCGAATAGAGCCTGTCGCTAACACAGAGAAACCAAATAAAAAGATAAAAGCCAGTCTACCCGTTGTTGTATCGGGTCTACAAATTAGGGAGGATACCACCTACCAGCATATAGCCGACAGATCATCCGGTCCTAGGCTTCCGGCTGCGAGAAGGATGGTATGGCGACCTACTACTGGTGAGCTAAGACCAAAATAATGTCCTGAGAAGAAAAGTCTCGTCAGGGGACTTGAATCAGAAGAAAGTGCTACTGCAATAAAGGGGACTCTCGGAAAGGAATTTCAACAACCGTCACGAGACAATAGTAAGACCGTGCGGAAAAGGCCACTAGAGGATGCCATGGACAGATTAAGGACCGACATCCAACGGTTAGCAAAAGAAAGAGAAGAAAAACTAGAAGATGAAGTTGACTCATCAGAGTTCATGGATAACGAGTATGCTGAAATCAACATGATTGAGACGCGAGCATCATCAGCTTCACAAGGTGCTCCAGCAGCTGCAGAAAGAGATGAACCGGAAGTGATAAGGGCACAACTTTGGGAAAGAGATGACATAATTTTCCAGATGGTAAAGAGGATGGAAGAGATGGCTGCTGCCTTAGCCACTCTCCAAAGTCAGGTACAACCTCAGAAAGAGACACCCCCAGAAATTATCTATATTGCAGATGGAGGAAAAGAGATCACATCCGTCAGCGGAGACGAACAACCAAAGAAAGATCCTGCACAAAACATGATTCCAGAAAAGGACATTAAGAGCATGGTAGAACAGCAGGTGCGAGAAGCCCTAGCACAATCTAAGAGTGGAGCATCTATTCAGATGGGTAAACCTTACCCTGAAGAGTTTGATGCGGTCCAATACCCAAAAGGCTTCGTACCACCTCTGTTTAAGACTTTTGATGGAACGGGAAACCCCGGCAAGATGTCACACATTTTCGTGCTAGTTGCTGCAATGCCAGTGGGAGTGACGCTCTACTCTTCCGCCAGTTCGTCAGCAGTTTTTCATGGATTACCTTCGACTGGTACATAGAATTGCCAAACGGTTCAGTAAAGACCTTTTCAGAACTAGAGAATCTCTTCGTTAAGTGGTTTGCCGGAGCTCAGCACCACATCACTATCGGTTGATCTAGTGGTGGAGCAACAAAAGCCGAACGAGACTTTAGTGGATTACATACTTCGATGGAGAAACTTAAGCATGAAGTGTGAACCACAGCTTCAAGAACAACATGTAGTTGGCATCCTACTTAAAAGTATCCATGGCCTGATAGCACTTCTCCTTAAACGATTTACAATCAAGACTTCCGAGAAGTTGCTTAGCAAGGCCGGGAGCTTGCAAGAAGAGGCAAAGTAGTTAAGTTTTGTGGACAAGAACGATAAGCAGAAGCCTGTGAAAACATTCAAAAGGAAATCTGGAATCATCGTGGCAGTAGATAAGGGCAAGCAGCTGGTTCAGATACAGTCAGAGCGGCCACAACATAGTTATCAACCACCACAATGGACTTATCAGCAACCTCAGCAGGGCTATCAGCAACTCCGTCCGAGCTATCAGTCGCCTCAGCATTATGAACAACCGCCTCATTCATCGTGTACCTTAAGAGAACTTCTAAATAAAGAATATGCATTCAAAACTGAAGCAGTAACGAAGATGTTCTGCAGCTTAATGAAGACACCAGATTTTCAGCTGCAGAGCCCAAGAAGCCGGAGGAAGTCAATAAGAAAGATCATCCTAACTATTGCCCTTACCACCAAATGCTCAGACACAAGATAGAGGATTACATCACTTTCAAGAGTTGGCTTGATGACAATCTCCGGAGAGGGAACATAACGATCCCAAAGGAATACATGAAGGAACCCCAGAAAGGAGGTTCGTCAACGTTATTTCCACGGATCCCATTGTTCCGATAAACCCATACACGACTGATGATGGATGGAGTACTGTCTGGACAAGATCATCGAAGAAAATTTTGGATCACATCCAGACCGCTTCGGTACGCGCTTTAACTCAGAGTTTGAAACCTGTCGAGCCGGCACTATCACTTGCGATTGAAGAACCGCCCCAGACGAAGGAGAAGATCATGGAAGAAAAGAAGACCGAGGCTCTGAAGGGTAGACTGGGGGCTGCTTATCCTAGGATGTTTGTTTCCGATTCGGGGGAGAAATCCCTTGAACTTCTAACTCTGTATGATTATCTGCTCGCCCCGGCGGGATCTTATAATGATAAAAATTTTGGCGTTGGCTACGTTTTGACTGTTTCTAACGATTACGTAACTAATGAAAACCAACCTAATCCGGATCTCAATTCCAATATGAATAACGATTCTCAAATCAAACTAAACCTCGATGACCACGACGAAGAAAATGTTCACAAAGGAGGCTATGAAAGCTCGACAAGCAACGAGTCCATTTGTGAATTCTGAGGAGCTCGATCACGATAGAATTAGAACCATCAGACACTGAAGCAACTTCAGAAGAGCCAGTTGTTCCGAATCAAGAGGAGACACCGGTAAATTTAGAAGAGATAACAGAGGTCAATCTAAGTAGCAGAAAAGTTCTACCCCCGAGAATGGGTCCAAAAAATAAAGGAAAGCAGGTGGTTGCTCAGGAAGAGCCAACCCCAGCAGAGGAACTGCCCATTCGAGAAGAAACCGAGGAACATGGTAATAAAGTGGACTACAACATGCTTGCCCATCTTAGGAAATTACCAGCCAAACTAAGCATATACGACGCTCTAATCCTGTCAAAGGAGATGAGGGAGGCTCTGATCAAGGCTTTACTTGATCCAGATATTTGTTTAGCTCAAATGGCCGGTAATTCCTTCGATGAGGTTTGCTCATTAAGAGAACAACAAGGTGTTACCTTCACGGAAAATGATCTATTATTGGGAACAGCAGATCATAACCGACCGTTGTACATTTCAGCCACTATTGGAAAGTTTACACTTGATCTATAAAAAAATATCTATTTCTTTATGTCTTAATTCTTATTAATTTCTAAGGATATTATGCTTTAATGAAATGTATTTTTTGTATTTTTGGATGTAGGTAATGTAAAAGGTCTAAGAAGGAAAAAGGAGTAAAAAGGAGAAAAAATGGAGCAAAATACCAAAAGTATAAAAAAATATGGCCTGAGGCCTAGGTGCCAGAAACTAGCGCCTAAGCGCCAGACTCAATACGAAAACTGTCAAGTTTTTGACAACATTTGATCAGTTATTTTGATGGAGTGAGTGGTTATTGGACATTCTAGAAGGCTGGCAGTTGTTCCTTGATAATAGGACATGTGATACATTGCATTTGGACGCTCCAAAACGGTTTTAATCTCGAAGAGGTGCGAGCCAAAGTGAAGAGGTTCGAAGAACTGGACGAGGTGTCCGACACCTAGGCGCCAGATTCCGGCGCCTAGGCGCCAGACCGACCTTCTAGAAGATTCATTGAATGTGGACATGTTTTGAAGAGGTGCCTCAAGGCAACTCTTGAAGCCTATAAAAAGAGGTCCAATTCTTCAGAAAACGTGCCCCTCCCATTGTACCCCTTTCTCTTATCTACTTTAAGATCTCTCATCCTTGAGAGAGAATTAGAGAGAGAAATTTAGGGCCACTTTTGTTTAGTTTAGTGAGTTTAGTTTCAAGTTATTGCATCTGGAGTTCATTACACTGTGGAGTCAGTAGGAATCAGAAGATCTGTAGAAGAAATATTTGAGATAAGTATATTTTTATGAAGAAATGGACTCCTGTTTATAGGCTTCAAGGGTTGCCTTGAGGCACCTCTTCAAAACATGTCCACATTCAATGAATATTCTAGATGGTCTGTCTGGCACGTAGGCGCTGGAATCTGGCGCCTAGGCGCCGGACACCGCGTCTAGTTCTTCGTACCTCTTCACTTTGGCTCGCACCACTTCGCGATTAAACCGTTTTGGAGCGTCCAAATGCAATGTATCACATGTCCTAATATCAAGGAACAACTGCCAGTCTTCTAGAATGTCCAATAACCGCTCACTCCGTCAAAATAACAGTTCAAACGTTGTAAAAAACTTGACAGTTCTGTATCGAGTCTGGTGCTTAGGCGCCAACTTTTGGCGCCTAGGCGCCAGACCATATTTTTTTATAATTTTTGTATGTTGCTCCATTTTTGCTCCTTTTTGCTTCTTTTTCCTTTTTGGGATCTTTTTACATCACCTACATCCAAAAACAAAAATACCTTTCATTAAAGCATAATATGCTTAGAAATTGATAAGAATTAAGACATAAAAAAATAGGTATTTTTTTATGGATCACTTCATCAAATGGTTTTGACATTAATGATCCACCAATGGCAACATCAATTATAGACCTAAGGGATCCTACTAACCCACTATAAAAATTTTGAATGATTAACCAATCGGGCAGAGCATAGTGTGGACACTTTCTTAGGAGTTCCTTAAATCTTTACAAGGCTTCATATATTGCTTGTCCTTCATATTGAAAAAATGAGATAATATTATTTTTAAGTTTAGTAGTCCTTGAAGGTAGAAAATACTTAGCTAAGAATTTTTGAGTTAACTCCTCCCAATTTTTAATAGAGCCAGGTGTTAATGAGTATAACCACATTTTAGCCTTATCCCTTAGTGAGAAAGGAAAAAGCCTTGGCCTAACAGCATCGTCTGACATACCGTTATAACGAAATGTAGCATAAAGTTCTAGAAAATTTGATAAGTGTAAATAGGAATCCTCCAAAGGAGTTCACCCAAACTGATTGTTCTGCACAAGTTGGATAATCTCAGGATTTATTTCAAATGAATCAGCTTCTACGACAGGATTTTGTATATTTGAGTGAATTTCATCTGTCGTAGGATTTACGTAATCCCTCAATGAAGTATGATGATTTTCCAAGTTATTATCTTAAAATTTATCCATTTCTATTTCTAGTTTTTTGAGTCCTTTCTGTATTTTTACTTTTTTATTTTTTTCAAACTCGGGATCATAAGACACAAGTCCTGCAGATCCTTTGTTTCGAATACCTAACACAACAAAAAATACATTAACAATTAAACAAATAATAGATTAAATAACATAACAAAACATTTTCACGAACACCTTATTTTTCACACAAATAGTTTTTTCACAGCACTTTTTCATATAAAAATACTTTTCACCCAAAGCAGTTTTTACGACACTACAGTTTTCCAAGTCTAAGCCTAATTATTTCAAATAGAATTCTCCTAAAGTTCTTACCAAAGCATCCTGGCAACGACGCCGAAAACTTAACCGCGACTTTTTGAGGTGATAAAAATAAGTGTAATTGATTAACAATAAAGACACTTATATCAACGCAAGTATACATATCGCTCAAGTAATACAAGGCTATAGTGGAGTCCTGGTTATCAATCCCATAGGGAAGCGAGATAAAAGGTCCTTATTCAAATTCTAGTCTACTACAATTACTCCTTAGTTTGGAATGTCGATTAAAATGATGTTTTATCTAGGAACTACTCCTAAATGCAAGTGTTAAATGTAAAGATAGTAACTATAACTAAATAAAATATTAATTATGAAGATAACCCTTTTTGGATGAATTTGTTTGGAGAATTTTGAGATACTAAAAACTATTATTCTTATGTAATGAAATGGATAATGTATAAGAATGGGATGCATTAAATATTGTATGTGCCAAATAAGGGAAATCCTATTCTTTACCCTTTGGTCTAGGCATAAATAACATTGACTAATCCTATGCTTGTTTACTGAATCCGTGGCTAGGCTGGGAGGATACCGGCTTTCACTTCGGAGCTCCCACATTCCCCTCGTCTGAGGGCTAACATCTCCACTTCAGTACTCAAACATTAGGACCGAATTGGGGATTTTAGTCTGTCACTCTAAAATCTCCACTTCTACGTCCAATGATTATGAATTTTAACATTGCAATAGGTCTTAATTGCAATGTAAATGAAGTGCAAGTAAAAACCATCACATTTATATATATAACTTCTTCTAGCCTGTATCTCAACATCCTACATATGAATTCTACTCATTACAAAAGAAAAGTAAAAGGAAAAGAATGGCATAATCTTCTCATGCCACTATTTCCAAAGAAGAAGAAAGAGTAAGAGAGATACGTCACAAAGCACGAAGAAAAAACAATGAAAACTTCATTTAACCAAAGCAAATCCCATAGGGTGTTTACAAAAGCTTAGGATAATGAAGAACAGTACATAGCTTTTTCCCTTTGAAAGAAAGATAAAGATCTCCCACAAAGTCTCCTATTGATCCATGTAATGATAGTGCAATCCCTTACAAATTCTCTCAAAATCTCCTCTTCAACCTCTCCAAAAGGGTAGAAATCTACATTTTTACTCTTAACCTAAGAACCCTAAACATTCTCTAAGTTTTTCCTAACATTTCCCTTCACTTTTCTAACATTCCTCCCCTTTTTTGACCTAAATTCATTCATTTAAAGAGTAGGGACAAAGTTTGATGAGTTGTCACAAGAACCCTTTCAAAAAGCATCAAAATATGTTGAATTTCGGCCCATAACCGCCAAAAGTCAGTTCATAGTTGTCTAGGGCGCTGTCAGCGAGCTTTTCTGTAATTTTTTGGTCTTCTCAGGAAAATCTCACCGTCGGCGCCCTCGAGGGTGCTTTCGGCGAGCAGACTGCACAGCTCCACCGTTTCACTCCGTTTGGCTCCGCTTTAGCTCTGATTCGCCCCATTTCAATTGTGTTGCGTTCCTAACAGATAGCTGACCAGATATAAATATATGCATGCTAAAATATTCTTCCCCGGCAACGGCGCCAAAAACTTGACCCGAAGTCCTCTGAAGATCAAAGTACTAATTAATGCTTTCAAAAATATATGTGATAAATAATAATAGCGGCTAGTGTATATAAATATAATTTTATAGAAAATATTTTACACACTAGGGGTTCTACGCAAGTATACATATCGTTTCAAGTAATATAGGGCTTTAAAACAAAGCCCCAATATCGTTCCCACGAGGAGAGAGTTATAGATCTTTAAATATTTTTATTTTAAAGTATTTCTTTTATAATTAAAAATAAAATATCTTTAATTTACTAGATGAAATAATAAAGCAGAAATAAAATAATTGATGTAAATAGCAATAACAAAGCAATTTCTTCCCTTTCAGTTAATCCAAGATTTTCTAATATAATGATAATATTCGTGGAGAATATAAATTTATGGTATTATGCCAAATAGAAGCATTCATATTCTTTACCCTTTCGATCCAGGTGCAAAGAACATTAGCTAGCTTTATAGATCGAGTCCGGATGTGTTGTTAGTAGAATGAGTTAATCTAGGCTCACACTACTAGATGTCCAAGGGTGGCTTTGGTCGGCTCTACTAGTGACCATTTCCTTTTCTATAAACCAAATCATAAGATTTTAGTCTGTCACTCAAAAAACTTATCAATTCTATGCCCAATATATAACATCTTCCTATTTATTTGCACTTCACCTTGAATAACCCGCACAAGGCCTTCGACTACCCAAGGATTCATGTGATATCTAAAAGTTAAGAATTCATCTCCTTCTAGGTCTCAAAACTCTTGAACAGGTTTTAACAATTTAAATGGCCAATTTAAATAGTAAATTAAGAACCGAGTATTAATATCATCACAATGTTTTGAAAATATATGATTTTTAATTCTCCGACGAATTTTGTATTATCTTATTTATCTTTTCATAATTGAAAGGAGAAGGTAAAGTAACTACTCAGAACAAATTGAAATTAAATAACAAAACATAATAAATAAACTTTGAATCAAAATAAAAATACTTATCTTAGATGTTTCTCCTACTGAACTTCTAATTCCTACTGACTCCACAGCGTAATGAACTATAGATGCACCAACTCTTTCAAACTCTAAATACAAACTCTAAAATAAACTCACTAATTTATGAAGGAAATAAAAAGGTGGCCCTAAAATGATCTCTCTAATTCTCTCTCTAGATTGGACTCTAGATAGGGGGGTAGATGGGGCATTTTTTTCTGAAGGAATACCCTCCTATTTATAGGCTTCAAGGGTTTCCTCAAGGCACCTCTTCAAAATATGTCAACATTCAATGAATCTTCTAGAAGGTGTGTCTGACGCCTAGGCGCCGAACACCGCGTCCAGTTCTTCGCACCTCTTCACTTTGGATTGCACCTCTTCGCGATTAAAACTGTTTTGAAGCGTCCAAATACATTGTATCACATGTCCTATAAACCAGGAACAACTGCCAGTCTTCTAGAAGGTCCAATAACCACTCATACCGTCAAAATAACCGCCCAAAAGTCGTCAAAAACTTAACAATTTTCTGTATCGAGCTGGCGCTTAGGCGCCGGACTCTGGCGCCTAGGCGCCAGGCCAGTAATTTTGACAATTTTGCATTTTGGCTCTATTTTTGCTCCTTTTTGCTCCTTTTTGCTCCTTTTTCATATTTTTCTTCTTCTTGAACATTTTTGTATCACCTACATCCAAAAACACAAAAATACCTTTCATTAAAGCATAATTCCTTAAAATTTAATAAAAATCAAGGCATAAAAATAGGTATTTTTTTCTTTGATCAAAGTCCCCCAAACTTAAACGTTACTTGTCCTCAAGTAACCCTTTTTTTACTATATAAAATGTATAACATTGAGAATAAAAAGGTAAATATTTAAGACTCCTTATGATTTTTTATTTTATAAAGGCTTTAGTAAATCATTAACCAAATATCACTAACTAAGTTTAATTTTAAGAATTTAAAGAATATTCTAACTACCAAATCATAATACTTCAAAAAATTTCATTCACTTCGAAAATAATTGTAGTTTATTATATTAAGATCACATAAATTACCCACAAGAAAAAGATCTTCATGAAATTTTTTTTTAATAAAAATACATGCATAAAAATTAAGTAATATATGTAATCAGTTTTCTTTTTATCAGTTAATTCAAGTGAAACCAATTTTTGATTAGGCATTTCCACGAGCTTCTCCTCTGTTTTTCTTTTTTTTAAAGAGAGGATTACTGTATCTGGATAGCCTGTTAATGGTTTTGAATTTCACTATCCTTAACTTATATTTTCAAACTTATACATTTTCACTTAATTATTATAACATACATAGATTTAAAAAAGAATTTCAATCTATTCTTTTTCGAGTTATATTTTTTGATTTCTTAATACTTCTAAAATTCAATTATCTCTACTATGAATAGAAAAATTTCTTAATCTTATTCTTCTTTATGTTGAATAATTCTATTCATAAAATCAATCAAAGTTATTAAAATTTTTGATTAAGTTCACTAAATTATTTATAATTTCAAAAATTTAAGTAATCTTAAATAGATTCTTCATTCCTCATGTTATGTTAAAAAAATTTTATTTTAAGAAAATATTAATTCTTAAAGGACAAATAAAATTTAAATTTGAATGTATTTTCCCTTTCCCCCAAACTTAAGTTTTGGTCTATCATAATTTTTTTTTAAGTATGAGAGAAAGAAAAACATAATTTTAAAAAGGAATTTTTATAAGTTTGTAAAAAAAACATTCTAGAAAGAAAAATTTACTTCTACACATGCTTTTATGAATAATACTGAAATAATGAAGCAGGTATAAAAGTAAGCGAGCTCATTAGTAATTAAATTAAATGACTATACTACTTATAATAACAGAAATAGAACAACAATACTAACTACTAAACAGTAGGTTGAAATAGAAATAAACATAAATTTATCCAAATTTCAATCTTAAACACAATACATTAAAAATACTCTAACAACAGTCTCAACACCCAACAATCCACACAAAGTACATAAACAAATCTATACTAACAAACAACAAACAACAATCAATACTAGCAAACAAACTAAACTAACAACAGACTTAGCACAACTGAGAGATAAATCAGGCCACTAGTCACTGTCTGTAGCCTCATCATCGTCATCATGACCAAAAGAAAACTCAACATCCTTATGATCAAATATGATGAGAAACTAGGAAAGGTAGGAAACTGAAAATCATGCTCTCCCTTCAGGAATCTAACGAGAGCTTCATTATACTCAGCATTGTAACTACTCTTCCTCTGGGTATACTCAGATAAATGATCAATTTTCTTATCAATAGAATCAACTCTGCAGTGAGTTTGAAATAACTCATGCTGCTACTTTATAACTGATCATGCATCGATTCCCAAAAGCTAGATGGTGGCTCAGCAGTAGAAGTAGAAGATCTGGAAGTGGAAGGTCTATCTGAAGTGTGTGCAGAAGTAGAAGGATCGGTCGATCTCTTCCCTCGAAGACGATCATATATTCTAACACTCTCCTGCTCAATTGACTTGGTAGACTTCAGCTTCTCCTCAGAAATATCAGTAGTGACTCCATTGTTAACACATAAAGAATATATCAAAGATGGGAATCCCAGTCCCAAAGAAGTGCTGGATCTAGCAGTAGACTCCACAGAATCATAAATAATACCGCTAACATCTATCGACTTCCTCTTTTGAATGCAATAGTTCAGGATAGCTCTTTCTCTGGTAACTTCACTCAGGTGGTTGGAAGGTAGAAGTCTAGCATAAATAAAATAATGCCAAGACTTTGAAACACCATTTAGCTTAGAAGATTTGAAGTTTACCAGTTTTTCATTCCGGATCTTCCAGGCTCTAGTGCCATCAGTCAAATAAGCAATAATCATCTCAAGATCTCCCTCAGATGGAGATAATCCAGAATAGTGACACTCGATGGTAGGTGGCAGTCCATAAAACACATTGATCCTCTCCAGAGTAAATCCTACTCCAATACGTCTGATGAAGACTTCGTAGTCTTCCGCATCTAAAAAGGTAGCATAAAATTTGCGAACGATTGGAATAACATCAACAACAGTGAAATAACAGAATCGTTGCCAGTTGTGTGCAACGATTGTGTTCTCGATCATTTCACCCTGATTGTAAAAGCTTCGTTCCGAGATAAACTTTCTCGATGTCGCAAATTCTTGATATCGCAGATGCGCTGCCGCAGTAGCGAACTTGCTACTGTCAAAATTTTCTCGTCCCTTCCCTCGCTTAGATTTCAGTACCATCTAAATGTGAAAGAAAACAAGAACAAATTTAGGAATCTAATATTTTAACTCTTTTTAAGTTTAAGAAACTTAAAAGAAAGTTTAAAAATCCAAATAGAATACCTAAAAATAAAAATTTTTCTCAAAATTTCTGTTTTTAGCAAAACATAGGAAAAACTATGGTGAAAATCGAAAATAAATAGATTAGAGTGTAGATCTGACCTCGAGACAAAGAAATCAAGTGATTTCACGCCCAAATACTTGATGTTTTGACCTTAAAATGGATCTAAGAGGTGTATTTTCGTGAAAATGGGGAAGGAGATGAAGCTTAGGCGTCATCCATGGCTAATGGGGTTTATAAGGTGTTTTTAGGGTAAGCAGACTGAACCCACGCTTAAGCGCCGAATTCTGGTACCTAGGTGCCAAACTCGCCTTTCACAAAAATCACTCTACAAAATTTTATTTTCCACCAAAATTCATAAATTCAACTTCCAATTACTCATGTTAGAGTAGGGCTTCAGTTTCTAACTTCCAAAATATTTTCCAAAAAATTTTAAAAATTAAATATTAAATCCACCAATCAAACACAAGGTTTAAATCAAACTCCTCCAATTTCCATTTATAATCTTCAATATTGGCTCAATACACTTCGGATAAGTATAATATAATGATTCAAGTCCTAACACACAATCAAACAATACAATTTGAAAACAAAGACAACACACATTGAACATGAAAGCAAATACACAAACAAACACAATCGATTTACTAAATTGATACAACGACTCACTAGATAAATCACGATCTCACCAAATCACTATCTAATTTCCATTATCTTCACAATGAAGATTGCTTGGCCTACTGAGGAAGAATACTAACGCTCTTGGAAAATCAGTAGTCTTTTTCTCGTCGATCCAATTGTTGTTCACATACATCTCTACTTGAGCATCTTGATAAGCTGCTATATGATCAAATTGGAGTTTCGCTTGCCATTCCAGATATTCAATTTTATGATAAATCTCATGGAGGCGATCTCCAATGCTTTTGAAATTTGCTTCAAATTTATCAAGATGACTAGAAATTTTCTCCAAACTTTCATCGATGAAACCATTGAAGTAGGGTTGAGGATCTTTTGGACCTTTGTCTCTAACCTCTTCTCCAGGATTTCTCCTCTCCATTTCTTCAAAAATCTTCTCTAATCTCTCAAGAATGGAGTGTATGGGTCTAAAGAATGATTGCATAGGGATTGGGGACGAATATGGGTTAATTTAAAGGTGAAAATAGTGTGAAAAACTGAAAGTTTTCGGTTTTTACACGACCCAGTAACCGTGGCGCTTAGGTGCCAAATCTGGCGCCTAGGCGCCGGACCCATCGACATAGCTTATTCTGGCGCTTAGGAGCCAAATTCTGGCGCCTAGGCGCCGGAACCATGTTCGACTCCGTTTCGCCTAACATCAAATTTCAAGGTTTCGTTCTACAAAAATAGGTAAATTGTAATGATAAGATCAGAACAATCTCAATAACACAATTATACATAATTTCAATGAAGGTTAACTTGATCTCCTTTTTTACTCACATATGAAATGGAGTGATCCAAAGTCCAAACTTTATATACTTCAAGATAATTTTTAATTTTTTGAATTTAAATAAAATTAGTCAAAACCGAGGCATAACCATACATTAAAAATGTAAAAACACACTAAAAATAAAATCTATGGGTTGCCTCCTGTTGACCTCATTTTTTATGAGGTCTTTTGCTTCTCTCTTTAGTACTTAGGATCTAGCCTTAGGCTTTTCCTTTGACTAATCTTAGAGGATTAGAAATGGGACCCACCCTTTAGAAATTCAAACACTTCTTGACTCCCTGAAAACCCCACAAGCTTGATTGTAGACCCTAGTCACCTAGAGGGTTGAAATCAAATGTGGAGGTTTAAAGGATGAGTTCCCTATAAGACTTTTTGGCCTTAGGAATACCTCGGTGGCCTCGGTGCAGTGAGGGTTGACTTTCACATACACTACACTATCACACACATTCCAAGTCCTAAAACCACACTCTCACCCAACTTGACTTCCTAACTCATGTAGGTAATTCATATGGTTGATCCTTAACCCCTAAGCCCCTAGTTGAGAGGGTTAGGAACAACATAGTGAATGCCTCAAATGAGTCCTCTCATGGCTTATATGGGCTTAATATGGCTTCATGGCTCAACGAAAATGATTCCATTTCATCACACTTGATCAATCTTCCTTTTTTTAAAGTTTCAATTTTTGACCCCCGGGGCCCTAGACCCACCAAACCTACCAAAAACCCTTGAAATGACCCAAAATTTGCAAAATCACATAAATTACCCAAAATTCCTCAAAATCAATCCTAAAAACTTCCCACCATTCAAATTGACCATCTTTGGCCAAAAATACCAAAATTTCCAAAAATACCCCTAAACCCCCCAAAATTACCAAAATACCCTTTTACACCAAAAATCCAAAAATTCAGAAAATTCCCAAAAAATTCCAAAAAATCCCAAATATTCCCAATTTCATTTTTTTAAACTACATCATAGTCCAATTTTGCTAAATTACCCCCACTTTTACCAAAACCCCAAATTTGACCCATTTTTAACCCAAGTGAACCCAATGTCAAACCAAACCACCCCAATTGACCTCAATTCTGGTCCAATTCAATTCTAAACTTTAATTCAATATCCTCAACATCAATTTAGACTAAATCTAAGTCCAATTTGATAGAAATTTGAGCCCAATTTCAATTTGAAGCCTAAGGCCCAATTTTGGCCCATGACCTAAACCTAGCTCAAACCAACCCAATTCAACTTCAATTGGCCCCAAATCTTTTCTAAGGCCTTCCTAACATCCCCATAAACAAAACACTAACTTGATTTTTCCAAAATTTGAACCTAAACTCCATCCAAACCTAACCCAAAACCAAAATCCCTTAAATTGACTTAAGCCCAAATCTAACCCAAATGGGCCCAAATCCCAAAATCAAAGCCCAACCAAAGTTGAAAACTCTTTTTGACACTCCCATGAACATTTATCAATATTAATTTTACATCAAATCCAACCATAGCCCAACCTTATCCCAAGTTAGCCCAATTTGACCCACCTTGGCCCATTTACCAAAAAAGCCCAAATTCAACCCAATACAATTCAAAATCACTCTAAACTTGTTCCAAACCACTCATGACACATGCCTAAACCAATTGAAACATTTATTTGGCATGATCATTCACAAACTTTCATCCAAAAATCCATTTTAAAATCTAAAAGCCCACTTCCATAAAGCCTTTAAAAGCCCATTTTCACCAAAATTCAAAAAGCCCAAAAATCCATTCCAAAGCCCACATGAGATTTCCTGTCATCATCCATTTGATAAAATCCCCCCCCCTAACTTTTATTTCATCATTTAAATAAACCAAATGTGGCCCCATGAAAATTTCAATCAAAATGTCTAAAAATTCAAAACCTTTTTTCATGTAAATGAGCCAAGCCATCCCTAAGCTAAATGGAGTCCTTGGAGCCATGCACAAGCCACATGAAAGCCATGAGAGCTTTGACTTATCACCACTCACTAAATGGAAAAATGAGGAAACCCTTTAATGATTCCCTTAGGGGTGATTAAACACTCTCATGTATCCCCTAATCTTGCTTAAGCCTAATTGTGCTTGGATTGTGACTTGACCCCACTAATCAAGCTGACCCAAGTGACGTTCTCTTCAGCCCAAACCAGCCGTGGGGAGGTGCACCTAGCCTAAACCATGACTTGACCAAATTGAATCCAAAATGGCCTCTCCCCCATACCATTTAAATCAAACCTCTTTACACATGGCCAATACCCATTGCTTGCACCAACTTCCAGCCACGACCACTCTGAGTCGGATGGTGACCCATGCTCGGCCGGCCGACCACCACGACCACTTGGAAAACACCGGACCGAGAGCCTTATTTGGCTTCAAAAAAGTCAAACCCACTGGCTGAGCTGTCCCAACTAAAATGGACACCATGGCTGTTCTTCTCCTCCTCTGAGCAGCTGATCCCAGCCTCCAATTGCCCCTGGGAAGCCCTCCAGCCACCTCTATTTAAACACCGCCACCTCTCAGCCAAAGGGGGTGTTGAACCAAACCTTACCAAAACTCTGCCAAAATCACTCCAGATCCCTCTCCAGACATAGATAACTTGATCCCCACTGAAATCCAGCCCTAAAACTTCTGTGAGCACAATTTTTGAGTTGAAAATCCACCCAAAAAATAGGACACTTCACCGCACTGAGCCAATATTCAAATTGATTGACACTACACCTTCACCAGACCAAGAGAAGAAGTTCCCCAGCAAAAGTCCCCTCACCAGGCCAGCCATTGCTTCCAGCCTCCAAGCTTTGTGATCGGCCTTGGTCACTTTCATACTTAGACAATTCCTCAGAGCCAGAGACTTCATCTGGAGCTTTCCTGGACTTAATCGAAGGTGACACAACCCTCAGATCGAAGCTTCACTTCTCTGAGAAAAGGTATGAACTCATTCTTCCTCTCGAGCTTCCAGCAACTCTCCATTTTGTTTGGGTTAATTTCATAGCTTATAAACCGTATGGATGTGTTCGTCTCTTCAAGACGAATCGATAGAGTATAAGAACTCGAAAATCCATTGAGAATCGAAAGAGATATTTGGGTTTGAGTGTGGACGGTCACGGGTGCACATCAGTCGTAGATGATGACCAGGACTCTTTGGATCGCGCGTGTATCGAGCGGACGATCGAGACCAAGCCGAACAGCGCAATGGTACGTGAACCGCGGGCCCTTGGAGAGCTGAGTAAGATGGCGACGCCGAATCACAGCGCGACGCGTGGGCTTTCGGAGCTACCGAGGTTGACTCAGCGCCGTGTGGATAAGTAGAAAATTAGGGTATTTTTGAATTATTTAAATGCACCCAACTTCAGAAATTCATATCTTTGCATAGAAAAATCACAAAAATAAAATAAAAATACCCTCTTGCTCAGTGAACAGACGAGAATAATGTGGAAAAGAAATAAAGTTAATTGGATGAGTATTTTATTTTTAATAAGTTATTTACTGTTTTCAATATTTTGATTCTCCATTTGCATAGATAATTCACTAGGGCATAAGACCATAGGGCTTTTGAATTCTCTGATCTTGGAAACATTCCCTGAGTTTTTCAAGGTCAGAGGCCATCCTGTGAAAAGTTATTGATTTTTCAAGTTCATGTCACTGTTTTAGGTATTTTAATTCCAATAATTAGCATGTTATAAAATAAATTCTAGAAAAATTTGGTGAAGTTTCTTAGGACTAGTGGACCCTATGAAAAATATATTTTGAGTTAATTCATTCATAATAACCTTAATTGGCCTAAACTCCCAAAATTGAATTTGAATTAATGAGGGTTAACCACACACCAAATTGACTTGAAAATAATTCTCCATTACTCTTTAGGGTCAGAGGAACCTTACATAAAATTTTGAAATCAATTGGATTTGATTAACCCCACCAAATGGATTGATTAAGCTTCATAAGCAAAATGAAACTTTAAAAATTCATAACTCTAAAAATACTTTTCAAAAATTCACAAAAATAGTTTTGGGGCTTCTCTGATATCAGGGGAGTTCAGGAAAATTAAAATTGGAATTTTCTAAAAAAGTTGATTTTTCACAATATTTTAATATTTTAATAATTAAAAAATAATAAAAATCATAAAAATATTAAAAATCATAAAAATGTCACATTTTGACTCCTAATCATGTAGGAATAAACCAAATATTTTTCCTAAGTCCCTAGGATAAGATATTGAATTTTAAAGGCTTAATGTAATTTTTAATATTAAAAAAATAAATTTTCAACCATTTTTCACTAAAATAATTCTAATAAATCAAAGAAAAATAAAAAAATTATAAAATTTATTTTTCTGGACTCTTTGTGGTCAAAGAAGTTTAAGAAAAATATAAAATTTATTTTTTAACTTTTATTTTATTTTAAAATTAATTAATACTCTACAACTCAAAATAATTATGATAAATAAAATATAATTCAAAAAATCACTAACATCGGTCAAAATGGTCCTTTGGTCAATAGGAACATCCCATAATTTTCTTAAGGACAAAAACCTTTCCTTGGTCATGTTTTTGAATTTTCTTTGAAAACCCCTATTTTCTACTAAAAATAATTATATAAATAAATTAAATCCAGAAAAATCACATTTTCTCCTCTAATGTCTTAATTGACATGCGAGTGAGGTGACATAAAAATTTTAAATTCATTTGAGCTCAATTTAGTGAGTTATGAAATAAATAACCCTAAAAGGGCATAAAGGTAATTAAAAATTTTAACCCTTAATTAAAACTTTAGGTTTAATCAAAATGGGGGTAAAATATTTGATTTTAACTTTCTCTTGGATGATTGAAACTTAGGGAAATTAAGGGGTAGAAACCCATTAAACACTTTGAAAATATAAAAATGAAACTTTAATTAATTAAATAATTTAAATTTTGGAAAGAATATATTTAAATTTGGATTATTAAAATAGAGATATTATTAATAGGATATTTATTCTTTAATTTAAAAATCCCTAAAGAAGTCACTTTAACAATATTTAGTTCTTAATTAAAAATTAAAATGATAATCCAAATTAACAATTAAAACTAAAATTAAATTAAATTAAATTAAAATTAAATTAAAATTAAAGTTAAACTAAAATTAAAATTAAAATTAAATTAAAATTAAAATTAAATTAAAATTAAAATTAAATAAAATTAAATAAAATTAAAATTAAATTAAAAATTAAATTAAATTAAAATCAAATTGAATTAAATTAAATTAAAATCATTTAACAACAAACCTAAATAAAATCATTAAGAGTTAAATCAAAATATATCAATAATTTCAACACCTCTTTCTATTTAAGTAAATTTAAAACATGAACATCAACTTGAAATATCAAGATTATTAAAAATGTAAAGATTTAAATTAAATCTAAAATAATTTGAACACTATTCCAAACTTAAAATTATTAATTAAAACCTCATAATTAAATTAAAACATTTTAAATCATTAACTCAAACTTTAAATTAAGAATGATTAAAATTCTCGATAAACCAACTTGCCCTTAAATGCTTTAATTATTATAACTCTTAAATATAACATTAAATGAGATGTCACTTCATTCATTAGGCAATCAAATACCCAAGTTCGCTGAACAAGAGACAAAGTTTAACTAAACTCCTGGATGATTAATTCACCTGTGCAACTAAATTTACTTGGACTCAAAATGATCTCAGAAATATTGAAAAGATGTTTAGAACTCGTCCTAAGCACTTTCTCAATATGATGAGATGTTTTAGAAGAACACTTGAATTTAATTGTTCTTTGATGAAGAAAATCATCCTTAAACCAAAACACAAGAGCCTAGACGTCATAGGAGAGGACTAGCAATAGGATTAGGAATTTGATTGACAACCAAAACCCTTCCCTCAGCTTTACCTAGGTACTTGTTGAAATATTTAAATGCCTTAACATGTGTTTTAAGTGTAGCTTGGGATGACGGGAAGACCTTCCAAGTACGCTTTTATTTTATTGCAATTTACCTTACTGCAATTTACTTACATGCACTGTATTTTACTTTTCTTGCATGTTAAATAAGACTGTTGCATGAAAACTAAAACATTTAGGATAGACCCTGAACTGAAACCAAAACTAAATTAAAAGTCATTGCAAGATAAAATTCACCGCCACAACATTCCAAAATATAAAACAACTCAAAGTTTAATCACAAACAGAACAACAAAACTACAATTGCAACTAAATTAAAACGTCTCGTTGAATGATCGGGAATACCTCGGATGATGTAACCCACGTGTTGCTAACGGGATTTCTCAAGGTCTAAATGAAAGTGTGGAACTCATTCAGTTGAGTTTAGTAAATTCATCTAGACTAAGTGAATTCAATGAAAATAAAGGTGTCGGGATGACGAAACCGTGGGATCTTAATCGCTTCTGTTTAATCAACTTTAAGATTTGTTTTAATTAAAATATTAAAAACACTTGGATTTTAAGATTTCCTCTAAACCAAAACACTTCTCTCATCTCCTGATTTATGACTTATAAAACTAAAGCTCTGCAACAACAAGGAGCTCGGAGCATGGTGGGCAGCACGTTCATCGTCGTCAGCAAAACTCAGATATACTTCTTCAAATCTTTCTTAGAATTAAATAACCAAGCCATAGGATTTCGAGGTAGTTTGCTTAGTGCAACATAAATCCTCAACCTTTTAGTTAGGCATTTTCATAATCATATTATGCAAATTAAGCCCTAACCGGTCTTAGGATTCCGAGGTAGTTGTTTGGTACGACATAAACCCTCATATCTTCAAGGTTATTTGTATGATCATGTTATACGAATATAAGTTCTAATTAAATAAAATTAGCAGGATTGAAACATTAAATAAACTCCCAAATTGAAGCCAAACAATAGGATAGTTTGAGAAGTTGTCATGATTCTTCTTGGATCCTCAGCTTCTCCTACTTTTCTTCCTTTGAACTCCTGAAATAAAATGTTCCAAATTTGAGCTAATCTCTTTTGAAATTCCAAAATCCAATCTTGGAAACCTAAACTTTGAAATTCTTGAGAGCAAAACCACTGATCATTATCGAGCGTTTTCTTAAGTGATTCCCGTCACTTAGGATGTAATTAACTATAGGGGCTTGCCTCTATAGGGAACTTTAAGAACCCAGATAAAATAAACCCTGCTTAATTCCTTTATATTAAGCAGGGTAACTTGTCAGCTTATAAAATTGGTTCGCAGACCAAACGGATGTCATAAATTTTCTAGTTTATTTAATCGGGCCCCATCATCAAGCAGTGTGTCTATTCTTCGGGATAGATACACGGTTTGTGGTGCGGTGCTCGTTTATATAAACTATTTCGAGATGTGAGATCGGTTTGATTTCATATCTTAAAATTATTTTCAAAATCAAATGCTACTTTCCAAATTATATATATATTTAAATTAAATTTAAAATTTAAAATTCGCCGACAATTTCTGTAGGCGACCCCCTTTTTAATATACAACACATAACCTAAAAATATGCCTACACCTCTCATTAAGCGTTTAACGTCGTCAACCCGATCTAAGTAATTCTTTAATCAGGTTAAGTTAATTCATAAGCCTCTTTATAAATCTTTTTAATGTCTCCCAAATAAGTCTTTAATCTTAATCCATTAACTTTAAAAAATTTTCCCATTTTGGGGTATTTAATATCCACAGCTCCATATTGGTATACTTTTTCAATTATATATGGTCCTATCCATTTTGATTTCAATTTTCCAGGAAAAAGTCTTAAACGAGTATTAAATAGTAATACTTCTTGTCCATGCTCAAATATTTTTCCTAAAATCTTTTTATCATGTAATACCTTCATTTTCTCTTTATAAATTTTTGCATTATCATATGATTCATTTCTTATTTCATCCATCTCATTTAATTGCAATAATTGTTTTTCTCCTGCAGTATTCAAATTAGAATTAAACTTCTTTATCGTCCAATAAGCTTTATGTTCAAGTTCAGCAAGTAAGTCACAGTGTTTTCCAAAAACTAACCGGTAAGGTGACATTCCGATTGGTGTCTTATAAGCTGTTCTATAAGCCCATAATGCAGAATCAAGTCTATCAACCCAATCAGTTCTTTTAGGATTAACGAGTCTTCTCTAAAATTCTTTTAATTTCTCCGTTTGATACTTCGGCCATTCCACTTGTTTGTGGGTGATATGCGATTGCAATTTTATGTTTAATTCCAAATTTTTGCAGTAATGATTGAATTCTTATATTTCTAAAATGACTTCCACCATCTCGTGATAATTACCTTAGGCATTCCAAATCTTGAAAAAATCATCTTCTTTAAAAATTTAGATACACTCTTGGAGTCACAGTTAGGCAAAGCTACAGCTTCAATCCACTTTGAAACATAATCAACTGCTAATAAATATAAATTTTTCCAGATGATGGTACAAATGGTCCCATAAAGTCTAAACCCCATATATCAGAAATTTCAACTTCCAATATATAGTTTAAAGACATTTCATCTTTCTTGGATATATTTCCCATCCTTTGACATCGATCACATGTTTTAACATAATGTCTCACATCTCTGAATAAAGTAGGCTAATAAAATCCAGAATTTAAAATTTTTAATGCAGTTTTATCTACTCCAAAGTGTCCTCCAAAATCGGAATCATGATATTTTTTTATAATAGCACAAGTTTCTTCATAAGGTACATATATTCGAATTATAGAATCTCTTCCTAATTTAAATAAATGAGGATCTTCCCAAATATAATATTTAGCATCATTTTTAAATTTCTTAATAAATTTTTCATCTAATCCATATGGTAGAATATTGCTAACTAAATAAACTATATCCGCATACCAAGGTGTTTGGTATCCTTGAATAACATATAAATGTTCATCAGGAAATTTCTCATTTATGTTTTCTTCAGTAATAACATCATTCTTAATTCTAGATAAATGATCAGCAATTTGGTTGCCCGTTCTTTTTCTATCCACTATTTGAAAATCAAATTCTTGTAGAAGTAAAACCCATCTTATTAGTCTAGGTTTAGCATCCTTTTTTGACATTAGATATTTAATAATGGAATGATCAGTATAAACTATGCATTTAGTACCAAGAAGATAAGGTCTAAATTTATCAAAGGCATATACTATAACTAGAAGCTCTTTCTCAGTAATAGTGTAATTTCTTTGAGCTTCAGTAAGAGTTTTACTAGCATAATATATAACTTTGAAAATTTTCTCATATTTTTGTCCCAATACAGCTCCAATTGCAAAATCACTTGCATCACACATTAATTCAAAAGATTTATTCCAATTAGGTGCAACAATGATAGGTGCAGTAATTAATTTTTCTTTTAAAATACTAAAAGCATTAACACGAGTCTTTGTTAAATTCAAATTTAGCATCTTTTTCCAATAAATGACAAAGAGGTTTAGCAACTTTAGAAAAATCCTTTATATATCTTCTATAAAATCCAACATGACCTAGAAAACTTCTCACATCAGTAACAGTAGTAGGTGGTAATTCAACAATAATTTTCACTTTTGCTTAATCTACTTCCATCCCTTTTTGTGAAATCTTGTGACCAAGTACAATGCCTTCTGTGACAATGAATTGACATTTTTCCCAGCTAAAAACTAAGTTTGTTTTTTCACATCTTTTCAGAATTTTGGAAATATTTTCCAAACAAGATTCAAAAGAAGTTCCAAAAATAGAAAAATCGTCCATGAATATTTCAATTCCTTTGTCAATCAAATTACAAAATATTGACATCATACATCTTTGAAAAATTGCAGGTGCATTACATAAACCAAAAGACATTCTTCTAAAGGCAAATGTTCCATAAGGAGTTGTAAATGTTGTTTTCTCTTGGTCCTCAGGAGCGACATGTAATCGATGATAACCAGAATATCCATCCAAAAAATAGAAAAATGAGTGTCCAGCAAATTTATCAAGCATTTGATCCAAGAAAGGTAATGGAAAATGATCCTTTCTATTGGCGTCATTTAATTTCCTATAATCAATGCAAATTCGCCATCCAGTAACTTGTCTTGTAGGAATTAGTTCATTTTTATCATTGACAATGACATTTACTCTTCCTTTCTTTGGAACACAATGAATAGGACTTACCCATTGGCTATCCAAAATAGGATAAATAATACCAGCATCTAACCATTTAACAATTTCTTTTTTAACAACCTCTTTTATGATAGGATTTAATCTTCTTTGCGGTTCAATAGTAGGTTTAAAATTTTCTTCCATTAAAATTCTATGCATACAAATGGACGGGCTTATTCCTCTTATGTCAGTAATTGTCCAACCAAATGTTTTCTTATAATTCTTTACCACTCCTATCAATTTTTCTTCTTGATCTTTACTTAGCTCAGAAGAAATAATAACAGGTAAAGTTAATAAATTTCCCAGAAATGCATACTTTAAATGTGAAGGTAACATTTTTAATTCCACTTCAGGGGCTTTTTAATTGAGGGTAAAAGTATATCATTTTGAATTATGTCCAAAGTTTCCCAATTATCTTTAATATAATGAGTTTCTTCTTCTTTTAGTTCTTCATCTTCAAATGTTAATAATTCAAATTTTTCTTCAGAAATGACTTTACATTTTTATTGATAATGTTTCTCAATTAAATAATCAATTATATCCATTCGATAATATTTTTCTTTGTCAGGGTACTTCATTGATTTAAGGACATTAAATTTAATCTCTTGATCATTAACTCTCACGGTTAATTATCCTTTTTGCACATCAATCATAGCTCATCCGGTCACTAGAAAAGGTCTCCCTATAATAATAGCTATTTCTTTATCTTCTTCCATATCAAGTATAATGAAATCTACAAGGAAGATAAATTTATCTACTTTAACAAGAACATCCTCTATAACTCCTTTAGGGTAACTGATAGATCTATCAGCTAACTGAAGGGTTACAGTGGTTGGAGTAATCTCTCCTAAATTCAACCTTCAAAAAAATAGAAAATGGCATGAGATTAATACTTGCTCCTAAATTGCATAAAGCTTTTCCACAAAACTTTTCTCCAATAGCACAAGGTATAGTAAAACTTCAAGGATCTTTAAGTTTTTAAGGTAATTTCTTTTGAATTATTGCACTACATTCTTCACTTAATGCAACAGTTTCAAAAGCTTCAAATCTTCGTTTCTTACTTAAAATATCTTTCATAAATTTTGCATAAGTTAGCATCTGTTTCAAAGCTTTTGCAAAAGGTATGTTTATAGTAAGTTTCTTAAAAATTTCAAAGAACTTAGAAAATTGATGATCAAGCTTCTGCTATTTAAGTTTTTAAGGAAAAGGTGGTGATGGTTTTTCAACTTCCATATTAATAGAAATATCAGTTTGATCTTTATTAGGAGAAGGAGTTTCTTTAGATTTTTCAATCTCTTCAACCTCAATCTCATTTTCAATTTCATTCTGCATTCTTTCTTTTAATTTCTTTCCACTTCTATGTTGTACAGCTTTAACATGTTCATGTTTTTTTCTAGTTTCTTTTGGATTGATTTCAACATTACTAGGAAGTGTTCCTGGGGGTCTATAATTAATAAAATTAGCGATTTGTCCCATTTGATTCTCAATATTACGAATAACAATTTTTAGATTTTGTATTTGATTACTTAGTTGTAAAAGTAATTCTTCTATAGATAACTTTTTCTGTTGATTGTTAAATCCAGGTGGTTTATAGTTTGAATTAACTTGTTTATTCCAATTTCCGATGGGATGAGATTGATTATTACCCCATTGTTGTGAATTATTCCGATTAAAATTATGATGATTTTTCCATCCAAGATTATAATAATTTGAATAAGGATTACTTTTACTAGCAATAGCTTGTAAAGTTTCAATAGTTTGAGAATCTTCAATATTAGTAGAGTTATTATGTGATATATTAATAACAAAACTATCTAATTTCTTAGACATTCTTCGTTACTTGTGAAGCTAAAATAGAAAAGGCTTCATTATTATAAATACTTGCCATTCTTTTAAGATTAATCCTTTCAGAAGGCCATTGAAAATTATTGTTAGCCATTTCTTCAATTAAAGTGTAAGCTTCTTCAAATGATTTAGACATTAAAGAACCTCCAGCAGCAGCATCAATAATTGATTTTAAAGATCCAATTAATCCATTATAAAATGTTTGAATAATTAACCAATCAGGTAAAGCATGATGAGGACATTTTTTTAATAGTTCTTTAAATCTTTCCTAAGTTCATAAATTGTCTCCCCGTCAAATTGACTAAATGAAGTAATATCATTTCTTAATTTAACAGTTTTAGAAGGAGGAAAATATTTAACAAGGAATTTTTGTGTCATTTCAGCCCATGTTTTAATAGAACCTATTGCTAATGATTTCATCCACATCTTTGCTTTATCTCTTTAAGAAAAAGGAAAGAGTCTAAGCCTAATAGCATCATCAAAAACATTGTTATATTTAAAGGTAGCACAAAGTTTTAAAAAACTAGCAAGGTGTAAATTTGGATCCTCATTTGGTGTTCCACTAAATTGATTATTTTGAACCATTTGAATAATAGACGGTTTAAGCTCGAAAAGAATTAGCATCTACGAGTGGGTATTTGAATACTACTATGAAGTTCATCAACTGTAGGGTTAGCATAATCCCTTAATGGTTTATAAATATTTTGATCATTAATTTGAATTGGATTTTGTAAATTGTTATGTAAATTAGTCATTTCTTGAAATTTTTGAATTTGTTTTCCTTTTTTAATTCTTCTAACAGTTCTTTCTAATTCAGAATCTAAAGGTAATAATCCTTCAGATCCAGAACTACGCATAAAAAGTCAATTAGCAAGAATTAAAATAAATATTATTAATATATATATGTTTTTTTGTTTTTTTTAATAAAGAAAAATGAATAAAATAAAAATAATTAAAATCTAAAAGTTTGCCTCTGCTCTCCCCGGGTAACGACACCAAAAACTTGACCCGATATAAATATATGCGTACTAAAATCTTCTTCCCCGGCAACAGCGCCAAAAACTTCACCTGAAGTCCTCTGAAGATCAACGTACTAATTAATGCTTTCAAAAATATATGCGATAAATAATAATAGCGGCTAGTGTATATAAATATAATTTTATAGAAAATATTTTACACCCTAGGGGTTCTACGCAAGTATAAGTATCGTTTCAAGTAATATAGGGCTTTGAAACAAAGAACCCAGTATCGTTCCCACGAGGAGAGAGTTATAGATCTTTAAATATTTTTATTTTAAAGTATTTCTTTTATAATTAAAAATAAAATATCTTTAATTTACTAGATGCAATAATAAAGCAGAAATAAAATAATTGATGTAAATAGCAATAAGAAAGCAACTTCCTCCCTTTCTAAGATAATGATAATATTCGTGGAGAATATAGATTTATGGTTTTTTGCCAAATAGAAGCATTCATATTCTTTACCATTTGATCCAGGTGCAAAGAACATTGGCTAGCCTATAGATCGAAGTCCGGATGTATTGTTAGTAGAATGGGTTAATCTAGGCTCACACTACTAGATGTCCAAGGGTGGCTATGGTCGGCCCTACTACTGACCCTTTCCTTTTCTATAAACCAAATCATAAGATCTTAGTCTGTCACTCTAAAAACTTATCAATTCTACGCTTAATATATAACATCTTCCTATTTATTTGCACTTCACCTTGAATAACCCGCACAAGGCCTTTGACTACCAAAGGATTCATGTGATATCTACAAGTTAAGAATTCATCTCCTTCTAGGTCTCAAAACTCTTCGACAGGTTTTAACAATTTAAATGGCCAATTTAAATAGTAAATTAAGAAGCCTAGTATTAATATCATCACAATGTTTTGAAAATATATGATTTTTAATTCTCCAACGAATTTTGTATTATCTTATTTATCTTTTCATAATTGAAAGGAGAAAGTAAAGTAACTAGTCAGAACACATTGAAATTAAATAACAAAACATAACAAATAAACTTTGAATCAAAATAAAAATAGTTATCTTAGATGTTTCTCCTACTGAACTTCTGATTCCTACTGACTCCAGAGCGTAATGAACTACAGATGCACCAACTCTTTCAGACTCTAAATACAAACTCTAAAATAAACTCACTAATTTATGAAGGAAAGTAAAAAATGTGGCCCTAATATGATCTCTCTAATTCTCTCTCTAGATTGGACTCTAGATAGGGGGTAGATGGGGCGTTTTTTTCTAAAGGAATACCCTCCTATTTATAGGCTTCAAGGGTTTCCTCAAGGCACCTCTTCAAAATGTGTCCACATTCAATGAATCTTCTAGAAGGTGTGTCTGGCGCCTAGGAGCAGGAATCGGGCGCCTAGGCGCTGGACACCGCGTCCAATTCTTCACACATCTTCACTTTGGATCGCACCTCTTCGCAATTAAAACCGTTTTGAAGCGTCCAAATACATTGTATCACATGTCCTATAAACCAGGAACAGCTGCCAGTCTTCTATAAGGTCCAATAACCGCTCATACCGTCAAAATAACCACCCAAAAGTCATAAAAAACTTAACAGTTTTCTGTATCGAGCTGGCGCTTAGGCGCCTACGCGCCTGACCAATAATTTCGAAAATTTTGCATTTTAGCTCTATTTTTGCTCCTTTTTTCTCCCTTTTCATATTTTTCTCCTTCTTGAACATTTTTGTATGACCTCCATCAAAAAACACAAAAATACCTTTCATTAAAGCATAATATCCTTAAAATTTAATAAAAATCAAGGCATAAAAATAGGTATTTTTTTCTTGGATCAATAGCCCTACAAAATAAGCATGAAAACAACCTTTTTAAAAAGTGTAATCTCATTTAAAAATATGCAAAAAGTGTAAAAGAGATTAAACATCGAAAGACTTATCGAAAGGTGTCAGGGAAAAATTTCATTTCTTGCTCGTTTTTGCTATAAATTGCACTGTTTTTTTTCTTTTTTCTCCAATCACCTAAAATCATTATAACTGCAACAAATCATGAAAAATACCTTCCTTTAAAGTGTAATATTACAAAAAATTAGTAAAATCATAAAGAAAAAATCATATTTATTTTTGGTGTGTCAATTACTGCATTCTAGACCAATGTTAGGTATTACAACACTCAGATTTTGGCTTCCTTAAGCTTATGCTCCTACTCTCAAATTAGACCGGCCAGTGTCCTCGCTAAGGACCTTATCATTCTCTTTTTTTGTTATGTAACTGGATTGATGTTCAGTTGGTCGTAGGCGATGTCGAGCGGTATACCTGACACCTCTGTTGTCGACCAAGCAAAGACATTTTGATCCTCTTAAAGAATTTTTTATTAGTAAGTTTTTAGACCATGCATCAAAATTCTCACTTATTTGAAAAGATTTATCGGGCTCTTCATAGATTTGCCAGTGTCAAGCAAAATATTAACTATTTGATAGTTTTCCATCATCATTGTGAAAATTATAACATCATTGTAAGGATTCCCCATCAGTGAAAGTGATAAATTGATGGGCACTGCACTTGGGAGCAAAAGCGACTTAACATAGTTTTCCCATTCGGTGCCTTTTCTAACTAGCTCGTTGGTAGGAATATCCACCTTCTCCAAAAATAGCTGGCACTGTCCCAAAAATGTAGATTGCATTCTCTTGGACGAGCTCATCCAAATTTTCTTTGACTGGAGCCTTCTCCTGCCTTTGGGTCACTAATCATGGTGCTACAAAATCCTTGAGCTTTCCAGCTCTATTTAACTTCTTCACCCTGCTCCGAGTGTGTCTAAATTCTTTTGTGTCATGGACATTATCTTTATGGTAGACACAACACTTCTTTGTATGTTAGAGAAATGCCACGACTCTTATCCTTGATGCCTACTTGAAGTACTCATTATTTTGAATGACTTCTACTAGCTATATCATTAAGACCCTCAATAGATTGGCCCTCAGAGTTGCATGATCATTCAAAAATCACTCATAATAATGAGCTGACCATTGATCAGAGTATCAAGCATACCTCTATTGTGTTTCCTTTCGCCCTCTATAGTAACCCCAGGGCGGCCAATGATTTAATACCTTGATTGAGCGGAAGGACATGGGTCTTCTCTTGATCTCCATCCATCATCTATGAGAGCGCTCTTCTGCACACATTGGGTGGCTTATTCTGCTCTGACAAAAGTAGGGTAGGAGTTGTACTCTTTGCCCAAAATCTGATTTTTGGCAAGCTCCAATAGTTTGGCTAAGGTTTTTGGTCCATGGAGTCCCAAAGCATAAATAAGGGTCTCTCCTTCGACTCTTGAACTAGGGCAGGATGTGCTACAGAGGGTTCTAAATCTTGCACCTCCAACATCTCCTTCTTGAATTACGTCACGAAAGACCGAAGGCTCCCGTGTTGCCTTTGCTAAATCTATAATAGGGCTTATGAACTTTTTTGCAGCATCTAGGAACTAATAAAACTGTGAAACGAACATCCTCTTAAAAATGGTGAAGCAAGTATTTTCTCAAGATGGTAATCCATTGAACCACCTAGGGGCCAACTATCTCAGTTTGTTGAAAAACAAGCAACGCTTTAGTGTGTCAATAATCCTCAAAAAGCAAACGATCAACTCAAAAGTGACATTATGGTAGGTCAGATCAGTCTATCTTTTTTAAGAATCCAACGATGGTACCATGAACTTTTGTGGCGGTTCAACAATAGAAGTTTGCTGAGAGAACACATTTTCTAACAAGTAGGGGGCCTTAGTGCACCTGAACAAATGTCTGTCCCTTGACGTTGAACCAACACTGTCTGGTTACTAGGAATCTTCAACTCTTTTTGGGCCTCAGATTGTCCTCCTTCGATTGTTGGGAGACAACTATTTTTTTCAAGTGTCATGCTTGTGGGTGCCATGTTCTCTTCCCCTTGGCATGTTGTCTCGGATGGTCTCTGTCATTCAATCCAAAATTTGATCCCTCAACTTCTAGATCTATTATTGCATAAACTCCCTTGTGAACTCCATGTCCGCAGTGTCTCTTTGGTGGGCTTCTTCTCTTTGTTTTGCTCCTCTTCTTATTGTTTGTATTCTCTACACTCACAATACCTTTTAGGATGTTGAATCCGAATCTTTCTTAGAGTCACACCCATGGAATAAAGCAAAAAGTAGGAGAGATGGATAAAAAGAGAGTAAATTGCATAGTAGTGAACAATAGAATGAGGGGATTGTATAAGATTTTACTTATGGAAGGGTCCCCTATTTATATACAAAGGGTGTACAATATATATAATTACATGCTTACCCTTTCTTTAATGGGGGTGTTACAGGGTATTTGGGTATTTACATAAATGAACCTATGACTCGACTACCTTATCATTCAATTGGCTAAGATTAATGTGTCTTGGTTCAACAAGGCTTGTTCGTCTGAATATGCTGAGTTGTATTTTGTTGATCAACTCTTGTTGATCTTTGATCGTCCAGACCTGTCTCCATCGGTTTGAGTTTACCTATTGACTGCTTTGGTCTGGTTGTTAACTATCTACCCCAACAGAGGAGCTTCCATCTCCAAGATGAGACTAGGATGTCGAGTAGAGGGTGAATAATTATAACTCGATAGATAGCTCACTTATTTATAAAAGGTCCTTCGGAGTGTTCGTGGACTATATTATGGTAAAATCTTCGATCTCCCGTTATAAGGTGGTTGGCGATGCTGAGACGAGAGTTGAGCTCTTGCCTTCTCTTATCTTGAAAGATGTTGGTCATTAGCTCAGACGGCTTGTGTCCAATCGGCTTCATGTTCTGATTGAAGAGATCCTTAGTTGGGATCTGCAGTTATTCAATTGAGTTTTTTCTGTGGGCCATCCCTGGTCGTACTTTCATATATCTTAGTCCATTGAATTTTCTCAAAATTCATGCTGATGCATTTCGGATGCACACCACCCGATTCTTAGGTATTTACATATCTTGCACATAAACTTTATTTTCATATTTATACCATCCAAAATTTTCATATCATATAAAAAATAATATTATATTAACTTCTAGAAAGTAAAATACACCATTTTATATATGATATATATGTAAAAAAAATGAAATTTTGATGTTTGATATGTAAATACATTGGCATTTTAGTTGTAGGTGATAGGTTTTTTCCAACTCTATTAGGTGTTGAACTGTTCTCGAGAATATAATTTTAATTTTTCTCCGAGAACTCCCAATAAATAAAACATAAAACTAACACCATTTTCTCACATAAAAATCACTTGAAAATCCTATGTTGCTAGAATGGCATGTCATTAGATAAAGAATATTAAAGAAATTTCAATAATCAGGTTCTTTTAAAAAAAACATATATGTATTTCAGAAAATTTTGCACCAAGATATCTCAGATCAATAATAAGTTAGGAGAACAAGCTATTGGATTGCTTTAAAATGAGTGCAATCTATATTCGTTATGTATTATAATCCTATTAACATAAATTCAAAGCCTTACGATTCATTCTTTTCTTTTTTTTTTTTCGTTTTTTTCTTCAACATTTTATAACCTTTTCTTTTGCTCACATTTAGAAAAAGAAGCCAAATTGGATAGAGAATATTTTGAGATGAAGAAGTTAAAGGAAGACTATTGGGCCAGATTTAAGGCCCAACGATAGCCCGAGCTTTTAGTCAAACCCATTCTGTTTGAGAATATTACTGGGCTCTATGAAGCCCGAGAAACGCAAAAATGAGGAAAGGTGAGAGCTTTAGATAGGCTTAAGATTCGACTGATAATTGTAGCAATACTTTATTGTTTGAATAAATTAAAATAACAATACTAGTTTTTTATCGAATATAACCAGACCCAAATCACAGTTCGATGCATTTGAATAATTTAATCATTTTATCTAATTAATTATCGGGTGTGTAATTAGTAAGGCATGTGAGGGTACATAAAAGTATATGTGCCCCCTTTTAAAATCTTAGTATGTTCGTACATGTTAATAAACTCTTATTTAATGTTTTCAATGTAAATATTCATACTGCGCTCCTTTTAAATAATTAAATGAAATTATATGCGCCTTTTAGAAAATCTTTTTATAAACTTTAGTCGCCCTTTGAGAAATAATGCGTTCAAAATCATTTCTTTAATCAAATATATTTTATAGACTATTGAGCCCACATTTATCATCGGATCACACACAAGGAGCAATACAAGCACAAGAAGGAGCCCGATCATATGAGAGAAAAGTCAAAAAAATATTTGATAGACATTTTGTAATTGAAAAAAAATAAGTAGATAGAGACCCCATTTTGTTGCATTATACCCACTATTTATAGGGATTGAAATTTCATAAAAAGCATATCACTTCAAAAAGAATCCCCCCAAAGAAACACACCAAAGTTTCAATCAAATCTTATGAAGTTGTGTTACAATAAGAGTGAGAGTAATAATTAATTCAAGTAATAAATTTTAATTACTCCTTTGAGTTTCGAGCCTCATGTTTCTATAAATAGTTTGATAAGTCTTCCTTCGAGTTTAATTGTGTTCCAGTGTCTCCCTTTGATTCCACTCTTTTTGTTAGAGCTTCGCAGATGGAAAAACTTACTGCATCCCAAGCTGAGGTCCCAACAAAGTCCTCCTTTATGGCCTATGTATGCACACATGAGGTAGGGAGCTGGAACGCAAACGTGATGCTCATTTTTTAGATTGGTAGCGATTTTCCTCTATGGTCCCAAAGGATGTCACCCAAGCACAATACCATGCTAATTCACTGTTTGACTGTCAGCAGTCCTGTGCAACTTTGAGAGACATCTCCTATATTAACGTGATGCTCATTTTTCAGATCGGTAGCAATTTTCCTCTATGGTCCCAAAGGGTGTCACCCAAGCACTATATCATGCTAATTATTTGTTTGACTGACAGTAATCCTGTACAACTTTGAGAGATATATCCTATATTCCTATTCCATTAACCTTTTTTATCACTGAGGAGAGCACCACAACCTCTATGTTAGATAATACAGTTATTATTATGGGATTGAGAACTGTTGGTGAGCCAACTCTTGTTGTTGCATGAAAACCAGTCGTTCAGGCAGATTGAGCGAGGGAATCATTCATCAACCCCTTCTTTTTTAGATGTATTTGATCAGTTGTGAGCAAAAGGTGGAAAGGATGTATGACCGCAATGATTTCTATTAATTATCAAGTGTAGCTCCTAAAGTTCTATTTTCTCATAATACAATCCATTTTTCTGATCTTCAATGAACTTAAATGAGTTCCCAGGTATACACTTGAATATTGAGGAGCAGGTGAGTGGAGAGGCAGGATGTCTTGAACACAGATCTAGTGTCGACGAAGTTGCTATCAGGGGTGACATCTCAACATTGGATGGGCCAGATGGTTGGCATGCAATGGGCTAAGAGGTGATTGGTTGAGAATCAAGACGTCACCACTCTCACGAGGCCGACTAACTATATGACTAGACTGACCAGCCTTGAGCATGAGCTACAAAAACTAGTTGGAAACCTTCTTACACCACGAGCTCATAGATTTGAGGAATAGGTGTCTGATTATTTAAGAAAAGGTTGACTTGGGTCACCTGGTCAATTTAAATATGGAGGAGAATTTATATGGAGGATATTAAGCTGGCTTGGTACCTCTTGATGGAGGCTATGTCGCACCCTTGTATAATGTTATTTCTTTCTCCTACATGATGTCATAATTGTTTGTAATAATAATAATAATACTAATTTTTTTTAATAAGAATATATGAAATTTTGATTTTTATGTTTGTGATGTGATGTCGGTTATACTTCTTAGATTTCATTTACTTGCACATTTTCTTTTTTACCTTGTAAATTCTTGGTAGCTTCTGACTTTTTTTCCAATATAAAATGGACATTTTGATCGTGATGGCTTATTCTGTTATTATTTTCTTCTAAATTTTTTCTCAATTGCTCTTACTTAGTCATGGTTTCTTTACTTGAGCTTCTTCCTGTCTTCCTACTGCTTGAGCTTCTTCCAAACGTCCTCTCTTATCCAACACAACCTTATGGAATTTGTCAAAAAGGATCTCACCGAGTCATAGATGTGACTCTCTTTGGGACTATAGAGGAAGATAAGTTATCTAGTTTCTATGCTTTGTTTGTTCTACTTTAGACCTCTAGGAAGGAAGAGTGACCCAACACCTTATGTGTGAGAGAGCTGACTTTCTTATAAGGTTCAAATCTGATTTATGCTAATGCATGCATTGTGTGTTAAACAATCAATTTTAATTTTTTTAAGCATGATCCCAACTCAGGTAATGCCCAAATTAATCACCATTGTTGTCATGGAGGTCTTGTAATTGCAGTAGATATGCATCCCCCATCAATCAAGCAATGTAACATCATGTTCTCTATGCATGCTATTGTTGATTGCTCAATTTGTCTCTAGGAAGAGCAGTCCATTTATGTGGCATGGAATATCAAGTAAAGAACTGGAAACAAAATTTCTGGTTTGCATATATTGAAGGAGATTATTCAAAAACCTCTGTGTACACAACAAGGAAGACTGCGATCAATCTTTCTCTTATGAAGTCATGCAGTTGGCACACCGCATCATGAGTTTACAACTCATTGTACCTAAATACTTAAGAAACATCATCCTCTAGAAACTGTTAGCTCGGGATGCTGTCAGAGTCATGAATAAGGAGGAGTGGGCATTCGTGGATGTTCTTCAAGAGGAAACAAATGTAGACTTGGTTCAAGGAAACAAAGAAGAAGTGCTTGGCTTGGCCTTGTTAGGTAAGAATAATAATTTTTTTTATCTCTCCTTCTACCATAGTAACTCAAAATGATCAAGAAGATGACTTAATCTTGATTCGGAGGAAACAATTAGCTAAGGGGTTAGTGTGTAGAATTTTCTCTTACACACTCCCATGTTGATGCTCGAAGGAGTGGAAGTGACTAGTGACAACAAGCCCATGGATGATAGGATGGTTGATAAAGTTGAGTTTGATTGCCCACTAAAGACTGCTTCATGCTGATCATTGTGTGGAACCTTGAGCCATTTAAACATATGCCTCTCTCACTACTAGTTCTTGAGTTGGAAAGTTCCTCCAATAAGCCCTCTTTCTAAGAGGGCAATAACGACCATTCAGGTGAAGAGGATGTCGTGGAGATTGACATGCGTCAATATTATGCGATTTTACATACTTATATTCCTGCATTTTATTTTGTAGTTCACTTTATTCATTATGATTTTATATTTTTGGAAGGTTCTTTGTGTTACTTTGCAAGGTACAGGTGTCAAACACACAAAACTGAGTCAAAACATACAAAATAGTACTGCTTGGTGTGACCATGCCAGATTTGGACGTGACCATGCCAGAACTGGGGTAGCCATGCCAGTTTTGTGCGCGACAAAGCTGGGTTCTGTCGTAACCACACCATGGGACGTCCATATCTCAAATTTGTGGAATTTCTTACCTATTTTGGAATGTTTGATGGATTTAGAGAGCTTGGATGCTTATTTGGGAGCCATAATGTAAATCCTAACTATAAGAACTAGTTTCATGAGAAGGGAATTTTTTCTTCTTCTTGGATTTTGGATGAGAGAATGCAGTTTGGGGAACAAAATTCAGGGTGCTTTCCACCATTTTCCTTTATATTTTCTTATAGTTTTTGAAAGGTTATTGTATGAGAGATGAGTAGGATGCTGTAGAAGAGGGAACAATTTATTTTATAAGTGTTTACTTTTCAGTTTTCCTTACAACAAAAGGTTTGTTTTTATGATATTTTTTCTATCATGCATAGCTAAATTTTCTTTTCACTCATCTGTGTTATATGGTTTTCTCAGATGATTTCTATCTCTATATCATTTTTTTAAGGAATTAGGGCATTCCATTGTTATATTAAGAATATATTTTCATTTACCCTAGATCTGTTCATTTAGGATGTTAAAATATTTAATGATCTGTGACTCCTACCCGTTGCGTAAAGGAGCAAAATGGTTAACCACATAATCTAGATAGCAATATACATATTTTTTCCAGGTTTTGCACCTGAAAATAGGATCATAACAAATCCGCGAGATGCCATGGGGATTGAGGAAGCATCAACTTCATGAATTTTAACTTTATTTTGTTTTAGGCAAGGGCTTAAGGAGGACTTGCTATCCCTTTTGACAACAATCACATTGGGGAAAGTCTAGGAAAACAACAATTTATGACATTACTGAAATCTTAGGGGAACTAGCACCATATACCTTGAAGAATAGTAAGATTTATCTGTAGTTATTTTCCGATTTTTCCAAATTCATTAGCTTTTTCATCTTTAAGATGGATTCTAGGAAAACCTCTTCTATTGGTGATCGCGGTAAAATAGATTTAAAAGTTGAGTAAAGTTGAGATTCTCTCATTAGAATAATTCTTATCCCTATCTTTGCGGGATCGATACGCAAGTAGTCTTGAACAACATTACTACTTGACACGTGCACTTGTGTTATACGGCTTACTTACATCCCGGTAAGCTTTGGCGCATCAAGTTTTTAGCGCCATTCCCAGGAAAAGACATTAACAATTGTTTCTGCTTGTTAGCAAAAATTCAGTTGAAAACATTAGGTTCAAAGTTTGGCACATTTTATTTCCTTATTTTTGTTTTATGTTTTCCTTTATAGTTATTGAAACTATATTGTTTTTGTATCTTTTTGCATGTGCTAAAAATTTTAAAAGTGAAAAAAATATTATAAAGCCAAAAAGCCACAAATATTTTGTTGTTAAAAAATTTATTTATTTTTTTAGGAAAGCTAAAATTATTTTGTTTTTTTAACTTTATTTTTTTTTATGTTTTTATTTTGTTCTTGTGTTCAAATTACTTTTCAAAATGAAAAAAAGTTTCATCATTTCGGAATGGTTGCCACCCAAGAAAAAAATTTTAGAACCTTTCAGGTATATACCTATCCATTGATGGCTAGTTGTCACATGAATTTTGAATACCCTGACGTTGAAGCTAGTTTTAATCACCACTCTGCCAATACCTACAACCCCAAGTGGACTACTTACCAAAAATCTAATTGGAACATTAGTAAAATTAGTGTAGGAAACCAGTTTGGGTTAGAACTCAAGCCAACCTTGTAGAAAATTAAAACAGTAGAGGCAAAATCAAACTTAGGAAGTCACCTTGAAACCCCAATTTAGAGAGCATAACCTCCTATCAGAAGAAATGCTAGTAAATTTAAGGTTTTAGTCCAATATCTACACCCAAAGTTGGTTGACCCACCCAAGCTTCAATTGGAACAATAATAATCGTAGTATTGACAATCTATAGTGGGAGGGCATCCAAATTGATTCTGCAGGAATTTGGAATAATTAAGATAGTGACTACCATGAAGAAAATGAACATTTGAATGAATTGTTAATAAAAATATTGAATCAATTATAAAGCCAAATATTTGCATTAAGCAACTTAGAAAATCAAATGGAGTAGTTAGTTAGCCGAATATCAGAGGTGGTAGAAGATCATAATGTTGAATTTGAAGAGTTTATCCATGAAGAGCATGCTGAGTTGGATGATTTTATTGGAAGATGAATGAGAAAGAATCTATTCTTCTTTTCAGTGCACCACCCTGCGTTATGATGGAGATAGTTGAGCATATATTACCGCTCATAAGAGTTTCACAAGAGAAGGAATTTGAAGAAAGCACTTGGGAGGAGAGTAACCTACTGGAGCTAAACCCAAATCTGAAAAACCATTGGAGAACCCAACCCAATAATTAGTATTACTCTGATTTACCTTTTATGAACCCATTAATTGTAGCTATTAGAGAAAATAATAATCTGAAAGAAGGGAAACTAATTGAGAGAATTTTGGATGCAAAAAATACCATTAGGAATTATTATCTGAATAAGCCATCTACATCTACTTTGGAAGACTGCTATTGAATTGAGAGTAAAAGTTGCAAGAAAAATTAAATTTTGAGGAGTTAGTAAAAACTCTAAAACTGATAAAATATTGCATGGTTGATCGAGATTACCAAATTGGAATTTTGGTCTTGAATGAAGCCATTTTTGTCAGGGTGAGGGCATTAAACCAAGCACTATCTTGGGAGGCGGCCCAAGTGTTATCTGATTTCTTAAGCATGTCTTTTGGTTTTTGTAGTTGTTTTGAAATTTGTTTTAAATTTTACTTTAAAATTTTCTTTGAAATTTGCCTTAAATTTTCATTTGGATTAGTTTTGAGCCTTCTCTATACAGTGTATCTTGCCCCAGATAATGGGGAAGAAAATAAGAAACTCTAAATTTTGTGAATTATTTTCTGATTCAGACATTATTACATATATTACGTACTTGTTTTTATTTCTACATCTGTATGTAATAAAAAAATATGTTTGGGGAGGGGAGAGAAAAATGTATCTTGTTATGAACCTAAAAAATAGTTCACATAACTCAGAATGAATTAAAATTAAATTTGGAAACCCATGTTAGGAAGTTTGATTTATTTTAAACTCTTTATTCTAATTTAGTAAAAATAGATAAATATCATTTAGAAAGATTAACTTTTATGAGTAATAATATGATTCAGAGCTTCTAATAAAAAAGTGCAATTTAAGTGTTAAGTAGCAAAATAAAGCATGTTTCATTTTTTTCGGTTAATTTTAATTAAGTTAGCATTGTCTTAAGGTTATCTTAAAAGAAAATCTAAAAGGTGTGATGTTACAATATCAAGTGTTTTGTTTTACTACTTAAGAAACACAACCCATCATTTTATTTAAAATTAAAAAAGATTTCCAACTAGATATAGTAATTCTTAGGAGAAAAGAAAAAGATCAAAAAAAGAAAGAGAAGGAAAACAAAAGAGTAAAACTTGAAAACTCTATGAGGAGAAGCTTGAGATTAGCACAATAATTATTAAAAAAAAAAGAATCAAAAGGCTCTCTAATGGGACTTAAGTGATTAAACTTTTCCATGATTCCTTTATAAAATCCTTGTTGAGTTAAATTCAAAGGAAAAACTTAATTAATGTTGAGATGGCTAAAATGCACTAAAATTGCATTAAACATTTATGATTAGTGAAAGAGACTTAAATTACAACAATTTAAAGATTTATAGGATTTTTCTAAGGATAAGAATGAAGAGAATTAAGGAAAGGTCAAGTTATTAAAAATTAAAGATAATGGATTTATAATGACATTTAAATAATTTTATTTAGCTTGTTAAAAATATTTGATCACAGAAAAATATGTTAAGAAAATTATACCTATTTTTTATGAAATTGCACTTTAAAGAAATGTATTTCCTTTATTTTATTGCAGGAACTAAGATTTATAAGTGATGAAAGCAAAAAGCATGAAATGGAGCAAATTTGGATCAAAAAGGAATAAATTCATGCAAATTGAACTATGTCGCTGATGGCGAGATTGAGCCCGCCGACGGCGAGATTATTAAGAAAATTTCTGAAGGATTTATAATTACCTCGCCGACAGCGAGCCCGAGCCCGCCGACGGTGAGATCGCGCGGTTTGGAGACCTTCTAGAAGCCCCGCCGACGGCGAGGTCGTTTCTCGCCGACGGTGAGATAGGTCAAAATATCAGATACATTGAATCTGGATTCTTTTTTAAAAGGTGCTTAAGTACCCCTTGGACCTTTGTCTACCTCTATAAATAGAGGACGAATTTGTGTGTCTAGTGTGTCCCTTTTTGGTGTCTATTTAGGTGTGTGTTTATTTTAAGAGTTTTAGAGTGTAATTAGTGAGTTTAGAAGTGTCTTAGTCTTGGAAGGAAAAGTCAAATGAACTTCAAGGAGTCTGCTTGGGGAGGAAATTAAGATAAGTATCTTTGTTTAATTGTTGTTAAACTTTAAATGAAATCCATGATTTGTTTAATTCCCATGCATTCTGAGTAGCTTTTTTAATGTTTCTCCTTGTTTATGAAATTATTTGAATTGATGAAATTAATTAGAGGTGCCTAAAATATTAAAATAAATTGTGATAATTTTTACTTTAAAACTTAATTTACTTTCAATCTGGCCCATTAAATTGTTAAAATATGTTGAATTATCAACTATAGTAAAAATTACATCTAATATTCAGGGAAGTCAAAAGCCTTGGAAGGAGGGTGCAAATAAATAGGAAAATATAACTTATCGGATGCACAATTGAACATTTTAGTGTGGCAGACTAAAATATTCAATTTGTTCCTATTATTTGAGAGCTGAAGTGTAGATGTTAGCCCTCAGGTGAGGGGAACGTGGGAGCTCTGAAGTGGCAGCCAGTATCCTCCCAGCCTAGCCGTGATTCGGTAATCAAACATAGGATTAGTCAATGTTCTTTGCTCCTGGACCAAAGGGTAAAGAATATGAATGCTCCTATTTGTCACAATACAATAAAAGAAATTCTATTTAAATTCATCATTCACTTAATTTTCTAAAAACAAGGAGAAGGATACTTTTTCTGAAATCTTTAAATCTACTTTATTTTAAAAGCATTAGTTTACTTTAGTTTGCTTTAGTTAGTTATTCTAAATTTTAGTAAATTATCTTTATAAGTAATTTCTTTAAATTTTAGCTGATACAAATATGTTAAAAACTTCCCTGTGGGATCGATAACCAGGACTCCACTAGAGCCCTGTATTACTTGATACGATACGTATACTTGCGTAGAATCCACATTATACATTCCATCATAAAATCAAATATATATATTAAAGTGGGATCAAGTTTTTGGTGCCGTTATTATTAACACAATTTGCAAACATAAAAAAAAGTGGGTCAAGTTTTTGGCGCCGTTACCGGGGAAGTTTCTAAAGAAATTATTTACTTGAGTAACGGACTATTTTAAAAATTTTATTTTATTTTATAAAATTGTATGCGAAAATTTGGAAACGAAAATTTAATACCTTACGATTCAGAACTAGAGCGTACAGTTAAAAGAATTAGAGAACAAAAAAGAGAAATTATAAATTTAACACAAATGAAGAATATTCCTAAAAATGAAAATATTAATCAACAGAGACCATTAAGAGATTATGCCAACCCTACATTAGATGAAATTCATTTAACTATTCAAAACCCTGATGTAGCTGCTAACTCATTTGAACTTAAACACTGCAATTATCCAAATGGTACAAAACAATCAATTTAGTGGTTCACCTACTGAAGATCCTAATTTACATCTTACTAGTTTTTTAGAACTATGTGCTACTTTCAGATATGAAGGCGTATCTAACGATGCTATTAGACTTAGACTTTCTCCCTTTTTAAGGGATAAGGCTAAAATGTGGTTAAATTCGTTAGCACCTGGATCTATTAAAACTTGGGGAGAGTTATCACAAAAATTTCTATCCAAATATTTTCCACCATCTAAAACTCGCTAAACTTAGAAATGATATAACTTCTTTTAGTCGGTTTGATGGAGAATCAATATACAAAGCACGGGAGAGATTTAAAGAACTTCTTAGGAAATGCCCACATCATGCATTACCAGATTGGTTAATTATTCAAACTTTCTATAATGGATTAGTAGGATCTTTAAGATCAATTATCGATGCAGCTGCTGGAGGACCATTAATGTCAAAACCATTTGATGAAGCCTATGCATTAATCGAAGAAATGGCTACCAATAATTTTCAATGGCCTGCTGATAGAATGAATCCGAAAAAGATAGTCAGTATTCATGAAAATGATGCAATATCTATGTTAGCTTCACAAATTACTTGCTATATCTAAAAAATTAGATCATTTTGGAATGAATTACTCTCCAACTATATTAGAAGAAAACTCATCTCGGACAACTTATAGAATCCCAATCTCATTATGAAACTATAAATGCTATTAATAACGTGACTCAATAATCCTTATGCAAATTACTATAATCCTGGATGGAAAAATCATCCTAATTTTAATTGGAATAATAATACAACTAATCAACCATGGATGAACAGTATAACACAACCAATAGGAAATCCCTCTAATCAAGAAAATTGTAATTATAAACCTAATTATCCACCTGGATTTAATAATAATAACCCACAATTTAAGGATAAGAAATTATCTATAGAAGAATTAATATTAAATATGGGTCAACATTTACAAAATCAAGGAAATCAATTACAAAATAAAGGAAATCAATTACAAATACAAGGAAACCAATTACAAAATCAAGGAACAGCTATTAAAAATATTGAAACTCAACTTGGACATATCGCTACAGCGCTTAATAATAGAATACCTGGAACATTCCCTAGTAATGTGGAAATAAATCCCAAAGACAAAGGAAATGAACAAATTAAAGCGATACAATTACGAAGTGGAAAAGAATTAGAACATCGAATTCAGAAAGAACTGGAAAGTCAAAAAGAGGAAGTGGAAATCGAAAAAGAAAAGAATCAACAAGATCCAAACATAGAATATCCTTTAATACCAATGAAAATTTCTGTTGAAAAACCTCCACCACCATTTCCTCAATGACTAATTCAACTTAAAAAAGATAAACAGTTTGCTAAATTCCTTGAAATTCTAAAGAAATTAACAATAAATATTCCTTTCGTAGAAGCTTTAGAACAGATGCCAAACTATGTAAAATTCATGAAAGATATTTAAAGAAAAAAGAAAATTTACTGATAATGAAACGGTCGCACTTAGTGAAGAGTATAGTGCTATTATTCAGAAAAAGCTTCCTGAAAAATTAAAAGATCCTAGTAGTTTCACTATACCCTGCGCTATTGGAGAAAAATTATATGGAAAAGCTTTATGTGACTTAGGAGCAAGCATCAATCTAATGCCTCTATCAATTTTTAAGAGATTAGGATTGGGAGAAATTTCACCTACTTCAGTAACCCTTCGATTAGTCGATCATTACGTTACATATCCTAAGGGAGTCATTGAAGATGTTTTAGTAAAAGTGGATAAATTTATCTTCCCGGTAGATTTTATTGTTTTAGATATGGAAGAAGATAAAGAAATTCCTATTATATTAGGAAGACCATTTTTAGCCACTGGGAAAGCTATGATTGATGTTCAGAAATGAGAATTAACTATGAGAGTAAATGACCAAAAAATTACTTTTAATATTGCTAAATCAATGAAATATCCTGCACTAGAAAAAGATGATGAGTGTTTTCGAATGGAAGTACTCGATCATTTACAAAAAGAACATTTTAAAGAATATTATGAAGAAAAATTAGAAAAAGAAAATATTGAATTAATTGAAAAAGCCGATATAAATGAAGAACTAGATTATATTCAAGATAAATTCGAATTTTTGGATAATACTGAAAACTCTAAAAAAAATATAGTTCCATCGATTATTAAACCTCCTGAACTAGAGTTAAAAATGTTACCTAATCATTTGAAATATGCTTACTTAGGTAATTCTTCAACCCTACCAGTTATTATTTCATCTGAATTAAATGAATCTCAAGAACAAAAACTTTTAGATACCTTAAAAAAATATAAGAAAATTTTTGGTTGGACTCTAGTAGATATTAAAGGAATTAGTCCTTCAATCTATATGCATAGAATTATTTTAGATAATGAACATAAGCCTAGAGTGGATCCCCAAAGGAGATTAAACCCGATAATGAAAGAAGTAGTCAAGAAAGAAATTTTAAAATGGTTAGATAATGGTATTATATATCCTATTTTTGACAGTGCTTGGGTAAGCCCAATTCACTGTGTGCTTAAGAAAGGAGGAGTGACCGTAAAAGCTAATGAAAATAATGATCTTATCCCTATAAGAAAAGTTACTGGATGGCTAATATGTATTGATTATAGGAAATTAAACACAGCCACCAGGAAAGATCACTTCCCTTTACCATTTCTAGACCAGATGTTAGATAGATTAGCCGGACATAAGTATTTTTGTTTCTTAGATGGATACACCGGTTATCATCAAATACAAATTGCTCCCGAGGATCAAGAGAAAACTACATTTACTAGTCCTTATGGAACTTTCGCTTTTCGAAGAATGCCTTTTGGATTATGTAATGCACCTGCAACATTCCAGAGATGTATGATGTCTATATTTAGTAAGTTAATTGATAATAGAATAGAAGTATTTATGGATGATTTCTCTGTATTTGGAATAACATTTGACACATGCTTAAATCATCTTAAAAAAGTATTTGAAGTCTGTGAGAAAACTAATTTAGTTCTTAATTGGGAGAAATGTCAATTTATGGTTACAGGCGGCATTGTATTAGGGCATAAAATTTAGGAAAAGGGCATGGAAGTAGACCCTGCAAAAATTCAAGTTATAGCTAAATTACCACCTCCAACTACGGTGAAAGGGGTAAGAAGTTTTTTTGGACATGTTGGATTTTACAGACGTTATATAAAAGATTTTTCAAAAATTACTAAACCTCTATGCCAACTTCTTGAAAAGGACAAGAAATTTGAATTTACAATCGAATGCTCGAATGCTTTCAAATTATTAAAAGATAAATTAATTACAAGCACCTATAATAGTTTCACCTAATTAGGAGAAACCATTTGAGCTTATGTGTGATGCTAGTGATTATGCTATAGGAGAAGTTCTTGGGCAAAGATATGACAAGATTTTCAAAGTTATATATTATGCTAAGTAAAACTCTAAATGATGCTTGAAATAAATTATACGATTATCGAAAGAGAATTATTAGCAGTTGTATATGCTTTTAATAAATTTTGGCATTATCTAATAGGAACTAAATGTATTGTGCATACTGATCACTCTGCTATTAAGTATTTAATGCAAAAGAAATATTCCAGACCAAGATTAATTAGATGGATATTATAATGCAAGAATTTTATTTTGAGATCGTTAACAAGAAGGGAACTGATAATCAAATTGCTGATCACTTATCAAGATTAGAAAATCATGAATTATCTGATACTGATAATGAAATTTTAGCATGCTTTTCTCGATGAACAACTTTATAAAATAAATGAGTGGAAAATACCTTGGTATGTCGATATAGTAAATTATATTGTAAGTGACATTTTACCACCTATGTTAACTTTGCAACAACAGAAAAAATTCATTCATGATACAAAAACATATTTTTGGGATGAACCATACTTATATAAGCAATGTAAGGATCTAATTATTAGAAGATGCGTGCCTTATGAAGAAATTGAACCAATTATTCAAAAATGTCTTGATTCTGATTTTGGAGGACATTTTGGGACTGATAAAACTGCGTACAAAATTCTATAATCAGGATTCTACTGGCCTACTCTATTTAGAGATGTATACAGATATATAAAAACCTACGATAGATGCCAAAGAGTAGGAAATATATCAAGAAGAAATGAAATGCCTCTAAATTTTTTATTAGAAGTTGAAATTTTTGATGTTTGGGGATTAGATTTCATATGACCTTTTATTCCTTCATTTGGAAACTCATATATATTAGTAGCTGTTGATTATGTTTCCAAATGGATCGAAGCACAAGCTTTACCTAGGTGTGATGCTAAAAGTGTTTCAAAATTTTTAATGAAAAATATTTTTACTAGATTTGGAATGCCGAGAGTGATTATCACTGACGGAGGAACTCATTTTAGAAACAAATATATTCACAAACTAGTAGAAAAATATAATATTACTCATAAGATATCAATCGCTTATCATCCACAAACTAGTGGATTAATTGAAGTTTCTAATCGAGAGATTAAGCGTATTTTAGAAAAGTCTGTAAACCCTAATAGATTGGACTGGTCTATAAGACTAGACACGTCATTATGGGCATACAGGACTGCTTACAAAACTCCGATTGGAATGACTCCTTACAGGCTTATATATGGAAAAACTTGCCACTTACCAGTTGAATTAGAACATAAAGCATATTGGGCGGTTAAATAATTTAATTATAATATAAAAGAAGCTGGTGAGAAGAGATTGTTGCAATTAAATGAATTGGAAGAATTAAGGAATTAAGCATATGATAATGATAGGAGTTATAAAGAAAATATGAAATTATGACATGATCGAAAGATTAATCAGAGAAATTTTGAACAAGGACAAGAGGTTTTGCTATATAATACTAGATTGAAATTATTTCCTGGGAAATTAAAATCTCGATGGTTAGGACCTTTCACCATAACTCAAATATTTTCATATGGAACAATAGAAATTGAAGATCCAAAAGCAGGACATAGATTTAAGGTAAACAAACATAGATTAAAACCATATTTCAAAGGTAGAAGACCAAATTTTAAAGAGGTTTTAATGCTTAGTCAACCTGATTACTAATTGAAATTAGGTCGGGCTGACGACATTAAACCAAGAGCTTTATGAGAGGCAACCCATAATAGTCTTTTATTTTTAATTATATATAAATTAGTGAGTCTATATTATTAAAACAAATCTTACTACTCAAATTTTTAATAAGAATCATCACCTATATGATGAGATCAGAAAATATTCGGACCACAGCGAAATTGGACAATTTTATGAAATCTCGCCGACGGCGAGGTCGATTCTCGCCGACGGTGAGGTCGATTCTCGCCGACAGTGAGATCGGCGCCTTAGAACATTTCAGTTTTACAACTAGCTCGCCGACGGCGAGAAACTTCCCGGTGATGGCGAGGTAGTTGAAAATTGGGTTTCTTAAGAATTTTCGTGCGGTTTTGGATGGTTCTAAGCCATTTCTTTGTAGGAAACCACCCAAAATTCATTTTTACACTGTTTTCTTCCTTAGAAACGATTAGAGACCATTCCTTTCAATCCAAAATGGCCACCAAACTTTTAGAAACCACAAAAACTTGAGTTTTTAACCGAAGAAAATTCTTCAGTTCGGAGGCACAGCGTATCTTCAACAAAGGCTTGATGAAGAAGCGACTTATTAAAGAAAGGGGATTTGTCAACAGAGGAGTAGAGAATTCACCACAAAAATTGAAGAAATGATAGTGCAGCGGCATTGGGAGGTATTTTGCTATACGACATCTGCTGTAGTTATTCCTGTAGTCAAAGAGTTTTACTCTAATCTACATGCGATCAACAATGGAAAAGTCTACGTCAGAGGAAGATGGGTAACATTTACTCCTTCAAGAATAAATGAATTATTTTCTATAGAGAATACCTCTGTCTGTCATTATTCAAACTTCGTGCCTTCAAGATACAATATGAACGAGATTTATAGATACTTGACCGATGAAACTGATGATTGGGAGTTGCGCGAAGACGGGTATGTCAGTTTTTCTGCATCACTTCTTAACCCTGTCTCGAAGCATTGTCATTTCTTCATCTCATCAAAATTATTACCCACTATGAGGGTAAATAAGGTTTCAAAGGAATGCGCTATATTAAATTATTGTATTCAAATTGGACTACCTATCGATGTTGGATCAATTATAGTAAAGTCTGCATTAGGATTGATTGTGCATGGGTCAGTTCATGGACTTGGACACCCATCGACTATATTTGCTTTATGCAGTCAGTACCAAGTTTCTTATGAGGCTTGGGAAAATGTACTTTTGCCATGGAAACCACTTGATCCTACGGATATGTTTCCAAGTTTGGATAACAATGATGAGATTACCATTATTTCTGATAGAGCATCACATAACAATCCTTTAGCAAGGCCCCTTACAGATAAAACAAATTTCATTCTGAAAAAGATTAAAGGATTGGAAAAAGAATTGCAGAACGTGATGAATTCCATCGATAATATCTCTAATATGTTTGATCATATTGACTGGAGGATGAAGGAGCACTTCGATCATACTGGACATCTGGAGGCTAGTTTTATTCATTTACTGAGACAGAAAGAGTGGATTAATGATGAATCTACAGCAGAATTTCCTTTCAGGCCTTTCTACAATTTATTTGTGCACCTGCGTCGCATCGGGAATATCAGAGAAGATGATAGTTCATACACTGAAGAGTAGGAAAGATTTCTATCTTATGTCATATATTTGTGTATATATGTGTTGATTTGGATTAGGTTTTATTATGAGTCAAACTTTGATTTGATCATCTCAGATTTGATGAGATTATATGTAATTGTTATGTCTCAGCATTTAGAGTGTAGTGGTGTGGATTGCGATGCTGAGTATTATGGATTTGGACATTTAAGTTAAGTATGTTGTTAGTTGTTAGTGTGAAGTTTGTAAGTCTCATGGATTTCATATATAAAGTTATATTGTTTGTGTTGTGTGAACTTTTTGTGAGTATAAGTATCTAATCATCATACTAAATTATTAAATTAAGTGATCGGAAGATTGATTAAAGGCAAATCGAGGTTGAAAATGATTGACGAATTTCAAAAAATTAAAATTTTGGGATCTCACAAACGGTGAGAATTATCCCGCCGACAGCGAGAACGAGCTAGCCGATGGTGGATTTCTCCCTAAAATTTTGCCTTCGTCAAATTAATTAGCTCGCCGACGGTGAGAAAAATCTCGCCGACAGTGAGATCGCGAAAAGACCTATATTTGACCTGTCAACCGACACTATTCATCATCCCCTTCCTCAAAACTTCAAAAAAACTGACCTAGGGCTTGAGAGATCTCGGATTTGAGGCGATTTCAACACTTTTTGACACCGGATTTCATCTTCCCTTGGTAAGAGCTTCACTCCTATGCAAAAATTTTTTATTTTCACCATGGATTTCTTCTACATTGGGAAATTTTGAAAAAATTCGAAATGTGGAGAAAATACTTAGAAGAAATTCATGGAAATTGATTTAAATGGATTTTAGATGTTGTAGGAAGCAATCTTAGTAATATTTTGGAGTTTAGTTAAAATTTTTGCAAATTGCACAGATCGAAAAATGGCTCCATGACAAAAGCGACGATTGGATTACGATGAAACCCAATTTGTGAATACAAGGGCACAATCAAGATATTTACAAAACATCCAATCGAGAAAATGCATTCAAGATCGAGTTTTCAAGAATCCAGGAGGAGAAGTTGAGCGAATCGTTAGGGAGTGAGGATGGGAAAATTTCTGCTTCGTGAGCAACAGAGCCGCTGTAGAAGTAGTTAAGGTGTTTTATGCTAATTTGACTTCAACTGAAGATGTGCCAGTAAAGGTTAGATGATTTTTTGTAGAATTCAGTCTTTGCAAGGATTAATGCTTATTATAAAGTACGAGACACCTACACCAGTGAATACGAGACTTTTGGAACGATGGAAGGACCACTGGAAGAGGTGATTGACTTTCTCACTGATGGGAAAGGTGTGTGAAAGATCAAGCAGCGGGAAAGGGTAAATTTTTCTCTTTCTATGTTAAATGCAACATCAAAAGCCTGACACTATTTTATTTGTTCTACTTTGTTACCAACCTACCACCATAGTGAGGTAACAAGAGACAGAGCAGTTCTGAATTTCTGTATTCAGAACCAAAAAAGCATTAATGTGGGAAATGTCATTTATAAGAATATATTAGCCACCTCTAGAAGTGAAAGTGGAGGAGGACTAGGACATCCTGGTCTTATCTATGCACTCTGCCAATTATTTGGGGTAGAAGCAAGAGATGATGAGGAATGTGTTGAACCTATGAAACCCATTACTCGAGCTAATATAAAGAAATATGAATCCCACGAAGGATGGAGATCTGGGACAAGGGATTATGTACCTTCTTCAAGTAGAGATATACCCTCTACTAGTTATGAACCCCCTCAGTACACCACTCCTACCCTTCAAGATCTGATGAATGAGCTAACCCTGAGTAGGAGAAAATATGGAAAGAAGATTTGAGCATATAGACCATGGGATTGATGGCTTGGAAAGAAGGCACGATTATGATAGTGAATATCTCCAGCGACATTCAGAGTATGAAATTGCATATTATGAGGCTGAACGTCGCTACAGGAGTGGTGATTTAGATGTTGTCTTTCCTGAGTGCCCCCGCTACTCACAGTACCAGCCTGCTCAGCCTTCTCAGCCTGGAAATCAGGGAGATGATATAGTTTGGGATTTTGATGTGCAAGATTAGAGACTTTATTTAGTTTATTTAGATTAATTGTTCTTTTGAAAACTTTATTGTTCTGTATGTAATCATTCTGTACTTTCTGTGGACTATGGATTTGATGTGTTTTCGTGTTTGCTTATACTGTAATGTTAGATTTTTTTTATATGTGTTAAATTAGTTTGCAATTTTTCTTTTAGATAGGATGATTAGTTTTTCTTTAATATATTGTTTAAGTTTTTATAAGGTTATGAACTTTTAAGATGTTTAGATTGTTTTAATATATTTTAAAGTAGGTTAGTTGATTGTATGTGTAGTAATAGATTAAGTTTTCATTTGTTGTGTTTTATACTTATTAAAAATTTCTTATCCCAGCACTTTCTTTTAAATATTATATATGTGGAAGAATACTAACAGTACAGGTTCTTTAAAATACTGAAAAAGCCTGCAAAAATTTCAAGGAAAAGAAATACCTAAAGCTCAAAGGTATGATGTAAATTCATTGTATATTTTTCTTTTCACCATTTAGAAATAGATAGAAAAATGTAAGTTTGGGGGAAGGTAAAAATACAAATTTAATTATTAAATTGTTCTCAATTTCTATTTTCAAAAATTATTATCAAATGATTTTTCTATAGTAATTTTTCAATTCAATAAACATGAATTACTTTATTTAATTATTATAGAAAGTTAAATAAAATGTTTTTAGTAATTCAATTATTTAATAGAATAAGATATTTGGTTAAAAGAAATAAGAATATAGTAAACTTTTTAAAGTAAGGAAAAACTATTGAAATTCTTAAGTATTTAGATGAAAAAGAAGAGATTGAAACTCAATGAAGTAAAGGCTATGAAATACATATAAGCAAAGAAATATTTTAAGTTTCAAATTTAGGAAGAGAAAGTTGAAGTTCAAAATTATTAACAGGCTATCCAGATACAATAATCCTCACTTGGAAAAGAAAAAGAAAAAGAAAAAAAAAGAGAGAAGGATTGAAAATCAATCCAAAAAGAAGAAAAGAGAAAAAGAAAAGAAAAATATAAGTGAGGAGAAGCTTGAGGAGATGCTTTATCAAAAATTGGCTTCAATGGAATCAACCTAAAGGGTAAAACTAAAATATATTTCTAAACTTATATATATAGATGAGTATTTTACTAAATAGTGTTTTCTTGAATTTCCTATCATCTAAATATCTTAAGTAAATTACTCTTTTAAATATAGTCATTCCTGAAATAAATAGAGAACTAGAAATCTTAGATCTGATAACTAAATATTCTTATATCTATAAAGTTAATTTAATTACTTGAAAATATTTCTATTTAACTTTACTATAGTATTATTCAAAATTTAATTCATAGTAGGGTTGAATGAAAAATTTTATAACAAAAAATCATTATTTTTTATTTAGCACTAAAAATTACTTGAGGACAAGCAATAATTAAGTTTGGGGGATTTTGATCACAGAAAAATATGTTAAGAAATTCATACCTATTTTTTATGAAATTGCACTTTAAAGAAAGGTATTTTCTTTATTTTATTGCAGGAACAAAGATTTATAAGTGATGAAAGCAAAAAGCATGAAATGGAGCAAATTTGGATAAAAAAGGAAGAAATTCATGCAAATTGAACTATGTCTCTGACGGCGAGATCGAGCCTGCCGACGGAGAGATTATTAAGAAAATTTCTGAAGGATTTATAACTACCTCGCCGACAGCGAGCCCGAGCCAGCCGACGGCGAGATCGCGCGGTTTGGAGACCTTCTAGAAGCCCCCCTCCCGACGGCGAGGTCGTTTCTCGCCGACGGCGAGATAGGTCAAAATATCAGATACATTGAACTTGAACGCTTTTTGAAGAGGTGCTTAAGTACCCCTTGGATCTTTGTCTACCTCTATAAATAGAGGACGAATTTGTGTGTCTAGTGTGTCCCTTTTTGGTGTCTATTTAGGTGTGTGTTTATTTTAAGAGTTTTAGAGTGTAATTAGTGAGTTTAGAAGTGTGCTGTACTGGAAGGAAAAGTCAAAGGAACTTCAAGGAGTCTGCTTGGGGAGGAAATTAAGATAAGTATCTTTGTTTAATTGTTGTTAAACTTTAAATGAAATCCATGCTTTGTTTAATTCCCATGCATTCTGAGTAGCTTTCTTAGTCTTTCTCCTTGTTTATGAAATTATTTGAATTGATGAAATTAAATAGAAGTGCCTAAAATATTAAAATAAATTGTGATAATTTTTACTTTAAAACTTAATTTACTTTCAATCTGAATTGTTAAAATATGTTGAATTATCAACTATAGTAAAAATTACATCCAATATTCAGAGATGTCAAAAACCTTGGAAGGAGGGTGCAAATAAATAGAGAAATATAACTTATTGGACGCGGAATTGGACATTTTAGTGTGACAGACTAAAATATTTAATTTGGTCCTATTATTTGAGAGCTGAAGTGTAGATGTTAGCCCTCAGGTGAGGGGAACGTGGGAGCTCTAAAGTGGCAGCCAGTATCCTCCCAGCCTAGCCGTAGATTCAGTAATTAAACATAGGATTAGTCAATGTTCTTTGCTCCTGGACCAAAGGGTAAAGAATAGGAATGCTCCTATTTATCACAATACAATAAAAGAAATTCTATTTAAATTCATCATTCACTTAATTTTCTAAAAACAAGGAGAAGGATACTTTTTCTGAAATCTTTAAATCTACTTTATTTTAAAAGCATTAGTTTACTTTAGTTTGCTTTAGTTAGTTATTCTAAATTTCCGTATATTATCTTTATAAGTAATTTCTTTAAATTTTAGCTGATATAATTCTGTTAAAAACTTCCCTGTGGGATCGATAACTAGGACTCCACTAGAGCCCTGTATTACTTGATACGATACGTATACTTGCGTAGAATCCACATTATACATTCCATCATAAAATCAAATATATATTTTAAAGTGGGATCAAGTTTTTGGCACTGTTGCTATTAACACAATTTGAAAACATAAAAAAAGTTGGTCAATTTTGAAGAAGTACAAACCTACAAGACAACCAATCATCTTCATGAAATCCCAACCGAGTTATACGATTACTTGAGGTCAAGTAATAGGGTAAGTTTAGGGTATTGACAGGCGTTAGTTTTATGTCATTTTGCTTTCTTTTATTCCTCCATTTTATCTTTTGCTTCACCTTATTTATCATAATTTTATGCTTATGGAAGGTTCTTTGTACAATTTTGCAAGTTACAGGTGTCAAACACACAACATAGTCAAAATGCATGAAAAAGTTCTAATTGGCTTGACCATGCTAGATCTGAGCATGAAGACACCTGATCTAGGTGTGACCATGCCAATTTCTGGCGTGACTATGCCCTCAGATCTCAAGATCTGAACTTTGCAGGATTTCTTTCCTAGTTTGGATCTATTGATGGATTTAAATAGCTTGGATGCCTATTTTGGATCCCTAATGTGAAACCTAACTATAAGAACTGATTTGTTTAATGAGAGAGGGAGATTTTTTACCTCTTCTTTACTTTTGGATGAGAGAAGGAAGTTTAGGCACCAAAGTTGAGGTTGTTTACCATCTTTATTCCTTTGTATTAGAGAGGAGTTGGTTGCTATGGAAGAGGGATCATATCATTTTATAAGTGTTTACTTTTTAGTTTTGTTTGCAACAATAGTTTTGATGGATGTTTTTCTAGTTTTTTTCTATCATGCATAGCTAAACTTTCTTCCATGCCTCTATCATATATGGGATGCAGTTTTGTGGTTTATTAGATGATTTCTTTACCTTTATCATTTTCATATAGAATCAATGCTTTTTGTTATTGTGTTAATCAAAGATTTTCATTTACTCTTGATCTGATTAATTAGGATGTTAACATGTTTCATGATCTGTGACTCCTACCCATTTTACAGAAAAATGAAATGGTTAATCACAAAATCCGCATAATAATGGACATATTTTATCCAAGTTTTACAACTAAAATGAGGATTGAAACAAATTCATGAGATGCTATGAGGATTGAGAAAGCCTCAACTTCATGAATTCTAGTCATTGTTTCGAGCTTCAAGACTCGTGTTTTTACCTTTTTTTCATTACAAACTCTCCTAAGGGGATTCTAAGAAGTACATGGAGAATGTCTATAAAGGCACAACTTTCAAAATAAAGGTTAGAATGAGCCATCTCATGAAACATATAAAAGGTTGTATATAAAAAGTGAGGAGCTAAGAGCACCTGCAAATAATGCATTAGTTTATATCATTTTAAGCTCCTTCATGTTGGATATGAAACTTTATAAAATAATTCACCTTAACATGATAATGCACAAGTTCTAAAATCGATAAAGCATGCAAAAAAGCACACAATGTTTACAACAACTACCTCACACCAAGGAACAATAGTCATTGACAAAAATCCCTAATTACACCCTTGTCCTAATTCTAATAGGAACTACAAGGTGTTACATACAAATAGATCTCTTGCAAGTCATGCAGTATAGGGAGAAAGGGTACTCCCATAGGATCTCAATGGGGTCACCAAGCTGGCCGCATTCTGAGCATTTGCATAAACTAGCACTTGTCAGGATGGGTGGTGATGGTTAGCACAAACCTAGGCTTGGAATGATCCTATGATTCTGGTAATAATAGGATAACATGCATTACTCATCTAAACAAGTTGATGAGCAATGTTCATTTCTCTAATATCATCATAGGTCATGTTAAGGGTCATTCGAATACCACCACTAAAATGTTGACTCATAAGACCTAGACCTATATGGTGCAACATAAAATAAGGAACTTTCATGAAAAAGCATGACCCTGGATTCATGAACTTGCACTAAGAAATACATTATCATACCACAAATATATTGTGCCTCAGAAAATATACCTTAATGAAAATCACACTAAATCAAAATTCCTTGTAAGAGTATGAAATCAGAAATGCATAAGAAAGTGCACAAATAAGGGCCTTGAGTGCTCCTTTGAGCATTGGTTCCCATTGATTGACTATACAACTCACAAAAATCAAAAGAAATCTCTGTTAACTTCTTGTGCCATAATGCCAATGGATAGTACTACAATAATAAACAAATAGTATGGTTTCATTTTTTCCAAATTATAAAGAATACAATATTGAACCATAAGGTAAAAGCTAACGCAATGACACCCGAACTGATGTCATAACTTTAACCCAAATGGAAACAAATACCACCCATAGCCACGAGGTTTATATCAATGCTATGGTCTGGACATTCAGACCTATCAATATGATGCTGAAATGTAACATTTGAGCATCAGTCTAAACATAACTTATTAGCTTCACATCATTATCGAGGAATGATGCATTACTACCAACAAGGTGAAACAATGGAAAAAAGTTAAGAAATGAAACTGATACCATATTTTACCCTTGAAAGAGGGATGGTGTGATAATACTTGAAGGGCAGCCTTATGACAACAAGCAAACTAAGGCCATATGCTCAAGTAGCACTCAAAGTGGTGCTATAAATGCATGGCAATGTGGAGGACTTAACTTAGGATTTCTCTAATAATATCTTTTTCTAGTTCCTCTAACACAAAATCTAAGGCTTCCTAGAAAGGAAATTAAAAAAAGGAAAGGATTTTCACCTACATAGTGGTTTAATGATATATGAATTCTCAAAGCCTAACTGACTATTTTATCAGTTCTTATGACCACCATGAATAAAAATAATGGTGTCGTGTGGCTCCATGAAAGAGGAGGAGAGGGTTACCAGGGAGGCGAGATGGAACCACTCTCTGTCATGGTTGGAAGAGAAGATAATAAACGACTCCCAGACTCTCGAACCAGACTTATTCACTCAACCATTGCTAATCTGAAAACCTTATCATATTTTCATCATGATATCTTAAGAAAACCAAAATTCAAATAATGAATTTGAATTTGATAAGCAAAATATCATTCCTTCAGTAATATTCATGAAAGAAGTTACACATTCAATATATATTGAGTATATTAAATTTCTTTCAAATCCATTGCTTAAACCTTGTATTTCATTCATCCTTTCAAGAATTATGTATTCCCTATCCCCCACTTATGATAAATAGAAACATAAAGGGTTTAAATTCCCTTTCACATGTCTTTTGTACAGAAGTGATGAGGAGTCTATTCTCACCTCTTGATGTTTTGCAGATATGCTAAAGATGTTTGGGATTATTTAACTGTTGAATGGAACATTAGATCTCCTTTATCAAATTATTATTCTTTTCTCCATTGGAAAGAGGACTGTTAAATGTCTCACAACCACATTCAATGAGTGATACATGCTATTTGTTGTTAGTTTGTCTGGATGGTCAGGAATAATGCCAAGCACAATGAATAATGCAAATTTACCTTGAAAAGTGTTCGTCACATCCTTCTACATCTTTACAATATTATTAAGTATGGAAATGTAAAGGACATATTCTTATTTGACCTTCCTAGTCGACTTAAGGTTATTCATCCACCAGTCCAGGCTGCCACCACCACACCAACTCTTGTTTACTGGAAGAAACCACATACTAATAACATCAAGGTTAGAATTGACAGAAGTTTTAATCCAACCTTAGAAAATATTAGAGGCATTTTTAGAAATCAACATGGTACTCTTATACTGCTATTCTCTGCCACTAGAACTATCTGATCCCCTCTACAAGTTGAAGCTGAAGTAATTCTGACTGCTTTAAGGATTGTTATTCCTTTAATTGGAGAAATATCATTATTGTAATGGATTTAATGTTGCTTTGGAAAGCTTGTTATTTTAAAAATGCCTAATGATCCATAAAAAAATAACTATTTTTATGCCTTGATTTTTATCAATTTCTAAGGATATTATGCTTTAATGAAAGGTATTTTTGTGTTTTTGGATGTAGGTGATGTAAAAAGGTCCAAAAAAGGAAAAAGGGTGAAAAAGGAGCAAAAAGAAGCAAAAATGGAGCAAAATACAAGAATTATAAAAAATTATGGCCTGGTGCCTAGGCGCCAGAAGTTGGCCCCTACGCGCCAGACTCGATACAGAAACTATCAAGTTTTTGATGACTTTTGGACGGTTATTTTGACGGAGTGAGCGGTTATTGGACATTCTAGAAGACTGACAGTTGTTCCTTGATAATAGGTCATGTGATACATTGCATTTGGACGCTCAAAAATGGTTTTAATCGCGAAGAGGTGCGAGCACAAGTGAAGAGGTGCGAAGAGCTGGACGCGGTGTCCGGCGTCTAGGCTCCAGATTCCGGCGCCTAGGCGCCAGATAGACCTTCTAGAAGATTTGTTGAATTTGGACATGTTTTGAAGATGTGCCTCAAGGCAACCCTATCTCTTAGCCACTTTAGGATCTCTCATCCTTAGAGAGAGAAATAGAGAGAGAAATTTAGGGCCACTTTTATTTAGTTTAATGAGTTTATTTTTAAGTTGTTGCATTTGGAGTTCATTACACTGTGGAGTTAGTAGGAATCAGAAGATCTATAGAAGGAATATTTGAGATAAGTATTTTATTTTTGATTCAAAGTTTATTTATTATGTTTTGTTGTTTATATTCAATGTTTTCTGAGTAGTTAGTTTACTTTCTTTCTTCAATTATGAAAAGATAAATAAGATAATATAAAATTCGATGGAGAATTGAAAATCAAAATATTTTCAAAACATTGTGATGATATTAATACCTGATCTTACTTTACTTTTTAAATTGGTCATTTAAATTGTTAAAACCGATTGAAGAGTTTTGAGACCTAGAAGGAGAAGAACTCTTAACTTGTATTTGTCACATGAATCCTTGGGTAGTCGAAGGCCATGCGCGGGCTATTCAAGGTGAAGTGCAAATAAATAGGAAGATAAGATTTAAAGGGCGTAGAATTGATAAGTTTTTAGAGTGACATACTAAATTCTTATAATTTGATTTATAGATAAGGAAAGAGTCACTAGTAGGGTCGACCATAGCCACCCTTGGACATCTAGTAGTGTGAGCCTAGATTAACCTATTCTACTAACAATACATCCGAACCTGATCTGTAGATTAGACAATGTTCTCTGTGCCTGGATCAAAGGGTAAAGAATAAGAATGCTTCTATTTGGCACAATACCATAAAATAGATTCTCCAACGAATATTAAATTATCTTAAAAATCTTAGATTAATTGAAAGGAAGAAAGTTATTTATTTTATATTGTTTTCACAAAATCATTTTCTTATTATTGTTTTCTTTATCTGCATCTAGTAAATTAAAAGTAATTTATAGTTAGATTAAAATACAAAAAGATTTTGAAATACAATATTTAAAAATTTATTACCCTTTTTCCCTGTGGGATCAATACTGGGTTCATTGTTTCAAAGCCCTTTATTACTTGAAACGATACATATACTTGCGTAGTACCCAAAAAGTATATAAAATATTTTCCTTTAAAATTATATTTTGTTATATAAACATATATTTAAAAAGTATTTATCACTAACGGCCTAGCATTCGAGTAGCAATCAAGTTTTATTTAATGCTATTGCCGTAAATTAAAATTTGGTACACATCTATATATCAAGTTATTACTGGTCAAGTGTTTCGCGCCTTCGCTGTAAATTAAATTTTCTAGAAGTGGTAACAAATTCTTGTATTTGGAAATACAAAAACCGGGTCAAGCTTTTGGCGCCGTCGCAGGGGATCAGTGGTACAATTTATAGATTTTTAAATATTATATTTCTGAAAACATAAAAAAATATAATAATATAAAAATAAAAATATAAAAATAAAATAAAATAAAATAAATTTTTTTTATTCCTTGCTTTATTTTTTTTTATGCGTAGTTTTGGTTCTGAAGGATTAATACCTTTCGATTCTGAACTATAAAGAAAAATTAGAAAAATTAAAAAGGGAAAACAAATTCAAAAATTTTAAGAAATGGCTACTTTACAAAATCTCATTGAACTTAATGATCAAAATGTTTATAAACCATTAAAGGATTATTCTAACCCTATAGTTGATGAACTTCATAGTAGTATTTAAATACCCACTATAGATGCTAATTCTTTTGAACTTAAACCGTCTATTATTCAAATGGTGCAAAACAATCAATTTGGTGGAACACCAAATGAGGATCCAAATTTACACTTTGTTAGTTTTTTAGAACTTTGTGCTACCTTTAAATATAACAATGTTTCTGATGATGCTATTAGACTTAGACACTTTCCTTTTTCCTTAAGAGATAAAGCAAAGATGTGGTTAAACTCATTAGCAACTGGTTCTATTAAAACATAGGCTGAAATGGCACAAAAATTCATTGCTAAATATTTTCCTCCTTCTAAAACTGCTAAATTAAGAAATGATATTACTTCGTTTAGTCAATTTGACTGGGAGAAAATATATGAAACTTGGAAAAGATTTAAAGAACTATTAAGAAAATGTCCTCATCATGCTTTACCTGATTGGTTAATTATTCAAACATTTTACAATGGATTAATTGGATCTTTAAAATCAATTATTGATGCTGCTGCTGGATGTCTAAATCATTTGAAGAAGCTTACACTTTAATTAAAGAAATGACTAATAACAATTTTCAATGGCCTTCCGAAAGGATTAATCCTAAAAAGATGGCAAGTATTCATAATAATGAAGCCTTTTCTATCCTAGCTTCACAATTAGCAGCAATGTCTAAAAAATTAGATAATTTTGCAATTAATATTTCACATAATAACTCTGCTAATATTGAAGATTCTCAAACTATTGAAACTTTACAAGCTATTGCAAGTAAAAATAATCCTTATACAAATTATTATAATCCTGGGTGGAAAAATCGTCCTAATTTTAACTGGAATAATTCACAACAACAATGGGGTAATAATCAATCTCATCCCACCGGAAATTGGAATAATCAAGTTAATCCAAATTATAAACCTCCTGGATTTAATAATCAACAGAAAAAGTTATCAATAGAAGAATTAATTTTACAAATGAATAATCAATTACAAAATCAAAATACTGTTATTCGTAATATCGAAAATCAAATGGGGCAAATTGCTACTTTAATTAATAACAGACTTGTAGGAACACTTCCTAGTAATGTTGAAATTAATCCAAAGGAAACTGGAAAAGAACATGAACATGTTAAGGCTGTGCAACTTAGAAGTGGAAAGGAATTAAAAGAAAGAATGCATAATGAAATTGAAAAAGATATTGAGGTTGAAGAGATCAAAAAACCTAAAGAAACTCTTTCACCTAGTCAAGATCAGACTGTTATACCTATTAATGTGGAAGTTGAAAAACCACCACCACATTTTCCTTAAAGACTTAAACAGCAGAAACTTGATCATCAATTTTTTAAGTTCTTTGAAATTTTTAAGAAACTTACTATTAACATACCTTTTGCTGAAGCTTTGGAACAAATGCCAACTTATGCAAAATTTATGAAGGATATTTTAAGCAAGAAACGAAAATTTAAAGCTTTTGAAACTGTTGCATTAAGTGAAGAATGCAGTGCAATAATTTAAAAAAAATTACTTGAAAAGCTTAAGGATCCTGGAAGATTCACTATACCCTGTGCTATTGGAGAAAAATTTTGTGGAAAAGCTTTATGTGATTTAGGAGCAAGTATTGGAGAAAAATTTCAGCTCTCATTTCTAGACTAGTACCTAAATTCTAGCTCTCATTCCGAGATCAGTACCTAAATTCTGATTCTCATCCTTTTCGAGGTCGATTCCTAAATTTTGACTCTCTTCCGAGATTGATACCTAAATTTCGATTCTCATTTTCGAGACTGGTACCTAAATTCCAGTTCTCATTCCGAGATCAGTACCTAAATTCGATTCTCATCCTTTTCGAGGTCGATACCTAAATTTCGAATCTCTTCCGAGATTGATACCTAAATTTCAATTTTCATTTTCGAGACTGGTACCTGTCGGCATTATTTTTTTTTTAGGGTTGGTGTGTTTTATTTTGAAAAGTGGTCGCCTAACAGAAGTTGTGCGGCGAATTTTTATTTTAAATTTAATTTAAATATATATAATTTAGAAAGTAGTATTTGATTTTGAAAATAATTTTTAAATTTGAAAGTTTTAAGATATGAGATTAAACCGATCTCACATCCCCAAATAGTTTATATAAACGAGCACCGCACCACAAACCGTATATCTATCCCTAAGGATAGACACACTCGCTTGATGGTGGGGCTCGATCAAATAAACTAGAAGTTTTGTGACATCCGTTTGGTTTGTGAACCAATTTTATAAGCCGACAAATTCCCCGCTTAATATGAAAGTATCAAACAGGGTTTATATTACTCAGGTTCTTTAAAATTCTCTATAAGGGCAAGCCCCTATAGTTAATTACATCTTAAGTGACGGGAATCACCTAAGAAAACTCTCGATAATAACCAATAATTTCGCTCTCAAGAATTTCAAAGTTTAAGGTTTTCAAAGATTGAATTTTGGAATTTCGATAGGGAATGGATCAAATTTTGGAACATTTTGTTTTGTGAATCCAAAGGAAGAGAGGTAGGAGAAATCACTGATTCGAAGTGAACTTCGATAATTTCCCGACTATCCTATTGTTTGTCTTGAATTTAGGAAAGTCCTAATACTTATTTAAATGTTTTGATCTTGCCAATTTTAATTAATTAGGGCTTATATTTGTATGATAAAATCAAACAAATAGCCTAGAAAATGTGAGGGTTTATGTCGTATCGGACGACTACCTCGGAATCCTAAGACCGGTTAGGGCTTAATTTGCAATGCAAATGCCTAACGAAAAGGTTGAGGATTTATGTTACACTAGGCAAACTACCTCGAAGTCCTATGGCTTGGTTATTTTAATTCTAGGAAAGTTTTGCTGAAGTAGACTCAGGTTTTGCTGATGACGATGGTCGTGCTGCCCACCATGCTCCGAGCTCCTTGTTGTTGCAAAGGTTTAGTTTTAGAAGTCATGAATCAGGAGATGGGAGAAGTGTTTTGGTTTAGAGAAAATCTTAATTTCCAGGTGTTTTTTATGTTTTATTTAAAACAAATCTTAAAGTTGATTATAACGACACCGGTTAAGATCCCACGGTTCCATCCTTCCGGCATCATTATTTTTATCGGATTCACTTAGTCCGGATGAATTTGCTAAACTCAACTGAATGAGTTCCACACTTTCATTTAGACCGTGGGAAATCCCGTTAGCAACACGTAGGTTACATCATCCGAGGTATTCCCGATCATCCAACAGGACGTTTTAATTTAGTTGTAATTGTAGTTTTGTGTTCTGTTTGTGATTAAATTTTGAGTTGTTTTATATTTTGAAATGTTGTGGCGGTGAATTTTATCTTGCAATGACTTTTAACTTAATTTTGGTTTCAGTTTTAGGGGCTATCCTAAAGGTGTGGGTTTTCATGCAACGAGTTGTTTTATCATGCAAGAAAAATAAACGCAGATTGCAATAAAGTAAATTGCAATAATGTAAATTCGTTGGAAAATAAATTGCAGGGAAAGTAAATTGCAATAATACAAATGCGTACCCTGGAGGGTCTTCCCGTCATCCCAAACTGCACTTAAAACACAATTAACATATTTAAACAAGTTCCTAGGTAAAGCTAAGGGAAAGGTTATGGTTTTCTACCAAATTCCTAATCCTATAGCTAGTCATTTCCTATGACGTCTAGGTTCTTTGTGTTTTGGTTTAAGGACGATTTTCTTCATCAAAGAATAATCAAATTCAATTGTTCTTATAAATATCCTATTATATTGAGAAAGTGCTTAAGAAGGATCTTAAACATCTTTTCAATATTTCTGGGATTGTTTTAAGTTCAAATGAATTTAATTATACAAATGAATTAATCGTCCAAGAATTTCAAGTTTTGTTAACTTGCTCGATGAACTAGGACATTTGAATATCCTATGAGTGAAGTGACACTTCATTTAATGTTTTATTTAGGAGTTATAATAACTAAAGCTTTCAAGGGTAAGTTAGTATTCAAATGATTTGGTTTAAGTTAAAGAGTTTAAATTTGGAATAGTGTTCAAGTTGTTTGTTTTTTTTTTTTAAATTTATTTTCTTTCTGTTTTAGGTGATGTTATATTTAATTCAATTTAATTTAATTGAGTTTTAATTTAGTTTAACATAGTTCAATTTAATTTGATTTGGTGTTTAATTAATTTGATTTGATTTAATTTAATTTAATTATTTAATTTAATTTAATTTAATTTAATTGTTTAATTTAATTTAATTTAATTTTAATTATTTAATTTAATTTAATTTAATTGTTTAATTTAATTTAATTTAATTTTAATTTAATTTAATTTAATTTAATTTGTCTTAATTTAATTTAATTATCAAATTTAATTTAATTTTAATTTAATTTATCTTTAATTTACTTTATTTTTAATTTTAATTGAAATTTTTGAAAGAGTTTAATAATTTGACTTTAGTTTAATGATTAAGTCTTTTAATATTTTGAATTTGAATTATCATTTTAATTAAGAGTTGAATATTAATGAGATGATTAATTTAGGGATTTTTAAATTAAAGAATAAATCTCTTCCTAATAAATATCCCTTATTTTAATAATTCCAATTTTATTATTCTTCCAAATTTAATCTATTATTTAATTAAAGTTTAATTATTTTAAAATTGCTTAATGGGTTTCTACCCTTTAATCATTTAAATTTCAATCATCCAAATCAGATTAGGATCAAATATTTTACTTGTTAAATTTTTATTAAACCTAAAGTTTTAATTAAGGATTAAAATTTAATTACCATTTTACCCTTTAAGCTTAATAATTTCATAACTCACTAAATTGAATTCAAATGAACTTGAAATTTTTATGTGACTTCACTCATATGTCAATAAAGACATGAGAGGAGAAAATGTGATTTTTCTGTATTTAATTTATTTATATAATTATTTTTGGTAGAAAATAGAGATTTTCAAGGGAAATTTGATAACATGACCAAGGGAAAGTTTCTGTCCTTAAGAAAATTAGGGGACATTCCTAATGACCAGAGGACCACTTGGACTAATTTTGGTGATTTTTTGAATTATATTATTTTTATTATAATTATTTTGAGTTTTGGAGTGTTAATTAATTTAAAAATAAAATAAATGTTGAAAAATGAATTTTATATTTTTCAAAAATCTCTCTGATATCAAGGAAACCAGAGAATCAGATTTTGCAATTTTCTCGATTTTTCTATGATTTATAATAATTATTTTAGTGAAAATGCTAGAAAATACATTTTTTTTTAATTTTAAAATTACCCTAGGGCTTTAAAATTCAATATCTCACTAAATAGACCTAGGAAAAATGTGGGATTTGTTCCTAAGTGATTAAAATTCAAAATGTGACATTTTGGTGAATTTTATTATTTTTGTGATTTTTATTATTTTTTAATTATTAAAAATATTAAAATATTATTAAAAATTAACTTTTTTAGAAAATTGAAATTTTAATTTTCTTAGGTTCCCCTGATATCAGAGAGGCTCCAAAACCAATTTGGTAAATTTTTGAAAAGTATTTTAAAAGTTATGAATTTTTAAAGTTTAAAATGGCTAAGTGACTTAATCAACCCAATTAGTGGGGCTAACCAAGTCCAATTGACCTCAAATTTTTATGGTAGATTCCTCTGATCCTAAAGGTCAGTGGAGAATTGATTTCAAGTCAATTTGATACCTGGTTAACTCTAATTAATTAAAGACCTATTTTGGGTGTTTAAGCCAATTAGGGCCGTTTTAAATGAACTAAGTCAAAACCTATTTTTCCTAGGGTTCTCTGGTCATAAGGAACATCACCAAATTTTCCTAGAATTTATTTCACAACATGCTATTTACTGGAATTAAAATACTCAAAACGAGTGACTCGAACTTGAAAAATCAAGAACTCCTCATAGGGATGGCCTCTAACTTTGGAAAATTCAGGGAATGTTCCCAAATTCAGTAGGCTTCAAAAGCCCTATGGTCTCATGCCATGGTGAATTGTATGCATGCATGGAGAATTAAAACAATGCAGAGAGTAAATAAATCATAAAAAATAAAATATTTGATGAAATTAAGTGATTTCTTTTTCACATTATTCTCCTCCGTTCACTCGAGCAAGAGGGTATTTTTATTTTATTTTTGTGATTTTTCTACACAAAGATATGGATTTTTGAAGTTTAGGGAATTAAATAAATAAGAAAATACCCTATTTATCTATTTATCCACGCGGCGCCGCGTCAACCTCGGCAGCTCCGAACGCACACGCGTCGCGCTCCCATTCGACGCCGCCACCTGAGTCAGCAGCCGGGCCCCGCGGTTCTCGTACCGTCTCCTGGTCCAACGCAATCCTGGCCGTCCGTGCGCGCGTGTATCGAATGGACGGCATCCGTTCATCGTCCCCAAGTGTTCTCACCCGAGAGCCGTCCACACTAAATCCCTAAGATCTCACTCGATTTTCAATGGATTTTTACGTTCTTATACTCTATGGATTCGTCTCGAAGAGACGAACACATCTATACGGTTAACATGCATCGGAACTAAGGCATTTGAAATAGAGAATCTTCGAAGCTCGGGATGAAGAGTTAGCTCATACCTTGGCTCGGAGAAGTGTGGCTTCAATCCGAGAGTTGTTGCACCTTCGATCGGGTCCTAGCAAGCTCCAGCATGAAGTCTCCCGGTCCGGTGAATTGTCCGGATATGATTTCGACCAAGCCCGATCACAAAGCTTCGGAGGCCGGAGCAACCGGGTGGCTCGGAGATGGGGCTTTTGATGGTGGACACCTTCCCTTGGTCTCGGTGAAGGTGTAGAGCCAATCAATTTGGGAATTGGCTCACTCGTGGAGAAGTGTCCTGGTTTTGGGTGGAATTTCAACTCTGAAATTGAGCTTACAGAGGAGAAATGGCAGGGGGATCTCACTGGGGATCAAGTGCTCTAAGAGTGGAGAAGGGTCTGGAACAATTTTGGCAGAGTTTTGGCAAGGTTTGTGCTTCTCCTCTTCTTATGGCCGAGAGGGGTGGAGTTTAAATAGAGCTGGCTGGGAGGCCTCCCAGGGGGAGTTAGGGCTTGGGATCAGCTGCTCTGGTGAGGAGAAGAACAGCCATGGTGGCCATTGGGCATGGGGCAGCTCAGCAAGGTGGAATTCCAAAGTTGGCTCACATGTGAGCTCTCGGGTGTGGTGTTTTCCGGCGATCCAGGCGGCTGGCCGGCAGGCATGGGTCACCATCTCGACCGTGGAGGTCGTGGCTTGGCAATGGTGAAGTCAATCGGGTTTGGACATGTGTAAAGTGTTTGAATTAAAATGGAATGGGGAGGGGGTCATTTTGGCTTGAAATTGGTCAACCCATTGGTTTGGGTTGGGTTCACCTCCCCATGGCTGGTTTTGGGCTGAGAAGATCAGCTAGGCTAGCTGGTCAAGAGGTGGTGATGTCCTTATCCAAGAATATTTGGATTAAATCTTGGTTAAGGGGAGACATGCTTAAGGTTAATGACTTTTAGGAGATGGTTAAAGGACCTCCTCCTTTTGCCATTAATGGCATGGTCACATGCCAAACTTTCATGGCTTCATATGGCTTGTGAATGGCTCATCCTTGGCTCCATTTGGCTTGGGAAAAGCTTCGGGTCAATTTCATGAAAATGGGTTTTAAGAATTTTGGATGTTTTGATGGAAATTTGTATGAAACTTGATTTGGAATAATTTGATGGTGATTTTAGGACTTAGGTAATGGATTTAATTAAATGGATGACAAATGGAGATGTCATGTGGGCTTTAGGGTAGATTTGGGCTTTTGAATTTTGAAGGAAATGGGCTTTTAGAAAGGTTTAAGGGAAGTGGGCTTTTAAGTTTATGAATGTGTTCATGGATGAAAATTTTTGTAAAAGGTTGGGCCAAATAGTTGTTGGTTTAGCTCATGGATGTGTCATGAGTAACTTGAAGCAAATTTGGGGTAGTTTGGGCTTGAATTGGGTTGGATTTGGATTCTTTTGGTGAATGGGCCAATATAGGTCCAAATGGGCCAAGTTGAGCCAATGTTGGGCTAGGGTTGAAATTTATGTAGAATTATTGTTGAGAAGTGTTTATGGGAGTGTTTTAAAGAGGTTTTGACTTTGGTTGGGCTTTGATTTTTGGGGTTTGGGTTCATTTGGGTTAGGTTCTGGGCTTAGGTCAAAAAATGGGCCTTAAGGTCAAAAGTGGAATTGGATCCAAATGTCAATCAAATTGGACTTGGATTTGGTCTAAATTAGTATTAGGAATGTTGAATTGAAGTTTAGAATTGAATTGGACCAAAATTGGGGTCAATTGGATAGGTTTGGTTTGACATTGGGTTCACTTTTGATTAAAATGGGTCAAATTGGGGGTTTTGACAAAAGTAGGGTAAATTGACAAAATTGGCCCATGGTGTAGTTGGACAAAATGAAATTGGGAATATTTGGGATTTTCTGGAATTTTCTGGGAATTTTTTGAATTTTTGGATTTTTAGGCCAAGAAGGGTATTTTGGGTTATTTGGAGGGTATCGGGAGGTTTTCTTGGAATTTTTGGTATTTTTGGGTATGGATGATCAATTTGAGTGATGTGGAGGTGTTTGGGATTGATTTTGGAAAATTTTAGGTAATTTGGAAATTTTGCAAAAATTTGGGTAATTTCGAGGTTTTGGGTAGGTTTAGTAGGTGTAGGGTCCCGGGGTCAAAAATTGAAAATTTGGGAAATTGAAGATTGGGTGAATTTGAGTGGGGTGAAATCATTTTGGTTGAGCCATGAAGCCATTTCAAGCCCATATGAGCCATGAAAGGACTCATTTGAGGCATTCACTATGTTGTTCCTAACCCTCTTAGCCAAGGGCTTAGGGGTTAAGGACCATCCATGTGAATCACCTACATGAGTCGTGAGGTCAAGTTGGGTATGGGTGTGGTTTTAGGAAGTGTGTGGAAATGTAGTGTGTAAGTGTAGTGTATGTCAGCCTCTTCACTGCACCGAGGCCACCTGTAGGCGCCCTAAGGCCAAAGAGTCTTATAGGAACTCATCCTTTAAACTTCCACATTCGATTTCAACCCTCTAGGTGATTAGGGGTCTATAGTCAAGTTTGTGGAGTTTGCAGGGAGTTTAGAAGTGGTTTGAATTTCTAAAAGGCGGGTCCCAATTCTAGTCCTCTAAGATAGTCAAAGGAAAAGCCTAAGGCTAGATCCTAAGCACTAAAAAGAAGAAAGGAAGACCTCATCAAAAATGAGGTCAACAAATGGACCCCCAATAGGTGTGGTGAGCCGACGGAGCACACCGCGCGTATTGGTGTTGACCGAAGCGATCAACAAAACCAACACGGATGTCCAAGTGACGAACTTAGGACGAAGTAGAAGAGTTTCGCCGGGGAGTGTCAAGTATATCTCCGGAACCGGAGATTCTCGAACTCTCGCTGGGGAAAGGAAAAGGAGGTAAATCCCAAATCACATGATCTGAGGGAATTTCGATTTAGATTTTATTTCGTTTCAATTTATGTTTTGATGTGTGAGTTTAAATTTTAGTTTGGAGTTTCAATTTAGATTGAAGTTTTGTCAAAATTAATTTGAGGGATTTGATTTGAAATGAAAATTGGGATTTTGAGGTTTTAGATGTAACATCTCCAACCTCGAAAGAAAATCGAATTGATTAGATTGAATCGTTGCAATGAGAAGATATCTCAGAGCAAAGTGGTGTTGGATGTAAAATCCTTAACCTCAAGAGTTTGATTTTGATGTGATGTATTTCATTGCGATAGGGAAAAGATCCTAAAGCAATGCAGTCTCGGATGTAAAATCCTCGACCCAAAGGTTGAATTTTGATTTGATGTATTTCAAGGCAATAGGGAAAGAATCCTAAAGCAAGTGCGGTCTTGGATGTAAAATCCTCGACCCAAAAGTTGAATTTTGATGTATTTCGATGCAATAGGAAAAAAAATCCTAAAGCGATGCGGTCTTGGATGTAAAATCCTCGACCTAAAAGTTTTGAATTTTGATGTATTTCGAGTGCAATAGGAAGAGAATCCTAAAGCGATACGGTCTTGGATGTAAAATCCTCGACCCAAAAGTTTTGAATTTTGGAGTATTTCGAAGGCAATAGGAAGAGAATCCTAAAGCAGTGCAGTCTTGGATGTAAAATCCTCGACCCAAAAGTTTTGAATTTTGATGTATTTCAGTGCAATAGAAGAGAATCCTAAAGCAGTGCAGTCTTGGATGTAAAATCCTCGACCCAAAAGTTTTGAATTTTGGTGTATTTCAATGCAATAGGAAGAGAATCCTAAAGCAGTGCAGTATTGGATGTAAAATCCTCGACCCAAAAGTTGAATTTTGGTGTATTTCAGTGCAATAGGAAGAGAATCCTAAAGCAGTGCAGTCTTGGATGTAAAATCCTCGACTCAAAAGTTTTGAATTTTGATGTATTTCAGTGCAATAGGAAGAGAATCCTAAAGCAAGTGCGATCTTGGATGTAAAATCCTCGACCCAAAAGTTTTGAATTTTGGTGTATTTCAAAGGCAACAGGAAGAGAATCCTAAAGCAATGCAGTCTTGGATGTAAAATCCTCGACCCAAAAGTTTTGAATTTTGATGTATTTCAAGTGCAATAGGAAGAGAATCCTAAAGCGAGTGCAGTCTTGGATGTAAAATCCTCGACCCAAAAGTTTTGAATTTTGGTGTATTTCAAGTGCAATAGGAAGAGAATCCTAAAGCAAGTGCAGTCTTGGATGTAAAATCCTCGACCCAAAAGTTTTGAATTTTGATGTATTTCAGAGGCAATAGGAAGAGAATCCTAAAGCAAGTGCAGTCTTGGATGTAAAATCCTCGACCCAAAAGTTTTGAATTTTGGTGTATTTCAATGCAATAGGAAGAGAATCCTAAAGCGAAGTGCGATCTTGGATGTAAAATCCTCGACCCAAAAGTTGAATTTTGGTGTATTTCAATGGCAATAGGAAGAGAATCCTAGCAGTGCAGTCTTGGATGTAAAATCCTCGACTCAAAAGTTTTGAATTTTGATGTATTTCAGTGCAATAGGAAGAGAATCCTAAAGCAGTGCAGTCTTGGATGTAAAATCCTCGACCCAAAAGTTTTGAATTTTGGTGTATTTCAGTGCAATAGGAAGAGAATCCTAAAGCAGGTGCGGCCTTGGATGTAAAATCCTCGACCCAAAAGTTTTGAATTTTGATGTATTTCGAGTGCAATAGGAAGAGAATCCTAAAGCAAGTGCGATCTTGGATGTAAAATCCTCGACCCAAAAGTTTTGAATTTTGATGTATTTCAGATGTAATAGGAAGAGAATCCTAAAGCAATGCAGTCTTGGATGTAAAATCCTCGACCCAAAAGTTTTGAATTTTGATGTATTTCAAAGTGCAATAGAAGAGAATCCTAAAGCAATGCGGTCTTGGATGTAAAATCCTCGACCCAAAAGTTTTGAATTTTGGTGTATTTCGAGTGCAATAGGAAGAGAATCCTAAAGCGATGCAGTCTTGGATGTAAAATCCTCGACCCAAAAGTTTTGAATTTTGATGTATTTCGAGTGCAATAGGAAGAGAATCCTAAAGCAAGTGCGAGCTTGGATGTAAAATCCTCGACCCAAAAGTTTTGAATTTAATGTGTTTCAAGGTCGATAGAAGAGAATCCTAAGCAAGTGCGATCTTGGATGTAAAATCCTCGACCCAAAAGTTTTGAATTTTGGTGTATTTCAGATGCAATAGGAAGAGAATCCTAAAGCAAGTGCAGTCTTGGATGTAAAATCCTCGACCCAAAAGTTTTGAATTTTGGTGTATTTCAAAGGCAACAGGAAGAGAATCCTAAAGCAATGCAGTCTTGGATGTAAAATCCTCGACCCAAAAGTTTTGAATTTTGATGTGAGATCTAGAAGATCGGATTTGAGATTTGATAGAGATTGAATTTGAATTTGATCGAGACTTGAAGCCCGGAAAGATTGAATTTGGAAATTTGGAAATTTGGAAGGATGAGTTTGAACTCGATCGAAATTCGATTTAAGATTTGATTTGAATTTGAAAGATCAAGTTCGAAACTTGATCGAGATTGGATTTGGATTTTGATTGAGAATTTGATTTGAGATTTGGGAAGATCAAATTTGAAATTTGATCGAGAGTGGATTTGGAATTTGATTGAGAATTTGATTTTGAAGTTTGGAAGGATGGAATTTGATTTTGAAGTTCGAAAAGATTGAAATTTGATTCGGAATTTGGAAAGATTGAATTTGAGATTTGTGTTGATTTCGTTTATCTTTTAATGGTTCAAATTTTATTTTGTTGTTTATTTAATGTTCATGTGAACTTAGTGTTTGTCATTTTTCAGATTTTTTTTTTATATTTTCGAATTTAACAGGAATGAAGTAGGATAAGATCCGGAAAGGGATTTTGATTTGGAAAGGAAAACAAGGAAAACTTAATTATCATGATTTTATTTATCTTAGCACATTTTATTATTTTTGGGTTCGGACCCAACCACAAGTAATTACTTCACCCGTGTTTCTTAGGGATGAAGAATTCATTCCTTCGAAACATCGAGTAGCGTAATATTTTTTCAAGTATCGTCCGTTGATCGGAAGCATATGTCGTTCTCCCCGGCAATTCACTAGCTGGTAGGAACCCCCGAGTATATCGCTTCAACCACAAACGGTCCTTCCCAAGTGGGTTCAAATTTTCCTCCTATCTTGCGGTGTGCAAGAATAGGTCTCTCGAGAACGAGAACTAAATCACCAACTTTGAAGGTTCTCGGGCGGACCGGCTTGTCATGGGTTTGAACCATCTTAGCTTGATATAGTTCTAAATCTCCGTTGCGCCGCCGCCTTTTCCCTTCCAAGCTTTCTAATTCTTCGAGTCGTAATCCGGCGTTTTCTTCGTCGTGATCTTATTTGCAATCGCAATTCCGAGTGAAGGAAGCCGAACCTCTAAAGGTAACACTCGCCTCGGACCCATACACCGAGCGTAAGGTGTAGCTTCGAGTAGGGGTTCGAAGGTTGTCCGGTAGGCCCATAAGGCTTCTAACAATTTCTCGTGCCAATTTCTCTTATTATCGTCCAAGGTTTTCTTTAAGATTTGAACGAGAGTTTTATTAAAAGCCTCGCCGAGGCCGTTTGCTCTCGGGTAGTAAATTGTCGAGTATCGCCAGTCGATTCCGTGTCTTCCGACAAAATTGTTGATTTGTGTGCTTCCGAATGCCGACCCATTATCCGAGATGATCCGCGCGGCACTCCGAAACGGTAGACAACTTGGTTCTCGAAAACCGTAGCACGTGGTGTGCTTTCACTTCTCTAAGTGGAACCGCTTCGCCCACTGGAAAAGTAATCCGTAGCCGCAAGAATGAAACGATGTCCTTTTGAAGATGGTGGTTCTATCGGACCCACTATATCCGTGCCCCAACATTCAAATGGCCACGACGCAATTGTCGGGTGTAGCACATTCGGAGGTTGGTGTAGAACCACCCGCGCACTCGGCATCGGTGACGCCTCTCGGCGATTTTCATGCGATCGGTCATCATCGAGGGCCAGTAGTACCCTAGTCTTTTAATTTTCATTTTCATCTTTGGACCCGATCGGTGAGCGCCACGAGTCCCGAATGCACCTCTTTAACAATTTCACGGGCCTCGGACCCGCTAGGCACCTTAGCCACATTCGATCAAAAGACCTTCCGTATAATGTGTTGTTTATTAATGCGTAGGACGTAGTTCTTTTCGATCCGATGGCTAGCGACCTATCGTCCGGTAGCTTTCCTGTTTGCGTGTAGTTCATCAATGGCCGTCGCCAATCTTCCGTGTTTTCCGTCACCATCGCAATCGATTCTTTTTCTTTGCTGATTTGTGTATCATGTCTATGTCAAGTCGTGATAGGACCCGACGTCCGTGAACTGACACTTCCACTGATTCATCTTGCAAACAGGCAAATTCTTTTGCGAGACGGGCTAAAGCATCTGCTAAAGCATTCTCTTTTCTAGGAATTTTGTAGATTGTCACATTCGGAATCTGTTCCAACAGCTGTACGGCATACTGGAAGTATTGTTCGAGTCTTGGTTTAAAAATTCTGTATTGTCCGGCGATCTGTTGAATGATTAACTGTGAATCCCCGTAGATGTCGATGTCCGTTATCCCCATTCGAATGGTTAATTCCGAGTCCCGTTATGAGGGCCTCGTATTCTCGCTTCGTTGTTTGTACACGGTTCCGTCAAGTGGTAGGAGTATCTTAACATCCCCCGCTCCGGTGTTATAAAGATTAGCCCGATTCCCGCCTTACCGGCACTATCACTTGCGATTCTTCGTCTTTGTGTGCCGAAGATGCTCCGTCGAAATACAATTCCCAACGTCGATCATCGTGGTCTTCTAGGCTCATTATTTGTTCATCCGGCGATCGTCATCGAGAGGAGATTCGGCCGGCAAAGGGTGTGCCGCGAGGAAGTCCGCTAAGACTTGTCCCTTTACGGCACGCAGAGGCACGAAAGTTATATCGAATTGCAATAATATCATTGACCATCCGGCAAGTCTCGCCGGAAAGTGTTGGACGAGTCATCAAGTATTGCAATGGATTAAACTTCGAAATCAAGTCGACCTTATGAGAAAGCATGTAGTGCCCGAGCTTTGAGCGGCGAAGATCGTGGCCAAACAATGCTTTTCAATTGCGGGATACCTTACTTCCGTCGGGAGTAAACGACGGCTTAAGTAGTAAAGAGCATTTTCTTTACCCTCATCATCGACCCTGCCAACGAGGCTCCGAGAGAGTCGTCTAAAGCCGCGGTGTAAAGTATCGACGGTCTACCCGAGACCGGGGCCGCTAAGACAGGAGGTGTCATTAAATATTGTTTAATGTCTTCGAAGGCCTTCTCGGCATTTCTCTTCCCAAATAAATTTGGCGTCCTTTTTAACTAGTGCCGAGAAAGGCCGACACCTACCCGACAGGTTCGAGATAAAGCGTCGAAGATATGCCGCCTTCCTCGAAAAGATCGTAGTTGTTTTAAGGTTTTGGGAGGCGGCATTTCTAAGATGACTTTAATCTTCTCCGGTCGATTTCAATTCCACGATGTCGGACAACGAATCCTAAGAATTTCCCGGAGGTGACGCCGAAGGCGCATTTTAAGGGATTCATCTTAAGGTTAAATTGTCTTAATCGTTCGAAAACAATTCTCAAATCATACGAGTGGTTTTCCTTTACTTTGCTTTTGATGACGACATCGTCCACGTAGCACTCGACTTGATTGTGGATGAGATCATCAAAAATTCTTGTCATTGCTCTTTGGTAAGTCGCTCCCGCGTTCTTTAGTCCGAATGGCATCACTCGTGTAGCAAAATACTCCGATCGGCGTTCGAATGCCGTAAGCTTTTCATCTTCTCGGAGCCATTTTTATCCGGTTGTATCCCGAAGATCCATCCATGAATGAGAATATTTCATGTGTCGAAGCAATATCGATCATCGGCTTCGGAATCGGTAGAGGGAATTCATCTTTTGACATGCCTTGTTTAAATCTCCGAAGTCCACACAAATTCGATCCGACCATTCTTCTTCTCGACCGGCACCACATCGAGCTAACCGGGTCGGGTATTGTTCTTCACGGACAAATTTAGCGTCTATTAGCTTTTTAACTTCGGCTATGACTTGTTGTTCGATTTCCGGACGCATTCTTCCGGGACCTTGTCTGACTGGGACAGAAGTAGGATCTACTCCTAGCTTATGGACTGCAACCTCTGGAGCTAATCCTGGCATTTCATCGTAGCTCCAAGCAAAACAGTCCTTAAATTCCATTAACAATTTGATTATTTCTTCGGAGTCTTCTTTATTGAGTAAGGAGCTAACAAAGGTAGGTCTAGGCTCTTCGCTAGTACCCAAGTTAACTTCCGTTAACTCATCTATCATAGATTCGATTTCTTCTTCGAACTCGGTGGAGCGTCTCCAATTTGTAAATCTTCGAGTTCGCTCGGTAGTTTCCATGCGGCTTTCATTGGATTTGCAAGTGACAACCAAGCAAAATTCGATATCGTCAACCGACCCTACCGTGCCGAATCCGAGTCCATACTTTGAATCGGGAGGACGGCCGGAGTTATTCCATAACTTTTCAAAATGTTGTGATTGGCCTTTTGTCCATTGTCGAGGTAAGAAACCACGTTGAATTAAATTTTGAACACAGGGAGAGTACCACTCAAAAGGTAATTCCATTAATTCGATGAAGTGACATCTTCGAATTGTACATTATTTTCGCCTTGGAGGAAGAAGCACCACGGTAGAATTTGATCGGCTTTGCACCGTCACTACGTACCTCTTTGACCTCCATACCCTCGATCTTATTAGAATGGATCGGAGTTAGGGTCATAGTATGTACGTAGTGGTTAATCTTCTCGTACATTGATTTGTATTCTTCGTTCTTTTCATCTTCGAGGGAGATCTTGTATTGCGGCTTCTTTCGACTTATTGTTGTCGCTTCTTGCTCGATTTCTTTTTCTTCTTCGTAACTATCATCCCAATCAACATTGATGGTTGGTTTCTTCCGTCCAATTGTCCTAGTGTCTCTACCACGGCCTCGTCCCCGGCCTCGACCTCGGATGCGAGTTGTGGAGAAACCTTCACCATCTCGCCGGAAGGGAGTGGTGAGTGATCTGTTGGACTAGAACTTCGAGTTCTTCGTTGTCCCGAACTTTCTTTGCTTCATTTGTTATGGTATCTCCGGAGAAGATTGTTTTCTTTGGCGGTGCATAATAAGCCGCATCTTCATGGATTCCAATTTCATGTACGGAGAATGGTCGTAAGTCTCCTTCGATGCACTCGTTCCCCTCCATCGTAATATTTGATGCACCGATGCGGAGATGATGGTACCATCCCGTTTTCATGTATCCATGGTCGGCCCGAGAGAGCATCGAACGACGTTTCGAATCGATTATATGAAATTTTGCGGTTGTCTTTGCTAAATCACCGGTCTTCATCGGTAGCGTTATCGACCCGAGGGCTCTTTCTCCTTTCCGGTTGAATCCTCTTAATAACATTTTGTCGGCCTCGAGCTCACGAGCATCAATTTCCAAGTATGCTAGTGTCCGAAGACTCATTATATTGATTGATGCTCCCGGATCCACCAATACTCCGGAGAGCGTAAACTTCCCAATCAGTAATCGAAATGTACAACGGTCGGTCGTGATCTCGCCGTCCCAAGTAGTAGGTCATTGTCCGTGAAGGTAACACCTCGTCGTTCCTTTAACGAGCAAACCTCATCCAAGGAATCTCCGGCCATTCGAGCTAAGCAAATTTCCGGATCAAGTAAGGCCTCGATCGAGCTTCTCTCATCTCCTTTCGATAAGATGAGAGCATCGTAGATGCTCGCCGTTGGCCGTAGTTTCCTAAGATGGGCTAGCACGTTGTAGTCCACTTTGTTCTCCCGCGTCTCGGCTTCTTCTCGAATGGGTATTTCTTCCGCCTGGGGTTGGTTCTTCTTGAACAACCACCGCTTTCCTTTGTCTTTCGGACCCATTCTCGGAGGTAGAACTTTTCCACTTCTTAGGTCGACTTCGTAATTTCTTCGAATCTAGTATTGAGTTTGTCGGTGTCTCCTCCCGAATCGGAATGACCGGCTCTTCTCGGATTATCTTCCAAATCGAAGGCTCTAACTCTATCATAACCGGAGCTCCTCGAAACTCGCGCATAGATCCGTTGCTTCGTTGAACTCTCGTAGCCTCCTCGATGGATGCCTTCTTCGTCATTTTGATCGTCGAGATCTTGTATGATTTGAGAATTGTTGTTGGTATCGAAATCGACGCCCGGATTGTCGCTAGTTACGTAATCGTTAGAAACAGCCAAAACGTAGCCAACGCCATCACCCTTATCATTATATGATCCCACCGAAGTGAGCGAGATAATCATACAAAATCGGAGGTTCGAGGGATTTCTCCCCCGAATCGGAAACAACTATCCTAGGATAAGCAGCCCCTAGTCTAGCCTTAGGAGTCTCGGTCCCTCTTCTTCGTCAATTTTCTTCTTCTCTTCGATTGTCTCCCGTCGAGGTGGTTCTTCTATCGCAAGTGATAAGTACCGGCTTAACAGGTCTCGAACTCGAATCGAAGCTCGCACGAAGCGGTTCGGATGTTGTCTAAAATCTTCTTCGAAGATCTCGTCCGAGCGGTAGTCCATCCATCGTCGGCTGCATAGGGATCTATCGGGATGACGGGATCGGCTGAGATAACATCGACGGAACCTCCTTTCCGGGGTTCCTTCATGTACTCCTTCGGGATTGTTATATTTCCTTTCCGAAGGTTGTCGTCGAGCCAACTTTTGAAGGTAATGCAGTCTTCTATCTTGTGCCCAAGCATCCAATGGTAGGGGCAAAAGTTGGGATCACCTTTCTTGTTGACTTCCTCCGGTCTTTGGGCTCTGGCACTGGAAATCTGGAGTTTTTATTAAGCTACGGAACATCTTTGGTATCGCTTCATTTTTGAACGGATATTCTCTCGCTCGAAGCTCCCTCAATGTACGTTGCGGACGAGACGGTTGTTCATACCGCGGAGACGACCGATAGCCGGACCGGGTTGCCGGTAATTTTGTTGTGGTTGTTGCGGCCGTTCGGTGGTATTTGCAGACGGTTGTTTGCCTTTGTCAACCGCCGCAACGACCCCGCATTTCTTTTCGAAAGTCTTCACCGGCTTCTCGCTTGTCCGTCTTGTCGGCAAAACTTAATTGCTTCGCCTCTTCTTGCAAGCTTCCGGCCTTGCTTAACAACTTCTCAAAAGTCTTAATAGTGAATCCCTTGAGGAGAAGTGCTATCGGGCCGTGAATGCTTTTAAGCAAGATGCCGACTGCATGTTGTTCTTGCAGTTGTGGCTCACACTTCATACTTAAATTTCTCCATCGAAGTATGTAATCCACTAGAGTTTCATTCGGCCTTTGTTTCTCTACCACTAAATCACCTATAGTGATGTGGTGCTGAGCTCCGGCGAATCGCTCGATGAAGAGGTTCTCTAGCTCGAGAACGTCTTCACCGAACCATTCGGCACTCCCGCATACCGGCCGAAGGCGATTCCCGACGGATCGCTAACGAACCGTCGGAAGAGTAGCGCATCGCTCCCGCCGCATCGCAACAACCGGCACGAAAGTGTGCAACATGCCGTCGGGGGTTCCTGGCTCCGTCGAAGGTCTTAAACAGCAGGTGGTACGAAGCCCTTCGGGTATTGGACGGCGTCGAATTCTTCCGGTAAGGTCTACCCGTCCGAATAGATGTCCCGTTCTTCGATTGTGCTAGGGCTTCTCGCACTTCGCCGTTCTACCAAGTTCTTGATATCCTTTTCGTGGATCATACTTTGTGTTGTATCCTTTTTCGACTCGGTCATCCCCATCGACGGATGTAATCTCCTTTCCTCCGTCTACGATGTGAATGACTTCGGGGGTGTCTCTCATGTGGTCGTACTCGACTTTGGAGAGTGGCTAGAGCTACGGCCATCTCTTCCATCCTCTTCGCCATTCGAGCGATCGTGTCGTCCTTTTCCCGAAGCCGTCTCTTCATCGGCTCCGGCTCCTCTCTTCGCGTGGCCGCAGGAGCACCTCGAGAAGATGATGAAGCTCGTGTCTCAACCATGTTGATTTCTCGCATATTCATTGTCCATGAATTCCGATGAGTCGATCTCATCTCCGAACTTTTCTTCTCTTTCTTTTGCCAACCGTCGGATGTCGGTTCTCAACTTTTCCATGGCATCTTCTAGCGGAGCTTCGTGTATCTTCGTGGTTGTCATGCGATGGTTGCCGGTCCTTTTTTCATGAGTCCCCTTCATCGCAAGTAGCACTTTCTTCGCATTCCAGCCTCCCCGGCGAGACTTTCTTTCTGGGCCGCTCGTTTCGGCCTCAATCGCCCCGTAGTGGGACGCCACACCATCCTTCTAGCGAGCAGAAGGTCTACGACCGGATGGTCTATCGACCAAATGCCGGAAGGTGGTATCCTCCCTAATCCGTAACCCCGATACTACGACAAGCGGGCCGGCCTTCATTCTCTTGCTCGGCTTTTCTATCATGACGGCGGGTTCTACTCGGGGCCCAAGACGGGATTCGACCGGCACCCGCCCTATCCTTCGTAGAATCTCCGACACGGGCGCTTTTCCTTCTTGCTGCCTTTTCTACCAAAGTTTGCAGTCGAGCAAACGGCGTAGTTCTAGTTCTTTTCTTGCGGCTATCGTTGTAGTATGCGGGCCGAGGTAATGTGGCAAAGCAATCTTGCGAACATTCTCCTCATCCTCTCGCGGCGAGAGGGGATGGAACTCGCTTCCTCCCAAAAGTGGTATGTAGTCAGCAGCTGGTGTATATTCCGGTAGCGGTGTATATTCGGTAACTCGGAATTTCCTCCAGGAAGGCAATCTCGGCAGCTTCCGGCTTCCCCGGCGATCCTTCTATTTCTATTTCTTCTTTGGGTCTTTGTCGCCGAAGGAATCTTCGAATCGGACCCGATTTCGAAGACAGGTCTTACAGAAGATCCGTACCCTCCACTGTAACAGGTTTACCATAGTTCCGGATTTCTTTCCCTTTGATTTGGCGTGAAGTCGGGGTAGGTGCGAAACAACTAGACCAAGTGGGGGTAGTGAGAATGCATCCTCCCGCGGACAAGCAGATTCTCCTCAGTCGGGACCCTTTGCAGGGGAGGAAACTCTTGGGTCGACCTAAGGTCGAACTCGGCGATGATTCCTAGCTTCGGATACCTTGTTCGTCGCTGCAAAGAGGGAGACGTCGGTGACTTCGACGTTCGTGTTTTCAAATCCTCGTCCAAATCGGATGACCCCATTGTCGGGCGCTTCATCCTTATAGACGACGAAGTCCGAGTCCGTTGGTGAAGGAGAAAATCGGCCGGGGCTTCCATTTCCGCAAGGTAGATTCTCGGTTGTCGATCCCAAGTTATGCTTCTTTTCTTTAGGACGAAAAGGAATCGAAAAGAGTCCGAACTCATTCTTTGTTCATGTATTTATAAAAAAGAATCATTTGTTAAAAGAATCACTTATTAGAGGGTTTGTTTATTTAGAACGGAATGTTCAAAGGTGTAGAGAAGGTAAGGAATCCGATTCGTAAAGGAAAAGAAAGTCTTAAGCAAGACTTCCCGACTCGAAGGATCACCCCTAAACTAACACCTATCGGGGTCCACCCCACCTCGTAAATGAGGTAAAAGGATCTCGAACCTCTCGTTTAGGGGTGTCTAAACAAGTGGCTCCTAAATCCGAGAGAATGTCGGCTATACTTGTTCAAGATAGAAATGAACATAGTATTCCAACGGAAAGAAGGGTAGTTTGATCCATTAGTGGACATGGATACACTACCGATTTTTGAAAGCAGTAATTATTTGATTATAATGGAGAGAGGAATTCTCCTCACGTGAGTCGCCTGTAAATTGTCGGTATTATTTTTTTTTTTAGGGTCGGTGTGTTTTATTTTGAAAAGTGGTCGCCTAACGTAGTTGTGCGGCGAATTTTTATTTTAAATTTAATTTAAATATATATAATTTAGAAAGTAGTATTTGATTTTGAAAATAATTTTTAAATTTGAAAGTTTTAAGATATGAGATTAAACCGATCTCACATCCCCAAATAGTTTATATAAACGAGCACCGCACCACAAACCGTATATCTATCCCTAAGGATAGACACACTCGCTTGATGGTGGGGCTCGATCAAATAAACTAGAAGTTTTGTGACATCCGTTTGGTTTGTGAACCAATTTTATAAGCCGACAAATTCCCCGCTTAATATGAAAGTATCAAACGAGGTTTATATTACTCGGGTTCTTTAAAATTCCCTATAAGGGCAAGCCCCTATAGTTAATTACATCTTAAGTGACGGGAATCACCTAAGAAAACTCTCGATAATAACCAATAATTCTCGCTCTCAAGAATTTCAAAGTTTAAGGTTTTCAAAGATTGAATTTTGGAATTTCAATAGGGAATGGATCAAATTTTGGAACATTTTGTTTTGTGAATCCAAAGGAAGAGAGGTAGGAGAAATCACTGATTCGAAGTGAACTTCGATAATTTCCCGACTATCCTATTGTTTGTCTTGAATTTAGGAAAGTCCTAATACTTATTTAAATGTTTTGATCTTGCCAATTTTAATTAATTAGGGCTTATATTTGTATGATAAAATCAAACAAATAGACTCTAGAAAATGTGAGGGTTTATGTCGTATCGGACGACTACCTCGGAATCCTAAGACCGGTTAGGGCTTAATTTGCAATGCAAATGCCTAACGAAAAGGTTGAGGATTTATGTTACACTGAGCAAACTACCTCGAAGTCCTATGGCTTGGTTATTTTAATTCTAGGAAAGTTTTGCTGAAGTAGACTCAGGTTTTGCTGATGACGATGGTCGTGCTGCCCACCATGCTCCGAGCTCCTTGTTGTTGCAAAGGTTTAGTTTTAGAAGTCATGAATCAGGAGATGGGAGAAGTGTTTTGGTTTAGAGAAAATCTTAATTTCCAGGTGTTTTTTATGTTTTATTTAAAACAAATCTTAAAGTTGATTATAACGACATCGGCTAAGATCCCACGGCTCCATCCTTCCGGCATCATTATTTTTATCGGATTCACTTAGTCCGGATGAATTTGCTAAACTCAACCGAATGAGTTCCACACTTTCATTTAGACCGTGGGAAATCCCGTTAGCAACACGTAGGTTACATCATCCGAGGTATTCCCGATCATCCAACGAGACGTTTTAATTTAGTTGTAATTGTAGTTTTGTGTTCGTTTGTGATTAAATTTTGAGTTGTTTTATATTTTGAAATGTTGTGGCGGTGAATTTTATCTTGCAATGACTTTTAACTTAATTTTGGTTTCAGTTTTAGGGGCTATCCTAAAGGTGTGGGTTTTCATGCAACAGTTGTTTTATCATGCAAGAAAAATAAACGCAGTTGCAATAAAGTAAATTGCAATAATGTAAATTGGTGGAAAATAAATTGCAGGAAAGTAAATTGCAATAATACAAATGCGTACTCCGGAGGGTCTTCCCGTCATCCCAAACTGCACTTAAAACACAATTAGCATATTTAAGCAAGTTCCTAGGTAAAGCTAAGGGAAAGGTTATGGTTTTCTACCAAATTCCTAATCCTATAGCCTAGTCATTTCCTATGACGTCTAGGTTCTTTGTGTTTTGGTTTAAGGACGATTTTCTTCATCAAAGAATAATCAAATTCAATTGTTCTTATAAATGTCCTATTATATCGAGAAAGTGCTTAAGAAGGATCTTAAACATCTTTTCAATATTTCGGGATTGTTTTAAGTTCAAATGAATTTAATTATACAAATGAATTAATCGTCCAAGAATTTCAAGTTTTGTTAACTTCGCTCGATGAACTAGTGACATTTGAATATCCTATGAGTGAAGTGACACTTCATTTAATGTTTTATTTAGGAGTTATAATAACTAAAGCTTTCAAGGGTAAGTTAGTATTCAAATGATTTGGTTTAAGTTAAAGAGTTTAAATTTGGAATAGTGTTCAAGTTGTTTGTTTTTTTTTTAAAATTTATTTTCTTTCTGTTTTAGGTGATGTTATATTTAATTCAATTTAATTTAATTGAGTTTTAATTTAGTTTAACATAGTTCAATTTAATTTGATTTGGTGTTTAATTAATTTGATTTGATTTAATTTAATTTAATTATTTAATTTAATTTAATTTAATTTAATTGTTTAATTTAATTTAATTTAATTTTAATTATTTAATTTAATTTAATTTAATTGTTTAATTTAATTTAATTTAATTTTAATTTAATTTAATTTAATTTAATTTGTCTTAATTTAATTTAATTATCAAATTTAATTTAATTTTAATTTAATTTATCTTTAATTTACTTTATTTTTAATTTTAATTGAAATTTTTGAAAGAGTTTAATAATTTGACTTTAGTTTAATGATTAAGTCTTTTAATATTTTGAATTTGAATTATCATTTTAATTAAGAGTTGAATATTAATGAGATGATTAATTTAGGGATTTTTAAATTAAAGAATAAATCTCTTCCTAATAAATATCCCTTATTTTAATAATTCCAATTTTATTATTCTTCCAAATTTAATCTATTATTTAATTAAAGTTTAATTATTTTAAAATTGCTTAATGGGTTTCTACCCTTTAATCATTTAAATTTCAATCATCCAAATCAGATTAGGATCAAATATTTTACTTGTTAAATTTTTATTAAACCTAAAGTTTTAATTAAGGATTAAAATTTAATTACCATTTTACCCTTTAAGCTTAATAATTTCATAACTCACTAAATTGAATTCAAATGAACTTGAAATTTTTATGTGACTTCACTCATATGTCAATAAAGACATGAGAGGAGAAAATGTGATTTTTCTGTATTTAATTTATTTATATAATTATTTTTGGTAGAAAATAGAGATTTTCAAGGAAATTTGATAACATGACCAAGGGAAAGTTTCTGTCCTTAAGAAAATTAGGGGACATTCCTAATGACCAGAGGACCACTTGGACTAATTTTGGTGATTTTTTGAATTATATTATTTTTATTATAATTATTTTGAGTTTTGGAGTGTTAATTAATTTAAAAATAAAATAAATGTTGAAAAATGAATTTTATATTTTTCAAAAATCTCTCTGATATCAAGGAAACCAGAGAATCAGATTTTGCAATTTTCTGATTTTTCTATGATTTATAATAATTATTTTAGTGAAAATGCTAGAAAATACATTTTTTTTTAATTTTAAAATTACCCTAGGGCTTTAAAATTCAATATCTCACTAAATAGACCTAGGAAAAATGTGGGATTTGTTCCTAAGTGATTAAAATTCAAAATGTGACATTTTGGTGAATTTTATTATTTTTGTGATTTTTATTATTTTTTAATTATTAAAAATATTAAAATATTATTAAAAATTAACTTTTTTAGAAAATTGAAATTTTAATTTTCTTAGGTTCCCCTGATATCAGAGAGGCTCCAAAACCAATTTGGTGAATTTTTGAAAAGTATTTTAAAAGTTATGAATTTTTAAAGTTTAAAATGGCTAAGTGACTTAATCAACCCAATTAGTGGGGCTAACCAAGTCCAATTGACCTCAAATTTTTATGGTAGATTCCTCTGATCCTAAAGGTCAGTGGAGAATTGATTTCAAGTCAATTTGATACCTGGTTAACTCTAATTAATTAAAGACCTATTTTGGGTGTTTAAGCCAATTAGGGTCGTTTTAAATGAACTAAGTCAAAACCTATTTTTCCTAGTGGTTCTCTGGTCATAAGGAACATCACCAAATTTTCCTAGAATTTATTTCACAACATGCTATTTACTGGAATTAAAATACTCAAAACAGATGACTCGAACTTGAAAAATCAAGAACTCCTCATAGGGATGGCCTCCGACTTTGGAAAATTCAGGGAATGTTCCCAAATTCGGAGGCTTCAAAAGCCCTATGGTCTCATGCCATGGTGAATTGTATGCATGCATGGAGAATTAAAACAATGCAGAGAGTAAATAAATCATAAAAAATAAAATATTCGATGAAATTAAGTGATTTCTTTTTCACATTATTCTCCTCTCGTTCACCGAGCAAGAGGGTATTTTTATTTTATTTTTGTGATTTTTCTACACAAAGATATGGATTTTTGAAGTTTAGGGAATTAAATAAATAAGAAAATACCCTATTTATCTATTTATCCACGCGGCGCCGCGTCAACCTCGGCAGCCTCCGAACGCACACGCGTCGCGCTCCCATTCGACGCCGCCACCCGAGTCGGCAGCCGGGCCCCGCGGTTCTCGTACCGTCTCCCGGTCCAACGCAATCCTCGGCCGTCCGTGCGCGCGTGTATCGAATGGACGGCATCCGTTCATCGTCCCCAAGTGTTCTCACCCGAGAGCCGTCCACACTAAATCCCTAAGATCTCACTCGATTTTCAATGGATTTTTACGTTCTTATACTTCATGGATTCGTCTCGAAGAGACGAACACATCTATACGGTTAACATGCATTGGAACTAAGGCATTTGAAATAGAGAATCTTCGAAGCTCGGGATGAAGAGTTAGCTCATACCTTGGCTCGAGAAGTGTGGCTTCAATCCGAGAGTTGTTGCACCTTCGATCGGGTCCTAGCAAGCTCCGGATGAAGTCTCCTGGTCCGGTGAATTGTCCGGATATGATTTCGACCAAGCCCGATCACAAAGCTTGGAGGCCGGAGCAACTCGGGTGGCCCGGAGATGGGGCTTTTGATGGTGGACACCTTCCCTCGGTCCGGTGAAGGTGTAGAGCCAATCAATTTGGGAATTGGCTCACCGTGGAGAAGTGTCCCGGTTTTGGGTGGAATTTCAACTCCGAAATCGAGCTTACAGAGGAGAAATGGCAGGGGGATCTCACTTGGGGATCAAGTGCTCTAAGAGTGGAGAAGGGTCCGGAACAATTTTGGCGCAGTTTTGGCAAGGTTTTTGCTTCTCCTCTTCTTATGGCCGAGAGGGGTGGAGTTTAAATAGAGTCGGCCGGAGGCCTCCTGGGGAGTTAGGGCTTGGGATCAGCCTGCTCGGTGAGGAGAAGAACAGCCATGGTGGCCATTGGGCATGGGGCGGCTCAGCAAGGTGGAATTCCAAAGTCGGCTCACATGTGAGCTCTCGGGTGTGGTGTTTTCCGGCGATCCGGGCGGCCGGCCGAGCAGGCATGGGTCACCATCTCGACCGTGGAGGTCGGGGCTCGGCAATGGTGAAGTCAATCGGGTTTGGACATGTGTAAAGTGTTTGAATTAAAATGGAATGGGGAGGGGGTCATTTTGGCTTGAAATTGGTCAACCCATTGGTTTGGGTTGGGTTCACCTCCCCATGGCTGGTTTTGGGTCGAGAAGATCAGCTAGGCTAGCCGGTCAAGAGGTGGTGATGTCCTTATCCAAGAATATTTGGATTAAATCTTGGTTAAGGGAGACATGCTTAAGGTTAATGACTTTTAGGAGATGGTTAAAGGACCTCCTCCTTTTGCCATTAATGGCATGGTCACATGCCAAAATTTCATGGCTTCATATGGCTTGTGAATGGCTCATCCTTGGCTCCATTTGGCTTGGGAAAAGCTTGGGTCAATTTCATGAAAATGGGTTTTAAGAATTTTGGATGTTTTGATGGAAATTTGTATGAAACTTGATTTGGAATAATTTGATGGTGATTTTAGGACTTAGGTAATGGATTTAATTAAATGGATGACAAATGGAGATGTCATGTGGGCTTTAGGGTAGATTTGGGCTTTTGAATTTTGAAGGAAATGGGCTTTTAGAAAGGTTTAAGGGAAGTGGGCTTTTAAGTTTATGAATGTGTTCATGGATGAAAATTTTTGTAAAAGGTTGGGCCAAATAGTTGTTGGTTTAGCTCATGGATGTGTCATGAGTAACTTGAAGCAAATTTGGGGTAGTTTGGGCTTGAATTGGGTTGGATTTGGATTCTTTTGGTGAATGGGCTAATATAGGTCCAAATGGGCCAAGTTGGGCCAATGTTGGGCTAGGGTTGAAATTTATGTAGAATTATTGTTGAGAAGTGTTTATGGGAGTGTTTCAAAGAGGTTTTGACTTTGGTTGGGCTTTGATTTTTGGGGTTTGGGTTCATTCTGGGTTAGGTTTGGGCTTAGGTCAAAAAATGGGCCTTAAGGTCAAAAGTGGAATTGGATCCAAATGTCAATCAAATTGGACTTGGATTTGGTCTAAATTAGTATTAGGAATGTTGAATTGAAGTTTAGAATTGAATTGGACCAAAATTGGGGTCAATTGGATAGGTTTGGTTCGACATCGGGTTCACTTTGGATTAAAATGGGTCAAATTGGGGGTTTTGACAAAAGTAGGGTAAATTGACAAAATTGGCCCATGGTGTAGTTGGACAAAATGAAATTGGGAATATTTGGGATTTTCTGGAATTTTCTGGGAATTTTTTGAATTTTTGGATTTTTAGGCCAAGAAGGGTATTTTGGGTTATTTGGAGGGTATTGGGAGGTTTTCTTGGAATTTTTGGTATTTTTGGGTATGGATGATCAATTTGAGTGATGTGGAGGTGTTTGGGATTGATTTTGGAAAATTTTAGGTAATTTGGAAATTTTGCAAAAATTTGGGTAATTTCAAGGGTTTTCGGTAGGTTTAGTAGGTGTAGGGTCCCGGGGTCAAAAATCGAAAATTTGGGAAATTGAAGATCGGGTGAATTTGAGTGGGGTGAAATCATTTTGGTTGAGCCATGAAGCCATTTCAAGCCCATATGAGCCATGAAAGGACTCATTTGAGGCATTCACTATGTTGCTCCTAACCTCTTAGCCAGGGCTTAGGGGTTAAGGACCATCCATGTGAATCACCTACATGAGTCGGAGGTCAAGTTGGGTATGGGTGTGGTTTTAGGAAGTGTGTGGAAATGTAGTGTGTAAGTGTAGTGTATGTCACCCTTCACTGCACCGTGCCACCTGTGGCAGGTCCTAAGGCCAAAGAGTCTTATGAGAACTCATCCTTTAAACTTCCACATTCGATTTCAACCCTCTAGGTGATTAGGGGTCTATAGTCAAGTTTGTGGAGTTTGCGGGGAGTTTAGAAGTGGTTTGAATTTCTAAAAGGCGGGTCCCAATTCTAGTCCTCTAAGATAGTCAAAGGAAAAGCCTAAGGCTAGATCCTAAGCACTAAAAAGAAGAAAGGAAGACCTCATCAAAAATGAGGTCAACAGTACCTAAATTCCAGTTCTCATTCTGACATCAGTACCTAAATTCTGATTCTCATCCTTTTCGAGGTCGATACCTAAATTTTGACTCTCTTTCGAGATTGATACTTAAATTTCAATTCTCATCCCTTTCGAGATCAGTACCTAAATTCTGATTCTCATCCTTTTTTCATCAATACTCAAACTCTAATTCTCACTCCGAGACTGGTACCTAAATTCCAGTTCTCTTCGAAATCCCGAGGTTGAAACCCAGGTTTCAATTCTCATTTCAAATCCAAATTTCAAATTCAAAATTTCCTTAAATTGTTTTTTTAAATTAAACTTCAAATCAAAATCCAAACTCACACATTGAAACTTGAAATTTAAAATTAAAATGAAATCTAAATCGAATTTCCCGCATCTTGTGATTTGGAGCTCACCTCCTTTTCCATTCCCCAATGAGAGTTCAGGAATCTCCGGTCTTGGAAATATACCTGATACTCCCCAATGGAAATTCTTCTACTTTGTCCTAAGTTTGTCACTTGGACAACTGTGTTGGTCTTGTTGATCTCTTCAATCAACGCCAATAAGCGCGGTGTGCTTGGTTAGCACACCACACCTATTGGGGGTCCATTTGTTGACCTCATTTTTGATGAGGTCTTCTGCTTCTCTCTTTAGTACTTAGGATCTAGCCATAGCTTTTCCTTTCGACTAATCTTAGAGGACTAGAAGTGGAACCCACCCTTTAGAAATTCAAACACCTCTTGACTCCCTGCAAACCCCAAAAGCTTGATTGTAAACCCCTAATCACCTAGAGGGTTGAAATCAAATGTGGAGGTTTAAAGGATGAGTTCCCTATAGGACCTTTTGGCCTTAGGAATATCCTGGGTGGCCTGGTCTGGTGAGGGTTGACTTGCACATACACTACAAACTCACACACATTCCAAGTCCTAAAACCACACTCTTACCCAACTTGACTTCCTTGTTCATGTAGGTAATTCATATGGATGGTCCTTAACCACTAAGTCCCTAGCTAAGAGGGTTAGGAACAACATAGTGAATGCCTCAAATGAGTCCTCTCATGGCTCATATGGGTTTAATATAGCTTCATGGCTCAACCAAAGTGATTCATTTTGCTCAAATTTGATCAATCTTCATTTTTCCAAAATTTCAATTTTTGACTCCTTGGGTCCTACACCTACTAAACCTACCAAAAGCCCTTGAAACTACCCAAAATTTACAAAATCACCTAAATTACCCAAAACTCCTCAAAATCAATCCTAAAAATTTCCGCCTACTCAAATTGATCATCCATAGCCAGAAATACAAAAAATTCCAAAAGTACCCCCCAATACCCTCCAAATACCCAAAATACCCTTCTTAGCCCAAAAATCCAAAAATTCATACAATTCCCAAAAAATTCCAGAAAATCCCAATTATTCCCAATTTCATTTTGTTCAACTACACCATGGGTTAATTTTGCCAATTTACCCTAATTTTATCAAAACCCCCAATTTGACCCATTTTAAACCCAAGTGAACCCAATGTCAAACCAAACCACCCCAATTGACCTCAATTTTGGTCCAATTCAATTCTAAACTTCAAATCAACATCCCCAATATCAATTTAGACCAAATCCAAGTCCAATTTGATTGAAATTTGGGCCCAATTTCAATTTGAAGCTTAAGGCCCAATTTTGGCCCATGACCTAAACCTAAACTCCACCCAAACATAACCGAAAACCAAAATCCCTTAAATTGACCTAAGCCCAAACTTAACCCAAATGGGCCCAAATCCCAAAATTAGAGCCCAACCAAAGTTGAAAACTCTTTGTGACACTCCCATGAACATTTCTCAACATTAATTTTACATCAAATCCAACATTAGCCCAACCTTAGCCCAAGTTAACCCCATTTGACCCACTTTGGCGCCTTTACCAAAAGTCCCAAATTAAAGCCAATTGAACTTGAAATTAATCCAAACCAATTCCAAATCATTCATGACACATCCCTAAACTAAACCCAACACTTGTTTGGCCCAAGCCTTTACCAAACTTTCATCCTAAAATCCATTTTAAAATTCAAAAGTCCACTTCCCTAAACCATCTTAAAAGCCCATCTTCACTAAATTTCAAAGGCCCAAACTTCATGCTAAAGCCCATATGACATTCTTTTCATCACCCCATTAATTGATATCATCCCTTAAGTCCAAAATCAATCATCAAATAATCCTAAATTAGGCCTCATGCCAAAATCACCTATAAATCTTAAAAATTCAAAACCTTCTTTCATGTAAATGACCAAGCTCTGTCCCAAGCCACATGGAGCCATGAGCAAGCCATTTACAAGCCATATGAAGCCATGGAAGGTTTGACATGTGACCAAGCCATTAATGGCAAAAAGAGGGTCCCCTTTCCTAATCCTTCATTAAGCCTTTCTAACCATAACCATGTCACACACTAAACCAAGTTTAGCCACCTCACCATGAATGGAGACTTCACCACTCCATGGCAGCTGACCCAATTGGTCCCCCTAGCCCAAAATCAGACCATGAGAAGGTGAACCAAGCCCAAATACATGGGTTGACCAAATTGAACCCAAAATGAGCCTCTCCCCATTCCATTTCAATTCAACCCCTTTACACATGTCAAACTCCAATTGTTTGCACCAAACCCCAGCCCTGACCTCACTGGTCAAGATGGTGACCAATGCAAGGCCGGCCAGCCACCAGGCCGCCGGAAAACACCATGGTCGAGAGCTCCATGTGAGCCAAAAAATTCAATTCTCCCTTGCTGACTTGTCTCAACCCAAATGGACAACATAGCTCTTCTTCTCCTCACCGAGCGTACTGATCCCAGCCTTCAAACCCCCGCGAGGCCCTCCAGCCATGCCTATTTAAACACCACCTCCTCTCGGCCATGAGATGTGCTGAATAGAAACTTAACAAAACTCTGCCAAAATTGCTCCAGAACCTTCTCCCAATTTAGAGCAATTGATCCCCAGTGTCCATTTGCCCTAATCTCCGTTAACAGAGCCCAATTTCTCAATTAGAAATCCACCCAAAAACCAGGACACTTCACCACAGAGAGCCAATCCTGAAATTGATTGACTCTACACCTTCACCAGACTAAGAGGAGAAGTTCCCCAACAAAAGCCCCCTCACCAGGCTAGCCATTGCTTCCAGCCTCCAAGCTTTGTGATCGGCCTTGGTCACTTTTGTACCTAGCATTTCCCGCAGCAAGAGACTTCATCCGGAGCTTGCTTGGACTCAATCGAAGGTGACACAACCCTCAGATTGAAGCTTCACTTCTCTGAGCAAAGGTATGAACTCACTCTTCCTCCCGAGCTTCTGGAGATTCTCCATTTTTTTTGAGTCGATTTCAATGCATGTTTACCGTATAGATGTGTTCTTCTCTTCAAGACGAATCCATAGAGCATAAGAACACAAAAATCTGTTGAGAATCGAGTGAGTTCTTAGGGTTTTAGTGTGGACGGTCACAGGTGCACACCAGTCGTAGACGATGACCAGGAGCCGTTGGATCGCTCGTGTATCGAGCGGACCGTCAAGATTAAGCCGGACAGCGCAATGGTACATGAACCGCGGGCTCCTGGAGAGCTGAGTCGGATGGCGGCGTCAAATAGGAATGCACCGCGTGGGCTTTCGGAGCTGCCAAGGATTGCGTGGCGCCGCGTGGATAAGTAGAAAAATAGGGTTATTTTCTATTTATTTAAATCCCATAACTTCAAAAATCAATATCTTTGCATATAAAAATCACAAAATAAAATAAAAATACCCTTTTGCTTAGTGAACAGAGGAGAATAATGTGGAAAAGAAATCAAATTAATTGGATGAGTATTTTATTTTTAATAATTTATTTACTGATTTCAGTATTTTGATTCTTTATTTTCATAGACAATACACAATGGCGTGAGATCATAGGGCTTTTGAAGCCTCTAATCTTGGGAACATTCCTTGAATTTTTCAAGGTCTGAGGCCATGTCTGTGAAAAGTTATTGAATTTTCAATTTCATGTCACTGTTTTAGGTATTTTAATTTCAATAATTAGCATGTTGTGAAATAAATTCTAGGAAAATTTGGTGATGTTCCTTAGGACCGGAGGACCGTAGGAAAAATATATTTTGAGTTAATTCATTCATAATAACCCTAATTGGCCTAAACCCCCAAAATTAAATTTGAATTAATTAAGGTTAACCACACATCAAATTGGCTTGAAAACAATTCTCCACTAATCTTTAGGGCCAGAGAGACCTCACATAAAAATTTGAAATCAATTGGACTTGATTAACCCTATCAAATGGATTAATTAAGCCTCATAAGCAAAATGGAACTTTAAAAATTCATAACTCCAAAAATACTTTTAAAAAATTCATAAAAATGGTTTTGGGGCTTCTCTGATATCAGGGGAGTTTAGGAAAATTAAAATTGGAATTTTCTAAAAAGTTGATTTTTCATATTATTTTAATATTTTAATAATTAAAAAATAATAAAAATCATAAAAATATTAAAAATCATAAAAATATTAAAAATCATAAAAATGTCACATTTTGATTCCTAATCACTTAGGAATAAACCAAATATTTTTCCTAAGTCCCTAAGGTAAGATATTGAAATTTAAAGGATTAATATAATTTTTAATATTAAAAATGAGTTTTTAACCTTTCTCACTAAAATAATTCCAATAAATAAAAGAAAAATAAAAAAAAAATATAAAATTTGTTTTTCTGAACTTCTTGAGGTCAGAGAGATTTAAGAAAAATATAAAATCTATGTTTTTAACTTTAATTTTATTTTATAATTAATTAATACTCTAAAACTCAAAATAATTATAATAAATAAAATATAATTCAAAAAATCACTAAAATTGGTCTATGTGGTCCTCTGGCATTAGGAACACCTCATAATTTTCTTAAGGATAGAAACTTTTCCTTGGTCATGTTGTTGAATTTTCTTTGAAAACTCCTATTTTCTACTAAAAATAATTATATAAATAAATTAAATTCCGAAAAATCACATTTTCTCCTCTAATGTCTTAATAGACATGTGAGTGAGGTGACATAAAAATTTCAAATTCATTTGAGCTCAATTTAGTGAGTTATGAAATAAATAAGCTTAAAAGGGCATAAAGGTAATTAAAAATTTTAACCCTTAATTAAAACTTTAGGTTTAATCAAAATGGGGGGGGTAAAATATTTGATTTTAACTTTCTCTTGGATGATTGAAACATAGGAAAATTAAGGGATATAAACCGACTAAACATTTTGAAAATATCAAAAATGAAACTTTAATTAATCAAATGATTTAAATTTTGGAAAGAATATATTTAAATTTAGACCATTAAAATAGGGATATTATTAAGAGGATATTTATTCTTTAATTTAAAAATCCCTAAATAAGTCACTTTAACAATACTTAATTCTTAATTAAAAATTAAAATAATAATCCAAATTAATAATTAAAACTAAAATTAAAATTAAATTAAATTAAATTAAATTAAATTAAATTAAAATTAAATTAAATTAAATTAAATTAAATTAAATTAAATAAAATTAAAATTAAATTGAATTAAAATTAAATTAAATTAAAATTAAATTAAATTAAATTAAATTAAATTAAATTAAATTAAATTAAAATTAAATTAAATTAAAATTAAATTAAATTAAATTAAAATTAAATTAAATTAAAATTAAAAATAAAATAAAATTAAATTAAATTAAATTAAATTAAATTAAATTAAATTGAATTAAAAAAAATTAATTAAATAAATTTAAATCAAATTAAATTAAAAATAAATTGAATTAAAATTAAATTAAAATTAAAATCAAATTGAATTAAAATCATTTAACAACAAACCTAAATCAAATCATTAAGAATTAAATCCAAAATAATTTGAACACTATTCCAAACTTAAAATTATTAATTAAAACCTCATAATTAAATTAAAATACTTTAAACCATTAACTCAAACTTTTAATTAATTATGATTAAAATTCTTGATAAACCAATTTGCCCTTAAAGGCTTTAATTGTTATAACTCTTAAATAGAGTATTGAGTGAGATGTCACTTCACTCATCAGATAATCAAATACTTAAGTTCACTGAACAAGAAACAAAGTTTAACTGAACTCTCGGATGATTAATTCATCTGCACAATAAAATTCATTTGGACTCGAAATGATTCCAGAAGTATTGAAAAGATGTTTAGGACTTGTCCTAAGCACTTCCTTAATATGACGGGATATTTTAGAAGAACAATTGAATTTAATTGTTCTTTGATGAAGGAAAGCATCCTTAAATCAAACCAAGAACCTAGACGTCATAGGAGATGACTAGTTATAGGATTAGGAATTTGGTAGACAACCAAAGCCCTTCCCTTAGCTTTACCTAGGTACTTGTTGAAATATTTAAATGCTTTAACATGTGTTTTAAGTGCAGCTTGGGATGACGGAAAGTCCCTCCAGGTACGCTTTTATTTTTTTGCAATTTACTTACATGCACTGTACTTTACTTTTCTTGCATGTTAAACAAGAATGTTGCATGAAAACTAAAACCTTTAGGGTAGTCCCTGAACTGAAACCAAAACTAAATTAAAAGTCATTGCAACATAAAATTCACCGCCACAACATTTCAAAATATAAAACAACTTAAAATTTAATCACAAACAGAACAACAAAACTACAATTGCAACTAAATTAAAACGTCTTGTTGAATGATCGGGAATACCTCAGATGATGTAACCCACGTGTTGCTAATGGGATTTCCCACGGTCTAAATGAAAGTGTGAAACTCATTAAGTTGAGTTTAGCAAATTCATCTGGACTAAGTGAATTCAATGACAATAACGGTGCCGAGATGACGGAACCGTGAGATCTAAATTGGTTTTGTTTAAATAACTTTAAGATTTGTTTTAATTAAAATATTAAAAAACACTTGGATTTTAAGATTTTCTCTAAACCAAAACACTTCTCTCATCTCCTGATTTATGACTTCTAAAACTAAACCCCTACAACAACAAGGAACTCAGAGCATGGTAGGCAGCACGATCATCGTCATCAGCAAAACTTGAATCTACTTCAGCAGAACTTTCCTTAGAATTAAATAACCAAGCCATAGGACTTCGAGGTAGGTTGTCTAGTGCAATATAAATCCTCAACTCTTCGTTAGGCAATTGCATGATCATGTCATGTAAATTAAGCCTTAATCGGTCTTAGGACTCCGAGGTAGTCGTTCGGTATGACATAAACCCTCATATCTTCGAGGCTGTTTATGTGATTATATCATACAAATATAAGTCCTAATTAATTAAAATTGGCAGGATTGAAACATTAAGTAAATTACCAAATCTAAGTCAAATAATAGGATAGTTTGGGAAGTTGCCAAGATTCTTCTTGGATCATCAGCTTCTCCTACTTCTCTTCCTTTGGACTCTTAAAATAAACTTGTTCCAAATTTGAGCTGATCCCTATTGAAACTTCCAAAATCCAATCCTTTGAAACCTTAAACTTTGAAATTCTTGAGAGCAAAACCACTAATCATTATCAAGAGTTTTCTTAAATGATTCCCGTCATTTAAGATGTAATTAACTATAGGGGCTTGCCCTTATAGGGAACTTTAAGGACCCATGTAATATAAACCCTGCTTAATTCCTTTATATTAAGCAGGGGAACTTGTCGGCTTATAAAATTGGTTTGGAGACCAAACAGATGTCACAAATCTTCTAGTTTATATAACTAAGCCCCATCATCAAGCAGTGTGTCTATTATTCGGAATAGATATACGGTTTGAGATGCGGTGCTCGTTTACATAAGCTATTCGGGATGTGAGATCGGTTTGATTTCATATCTTAAAATTTTTAAACTTAAAATCATTTTCAAAAATCAAACGCTACTTTCCAAATTATATATATATATTTAAATTAAATTTAAAATCTAAAAATTCGCCGACAATTTCTGTTAGGCGACCCCCTTATAAAAATACAACACATAACCTAAAAATAAGCCGCCCAAATTCCGGCGACTCCGCTGGGGATTAGTTCCTCTCTCCATTTTGATCAGATAGTTTTGCTTTCATAAATCGGTAGTGAGTCCATGCCCCTAGTGGACCAAACTACTATTTATCTGTTGGAATTCCCCGTTCATTTCTGTCTTGAATGAGTATTACCAACTTCACTCGGATTTAGGAGCCACTGTTTAGACACCCCTAAACAGAGAGGTTCCGAGATCCTTTTACCTCTTTTCTGAGGTGGGGTGGACCCCCAATAGGTGTTAGTTTAGGAGTGGTCCTTCGAGTTGAGAAGTCTTGCATAAGACTTTCTCTTCCTCTCCAATTCTAAATCAGGCCCTTTACCTTTTCTACAACCCTTTTTCCTTTAATCGTTTTGTTTCTAAACAAACGAACCTCCTAATAAACAATTTCTTTTAAAAATCACAAATACACTAAGATAAACGAAAATGTGTTTGGAATCTTTCTTTTTTGTCCTAAACTTTACAACGAAAAGAAGCATAATTCGGGACTGACATTCGGAATTTGCCCTGCAGAAAATGACTGCCCCAAAGCTAATCTTCTCCTTCACCAATGGAATGGACTTTGTCGTTTACAAGGATGAGCTGCCCGACAATGGGATCATCCGTTTCGGACAAGGGTTCGGCAACACAAATATCAAGTTTGCTGATGTCACTCTCTTCACATTAATGAAAAAAGTGTCAAAAACTGAAGAGCCCGTGATTGAGTTCAATCTGAAATTGACTCAAGAATTCCCTCCCCTGCAAAGCGTTCCAGCTGACAAGAGTACTACTGTTCATAGGAGGACTATTGTCTCTACCCCCACCGGTCTAGTCATCTCCGCACCTACCCCGACTTCTGCCAAACTGAAGGGGAAGGAAATCCAAGTCTGTGATGAGCCTGTCACCGTGGAGGGTACATATTTTGCTACAATACCATCTGTTTTTGAGATTGGGTCCAGTTCAAGAATTGCACCCCTAACTCGGACTCAAAGGAGAAATAGAAGCAGAAAGATCGCCAAGAAAGCCGTAGCCGCCGAAGTTGTTTTTCTAGAAGAAATTCCTGAGGATAGAGAAGAACTGCCTGAGTATATATCTCTGTTGGAAGGGAGTAGGTTTCACCCTCTCTCTGCCGCATTAGATGAAGAGAATGTTCGTAGGATCTCTGCTGCATTACCCTGACCTGCGTACTATAACAATTACAAAAAGAAAAGGGATAAGACTACGCCATTGACTCAGCTGCAAGCTGTGATAGAAAGATTGACAAAGAAAGAAAGATGCCCTGTGTCAGAAATTTTAAGAAGGATAGGACGGGTGCCAGTTAAATCCCGCCTCGGACCGCGAATAGAGTCTATCGTCGCCACAGAGAAACCAAAGAAGAAGATAAAAGCCGCTCCACCCGTTGTTGTATCGGGTCTACAAATTAGGGAGGATACCACCTTCCAAAGCATATAGCCGACGGCACCATCCGGTCCTAGGCTTCCGAGCTGCAAGAAGGATGGTATGGCGACCTACTACTGGCGAGTTAAGACCAAAACAGTGCCCTGAGAAGAAAAGTCTCATCGGGAGACTAGAATCAGAAGAAAGTGCTACTACAATAAAGGGGACTCCCGGGAAGGAAGTTCAACAACCGTCACGAGACAACTGCGAGATCGTGCGAAAAGGGCCATTAGAGGATGCCATGGACAAGTTAAGAACCGACATCCGACGGTTAGCAAAAGAAAGAGAAGAGGAACTAGGAGATGAAGTTGGCTCATCAGAGTTCATGGATGAGGAGTATGTCGAGATCAACATGGTTAAGACACGAGCATCGTCAGCTTCACAAGGTGCTCCGGCAGCTGCGGAAAGAGATAAATCAGAGGTATTGAGAGCACAGATTCGGGAGAGAGATGACACAATTTCCCAAATGGAAAAGAGGATGGAAGAGATGGCTGCTGCCTTAGCCACTCTCTAGAGTCAGGTACAACCTCAAAAAGAGACACCCCCAGAAATTATCCATATTGCAGATGGAGGAAAAGAGATCACATCCGTCAACGAAGACGAACAACCAAAGAAAGATCCTGCACAAAGCATGATTCCAGAAAAGGACATTAAAAGCATGGTAGAACAGCAGGTGCGAGAAGCCCTAGCACAATCTAAGAATGGAGCATCTATTCAAAAGGGTAGACCTTACCCCGAAGAGTTCGATGCAGTCCAATACCCGAAAGGCTTCGTAGCACCTCTGTTTAAGACTTTTGATGGAACAGGAAACCCCCGGCAGCATGTTGCACATTTTTGTGCTAGTTGCTGCAATGCCGGTTGGAGTGACGCTTTACTCTTCCGACAGTTCGTCAGCAGTTTATCAGGGATTGCTTTCAACTGGTACGCAGAATTGCCGAACGGTTCAGTAAAGACCTTTTCAGAACTAGAAAATCTCTTCGTGAAATGATTTGCCGGAGCTCAACACCACATAACTATCGGCAATCTAGTGGTGGAGCAACAAAAGCCGAACGAGACTTTAGTGGATTACATACTTCGATGGAGAATCTTAAGCATGAAGTGTGAACCACAGCTTCAAGAACAACATGCAATCGACATCCTACTTAAAAGTATCCATGGCCCGATAGCACTTCTCCTTAAAGGGTTTACAATCAAGACTTTCGAGAAGTTGCTTATCAAGGCCGGGAGCTTGCAAGAAGAGGCAAAGCAGTTAAGTTTTGTAGACAAGACTAATAAGCAGAAGCCCGTGAAAAAATTCGAAAAGAAATCTGGAATCGTTGCGGCAGTAGATAAGGGCAAGCAGCCAGTTCAGATACAGTCAGAGCGGCCACAACCTAGTTATCAACCACCACAACGGACTTATCAGCAACCTCAGCAGGGCTATCAGCAACCTCAGCAAGGCTATCAGCAACCTCGTCCGAGCTACCAGTCACCTCAGCATTATGAACAACCGCCTTGTTCATCGCGTACCTTAAGAGAACTCCTAAATAAAGAATATACATTCAAAACTGAAGCAGTAGCGAAGATGTTCCACAGCTTAATGAAGACACTGGATTTTCAGCTGCCAGAGCCCAAGAGGTTGGAGGAAGTTAATAAGAAAGATCATCTGAACTATTACCCTTACCACCAGATGCTCGGACATAAGATAGAGGATTGTGTCACTTTCAAGAGTTGGCTTGATGACAATCTCCAGAAAGGGAACATAACGATCCCAAAGGAATACATGAAGGAACCCCAGAAAGGAGGTTCCGTCAATGTTATTTCAACGAATCCTATTGTTCCGATAGACCCTTACGCGACTGATGATGGATGGAGTACCGTCTGGACAAAGTCTTCAAAGAAAATTTTGGATCACATCCAAACTGCTTCAGTACACGCTTCAACTCAAAGTTTGAAACCTGTCGAGCTGGCACTATCACTTGCGATTGAAGAACCGCCCCAGAAGGAGGAGAAGATCAACGAAGAAAAGAAGACCGAGGCTTTGAAGAGTAGACTAGGGGTTGCTTATCATAGGATGGTTATTTCCGATTCGGGGGATAAATCCATCGAACTCCTGACTCTGTATGATTATCTGCTCGCCCCGGCGGGATCTTATAATGATAAGGGTTATGGCGTTGGCTACGTTTTGACTGTTTCTAACGATTACGTAACTAGCGAAAACCGACTTAATCAGGATCTCGATTCCAATACAAATAACGATTCTCAAATCATACATAACCTCGACGACCACGACAAAGAAGACGTTCACCAAGGCGGCTACAAAAGCTCGACAAGCAATGAGTCCATTTGTGAATTCCGATGGGCTCCGATCACGATAGAATTAGAACCATCAGACACCGAAGCGACTTCAGAAGAGCCAGTTGCTTCGATTCAAAAGGAAACACCAAATTCAGAAGAAATAACTGAAGTAAATTTAAGAAGTAGAAAAGTTCTACCCCCGAGAATAGGTCCAAAGGATAAAGGAAAGCAGGTGGTTGCTCAGGAAGAGCCAACCCCAGCAGAGGAACTGCCCATTCGGGAAGAAATCAAGGAACATGGTAATAAAGTAGAATACAACGTGCTAGCCCATCTTAGGAAGCTACCAGCCAAACTAAGCATATACGACGCTCTGATCCTGTCAAAGAAGATGAGAGAGGCTCTGATCAAGGCTTTACTTGATCCAGAGATTTGTTTAGCCCAAATTGCCGGTAATTCCTTCGACAAAGTTTGCTCGCTAAGAGAACAATGAGGTGTTACCTTCACGGACAATGATCTATTACTGGGAACAGCAGATCACAACCGACCATTATACATTTCAGTCACTATTGGAAAGTTTACGCTTGCTAGAGTGTTGGTTGATCCGGGAGCAAAAATCAACATAATGAATCTTCGGACGCTAGCATATTTGGAAATTGATGCTCGCGAGCTTGAAGCAGACAAGATGCTATTAAGAGACTTCAATCAAAAATGAGAAAGAGCTCTTGGATCGATAACACTGCTAATGAAGACCGGTGATTTAGCAAAGACAACCGCAAAATTTCACATAATTAATTCTGAAACATCGTTCAACGCTCTACTGGGTCGGCCATGGATTCATGAAAACCGGATGGTACCGTCGTCTCTGCACCAATGCATAAAATATTACGAAGGAGGGGAACAGTGTATCAAAGGTGACTTGCAACCATTCTCCGTACATGAGATTGGAATTCATGAAGATGCGGCCTACTACGCGCCCCCGAAGAAAACAATCTTTTCCAGAAATACCATACCAAATGAAGCAAAAGAGATTCGAGATGATGAAGAACCTAAAGTTCTAGTCCAACAATTACTCACCACTCCCTTACGGCAAGATGGTGAAGATTTCTCCAGAACTCGCACCCGAGGTCGAGGCCGGGGACAAGGACGTGGAAGAAATGTTGAAACAGTTGGACAGAAGAAACCGGTCATCGATGTTGATTGGGAGAACAGTTCCGAAGAAGGAGAAGAAATTAAGAAAGAAGCAGCAACAATAAATCAGAAGAAACCACAGTTCAAGATCTCTCGAAGATGAAATGAATGAAGAATACAAATCAAAGTACGAAAAGATTAACCATTATGTACATACTATGACCCTGACCCCGATCCATTCTAATAAGATTAAGGGCATGGTGGTCAAGGAAGTACATGGTGGTGGTACTAAACCAATCAAGTTTTACCGTGGTGCTTCTTCTTCCAATACTGAAAAAGATGTACAATTTGAAGATGTTACTTCAACTGAATTAATGGAATTACCTTTTGAGTGGTACTCTCCCTGTGTTCAAAATTTAATTCAATGTGGTGTCTTACCTCGACAATGGACAAAAGGCCGATCACAACACTTTGAAAAATTATGGAATAATGCCGATCGGCCTCCCAATTCAAAACATGGTCTCGGATTCGGCACAGTAGGATCAGTTGACGATACGGGATTTTGCTTGGTTGTCACTTGTGAACCTAATAAAGACTGCTTGGAAGCCTCAGAAGATCTACCAATCGGTAACGTTCCACCAGAATTCGAAGAAGAAATCAAATCTACTATAGACGAGTTAACGGAAGTTAACTTAGGTACTAGAGAAGAGCCTAGGCCTACCTTTGTTAGCTCCTTACTCAATAAAGAAGACTCCGAAGACATAATCAAGCTATTAACGGAATTCAAGGAATGTTTTTCTTGGAGTTACGACGAAATGTCAGGATTAGCTCCAGAGGTCGCAGTTCATAAATTAGGAGTGGATCCTACCTCCATTCCAGTCAGACAAGCCCCCAGAAGAATGCGTCTAGAAATTGAGCAACAAGTAATAGCCGAAGTTAAGAAGCTAATAGATGCTAAATTTGTCCATGAAGAACAATACCCTACTTGGTTAGCCAACGTGGTACATGTCAGAAAGTAGAATGGACAAATCAGAATCTGCGTAGACTTCAGAGATTTAAATAAAGCATGTCCAAAGGATGAATTTCCACTACCAATCCCAGAACTGATGATCGACATTGCATCAACACATGAAATCTTCTCTTTCATGGATGGATCATCAGGATACAACCAGATAAAGATGGCACCAGAAGACGAAAAGCTCACGGCATTCAGAACGCCAATCGGAGTGTATTGCTACACAGTAATGCCGTTCAGACTAAAGAACGCAGGAGCAACATACCAAAGAGCGATGACGAAGATTTTTGATGATCTCATTCACAACCAAGTCGAGTGTTACGTGGATGATGTGGTCATCAAAAGCAAAATAAAAGAAGATCACTTGTATGATTTGAGAATTGTTTTCGAGCGACTAAGACAATACAACCTTAAGATGAATCCCTTAAAATGCGCCTTCGACGTTACCTCCGGGAAATTCTTAGGATTTGTTGTCCGACATCGCGGGATTGAAATTGATCCGGAAAAGATTAAAGCTATTTAGAAATGCCTCCTCCCAAAACTTTGAAACAACTACGATCCTTTCAAGGGAAGTTGGCATATCTTCGACGCTTTATCTCGAACTTGTCAGGTAGGTGTCAGCCCTTCTCGGCATTAGTTAAAAAGGACGCCAAATTCGTTTGGGATGAGAAATGCCAACGGGCTTTCAAGGACGTTAAGCAATATTTAATGACACCTCCTGTCTTAGCAGCCTCGGCCTCGTGTAGACCGTTGATACTTTATACCGCGGCTCTAGACGACTCCCTTGGAGCCCTCGCTAGCCCGTGTCAATGATGAGGGAAAAGAAAATGCTCTCTACTACATAAGCCGTCGTCTAATCCCGACGGAAGTAAAGTATCCTCCGATTGAGAAACATTGTTTGGCCCTGATCTTCGCTGCTCAAAAGCTCAGGCATTACATGCTTTCTCATAAAGTCAACCTTATTTCGAGAGTTAATCCGTTGCAATACTTGATGACTCGACCAACTCTTCTGGCAGACTTGCCAGGTGGTCAATGATACTATTGCAATTCGACATAACTTTCGTTCCTCTTCGCGCCGTAAAGGGACAAGTCCTAGCTGACTTCCTTGCAGCACACCCTTTACCAGCAGATTCGCCTCTCGATGATGATTTGCCTGATGAGCAGATAATAAGCCTAGAAGACCCTGATGATCGACGTTGGGAACTATACTTCGACGGAGCGTCCTCAGCACAGAAGAACAATGAATTACAAACGATAGTGCCCGGTAAGGCAGGAATCAGACTAATCTTTATAACACCGGAGCGGGGGATGTTAAGATAATCCTACCACTTAACAGAACCGTGTACAAACAACGAGGCTGAATACGAAGCCCTTATAACCGGATTGGAATTAACCTTTCAGATGGGAATAATGGACATCAACATCTACGGAGATTCTCAGTTGATCATTCAACAGGTCGCTGGACAGTATAGAATTTTAAAGCCAAGACTCGAGTAGTACTTTCAGTACGCCATGAAATTATTGGAGCAAATTCCAAACGTAACAATCTACAAGATTCCCAGGAAAGAAAATGCTCTCGCCAATGCGTTAGCCCGCCTTGCAAAGGAATTTGTCTGCTTGCAGGATGAGTCAATTGAAGTATCAGTTCAAGGACGACAGGTCCTATCACAGCTCGACATGGATACAATACACAAATCAGCAGAAAAAGCAGAAGAAACAATTACAAGAAGTGATGTAAAAATACGTAAGATCGGCGGCAACCATTAATAGTACTACTTGCAAACAGGAAACTTACCGTACGATAAGTCATTAGCCCATCAAATCAAGAAAAGAACTTTGTCTTACGCATTAATAAACAATACATTATACGTAAGGTCTTTTGATCGATGTGGCTAAGATGCCCGAGCGGGTCCGAGGCTCGCGAAATCGTTAAAGAAGTACATTCAGACTTTGTGGCGCTCATCGACCGGTCCGAAAATGAAAATGAAGATTAAAAGACAAGGGTACTACTGGCCCTCAATGATGACCGACTGTATGAAAGTTGCCAAAAGTTGTCACCAGTGCCAAGTGCATGGAGTGGTGCTACATCAACCTCCAAATTTGCTACATCCGATAAACGCGTCGTGGCCATTTGAGTGTTGTGGCACAAATATTGTGGGTCCGATAGAACCGCCTTCTTCAAGAGGACATCGCTTCATTCTTGCAGCTACAGACTACTTTTCTAAATGGACAGAATTTATACCACTCAGAGAAGTGAAGGCACACCACAGGTTACAGTTTTTCAAGAAACAAGTTGTCTACCGTTTTGGAGTACCACGCAGAATTATTTCAGATAATGGGTCTGCATTCAAAAGTACAAAGATCAACAATTTTGTCAGAAGACACGGGATCGATTGGCGATACTCAACAATCTACTACCCAAGAGCAAACGGCTTGGCCGAGGCTTTTAAGAAAACTTTGGACGACAACAAGAGAAATTGGCACGAGAAGTTGTTAGAAGCCTTATGGGCCTACAGGACGACTTTTAGGACTCCTACTCAGTCTACGCCTTACGCTTTAGTGTACGGGTCCGAGGCCGTCTTGCCTCTGGAAGTTCAGCTTCCGTCACTCCGAATTGCAGTTGCAGAAAAGATCACTATAGAAGAAAATGTCAGACTAATACTGGAAGAATTGGAAAGCTTGGAAGGGAAAAGACTTTCCGCACAGCAGAATTTGGAATTGTATCAAGCCAAGATGATCCAGGCCCATAATAAAATGGTCCGTCCCAAGACATTCAAAGTCGGTGACTTAGTTCTTGTTCTCAGAAGACCTATTCTTGCACATCGCAAGATAGGTGGTAAATTTGAACCAACATGGGAAGGGCCGTTCGTGGTCGAGACAGTCTACTCAGGAGGTTCCTACCAGCTTGTGAATTACCGTGGAGAACGACCCATGCTTCCAATCAATGGACGGTATTTAAAGAAGTATTACACAACCTGATGTTTCGAAGGGTGGCCTCTAAAGCAGAATCTTATCCCTAGAAACATGGGTGAAGTAATCACTTTGTGACTGGGTTCGAACCCAAAACAAAATAAAATGGATGATAAAAAAAAATCTCATCAACGAAAATGCTAAAAAGAAAACATGGGAAATCATAATAATAAAATGTCATTTTTTTTCCTCTTATATCCATTCATTCCTGATATTTCATCATCCCTTCCTACTTCCTTTAAATTTAAAAGAAGTGAATAAGAATTTTAAATTATTTTTCTTATTGTTCTTGTTCTTAGTACAGCCCCTGATCCTTTCCTTATTTTTTCGCAGGGAAATGTCGAACGAGCGGTTGGTTCTAAACTTTAGAAATGGCGTGAGTCTAGCACTTGATGAAAAGAGGGTGAGGGATGGAGCAGTGATAGAGATTGACTCGTACTTCACACCAGCCGGCTTACAATATGAAGAAAATGATTGGATCCCGACTGATCGAGAAGAACTTCACAAGCAAGATAGTGATGAAAATGGGTGGCCCGAGCCACCAATCCAGCAACAAGAAAAGAAAAGCAAACGCCACGCACGCAACCAGAGAAGATAAGAAAATTAAGTCAGTGGTTGCCACAACAGAGAGTAGGCTTGTCAGCGCCGCATCCGTAGAAATTCAAGGAGTAAGGAGAGCTACTCTCACTCCTACCCAGCAAAGAAATAAGAATCGTCGCATTCGCAAAATGCTAACCAAGTTAGCAGAAGATCAATATGAACAGACAGTGGATACTGTTAATACAAATGCTCCGAGAAAACCAGTTCGTCAGGAACCAGAAAGAAGAAAGTCAATTCCAAGAAAGTCGGAACAGATAAAATAGATACCAAGAAAAGCAGAAATAGAGTCAGTACCTCGACGCCGAGCATATATACCAGATCCGAAGAGTCTTGTTGCAAAAGCAACCCCGGAGGATGTCCCTACAGAGACTATCCCCAAGGAGCCAAGACATGTAGAAGAACGTGCTGGGGTTGAGCCATACATCCCGCAGTATGTTACTAGACACCGAGGACTTCGAATAATTCCGTAATACGAGTTGGAGAAAATGCAACTAGTCGAGAAGAAAACCTTTGAATACTTTGAAAGAATTAGAAACGAGAGGGTCAACATCTTGGAAGGCCTCGAGCTACATACAAATTTTTTCTCAAATTATGAGCAACAACAAATTGTAGATTGCATCCTGGATTTACAGAAAATGAGTCGAGCTGGCCGCCTGAGAGAAAAGACATATTCAGAATACCGAAGATGGATGCAAGGGAAGAGAAGAGTTACAATCCAATGCGGATGTTGTTACAACTTTGCCATAGACAGAAAAGGGAATCCACCAGGGATACTCCGTCGCAGTGAGGTGGATCCAATGCCAAAAGTCATCAAGAGAATGGTGAAAAGGATAATAACATGGAGGGTACAACCTGCAGATTGCATACCCAACACTGCATTATCAACATCTACAAGGAAGGCGACTGCATACCGCCACATATAGACCATCATCACTTTGTTAGACCATTCTGCATAGTGTCATTCCTCAGCCAGTGCAACATCATGTTCGGATCTGACCTCCGGATTGTAGGCCCCGGTGAGTTCTGAGGGCCGGTGGAGATACCACTACTGGTAGGTTCCGTCCTGGTGTTAAAAGGAAACGGTGTAGACATTGCGAAGCATTGCATTCCAAGAGTGCCTGTGGAGCGGATCTCAGTTACTTTTAGAAGAATGAACGATAGAAAAATGCCTTATCACTTTCAACTAGATCCAGAATTGGAGAGTCTCCAGCCCTACGAGCTGTGAGTTACATGGGAAATAGCACACCTCCAATGCACATCCATGCGGCATTCCTGCCAAGGGTGGCTTGGAAGGTGATGTTATTGCCCATGTTTCTTACTATTCAGACATGGATTTTTTGACAGACGTTTTTGGATGGATCAACAAGAAGTTTATACAGTCCGTTTTAGATTTACTTGGATTGTATGAGACATAAACTTTCTAAGGAAAAATGTCATCATGACTAGATCAAGTTGTATGATGTACTTTTAGCAAATTGGAATGAAAATGACTACGTCATATTTTGCCTTCACTTCTTTTTGTGCAAATTGACTGGGAAACGCCATTAGAGTTAAATGAACTTTGAACGAAGAACAGAAAAGAAAAAAAAAGAAAATAAATGACTTTTTTAAAAATCTGAATATTAAAATGAACTTCAAAATTCACATGAACATTAAATAAACAACAAAAAATAAAAAAAATGGGATCATTAAAGGACAAACAAAATGAATCTAAGTCTCAAATTGAATTCCGATCTGAATCCTCTGATTCCAATCTTTCAACTCTTCTCTCAATTTAAATCTGTTTGAAACTCTTTTGAAATTTGAATATTTTCCTCGACTTATTGCTAAGTCAAGTCTTTCAGCTTGGTACACTTACCAGCTCCTTTCAATTCTTTTTCTTCTGTGTCTTAGAGGATCGACTAGTTCTATTGACACGGAGCCACGAACTTTGTTCGATTTGGTTCTGATGGCATGAGACTGGGTCCCTCGTCATACAGATAAATCCTAGAGGCTAGATCCTAACTTCTAGTCCTCCTTCAAAATTCCGAGACTGGTACCTAAATTCAAGTTCTCTTCCTTCAAGGTCGGTACCTAAATTCCGACTCTCATTCGAGATCGATACCTAAATTTTGATTCTCTTTTGAGGTTGATACCAAAATTTTAATCCTCTAAATTCCGAGACTGGTACCTAAATTCCAGTTCTCTTCCTTCCAGGTCGGTACCTAAATTCTGACTCTCATTCGAGATCGATACCTAAATTTTGATTCTCTTTCGAGGTTGATACCTAAATTTTAATCCTCTAAACTTACGAGACTGGTACCTAAATTCCAGCTCTCATTTCGAGACCAGTACCTAAATTCTAGCCCTCATTCCGAGGTCGGTGCCTAAATTTCAACTCTCATTCGAGATCGATACCTAAATTTTGATTCTCTTTCGAGGTTGATACCTAAATTTCAATCCTCTAAATTCCGAGACTGGTACCTAAATTCCAGTTCTCTTCCTTCGAGGTTGGTTCCTAAATTCTGACTCTCATTCGAATTGATACCTAAATTTCGATTCTCTTTCGAGGTTGATATCTAAAGTTCAATCCTCTAAAATTTACGAGACTGGTACCTAAATTCTAGTTCTCTTCCTTCGAGGTCGGTACCTAAATTCCTACTCTCATTCGAGATCGATACCTAAATTTCGATTCTCTTTCGAGGTTGATACCTAAATTTCAATCCTCAAAATTCCGAGACTGGTACCTAAATTCCAGTTCTCTTCCTTCAAGGTCGGTACCTAAATTCCAACTCTCATTCGAGATCGATACCTAAATTTCGATTCTCTTTCGAGGTTGATACCTAAATTTCAATCCTCTAAACTTCCGAGACTGGTACCTAAATTCCAGCTCTCATTTCGAGACTAGTACCTAAATTCTAGCTCTCATTCCGAGATCAGTACCTAAATTCTGATTCTCATCCTTTTCGAGGTCGATACGTAAATTTCGACTCTCTTCCGAGATTGATACCTAAATTTCGATTCTCATTTTCGAGACTGGTACCTAAATTCCAGTTCTCTTTCCGAGATCAGTACCTAAATTCTGATTCTCATCCTTTTCGAGATCGATACCTAAATTTCGACTCACTTCCTAGATCGATACCTAAATTTCAATTCTCATTTGTGATACCGGTACCTAAATTCCAGCTTCTTATTCCGAGATCGCACTCTAAATTCTGATTCTCATCCTTTTCGAGGTCGATACCTAAATTTCGACTCTCTTTCGAGATTGAAACTTAAATTTCAATTCTCATCCCTTTCGAGATCAGTACCTAAATTCTAATTCTCATCCTTTTTCTGTCAATATTCAAACTCTGATTCTCACTCCGATGCTGGTACCTAAATTCCAGTTCTCTTCGCAATCTCGAGGTTCAAACCCAGGTTTCAATTCTCATTTTAAATCCAAATTTCAAATTCAAAATTTCCTTAAATTTTTTTTTTTAAATTAAACTTCAAATCGAAATCCAAACTCACACATTGTAAATTGAAATTTAAAAGTAAAATGAAATCTAAATCGAATTTCCTCAGATCTTGTGATTTGGAGCTCACCTCCTTTTCCATTCCCTAGCAAGAGTTCAGGAATCTTCGGTCTTGGAAATATACCTGATACTCCCCAGTGGAAATTCTTCTACTTTGTCCTAAGTTTGTCACTTGGACATCTGTTTTGGTCTTGTTGATCTCTTCGGTCAACGCCAATACGCGCGGTGTGCTTGGTTAGCACACCATACCTATTGGGGGTCCATTTGTTGATCTCATTTTTGATGAGGTCTTTTGCTTCTCTCTTTGGTACTTAGGATCTAGCCATAGGCTTTTCCCTTGACTAATCTTAGAGGACTAGAAGTGGAACCCACCCTTTAGAAATTCAAAAACCTCTTGACTCCCCGCAAACCCCAAAAGCTTCGAATGTAGACCCCTAATCACCTGTGAGGGTTGAAATCAAATGTGGAGGTTTAAAGGATGAGTTCCCTATAGGACCTTTTTGCCTTAGGAATACCCTAGGTGGCCTGGTCTGGTGAGGGTTGACTTGCACATACACTACACACTCACACACATTCCAAGTCCTAAAACCACACTCTTACCCAACTTGACTTCGTGACTCATGTAGGTAATTCATATGGATGGTCCTTAACCCCTAAGCCCTTGGCTAAGAGGGTTAGGAACAACATAGTGAATGCCTCAAATGAGTCCTCCCATGGCTCATATAGGTTCAATATGGCTTCATGGCTCAACCAAAGTGATTCGTTTTGCTCAAATTTGATCAATCTTCATTTTTCCAAAATTTCAATTTTTGACCCCCCCGGGCCCAACACCTACTAAACCTACAAAAGCCCTTGAAACTACCCAAAATTTACAAAATCACCTAAATTACCCAAAACTCTTGAAAATCAATCCTAAACATTTCCCCCTACTCAAATTGATCTTCTATAGCCAAAAATACCAAAAATTCCAAAAGTACCCCCCAATACCCTCCAAATACCCAAAATCCCCCTACTCCCATCTCAGCAATCTCAGCATTCGGGATAGGCTTCCGCCCTACTCCCATCTTAGCAATCTCAGCATTCGGGATAGGCTTTCGCCATACTCCCATCTCAGCAATCTCAGCATTCGGGATAGGCTTCCACCCTACTCCCATCTCAGCAATCTCAGCACTCGGGATAGGCTTCCGCCCTACTCCCTGCTCAGCAATTCTCAGCACTCGGGATAGGCACAGTCCTACTCCTTTCTCGCAATCTCAAAATTCGACCCTCTCAAAGAAGAAATTGAAATTAAAACACTCGCATTTCGGATAAGCTTTGTCCTATTCTTCCTCGACATTTGGAATAGGTTCAGTCCTACTTCCTTCTCAGCATACAAATGCATTCGAATGGGCCTTAGCTCTACTATTTTCTCTGCATAAAATCAAAATTGAAACTCGAATCGAAATTCAAACTCAAAATTAAAACTTAAAATAAAAAAAATGAAACGAATTTAAGATCCAATCTGTTGAAATCTTGTGATCTGAAATTCACCGCCTTTTTCCCCAGCGAGAGTTCTGAAATCTTCAGTCTTGGAGATTTACCTAATACTCCCTAGTGGAAATTCTTCTACTTCGTCCTAAGTTTGCCACTTGGACATCTGTGTTGGTTTTGTTGATCTCTTCGGTCAACGCCAATACGCGCGGTGTACTTGGTTAGCACACCACACCTATTGGGGGTCCATTTGTTGACCTCATTTTTTATGAGGTCTTCTCTTCCTTCTTAGTGCTTAGGATCTAGCCTCAGCTTTTCCTTCGACCATCCTAGAGGACTAGAAGTGGAACCCACCCTTTAGAAGTTTAAACACCTCTTGACTCCCCGTAAACCCCACAAGCTTCGATTGTAGATCCCTAATCACCTAGAGGGTTGAAATCAAATGTGAAGGTTTAAAGGATGAGTTCCCTATAGGACTCTTTCGCTTTAGGACCACCCCGTGGCTTCGGTCCAGTGAGGGTCGACTTACACACTCACTACAATCATACTCTACACTCTCACACACACAATCCAAATCCTAAAACCACGCCCATACCCAACATGACTCCTTGACTCATGTAGGTAATTCATATGGATGGACCTTAACCCCTAAGCCCTCGGCTAAGAGGTTAGGAACAACATAGTGAATGCCTCAAATGAGTCCCTCATGGCTCATATAGGCTTAATATGACTTCATGGCTCAACCAAAGTGATTCCATTTTGCTCAAATTTGATCAATCTTCATTCTTCCAAAATTTCAATTTTTGGCCCCGGGGCCCCGGCCCCACCAAACCTACCAAATGCCCTTGGAACTACCCAAAATTTGCAAAATCGCCTAAATTACCCAAAATTCCCCAAAACCATTCCTAAAAATTTCCCTCCACTCAAATTGATCATCCATAGCCAAAAATACCAAAAATTCCAAAAGTACCCCCACAATACACTCGAAATACCCAAAATACCCCTCTTGACCCAAAAATCCAAAAATTCAGAAAATTCCCAGAAAATTCTAGAAAATCCCAAATATTCCCAATTTCATTTTGTCCAACTACACCATGGTCCAAGTTTGTCAATTTACCCCACTTTTACCAAAACCCCCAATTTAGCCCATTCTTAACCCAAATGAACCCAATGTCAAACCAAATCTACCCAATTGACCCCAATTTTGATCCAATTTAATTATAAACTTCAAATTAATATCTAAAATATCAATCTAGACCAAATCCAAGTCCAATTTGATTGACATTTGGGTCCAATTTCACTTTTGAGCTTAAAGCCCAATTTGGACCCATGACCCAAGCTTAGTCCAAACCAAACCAATTCAACTCCAATTGACCCTAAACCTTTTCTAAACCTTCCCTAACATCCCCACAAACAAATCACTAACATGATTTTCAAATTTGGACCCAAACCCTACTCAAATTCAACCCAAAACCAAAAAGCCCAATTTTGATCTAAACCCAAATTTAACCCAAATGAGCCCAAATCCCAAAACCAAAACCCAATCAAAGTTAAAATCTCTTTGAAACACTCTCATAAACATTTCCCAACATTAATTTTACATCAATTTAAACCTTAGCCCATCATTGGCCCAAATTAGCCCAATTTGACCTACATTGGCCCATTTACCAAAGAAACCCAAATTCAACCCAATTCAAACCCAAACCACCTCAAATTCATTTCAAATCACTCATGGCACATCCCTAAACTAAACCCAACATTTATTTGGCATGGCACTTTACAAATTTCCACTTAACAATTTGTTTTTTTTTAATTTAAAAGCCCATCCCTAAACCATTTCAAAAGCCCATCTTCAATAAATTTCAAAGGTCCAAAGTCCATGACAAAGCCCACATGACAATCCTCTATCATCATCCATTTGATAAAACCATCCCCTAAGTTCTAAATCCATAATGAAATGATTTTTCATGAAATTGACCAAGCCCTTGCCAAGCCATAGGTGAGCCAAAGACAAGCCATGTACAAGTCATATGAAGCCATGAAAGGTTTGACATGTGACCAAGCCATTAATGGCAAGAGAGGGGATCTCTTTCTTAAACCTTTTTAAACCTTTTTACCTTAAACATGATACACTCTAAACCATACTTTGCCACCTAATCCTTGATGTGGACTTCACTACCTTTGGTAGGATGACTCACATGATCCTCTCAGCCCAAAACCAGTGTCATGGGGAGGTGAATCCCACCCAAACACATGGGTTGACCCAAACCAAGCCAAAATAGCCATGCCCCCATTCCATTTTGATCTAACCCCTTTACACATGGCATTGGCCAATTGCTTGCACAAACCTACAGCCCTGACTCACCTAGATCTGAGGGTGACCCATGCCTGCCAGCCAGCCGCCTGGATAGCCGGAAAACACCATGGCCGAGACCTTGGGAGGAGCCAAATTTTGGAATTCCACCTTACTGAGCTGCCTCACTCTAAATGGCCATTGCAGCTGTTCTTCTCCTCACCAGAGCAGCTGGTCCCAACCCTTAAACCCCCCTGGGAGGCCCTCCAGCCTCTCCTATTTAAACACCACCTCCTCTCGGCCATGAGAGGTGCTGAACCAAACCTTACTGAAACCCTGCCAAAATTATCCCAGAACACTCTCTACACATAGAGAACTTGATTCCCACTGAAATCCCCCTGCCATTTCCTCTCTGTGAGCTCAATTTCAGAGTTGAAATTCAAGCCCAAAACCAGGACACTTCACCACAGTGAGCCAATCTCCAAATTGATTGGTCCTACACCTTCACTCATACCAAGAGGAGAAGTTTCCCAGCAAAAGCCCCCTCACCAGGCCAGCCATTGCTTCCAGCCTCCAAGCTTTGTGATCGGGCTTGGTCGAAATCATACCTAGACAATTCACCAGGCCAAGGGACTTCATCTGGAGCTTGCTTGGACCCAATCGAACGTGACACAACTCTCAGATCGAAGCTTCACTTCTCTGAGCAAAGGTATAGACTCACTCTTCCTCCCGAGCTTCCAGAGATTCTCCATTTTTTTGGGTCAATTTCAATGCATGTTTACCATATGGATGTGTTCGTCTCTTCAAGACGAATCCATAGAGCATAAGAACTCAAAAACCCGTTGAGAATTGAGTGAGAAATTAGGGTTAGAAGGTTGACGGTCACGAGTTCACACCAGTCGTAGACGATGACTAGGAACCGTTGGATCGCGCGTGTATTGAGCGGACGGCCAGGATCGCGCCGGACTGAACAACGGGACATGAACCGCAGGCCCCTGGAGCGCTGAGTCGGATGGCGGGCCTTTCGGAGCTGCTGAGGATTGCGTGGCGCCGCGTGGATAAGTAGAAAAATAGGCTATTTTTCTATTTATTTAATTCCCAGAAATTCAAAAATTCATAACTTTGTGTAGAAAAATCCTAAAAATAAAATAAAAATACCCTATTGCTCAGTGAATAGAGGAGAATAATATGGAAAAGGAATCAAGTAATTTCATTAAGTATTTTATTTTTAATGATTTATTTACTCTCTGCATTGTTTTAATTCTCCATGCATATAGGAAATTCACCATGGCATGAGACCATAGGGCGTTTGAAGCCTCTGAACTTGGGAACATTCCCTGAATTTTCTAAGGTTAGAGGCCATCCCTATTAGAAGTTATTGATTTTTTAAGTTCATGTTACTGTTTTTAGTATTTTAATTCCAATAATTAGCATATTGAGAAATAAATTCTAGAAAAATTTGGTGATGTTTCTTGTGACCAGAGGGACCTAGGAAAAATAAGTTTTGAGTTAATTCACTTTGAATAAGTCTAATTGGCCTAAATACCCAAAATTGAACTTTAATTAATTAGGGTTAACCACACATCAAATTAACTTAAAAATAATTCTCCACTGTCCTTTAGAGATAGGAGAACACCACATAAAAATTTGAAACCAATTGGACTTGATTAACCCCACCAAATGGGTTGATTAAGCCTCTTAAGTAATAATGGGTAAAATTAAACTTTAAAAATTCATAACTCACAAAATACTTTTCAAAAATTCACAAAAATGGTTTTAGAGCTTCTCTGATATCAGAGAAATTTAGGAAAATTAAAATTGTAATTTTCTAAAAAAGTTGATTTTTATCATTATTTTAATATTTTTAATAATTAAAAATAATAAAAATCATAAAAATATTAAAAATCACCAAAAGTCACATTTTGAATTCTAATCATATAGGAACAAACCAAATATTTTTCTTAAGTCCCTAGGATAAGATATTGAATTTTAAAGGCTTAATGTATTTTTTAGAATTAAAAAATGTATTTTCCAACCTTTTCACTAAAATAATTCTAACAAATCAAAGAAAAATCAGAAAAATATAAAATTTGTTTTCCTGAACTCCTTGAGGTCAGAGAGGTTTAAGAAAAATATAAAAATCCATTTTTCAACTTTAATTTTATTTTAAAATTAATTAATACCCCAAAATTCAAAATAATTATAATAAATAAAATATAATTCAAAATATCACCAAAATTGGTCCAAATGGTCCTCTAGTCATTAGGAACATCTCATTATTTTATTAAGGATAGAAACATTTCCTTGGTCATGTTATTGAATTTTCCTTGAAAACCCCTATTTTCCATTAAAAATAATTACATAAATAAATTAAATACAGAAAAATCACATTTTTTTCCTCTAATGTCTTAATTGACATGTAAGTGAGGTCACATAAAAATTTCAAGTTCATTTGAGCTTAATTTAGTGAGTTATAGAATTATTAAGCTTGAAGGGCAAAATGATAATTAAAATTTTAACCCTTAATTAAAGCTTTAGGCTTAATAAAAGGGGAGGGTAAAATATTTGATTTAAACTGATTTTGGATGATTGAAATTTAAATAATTAAAGGGTAGAGACCCACCAATCACTTTCAAGATTATTAAAAGTGAACCTTAATCAATTAATTAATTAAATTTGGAAGATTAATGGAAAATTGAAATTATTAAAGTGGGGATATTATTTAAGAAGATATTTATTCTTTAATTTAAAAATCCCTAAATAAATCACTTCAATAATACTTAAAAAGAAAATTAGAAGAATAATCTAAATTAAATTAAAATTGAAATGAAATTGAAATTAAATTAAAATTAAATTAAATTAAATTAAATTAAATTAAAAATTAAGTTGAATTAAATTAAAATTAAATTAAAATTAAAATTAAATTGAATTAAATTGAAATTAAATTAAAAATTAAATTAAATTAAATTAAATTAAATTAAATTAAAATTGAATTAAATTTAATTAAATTAAAATGAAGTTAAATTGAATTAAATTTAAATTAAATCAAAATTAAATTAAATTAAATTAAATTAAATTAAATTAAATCAAAAAATTGAATTAAATTGAATTAAATTAAATTAAAATCATTTAATAACAAACCTAAATCGTTAAGAATTAAACCTAAAATAACTTGAACACTATTCCAAACTTAAACTAATTTTCTATAATTAAGTCAAAATTAAAATTAAATCATTAAGTTTAAATCATTAAAATACTTAATGGGTTGATTTGCCCTTTTAAAGCTCTTATTATTATAACTCTTAAATGAAGCATCAAGTGAAGTGTTACCTCACTTATAGGATATTCAAATGTCCTAAGTTTACTGAGTAAGATAACAAAACTTAAACTCCCAGATGATTAATTCACTTGTATGATTAAAATTCTCTTGGACTTAAAACAATCCTAGAAGTACTGAAAAGATGTTTAAGACTCGTCTTAAGCACTTCCTCAATATGATAGGATGTTTATAAGAACAATTGAATTTAATTGTTCTTTGATGAAGAAAATCGTCCTTAAACCAAAATACAAGAACCTAGATGTCATAAGAGATGACTAAGCATATGATTAGGACTTCGATAGACAACCAAATCCTTTCCGTTAGCTTTACCTAGGTACTTGTTGGAATATTTAAATGCCTTAACATGTGTTTTAAGTGTAGCTTGGGATGACAGGAAGACCCTCCAGGTACGCTTTTATTTTATTGCAATCTACTTTATTGCAAATGCACTTTACCTTTCTTGTATGATAAACAACAGTTGCATGAAAACCAAAACCTTTAGGATAGTCCTTGAATTAAAACCAAAACTAAATTAAAAGTCATCACAAGATAAAAATCACCGCCACAACATTTCAAAATATAAGACAACTCAAAATTTAATCACAAACAGAACACGAAAACTACAATTGCAACTAAATTAAAACATCTCGTTGAATGATCGGGAATACCTCGAATGATGTAACCCACGTGTTGTTAACGAGATTTCCCATGGTCTAAATGAAAGTGTGGAACTCACTCAGTTGAGTTTAGCAAATTCATCTGGACTAAGTGAATTCAATGAAAATAACGGTGTCGGGATGACGGAACCGTGGGATCTTAATCGGTTCTGTTATAATTAACTTTCAGATTTGTTTTAATTAAAATATTAAAAACACTTGGATTTTAAGATTTCTAAACCAAAACACTTCTCTCATCTCCTGATTTATGACTTCTAAAACTAAACCTCTGTAACAACAAGGAGCTCGGAGCACGGTGGGCAGCACGGCCATCGTCATCAACAAAACTCGGGTCTACTTCAGCAAAACCTTTCCTAGAATTAAATAACCAAGCCATAGGATTTCGAGGTAGTTTGCTTAGTGCAACACAAATCCTCAACTCTTCGTTAGGCATTTGTATAATCATGTTATGCAAATTAAGCCCTAACCAGTCTTAGGACTCCGAGGTAGTCGTTCGGTACAACATAAGCCCTCACATGTTCGAGGCTATTTGTATGATTATGTGTTGACCTCATTTTTGATGAGGTCTTCTCTTCTTCTTTTTAGTACTTAGGATCTAGCCTTATGCTTTTCCTTTGACTATCTTAGAGGACTAGAATTGGGACCCACCACTTAGAAATTTCAAACCACTTCTAAACTCCCTGCAAACTCCACAAACTTGACTGTAGACCCCTAATCACCTAGAGGGTCGAAATCAAATGTGGAAGTTTAAAGGATGAGTTCCTATAGGACTCTTTGGCCTTAGGACCGCCCCGGTGGCCCAGTGCCGTGAAGGGGCCGACTTACACACACTACACTCACACACTACACTTTCACACACCTCCTAAAACCACACCCATACCTAACTCGACCTCCCGACTCATGTAGGTGATTCATATGGATGGTCCTTAACCCCTAAGCCCTCGGCAAGAGGTTAGGAACAACATAGTGAATGCCTCAAATGAGTACCTTAATGGCTCATGTGGGCTTGATGTGGCTTCATGGCTCAACCAAAATAATTTCATTCCATTCAAATATACCCAATCTTTAATTTTCCAAATTTTCAATTTTTGACCCCGGGACCCTACACCCGCCTAACCTACCCAAAACCCTCGAAACTACTCAAAATTTGCAAAATCACCAAAATTGCCCAAAATTCCCCAAAATCAATCCCAAACATTTTCACATCACTCAAATTGATCATCCATACCCAAAAATAACAAAAATTCCAAAAATACCTCCCAATACCCTCCAAATACCCAAAATACCCCTCGACCTAAAAATCCAAAAATTCAGAAAATTCCCAGAAAATTCCAAAAAATCCCAAATATTCCCAATTTCATTTTGTTCAACTACACCATGGGCCAATTTTGTCAATTTACCCTACTTTTGTCAAAACCCCCAATTTGACCCATTTTAACCCTAAGTGAACCCAATGTCAAACCAAACCTACCCAATTGATCCAAATTCTGGTCCAATTCAATTCTAAACTTCAATTCAACATTCCCAACACCAATTTAGACCAAATCCAAGTCCAATTTGATTGAAATTTGGATCCAATTTCACTTTTGGCCTTAAAGCCCAATTTGGACCCATGACCCAAACCTAACCCAAACTCACCCAATTCAACTCCAATTAACCCCAAATCTTTTCTAAATCTTCCTTAACATCCCTACAAACAAAACACTAACATGATTTGCCCAACATTTAGACCCAAACCCCACTCAAATCCAACCCAAAGCTAAAAGGCCCAATTTCGACCTAAACCCAAACCTAACCCAAATGAGCCCAAACCCCAAAATCAAAGCCCAACCAAAGTCAAAACCTCTTTGAAACACTTCCATAGACATTTCCCAACATTAATTTTACATCAATTTCAACCCTAGCCCAACATTGGCTCAAGTTAGCCCACTTTGACCTATATTGGCCCATTCACCAAAGGAGCCCAAATTCAACCCAATTCAAACCCAAATCACTCCCAATTTGCTCCAAGACATCTATGAGCTAAACCCAGCAATTATTTGGCCCAAGCCTTTACCAAAATTTCATCCTAAAGTCCATTTTTAAATTCAAAAAGCCCACTTCCCTTAAACCTTCCTAAAAGCCCACTTCCTTCAAATTCAAAAGCCCAAATTCATCCAAAGCCCACATGACATCTCCATTTGCCATCCACTTAATAAAGCCATTCCCTAAGTTCTAATCCCATCATCAAATAATTCCAAATCAAGCCTCATGCCAAATCACCCCTAAATACCAAAATTTTTCTTAAATCTATTTCCATGAAATTGACTCCACTTTTCCCAAGCCAAAGGTGAGCCATGCAAGCCATGGACAAGCCACATGAAGCCATGGAAGGCTTGACATGTGATCAAGCCATTAATGGCAAAAGGAGGGCCCCCTTTCCTAATCCTTCTTAAACCCTTTTTTACCTTAAGCATGTCACACACTAAACCATGCTTAGCCACCTCATCATGGATGGAGACCACACCATTCTCTCTTGGCTGACCCAAGTGATCCTTTTCAGCCCAAGACCAGGCCTTGGGTGGTGAACCTAGCCCAAAATCATGGGTTGACTCATTTGAACCCAAAATGGTCTTCCCCCCATTCCATTTCAATCCAAGCTCTTTACACATGGCATCGACACCATTGACCGCACTAAGCTCCAGCCTCGACCTCCCCGATGACAACAAGTGACTCGACCCCGGCCGGCCGCCCACCACAGCCGCCGGAAACCACCAGGCCGAGAGCTCACATGTGAGCCCAAACTTGGAATTCTCACCGCCGAGCCGCCCCATCCCCAGTGGCCATTGTAGACTGTTCTTCTCTTGCCAAGAGCAGCTCGATCCCAAGCCCTAACTCTCCCTGGGAGGCCCTCCACCCTCTCCTATTTAAACACCACCCCCTCTCGGCCATGAGAGGTGCTGAAACAAACCTTAAGGAAACTCTGTCAAAATTGTTCCAGACCATTCCCCATACATAAAGCATTTGATCCCCACCGAATTCCAGTCCCAATCCCTCCAATCGAGCCCAATTTTCGAGCTCAAACTTTAGCCCAAAAACCAGGACACTTCTTCACAGTGGATCAATCTTCAAATTGATTGGTCCTACACCTTCACTCGGACCAAGAGAAGGTGTCCACCACAGAAAGCCCCATCTCCGAGCCACCTGGCTTGCTCCAGTCCTCCAAGCTTTGTGATCGGCCGTGGTCAAAATCCTACCTAGTGCAATTCACTGCACCGAGAGACTTCATCCGAGCTTGTCGGGATCCCATCGAAGGTGAAACAACCCTCGCATCGAAGCCACACTTCTCCGAGCAAAGGTATGGCCTCACTCTTCTTCCCGAGCTTCGAACATTCTCCATTTTCATTAAGTCAATTTCATGCCACATAAATCGCATGGATGTGTTCGTCTTCTCGAGACGAATCCATAGCAGCATAAGAACGTTAAATTTGGTCAAGTATCGAGTGAGATCTTAGGCCTAGAAGATGGACGGTTCTCGGGCTAGGAGGCTTGGGGACGATGAACGGATGCCGTTCATTCAATACACGCGCGGACGGACGGCTCAGATGGCGTCAGACCAGAAGATGATATGCGGAAGGCGGGACCCGGGCTGCTGACTCAAGCGGCGGCGTCGAATGGGAGCGCGCCGCGTGGCCGTTCTGTGATGCCGAGGATGACGCGGCGCCGACTCGGATAAATAGAAAATTAGCGATTTTCTTATTTATTTAATTCCCTGAACTTGGAAAATTCATAACTTTGTGTAGGAAAATCAGAAAAATAAAATAAAAATACCCTCTTGCTCAGTGAACAGAGGAGAATAATGTGGAAAAGAAATTATTTAATTTCATCAAGTATTTTATTTTTAATGATTTATTTACCTTCTGCATTATTTTAATTCTCCATGCATATAGGAAATTCACCATGGCATGAGACCATAGTGGCTTTTGAAGCCTCCGAATTTGGGAACATTCCCCGAATTTTCCAAAGTCGAGGTCATCCCTATGAGAAGTTATTGATTTTTCAAATTCATGTTACTGTTTTGAGTATTTTAAATCTAATAATTAGCATGTTGTGAAATAAATTCTAGGAAAATTTGGTGATGTCTCTTATGACCAGTAGACCTTAGGAAAAATAGGTTTTGAGTTAACTCATTTGAAATAACCCTAATTGGCTTAAACACCAGAAATAGGTCTCTAATTAATTAGAGCTAACCATACATCAAATTGACTTCAAAACAATTCTCCACTAACCTTTAGGATCAGAGGAACACACCATAAAAATTTGATGTCAATTGGACTTGGTTAGCCTTATTAAATGGGTTGATTAATCCACTTAGTCATTTTAAACTTTAAAAATTCATAACTTTCAAAATACCTTTCAAAAATTCACCAAATTGGTTTTGGAACCTCTCTGATATTAGAAGAATTTAATAAAATTAAAATTTCAATTTTCTAAAAAAGTTGATTTTTAATATTATTTTAATATTTTAATAATTAAAAAATAATAAAAATCACAAAAATAATAAAATTCACCAAAATGTCACATTTTGAATTTTAATCACTTAGGAACAACCCCCATATTTTTCTAAGGTCTATTTAATGAGATATTAAATTTTAAAGCCCTAGGGTAATTTTAAAATTAAAAAAATGTATTTTCTAGCATTTTTACTAAAACAATTATAATAAATCATAGAAAAATCAGAAAATTGCAAAAAATAATTCTCTGATTTCCTTGATATCAGAGAGATTTTTGAAAAATATAAAATTCATTTTTCAACCTTTATTTTATTTTTAAATTAATTAATACTCCAAAATTTAAAGTAATTATAATAAAAATAATATAATTCAAAAAATCACCAAAATTGGTCCAAGTGGTCCTCTGGTCATTAGGAATGTCCCCTAATTTTCTTAAGGACAAAAACTTTCCCTTGGTCATATTATTAAATTTTCCTTGGAAATTCCTATTTTCTACCAAAAATAATTATATAAATAAATTAAATACAGAAAAATCACATTTTCTCCTCTCATGTCTTTATTGACATATGAGTGAAGTCATATAAAAATTTCAAGTTTATTTAAGTTCACTTTAGTGAGTTATGAAATTATTAAGCTTGAAGGGCAAAATGGTAATTAAAAAAATTTAACCCTTAATTAAAACTTTAGGTTTAATAAAAAATTAACAAGTAAAATATTTGATCCTAATCTGATTTGGATGATTGAAATTCAAATAATTAAAGGTAGAAACCAACTAAATAATTTAAAATAATTGAAATAAACCTTAATTAAATAATTGATTAAATTTGGGAAGAATAATAAAATTGGAATTATTAAAATAGGGATGTTATTAGGAAGAGATTTATTCTTTAATTTAAAAATCCCTAAATTAATCATTTCAATAATATTTAATTCCTAATTAAAAGGATAATTCAAATTTAAGTTTTTAAAATGTTAAAGGACTTAACCATTAAATTAAATAAAAAAGGTTAAATTATTAAACTCTTTTTTAATTTTCAATTAAATTAAAATTAAAAATAAAATAAAATTAAAAATTAAAATTAAAAATAAAATTAAATTAAAAATTAAATTAAATTAAAATTAAATTAAAAAATAAAATAAAATTAAATTAAATTGAATGAATAAATTAAATTAAATAATTAAATTAAATTAAATTAAATTAAATTAAATAAATAAATTAAATTAAATTAAATTAAATTAAACTAAAAATGTTAAATTAAATTAAATTAAATTAAAACATATTAAATTAAATTAAATTAAATTAAATTAAATTAAATCAAATTAAATTAAATTAAAGGGAATTAAATCAAATTAAACTAAATTAATTTAACATCAAATCAAACTAAATTGAATTAAATTAAATTAAATTAAAATTAAAATTAAATTAAATTAAATTAAAGTTAAATTAAATTAAAAATAACATCACCTAAGACATGAAGGAAATTAAATATGAAGCAACTTGAACACTATTCCAAATTTAAACCCTTTAACTGAAGTTAAACTAAATCACAAATCATTGGAACACCAATTTGCCCTCGAAAACTTTAATTATCATAACTCCTAAATAGAACATTAAATGAAATGTTACTCCACTCATAGGATATTCAAATATCCTAGTTCACTGAGCAAGATGACGAAACATGAATTCTCGGACGATTAATTCATTTGATTAATTAAATTCATTTGGACTTAAAATAATCATAAAGGTATTGAAGAGATGTTTAAGATTCGTCTTAAGCACTTCCTCAGTACGATAGGATGTTCATAAGAACAACTGAACTTAATTATCCTTTGATGAGGAAAATCGTCCTCAAACCAAAACACAAGAACCTAGACGTCATAGGAAATGACTAGCTATAGGATTAGGAACTTGGTAGAAAACCATAACCCTTCCCTTAGCTTTACCTAGGAATTTGCTTAAATATTCTAATTGTGTTTTAAGTGCATCTTGGGATGACGGGAAGACCCTCCAGGTACGCCTTTATTTTATTGTAATTTACATTATTGCAATTTCTTTAATTGCATCGCACTTACCTTTTCTTGCATGATAAACAACTGTTGCATGAAAACCCACACCTCTAGGATAGTCCCTAAAACTGAAACCAAAACTAAATTAAAAGTCATTGCAAGATAAAATTCACCGCCACAACATTTAAAAATATAAAACAACTCAAAATTTAATCACAAACAGAACACAAAACTACAAATACAACTAAATTAAAACGTCCTGTTGGATGATCGGGAATACCTCGGATGATGTAACCTACGTGTTGCTAACGGGATTTCCCACGGTCTAAATGAAAGTGTGGAACTCATTCAGATTGAGTTTAGCAAATTCATCTGGACTAAGTGAATCGATAAAAATTATGATGCCGGAAGGATGGAACCGTGGGATCTTAACCGGTGTCGTTATAATCAACTTTAAGATTTGTTTTAATTAAAACACAAAAAACACTTGGAAATTAAGATTTTCTCTAAACCAAAACACTTCTCTCATCTCCTGATTTATGACTTCTATAACTAAACCTCCGCAACAACAAGGAGCTTGGAGCATGGTGGGCAAGCACGGCCATCGTCGTCGACAAAACTTGAATCTACATCGCAAAACTTTCCTAGAATTAAACAACAAAACCATAGGATTTCGAGGTAGTTTGCACTAGTGCAACATAAATCCTTAACCTCTTCGTTAGGCATTTGTATTGCAAATTAAGCCCTAACCGGTCTTAGGATTCCGAGGTAGTCGTCCGATACGACATAAACCCTCACATCTTCAAAGCTATTTGTATGATTCTATCGTACAAATATAAGTCCAAATTAATTAAAATTGGCAAGATTGAAATACTAAATAAACATTAGGACTTTCCTAAATCCAAGCCAAATAATAGGATAGTCGAGAAATTACGGATTCGAAATTACCGAAGTCCGCTTCGAATCCGTAATTTCTCCTACTTTTCTTCCTTTGAATTCTCAAAACAAAATGTTCCAAACTTGATTCATTCCCTATTGAAATTCCAAAATTCAATCCTTTGAAAACTTAAACTTTGAAATTCCCGAGAGCGGAATTATTGATTATTATCGAGAGTTTTCTTAGGTGATTCCCGTCACTTAAGATGTAATTAACTATAGGGGCTTGCCCTTATAGGGAATTTTAAAAAACCTGAGTAATATAAACCTTGTTTAATGCTTTCATATTAAGCGGGGAATTTGTCGGCTTATAAAATTGGTTCGCGGACCAAACGGATGTCACAAATCTTTTAGTTTGTTTAATCTAGCCCCACCGTCTAAGCAGTGTGTCTATCCTTAGGGATAGATACACGGTTTGTGGTGTGGTGCTCGTTTATATAAACTATTCGGGATGTGAGATCAGTTTGATTTCATATCTTAAAATTTTCAAATTTAAAATTATTTTCAAAAAAAAATCAAATACTACTTTTCAAATTATTTAATTAAATTAAAAATTTGCCGACAATTTCTGTTAGGCGACCCCTTTTCAAAATAAAACACACGACCTAAAAATATGCCGACAATTTCTGGCGACTCCGCTGGGGACAATTCCTCTCTCCATTTTTAATCAGACAATTCTGCTTTCAAAAATCGGTAGTATATCCATGTCCCTTGTGGATCAAGCTATCCTTCTTTCCGTTGGAATACTATGTTCATTTCTACCTTAAACAAGTGTAGCCAACAATCTCTCGGATTTAGGAGCCACTGTTTAGACACCCCTAAACAGAGAGGTTGCGAGATCCTTTTACCTCATTTCTGAGGTGGGGTGGACCCCCAATAGGTGTTAGTTTAGGAGTGATCCTTCGAGTCGAGAAGTCTTGCATAAGACTTTCTTTTCCTTTCCAACTCTGAATCGGACTCCTTACCTTCTCTACACCTTTGAACATTCCGTTCTAAATAAACAAACCCTCTAATGAATAACTCTTTTAACAAATAACTCCTTCTTATAAATACATGAACAAGAATGAGTTCGGACTCTTTTTAATTCCTTTCTTTTCGTCCTAATGAGAAGAAGCATAACTTGGGACTGACAATCAAGATCTACCCTGTGAAATGGAGGCCCCAAAGCCGATTTTCTCCTTCACCAATGGACTCGACTTCGCCGTTTACAAGGATGAGCCGCCCGACAATGGGATCATCCGATTCGGACAAGGATTCGAGAACACAATTGTCAAGATCACCGACGATTCCCTTTTCGCACCGACAAACAAAGTATCCGAGCGCAGAAGCCGTTGATCGAGTTCAACCTTAGGTCAACCCAAGAGTTTCCTCCCCGCAAAAGATCCCGACCGAGAGGAGTACCGCCGTCCGCAGAGGACCGTTCTTGCTACCCCCACCGGTCTAGTTATCTCTGCACCTACCCCGGCTCTCGCCAGATTAAAGGGGAAGGAAATCCGCAACTATGGTGAACCTGCTACCGTGGAGGGTACAGACTTTCCTGTGAGACCTTCTGTTTTTGAAATCGGGTCCAGCTCAAGAATTACATCACTAACACGAACCCAAAGAAGGAACAGAAGTAGGAAGATTACCAGGAAGGCCAAAGCTGCCGAAGTTGCTTTCCTGGAGGAAATCCCAGAAATCCCTGAGTACACACCACTACCTGAATACATACCATTGCCTGAAGATACACCCTTTTTGGAAGGAAGTAGATTCCATCCCCTTTCCGCCGCAAACTCGACGAGGAAAATGTCCGCAGGATTGTTTCTACATTACCTCGACCAAGCATACTACGACGACAACAGAAAGAAAAGGGCTAGGATCATGCCATTTACCCGACTACGGATCGTGATCGAGAAGCTAGCAAAGAAAGAGAAATGCCCCGTATCGGAGATTCTACGAAGGATAGTGGCGGGTGCCGCTCAAATCCCGTCTTGGGCCACGAGTAGAACCCGCCATCGTTACGGAAAAGCCGAATAAAAGGATGAAGGCTAGTCCGCCATCGTTGTTTCGGTGGTTGCAGACTAGGGAGGATACCACCTTCCAAGCATTTGGCCGACGTGCACCATCCGGTCCTAGCACCTTCGCCGCAAGAAGGATGGTATGGCGTCCCACTACTGGACAGTTAAGATTGAAACAACAGCCTGAGAAGGAAAGTCTCGTCAGGAGACTTGAATCTGAAGAAAGCGCCACTGCAGTAAAAGGGACTCGTGAGAAGGGAACCCGGCAGCTATCACACGACAACTGTGAAGATGCACAGAAAAGACCACTAGAGGACGCTATGGAAAAGTTCAGGACTGATATTCGACGACTGGCAAAAGAAAGAGAAGAGAAATTCGGAGACGAAATCGATTCATCGGAATTCATGGACGATGAGTATGCAGAAATCAACATGGTCGAAACGCGAGCTTCATCAGCTTCGCAAGGTGCTCCTGCAGCCGCGAGAAGAGAGGAGCCGGAAGCGATGAGAAGACAGACTTCAAGAGAAAGACGATACGATCGCACAAATGGCGCAGAGGATGGAAGAGATGGCTGTAGCCCTGGCCACTCTCCAAAGTCAAGTGCAACCCCAAAGAGAGACACCCCCAGAGGTCATTCACATTGTGGACGGAGGAAAGGAGATTACATCCGTCAACGGGGATGATCAGCTAAAGAAAGATACAACACAAAGTATGATTCCGTAAAAAGATATCAAGCGCTCAGTGGAACAGAGAAGCGAGAAGCCTTAGCACAATCAAAGAGCGGGACATCCATTCGGATGGGTAGACCTTACCCGGAAGAATTCGACGCCGTCCCGCACTCCAAAAGGCTTCGTACCACCTCCGTTCAAGACCTTTGATGGAACCGGAACCCCGACAAGCATGTTGCACACTTTCGTGCCAGCTGTTGTAATGCCGGCGGGAGCGATGCATTACTCTTCCGACAGCTCGTCGGCAGCTCGTCGTGGATCGCCTTTGATTGGTATGCGATTACCAAATGGTTCAGTGAAGACGTTCTCAGAACTAGAAAACCTCTTCATCAAGCGATTCGCCGGAGCTCAGCACCACATCACTATAGGTGATTTAGTGGTAGAGAAGCAGAAGCCAAACGAAACTTTGGTGGATTACATACTTCGATGGAGGAACTTAAGCATGAAGTGTGAACCACAACTATAATACAACATGCAGTCGGCATCTTACTTAAAAAGCATTCACGGCCCGATAGCACTTCTCCTCAAAGGATTCACTATTAAGACTTTCGAGAAGTTGTTAAGCAAGGCCGGGAGTTTGCAAGAGGAGGCGAAGCAATTAAGTTTCGCCGACAAGACAGACAAGCAAAAGCCTCGTGAAGACTTTTGAAAAGAAATCCGGGATCGTTGCAGCGAGCCGACAAAGGCAAGCAACCGATATAAATATCGTCCGAACGGCCACAACGAACCTCAACAGAATTATCAACAACCCCGACCTAGCTATCAGTCACCTCAACAATACGAACAACCGCCTCATCCGCAACGTACATTAAGGGAGCTTCTGAGCAGAGAATATCCGTTCAAGAATGAAGCAGTGCCGAAAATGTTTCGTAGTCTGATGAAGACTCTGCATTTCCAAACTGCTAGAGCCTAAAAGACCAGAAGAAGTCAACAAGAAAGGTGATCCCAACGTTTGCCCTTACCACCGGATGCTTGGACACAAGATAGAAGATTGCATTACCTTTAAAAGTTGGCTCAATGATAACCTTCGGAAAGGGAATATAACAATCCCGAAGGAGTACATGAAGGAACCCCAGAAAGGAGGTTCCGTCAATGTTGTCTCGACTGATCCCATCGTTCCGATAGATCCCTATACAACTGACGATGGATGGACTACCGCTTGGACGAGGTCTTCAAAAAAGATTTTAGACAGCATCCAAACCGCTTCGGTGCGAGCATCAATTCAAGGTTCGAAACCTGTCAAGTCGGCACTATCACTTGCGATAGAAGAACCACCTCAACGAGAGACGATTGAAGAGAAGAAGAAAATCGACGAAGAAGAGAGGACTTAGGTTCCTAAGGCTAGACTAGGGGCTGCTTATCCTAGGATAGTTGTTTCGGATTCGGGGGAGAAATCCCTCGAACCTCTGACTCTATATGATTATCTATTCACTTCGGTGGGATCATATAATGATAAGGGTGATGGCGTTGGCTACGTTTTGACTGTTTCTAACGATTATGTAACTAGCGACAATCCGGACATCGATTTCGATACCAACGACAATTCTCAAATCATACACAATCTCGACGATCACAATGACAAAGAAGACATCCATCAAGGAGGTTACGAGAGTTCAAAAAGCAACGAATCTATCTGCGAGTTTCGAGGAGCTCCAGTCACAATAGAGTTAGAGCCTTCAGACTCTGAAGCTAATCCAGAAGAACTTGTCATTCCAATTCAAGAAGAAACACCAGCGAGCTCAACACTAGAGTCAGAAGAAATTACAGAAGTTAACTTAAGAAGTGGAAGAGTTCTACCTCCGAGAATGGGTCCGAAGGACAAAGGAAAGCAGGTGGTTGTTCAAGAAGAACCAACCCCGACAGAAGAAATACCCATTCGAGAAGAAATCGAGACACATGAAAATAAAGTGGACTATAACGTGCTAGCCCATCTAAGGAAACTACCGGCCAAACTGAGCATCTACGACGCTCTCATCTTATCAAAGGAGATGAGAGAAGCTCTGATCAAGGCCTTACTTGATCCGGAAATTTGCTTAGCTCAAATGGTCGGAGATTCCTTAGATGAGGTTTGCTCGTTAAAGGAACAACGAGGTGTTACCTTCACTAACAATGATCTACTACTTGGGATGGCAGATCACAACCGACCGTTGTACATTTCGCTTACAATCGGGAAGTTTACACTCTCCGCAGTATTGGTGGATCCAGGAGCATCAATCAATATAATGAGTCTTCAAACACTAAGATATTTGGAAATTGATGCTCGTGAGCTCGAAGCTGACAAAATGTGATTAAAAGGATTCAACCAGAAAGGAGAAAGAGCCCTCGGATCAATAACGCTACTAATGAAGACTGGTGACTTAGCAAAGACAACCGCAAAATTTCACATAATTAATTCAGAAACGTCGTTCAACGCTCTACTGGGCCGACCATGGATACATGAAAACAGGATGGTACCATCATCTCTACATCGGTGCATCAAATACTACGATGGAGGGGAACAATGCATCAAAGGTGACTTACAACCATTCTCCGTACATGAGATTGGAATCCATGAAGATGCAGCTTATTATGCACCTCCGAAGAAAACAATCTTCTCCAGAGATACCATAACGAATGAAGCAAAGAAAGTTCGGGACGACGAAGAACCTAAAGTTCTAGTCCAACAGTCACTCACCACTCCCTTACGGCGAGATGGTGAAGGTTTCTCCACAACTCGCATCCGAGGTCGAGGCCGGGGACGAGGTCGTGGTAGAGACGTTAGGACAAGCTGGACGCAGGAAGCCAGCCATTAATGTTGATTGGGAAGATAGTTCGAAGAAGAAAAAGGAATCAAACAAGAAGCAACGATAATAAGCTCGAAGAAGCCGCAATTCAAGATCTCTCTCGAAGATGAGAAGAACGAAGAATATAAATCGATGTACGAGAAGATTAACCACTATGTACATACTATGACCCTAACCCTGATCCATTCTAATAAGATCGAGGGTATGGTGGTCAAAGAGGTACGTAGCGGCGGTGCAAAGCCAATAAAATTCTACCATGGTGCTCCTTCCTCCAAAGCTGAAAATAATGTACAATTTGAAGATGTCACTTCATCAGAATTAATGGAATTACCTTTTGAGTGGTACTCTCCCTGTGTTCAAAATTTAATTCAGCGTGGTTTCTTACCTCGACAATGGACAAAAGGTCAATCACAACATTTTGAAAAATTATGGAATAACTCCGGTCGTCTACCCAATTCAAAGCATGGTCTCGGATTCAGCATAGTAGGATCAGTTGACGATACCGAATTTTGCTCGGTTGTCACTTGCGAGTCTAATGAAAACCGCATGGAAACTACGGAAGAACTCGAAGATTTACAAATTGGAGATGCTCCACCAGAATTCGAAGAAGAAATTAAATCTACGATAGATGAGTTAACGGAAGTTAACTTAGGTACTAGCGAAGAGCCTAGACCTACCTTTATTAGCTCCATGCTCAATAAAGAAGACTCCGAAGAAATAATCAAGTTATTAATGGAATTTAAAGACTGTTTTGCTTGGAACTACGATGAGATGCCAGGTTCAGCTCCAAAGGTCACAGTCCATTAGCTAGGAGTGGATCCTACTTCTGTCCCAGTCAGACAAGGTCCCAGAAGAATGCGTCTAGAAATCGAACAACAAGTCATAACTGAAGTTAAAAAGCAAATAGACGCTAAATTTATCCGTGAAGAACAATACCCGACTTGGTTAGCCAATGTGGTGCCGCCGTAAAGAAGAATGGTCAGATCGAATTTGTGTGAACTTCGGAGATTTAAACAAGGCATGTCCAAAAGACGAATTCCCTCTACCGATCCCGAATTAATGATCGATATTGATTCAACGCATGAAATATTCTCATTCATGGATGGATCTTCGGGATACAACCGGATAAAAATGGCTCCAGAAGATGAAAAGCTTACAGCATTCAGAACACCGATCGGAGTATATTGTTACACAGTGATGCCATTCGGACTGAAGAACGCAGGAGCAACCTACCTGAGAGCAATGACAAGGATTTTTGATGATCTCATCCACAATCAAGTCGAATGCTACGTGGAGGATGTGGTCATCAAAAGCAAAGTAAAGGAAAACCACTTGTATGATTTGAGAATTGTTTTCGAACGATTAAGACAATTTAACCTTAAGATGAATCCCTTAAAATCCGCCTTCGGCGTCACCTCCGGGAAATTCTTAAGATTCATTGTCCGACATCGTGGAATTGAAATCGACCCGGAAAAGATTAAAGCTATCTTAGAAATGCCGTCTCCCAAAACCTTAAAACAACTACGATCTTTTCAAGGGAAGCTGGCATACCTTCGACGCTTTATCTCAAACTTGTCAGGTAGGTGTCAGCCTTTCTCGACATTAGTTAAAAAGGACGCCAAATTTATTTGGGAAGAGAAATGCCAGAAGGCCTTCGAGGACATTAAACAATATTTAATGACACCTCCTGTCTTAGCAGCCCCGGTCTCGGTGTAGACCGCCGATACTTTATACCGCGGCTTTAGACGACTCTCTCGGAGCCCCGTTAGCTTCATGTCAATGATGAGGGTAAAGAAAATGCTCTTTACTATTTAAGCCGCCGTTTACTTCCGACGGAAATAAGGTATCCCGCAATTGAAAAGCATTGTTTGGCCCTGATCTTCGCCGCTCAAAAGCTCAGGCACTACATGCTTTCTCATAAGATCAACCTGATCTCGAAATTTATTCTATTGTAATACTTGATAACCGGTCCAACGCTTTCCGGCAGACTTGCCAGATGGTCGATGATATTATTGCAATTCGATATAACTTTCGTGCCTCTTCGTGCCGTAAAGGGACAAGTCCTAGCAGACTTCCTCGCAGCACACCCTTTGCCGGCAGAATCTCCTCTCAATGACGATTTGCCAGATGAACAAATAATGAGCCTAGAAGACCCTGATGATCGACGTTGGGAATTATATTTCGACGGAGCATCTTCAAGCACACAAAGACGAAGAATAGCAAGTGATAGTGCCCGTGCAAGGCAGGAATCGGGCTAATCTTTATAACACCGGAGCGGGGGATATTAAGATACTCCTACCACTTAATAGAACCGTGTACAAACAACGAAGCAGAATACCAAGCCCTCATAACAGGACTGGAATTAACTATTCAAATGGGGATAACAGACATCAACATCTACGGGGATTCATAGTTAATCATTCAACAGATCGCCGGACAAGACAAAATTTTTAAACCAAGACTCGAGCAATACTTCCAAGTATGCCATACGATTGTTAGAACAAATTCCGAATGTGACAATCTACAAAATTCCCGTAAAAGAAAATGCTTTAGCGAGATGCGTTAGCTTGCCTCGCAAAAGATTTTGCCTCGTTTGCAAGATGAGTCGTGGAAGTGTCGGCTCACGGACGTCGGGTCCCGTCACGACTCGACATAGTACACAATACACAAATCAGGAAAAGAAGAAAAATCAGCTGCAACAAGGACGAAAAACACGGAAGATCGGCGACAACCATTAATAGACTACATGCAAACAGGAAAACTACCGGACGATAGGTCGCTAGCCCATCGATCAAGAAAAGAACTCGTCCTACGCATTAATAAACAACACGTTATACGAAGGTCTTTGGATCAAATGTGGCTAAGGTGCCTAAGCGGGTCCGAGGCCCGTGAAATTGTTAAAGAGGTGCATTCGGGACTCGTGGCGCTCACCGATCGGGTCCGAAGATGAAAATGAAAATTAAAAGACTAGGGTACTACCGGCCCTCGATGATGACCGACCGCATGAAAATCACCAAGAGCCGTCACCAATGCCAAGTGCACGGAGTGGTTCTACACCAACCTCCAAATGTGCTACATCCGACAATTGCGTCGTGGCCATTCGAATGTTGGGGCACGGATATAGTGGGTCCGATAGAACCACCATCTTCAAAAGGACATCGCTTCATTCTTGCGGCTACAGATTACTTTTCCAAGTGGGCGAGAGCGGCTCCACTCGGAGAAGTGAAAGCACACCACGTGCTACGGCTTTTCAAAACCAAGTTGTCTACCGTTTCGGAGTGCCGCGCAGATTATCTCGGATAATGGGTCGCATTCGAAGCACGCAAATCAACAATTTTTTCAGGAGACACGGAATCGACTGGCGATACTCAACAATTTACTACCCAAGAGCAAACGGCCTCGCTGAGGCTTTTAATAAAACTCTCGTTTAAATCTTAAAGAAAACTTTAGACGATAATAAGAGAAATTGGCACGAGAAGTTGTTAGAAGCCTTATGGGCCTACCGGACAACCTTCAGAACTCCTACTCAAGCTACACCTTACGCTCTAGTGTACGGGTCCGAGGCGATGTTACCTTTAGAGGTTCAGCCTTCCTTCACTCGGAATCGCGAGCTTGCAAATAAGATCACGACGAAGAGAACGCCAAACTACGACTAGAAGAATTAGAAAGCCCGGAAGGGAAAAGACTTGCAGCCGCAGCAGAATTTAGAACTATACCAAGCTAAGATGGTTCAAGCCCATGACAAGCCGGTCCGCCCAAGAACCTTCAAAGTTGGTGACTTAGTTCTCGTTCTCAAGAGACCTATTCTTGCACACCACAAGATAGGAGGAAAATTTGAACCCACTCGGGAAGGGCCGTTTGTGGTTGAAGCAAGATACTCGGGAGGTTCCTACCAGCTAGTGAATTGCCAGGGAGAACGACATATGCTTCCAATCAACGGACAATACTTAAAAAAGTATTACGCTACCTGATGTTTCGAAGGAATGAATTCTTCATCCCTAGAAGCACGGGCGAAGTAATTACTGATGATTGGGTCCGAACCCAAAAATAATAAAATGTGTTAAAATAAATAAAATCATGATAATAAAGTTTTCCTTGTTTTCTTTTCCACATCAAGATCTATTTCCTGATCTTACCCCACTTCATTCCTGTTAAATTTAAAAATGCAAGAAGTAATAAAAAAAATGTCTTTAATAAACATTTTCTTAATGTTCTTGTTCTTAGTACAGCCCCTGATCCTTTTCCTTGTCTTTTCGCAGGGAAATATCGAGCGGGCGGTTGGTCCTGAACTTTAGAAATGGCGTAAGCCTTGCACTCGATGAAAAGAGGGTGAAAGATGGAGCGATAATCGAGATCGACTCGGATTTCACACCAGCGAGGCCTACAAGTACGAGGAAAGTGACTCGGGTCCCGACTGATCGAGAAGAACTGCCCGAGCGGACAGATGATGAAAGTGGGTGGCCCAAGCCACCAATCCGAAGACGAAGAAAAGAAAGGCAAACACCGAAGAAGATAAGAAAATGAAGTCCGTAGTCGCTACGGCGAGAGGGCGAGCTTGTCGCCGTCTCGCCCACGGAGATTCAAGAAGTTCGAAGAGCTACTCTCACAACGAACACAACGAAGAAATAAGAATCGCCGTTTCCGTAAGATGTTAACCAAACTAGCAACGGACCGGCGCGACGAAGCGATTCAGCTACGCCGACACGTACACTTCAAGGACACCGGTTCACCAGGAACCTGAAGAAAGGAGACCAGCTCCTAGGATAACAAAAAGGACCAGGGAAATCTCAAGAAGATCAGAAGAAAGAAGGCCACAACGCCACCAGATAAAACTACCAGTAATGCATAACCTTGTTGCGGAAGCAACCCCGGAGGATGTCCCGACGGACATCATCCCCGAGGAGCCGAGGTATGCAGGAGAACGTGAAGGGATTGAGCCGTATATCCCACAATACGTCACCAGGCCTCGCCATCTACAGATTATTCCGAAATACGAGCTGGAAAGAATGCAGAATGTCGAAAAGAAAATCTTTGATTATGTGTTGACCTCATTTTTGATGAGGTCTTCTCTTCTTCTTTTTAGTACTTAGAATCTAGCCTTAGGCTTTTCCTTTGACTATCTTAGAGGACTAGAATTGGGACCCACCACTTAGAAATTTCAAACAACTTCTAAACTCTTTCCAAACTCCACAAACTTGACTGTAGACCCCTAATCACCTAGAGGGTTGAAATCAAATGTGGAAGTTTAAAGGATGAGTTCCTATAGGACTCTTTGGCCTTAGGATCTGCCCAGGTGGCCCTGGTCCGGTGAAGGGGCTGACTTACACACACACTACACTCATACACTACACTTTCACACACCTCCTAAAACCACACCCATACCTAACTTGACCTCCCGACTCATGTAGGTGATTCACATGGATGGTCCTTAACCCTAAGCCCTCGGCAAGAGGGTTAGGAACAACATAGTGAATGCCTCAAATGAGTCCCTTAATGGCTCATGTGGGCTTGATGTGGCTTCATGGCTCAACCAAAATAATTTCATTCCATTCAAATTTACCCAATCTTCAATTTTCCAAATTTTCAATTTTTGACCCCCGGGACCCTACACCCGCCTAACCTACCCAAAACCATTGAAACTACTCAAAATTTGCAAAATCACCTAAATTGCCCAAAATTCCCCAAAATCAATCCCAAACATTTTCACATCACTCAAGTTGATCATCCATACCCAAAAATAACAAAAATTCCAAAAATACCTCCCAATACCCTCCAAATACCCAAAATACCCCCTTGACCTAAAAATCCAAAAATTCAGAAAATTCCCAGAAAATTTCAAAAAATCCCAAATATTCCCAATTTCATTTTGTTCAACTATACCATGGGCCAATTTTGTCAATTTACCCTACTTTTGTCAAAACCCCCAATTGACCCATTTTAACCCTAAGTGAACCCAATGTCAAACCAAACCTACCCAATTGATCCAAATTCTGGTCCAATTCAATTCTAAACTTCAATTCAACATTCCCAACACCAATTTAGACCAAATCCAAGTCCAATTTGATTGAAATTTGGATCCAATTTCACTTTTGGCCTTAAAGCCCAATTTGGACCCATGACCCAAACCTAACCCAAACTCACCCAATTCAACTCCAATTAACCCCAAATCTTTTCTAAATCTTCCTTAACATCCCTACAAACAAAACACTAACATGATTTGCCCAACATTTAGACCCAAAACCCACTCAAATCCAACCCAAATCTAAAAGGCCCAATTTTGACCTAAACCCAAACCTAACCCAAATGAGCCCAAACCCCAAAATCAAAGCCCAACCAAAGTCAAAACCTCTTTGAAACACTTCTATAGACATTTCCCAACATTAATTTTACATCAATTTCAACCCTAGCCCAACATTGGCTCAAGTTAGCCCACTTTGACCTATATTGGCCCATTCACCAAAGGAGCCCAAATTCAACCCAATTCAAACCCAAATCACTCCCAATTTGCTCCAAGACATCTATGAGCTAAACCCAGCAATTATTTGGCCCAAGCCTTTTCCAAAATTTCATCCTAAAGTCCATTTTAAAATTCAAAAAGCCCACTTCCCTTAAACCTTCCTAAAAGCCCACTTCCTTCAAATTCAAAAGCCCAAATTCATCCAAAGCCCACATGACATCTCCATTTGCCATCCACTTAATCAAAGCCATTCCCTAAGTTCTAATCCCATCATCAAATAATTCCAAATCAAGCCTCATGCCAAATCACCCCTAAATACCAAAATTTTTCTTAAATCTATTTCCATGAAATTGACTCCACTTTTCCCAAGCCAAAGGTGAGCCATGCAAGCCATGGACAAGCCACATGAAGCCATGGAAGGCTTGACATGTGATCAAGCCATTAATGGCAAAAGGAGGGCCCCTTTCCTAATCCTTCTTAAACCCTTTTTTACCTTAAGCATGTCACACACTAAACCATGCTTAGCCACCTCATCATGGATGGAGACCACACCATTCTCTCTTGGCTGACCCAAGTGATCCTTTTCAGCCCAAGACCAGGCCTTGGGTGGTGAACCTAGCCCAAAATCATGGGTTGACTCATTTGAACCCAAAATGGTCTTCCCCCCATTCCATTTCAATCCAAGCTCTTTACACATGGCATTGGCCAATTGACTGCACTAAGCTCCAGCCCTGACCTCCCTGATGACAACAGTGACCTGACCCTGGCCGGCCAGCCACCACAGCCGCCGGAAACCACCAGGCCGAGAGCTCACATGTGAGCCCAAACTTGGAATTCTCACCTGCTGAGCTGCCCCATCTCCAGTGGCCATTGTAGCTGTTCTTCTCTTGCCAAGAGCAGCTGATCCCAAGCCCTAACTCTCCCTGGGAGGCCCTCCACCCTCTCCTATTTAAACACCACCCCCTCTCGGCCATGAGAGGTGCTGAAACAAACCTTAAGGAAACTCTGCCAAAATTGTTCCAGACCATTCCCCATACATAAAGCATTTGATCCCCACTGAATTCCAGCCCCAATTCCCTCCAGCTGAGCCCAATTTTGAGCTCAAACTTTAGCCCAAAAACCAGGACACTTCTTCACAGTGGATCAATCTTCATATTGATTGGTCCTACACCTTCACCAGACCAAGAGAAGGTGTCAACCAGCAAAAGCCCCATCTCCAGGCCACCCAGTTGCTCCAGCCTCCAAGCTTTGTGATTGGCCGTGGTCAAAATCCTACCTAGTGCAATTCACTGAGACCGGGAGACTTCATCTGGAGCTTGCTGGGATCCAATCGAAGGTGAAACAACCCTCAGATCGAAGCCACACTTCTCTGAGCAAAGGTATGGCCTCACTCTTCTTCCCGAGCTTCTGAACATTCTCCATTTTCATTAAGTCAATTTCATGCCACATAAACCGCATGGATGTGTTCGTCTTCTCGAGACGAATCCATAGAGCATAAGAACGTTAAATTTGGTCAAGTATCGAGTGAGATCTTAGGCCTAGAAGATGGACGGTTCTCGGGCTAGGAGGCTTGGGGACGATGAACGGATGTCGTTCATTCAATACACGCGCGGACGGACGGCTCAGATGGCGTCGGACTAGAAGATGATACGCGGAAGGGGGGACCCGGGCTGCTGACTCAAGCGGCGGCGTCGAATGGGAGCACGCCGTGTGGCCGTTCGGAGATGCCGAGGATGACGCAGCGCCGACTCGGATAAATAGAAAATTAGGGATTTTCTTATTTATTTAATTCCCTGAACTTGGAAAATTCGTAACTTTGTGTAGGAAAATCGAAAAAATAAAATAAAAATACCCTTCGCTCAGTGAACGAGAGGAGAATAATGTGGAAAAGAAATCATTTAATTTCATCAAGTATTTTATTTTTAATGATTTATTTACCTTCTGCATTATTTTAATTCTCCATGCATATAGGAAATTCACCATGGCATGAGACCATAGGGCTTTTGAAGCCTCTGAATTTGGGAACATTCCCTGAATTTTCCAAAGTCAGAGGTCATCCCTATGAGAAGTTATTGACTTTTCAAATTCATGTTACTGTTTTGAGTATTTTAAATCTAATAATTAGCATGTTATGAAATAAATTCTAGGAAAATTTGGTGATGTCTCTTTTGACCAGAAGACCTTAGGAAAAATAGGTTTTGAGTTAACTCATTTGAAATAACCCTAATTGGCATAAACACCCAAAATAGGTCTCTAATTAATTAGAGCTAATCATACATCAAATTTACTTGAAATCAATTCTCCACTGACCTTTAGGATCAGAGGAACACACCATAAAAATTTGAAGTCAATTGGACTTGGTTAGCCCTATTAAATGGGTTGATTAAGCCACTTAGTCATTTTAAACTTTAAAAATTAATAACTTTCAAAATACCTTTCAAAAATTCACCAAATTGGTTTTAGAGCCTCTCTGATATTAGGGGAATTTAAGAAAATTAAAATTTCAATTTTCTAAAAAAGTTGATTTTTAATATTATTTTAATATTTTTAATAATTAAAAAATAATAAAAATCACAAAAACAATAAAATTCACCAAAATGTCACATTTTGAATTTTAATCATTTAGGAACAAACCCCATATTTTTCTAAGGTCTATTTAATGAGATATTAAATTTTAAAGCCCTAGGGTAATTTTAAAATTAAAAAAATGTATTTTCTAGCATTTTCACTAAACGAATTATAATAAATCATAGAAAAATCAGAAAAATGGAAAAATTGATTCTCTGATTTCCTTAATATCAGAGAGATTTTTGAAAAACATAAAATTCAATTTTCAACCTTTATTTTATTTTTAAATTAATTAATACTCCAAAACTTAAAGTAATTATAATAAAAATAATATAATTCAAAAAATCACCAAAATTGGTCCAAGTGGTCCTCTAGTCATTAGAAATGTCCCCTAATTTTCTTAAGGACAGAAACTTTCCCTTGTTCATATTATTAAATTTTCCTTGGAAATTCCTATTTTCAACCAAAAATAATTATATAAATAAATTAAATACAGAAAAATCACATTTTCTCCTCTCATGTCTTTATTGACATATGAGTGAAGTCATATAAAAATTTCAAGTTTATTTAAGTTCACTTTAGTGAGTTATGAAATTATTAAGCTTGAAGGGCAAAATGGTAATTAAAAAATTTAACCCTTAATTAAAACTTTAGGTTTAATAAAAAATTAACAAGTAAAATATTTGATCCTAATCTGATTTGGATGATTGAAATTTAAATAATTAAAGGGTAGAAATCTACTAAACATTTTAAAATAATTGAAATAAACCTTAATTAAATAATTGATTAAATTTGGGAAGAATAATAAAATTGGAATTATTAAAATAGGGATGTTATTAGGAAGAGATTTATTCTTTAATTTAAAAATCCCTAAATTAATCATTTCAATAATATTTAATTCCTAATTAAAAGGATAATTCAAATTTAAGTTTTTAAAATGTTAAAGGACTTAACCATTAAATTAAATAAAAAAGGTTAAATTATTAAACTCTTTTTAAATTTTCAATTAAATTAAAATTAAAATTAAAAATTAAAATTAAAAATTAAAATTTAAAATAAAATTAAATTAAATTAAAATTAAATTAAAAAATTAAATTAAATTAAATTAAATTGAATGAATAAATTAAATTAAATTAAATAATTAAATTAAATTAAATTAAATTAAATTAAATTAAATAAATAAATTAAATTAAAATAAACTAAATTAAATTAAAAATGTTAAATTAAATTAAATTAAATTAAAACATATTAAATTAAATTAAATTAAATTAAATTAAATTAAATCAAATTAAATTAAATTAAAGGGAATTAAATCAAATTAAACTAAATTAATTTAACATCAAATCAAACTAAATTGAATTAAATTAAATTAAATTAAAATTAAAATTAAATTAAATTAAATTAAAGTTAAATTAAATTAAAAATAACATCACCTAAGACATGAAGGAAATTAAATATAAAGCAACACTATTCCAAATTTAAACCCTTTAACTGAAGTTAAACTAAATCACAAATCATTGGAACACCAATTTGCCCTCGAAAACTTTAATTATCATAACTCCTAAATAGAACATTAAATGAAATGTTACTCCGCTCATAGGATATTCAAATATCCTAGTTCACTAAGCAAGATGACGAAACTTGAATTCTCAGATGATTAATTCATTTGATTAATTAAATTCATTTGGACTTAAAATAATCCTAAAGGTATTGAAAAGATGTTTAAGATTCGTCTTAAGCACTTCCTCAGTACGATAGGATGTTTATAAGAACAATAGAACTTAATTATCCTTTGATGAAGAAAATCGTCCTCAAACCAAAACACAAGAACCTAGACGTCATAGGAAATGACTAAGTTATAGGATTAGGAACTTGTAGAAAACCATAACCCTTCCCTTAGCTTTACCTAGGAATTTGCTTAAATATTCTAATTGTGTTTTAAGTGCAGCTTGGGATGACGGGAAGACCCTCCAGTGTACGCCTTTATTTTATCGCAATTTACATTATTGCAATTTCTTTAATCGCATCGCACTTACCTTTTCTTGCATGATAAACAACTCGTTGCATGAAAACCCACACCTCTAGGATAGTCCCTAAAACCGAAACCAAAACTAAATTAAAAGTCATTGCAAGATAAAATTCACCGCCACAACATTTCAAAATATAAAACAACTCAAAATTTAATCACAAACGTAACACAAAACTACAATTACAACTAAATTAAAACGTCCCGTTGGATGATCGGGAATACCTCGGATGATGTAACCTACGTGTTGCTAACTGGATTTCCCACGGTCTAAATGAAAGTGTGGAACTCATTCAATCGAGTTTAGCAAATTCATCCGGACTAAGTGAATCCGATAAAAATAATGATGTCGGAAGGATGGAACCGTAGGATCTTAACCGGTGTCGTTATAATCAACTTTAAGATTTGTTTTAATTAAAACACCAAAAACACTTGGAAATTAAGATTTTCTCTAAACCAAAACACTTCTCTCATCTCCTGATTTATGACTTCTATAACTAAACCTCTGCAACAACAAGGAGCTTGGAGCATGGTGGGCAGCACGGCCATCGTCGTCAGCAAAACTTGAATCTACATCAGCAAAACTTTCCTAGAATTAAACAACAAAACCATAGCATTTCGAGGTAGTTTGCCTAGTGCAACATAAATCCTCAACCTCTTCGTTAGGCATTTGTATTGCAAATTAAGCCCTAACCGGTCTTAGGATTCCGAGGTAGTCGTCCGATACGACATAAACCCTCACATCTTCAAAGCTATTTGTATGATTCTATCGTACAAATATAAGTCCAAATTAATTAAAATCGACAAGATCGAAATACTAAATAAACATTAGGACTTTCCTAAATCCAAGCCAAACAATAAGATAGTCGAGAAATTACCGAAGTCCGCTTCGAATCCGTAATTTCTCCTACTTTTCTTCCTTTCGAATTCTCAAAACAAAATGTTCCAAACTCGATCCATTCCCTATCGAAATTCTAAAATTCAATCCTTTCGAAAACTTAAACTTTGAAATTCCTGAGAGCGGAATTATTGATTATTATCGAGAGTTTTCTTAGGTGATTCCCGTCACTTAAGATGTAATTAACTATAGGGGCTTGCCCTTATAGGGAATTTTAAAAAACCCAGGTAATATAAACCTTGTTTAATGCTTTCATATTAAGCAGGGGAATTTGTCGGCTTATAAAATTGGTTCGCAGACCAAATGGATGTCACAAATCTTTTAGTTTGTTTAATCGAGCCCCACCGTCGATGCAGTTGTGTCTATCCTTAGGGATAGATACACGGTTTGTGGTGTGGTGCTCGTTTATATAAACTATTCGGGATGTGAGATCAGTTTGATTTCATATCTTAAAATTTTCAAATTTAAAATTATTTTAAAAAAAAAATCAAATACTACTTTTCAAATTATTTAATTAAATTAAAAATTAGCCTACAATTTCTGTTAGGCGACCCCTTTTCAAAATAAAACACACGACCTAAAAATATGCCGACATTATGTCATATGAACATAAGTCCTAATTAACTAAAATTGGCAAGATTGAAATACAAATATAATATTAGGATTTTTCCAAATTGAAGCCAAACCATAGGATAGTTTGGGAAGTGCCAAGATTCTTCTTGGATCCTCAACTTCCCCTATTCCTCTTCCTTTGGACTCCTAAAATAAACTGTTCCAAATTTGAGCTATTCCCTATTGAAATTTCCAAAATTCAATTGTTTGAAAACCTTAAACTTTGAAATTATTGAGAGCAAAACCACTGGTCATTATCGAGAGTTTTCTTAAGTGATTCCCGTCATTTAGGATGTAATTAACTATAGGGGCTTGCCCTTATAGGGAACTTTAATAACCTGTGAATATAAACCTCGCTTAATTCCTTTATATTAAGCGAGGAATTTGTCGACTTATAAAATTGGTTCACAGTACCAAACGGATGTCACAAATCTCCTAGTTTATTTAATCGAGCCCCATCATCAAGCAAAGGTGTCTATTCTTCGGGATAGATACACGGTTTGTGGTGCGGTGCTCGTTTATATAAACTATTTGGGATGTGAGATCGGTTTGATTTCATATCTTAAACTTTTAAACTTAAAATTACTTTCAAAATCAAATGTTATATTTTAAACTATATATATTTAAATTAAATTTAAAATATGAAAATTCGCCGACAATTTCTGTAGGCGACCCGCTTGTACGGTTTATTTTTAGGTTGAGTGTGTTGTATTTTGAAAAGGGGTCGCCTACAGAAATTGTCGGTGAATTTTTAATTTACTTTAAATAAATAATTTGAAAAGTAGTATTTGATTTTGAAAATAATTTTAAATTTGAAAATTTTAAGAAATGAAATCAAACTGATCTTACATCCCGAATAGTTTATATAAACGAGCACTGCACCACAAACCGTGTATCAATCCCGAAGAATAGACACACTGCTTGATGATGGGGCTCGATTAAATAAACTAGGAGATTTGTGACATCCGTTTGGTCTACGAACCAATTTTATAAGCCGACAAATTCCCCTACTTAATATAAAGGAATTAAGCAGGGTTTATATTACCTGGGTTTTTAAACTTTCCTATAAGGGCAAGCCCCTATAGTTAATTACATTTTAAATGACGGGAATCACTTAAAAAAACTCTTGATAATAATCAGTAATTCTACTCTCAAGAATTTCAAAGTTTAAGTTTTCAAAGGATTGAATTTTGGAATTTCAATAGGGAATGGATCAAATTTGGAACATTTTATTTTGGGAATTCAAAGGAAGAAAGGTAGGAGAAATTACAGATTCGAAGCGAACTTCGGTTATTTCCGATTATCCTATTGTTTGGCTTGAATTTAGGAAATCCCTAATGTTTATTTAATGTTTTGATCTTGCCAATTTTTAATTAATTAGGACTTATATTCGTATGTTGTGATCACACAAATAGCCTCGAAGATGTGAGGATCTATGTCGTATCGGACGACTACCTTGGAATCCTAAGACCAGTTAGGGCTTAATTTGTAATGCAAATGCCTAACAAAAGGTTGAGGATTTATGTTACACTAGGCAAACTACCTCGAAGTCCTATGGTTTGGTTATTTAATTCTAGGAAAGTTTTGCTGAAGTAGACTTAGGTTCTACTGATGACGATGGCCGTGCTGCCTACCATGCTCCGAGCTCCTTGTTGTTGCAGAGGTTTAGTTTTAGAAGTCATAAATCAAGAGATGAGAGACGTGTCCTGTTTTAGAGAAAGTCTTAATTTCTGAGTGTTTTTTATGTTTTAATTATAACAAATCTTAAAGTTGATTATAACAACACCGGTTAAGATCCCACGGTTCCATCCTTCCGGCATCGTTATTTTTATCGGATTCACTTAGTCTAGATGAATTTGCTAAACTCAACTAAATGAGTTCCACACTTTCATTTAGACCGTGGGAAATCATGTTAGCAACACGTAGGTTACATCATCCGAGGTATTCCCGATCATCCAACAAGACAATTTAATTTAGTTGTAGTTGTAGTTTTGTTTTGTTGGTGATTAAATTTTGAGTTGTTTTATATTTTGAAATGTTGTGGAGGTGAATTTTATCTTGTAATGATTTTTAATTTAGTTTTGGTTTCAGTTTTAGGGACTATCCTAAAGGTGTGGGTTTTCATGCAACAGTTGTTTATCATGCATGAAAAGTAAGTGCGATGCAATTAAGTAAATTGCAATAAAATAAAAGCGTACCTGGTGGGTCTTCCCGTCATCCCAAGCTGCACTTAAAACACATATCAAAGCATTTAAGTATTCCAACAAGTACCTAGGTAAAGCTAAGGGAAAGGTTTTGGTTTTCTACCAAGTTCCTAATCCTATAGCTAGTCATCACCTATGACATCTAGGTTCTTGTGTTTTGGTTTAAGGATGATTTTCTTCATCAAAGAACAATTAAGTTCAATTGTTCTTATAAGTATCCTATCATATTGAGGAAGTGCTTAAGACGAGTCTTAAACATCTTTTCAATATTTCTAGGATTATTTTAAGTCCAAGAGAATTTAATTATACAAATGAATTAATCGTCAAGGAGTTCAAGTTTTGTTCTCTTGCTTAGTGAATTAGGATATTTGAATATCCTATAAGTGAAGTAACACTTCACTTAATACTTCGTTTAGGAATTATGACAACAAGAGCTTTTGAGGGCAAATTGATGTTCAAGTGATTTGTGATTTAATTTAATTTCAATTAATGGGTTTAAGTTTGGAATAATGTTCAAGTTGTTTTAGATTTATTTTGAATTCTTTATGTCTTAGGTGATGTTATATTTAATTCAATTTAATTTAATTTAATTTTAATTTAATTTAATTTAGTTTAGTTTTAATTTTTAATTTAATTTTATTTTTTAATTTAATTTTAATTTTATTTTAACTTGATTTTATTTTTTATTTAATTTAATTTAATTTAAAATGTTTTAATTTAATTTAATTGAATTTAGTTTAATTTAATTTAATTTAATTTAATTTACTTTAAATTTAAATTTAATTTAATTCAATTTAATTTAATTTAATTTAAATTTAATTTTAATTTAATTTTAATTTAATTTAATATTTTATTTTTTATGCTTTAAGGATGATTTAATTTTAATTGTTAAAATATTAATTTAATTGAAATCTTAGAAGGATTTAATTTAAATGTTTTAACTTTAATTTAATTTAATGATTAAGTCCTTTAGCATTTTAAATCTTGAATTTGGATTATCATTTTAATTAGGAATTAAATATTATTGAGGTGATTAATTTAGGGATTTTTAAATTAAAGAACAAATCTCCTCCTAATAGTATCCCTATTTTAATAATTCTAATTTTTTATTATTCTTCCAAGTTTAATCAATTATTTAATTAAGGTTTATTTTAATTATTTTCAAATTGTTTGGTAGGTTTCTACCCTTTAACTACCTAAGTTTTAAACATCCAAAATCAACTTAGTATCAAATATTTTACCCACCCTTTTAATTAAACCTAAAATTTTTAATTATAGGTTAAAATTTTAATTACCATTTTGCCCTTTAAGCTTACTAATTCCATAACTCACTAAATTGAGCTTAAATGAATTTGAAATTTTTATGTAACTTCACTCATATATCAATCAAGACATTAGAGGAGAAAATGTAATTTTTCTGTATTTAATTTATATATGTAATTATTTTTGGTGAAAAATAAGGATTTTCAAGGAAAATTCAACAACAAGACCAAGGGAAAATTTCTATATTTAAGAAAATTATGGGACATTCCTAATGGCCAAAGGACCACTTGGACCAATTTTGGTGATTTTTTGAATTATATTCTTTTTATTATAATTATTTTGATTGTTGGAGTATTAATTAATTTAAAAATAAAATAAAGGTTGAAAAATGAATTTTATATTTTTCAAAAATCTCTCTGATATCAAGGAAACCAGAGAACTAATTTTTATATTTTTCTGATTTTGCTTTGATTTATTAGAATTATTTTAGTGGAAATGCTAGAAAATGCATTTTTTTAATTTTAAAATTACCTTAGGGCTTTAAAATTTAATATTTCATCATAGAGACTTAAGAAAAATATGGGGTTTGTTCCTAAATGATTAAAATTTAAAATGTAACATTTTGGTGAATTTTATTATTTTTGTGATTTTTATTATTTTTTAATTATTAAAAATATTAAAATAATGCAAAAAATCAACTTTTTTAGAAAATTACAATTTTAATTTTTTTAAATTCCCCTAATATCAGAGAGGCTCCAAAACCAATTTGGTGAATTTTTGAAAAGTATTTTGATTGTTATGAATTTTTGAAGTTTAGGTTTGGCTAAATGGCTTAATCAACCCATTTGATTGGGCTAACCAAGTCCAATTGACTTCAAACTTTTATGGTGGGTTCTCCTAATCCTAAAGGTCAGTGGAGAATTGATTTCAAGTCAATTTGATGTATGATTAGCTCTAATTAATTAAAGCTCCATTTTGGGTGTTTAAGCCAATTAGGGTTATTCCAAGTGAGTTAACTCAAAACCTATTTTCCCTAGGGTCCTCTGGTCATAAGAAACATCACCAAATTTTTCTAGAATTTATTTCTCAACATGCCAATTATTGGAATTAAAATACTCAGAATAGTGACCTAGAATTGAAAAATCAATAACTCTTCATAGGGAGGGCCTCTGATCTTGGAAAATTCAGGGAATGTTCCCAAGTTCAGAGGCTTCAAAAGCCCTATGGCCTCATGCCATGGTGAATTTCATATATACATGGAGAATTAAAAATGTGCAGACAGTAAATAAATCATTAAAAATCAAATATTCAATGAAATTAAATGATTTCTTTTCCACATTATTCTCCTCTGTTCACTGAGAAAGAGGGTATTTTTATTTTATTTTTAGGATTTTCCTACACAAAGTTATGGATTTTTGAAGTTCTAAATATTTAATAAATAAGAAAAATCCTATTTTCCTACTTAAGTGACGCGGCGCCAGCTCAACCTCGGCAGCTCCGAACGCACACGCGTCATCTCCTGATTCGGCGCCGCCTTCCGACTCAGCGCCACACGGCCCACGGTTCACGTATCATCTCCTGGTCCGACGCCATCTGAGCCGTCCATCCGCGCGTGTATTGAATGAACGGCATCCGTTCATCGTCCCCAAGCCTCCTAGCTCGAGAACCGTCCATCTTCTAGGCTTAAGATCTCACTCGATACTTGACCAAATTAAACATTCTTATGCTCTATGGATTCGTCTCGAGAAGACGAACACATCCATACGGTTTATGTGGCATGAAATTGACTCAATAAAAATGGAGTATGCTCAGAAGCTCGGGAAGAAGAGTGAGACCATACCTTTGCTCAGAGAAGTGAAGCTTCAATCTGAGAGGTGTGTCACGTTCGATTGGGTCCAAACAAGCTCCAGATGAAGTCCCTTGGCCTGGTGAATCGCCTAGAGTTGATTTCCACCAAAGCCGATCACAACCTTTGGAGTCTGGAACAGATGGGTGGCCTGGAGAGGGGGCTTTCACTGGGGAACTTCTCCTCAGGTGTGGGTGAGTTTAATTTGAATTTGGTGGAGAATTGGGAGATGTCCTGGTTTTGGGTGGAATTTTGGCTGAGAAATTGGGCTCTGTTGATGGGGATTAGGGCAAATTGTCACTGGGGATCAACTGCTCTAAGTGTGGAAAGTGGTCTGGAGTAATTTTGGCAGGGTTTCAGTAAGGTTTTGTTCAGCCCCCTTTCATGGCCGAGAGAGGTGAGGTTTAAATAGGAGAGGGTGGAGGGCCTCCCACGGGGGTTTAAGGCTTGGGATCAGCTGCTTGGGTCAAGGGAAGAACAGCTGCAATGGCCACTGGGTATGGGGCAACTCAGCAAGGGAGAATTTTAATGCTTGGCTCCTTCCAATGTCTTGGCCATGGCGTTTTCCGGCGACCCGGGTTGTCGGCCGACGAGCATGAGTCACCATCTTGACTAGGGAGGTCAGGGCTTGGCAATGGTGAAGTCAATTGGGTTTGGACATGTGTAAAGGAGTTGGATCAAAATGGCATGGGGGAATGGCTATTTTGGCTTGGTTTGGGTCAACTTATGGAAATAGGCTTGGTGCACCTCCCCAAGACCTGATTTTGAGCTGAGTAAATCATTTAGGTCATCTTAGAAGGGGTGGTGAAGTCTCCATCCATGGTGAGGTTGCTAAGCATGGTTTAGTGTGTGACATGCTTAAGGTAAAAAAAGGTTTAAAAGGGTTTAAGAAAGAGATCCCCTCTCTTTCCATTAATGGTTTGGTGAGGTGGAAAGTAGATTCCATGGCTCTCATGGCTCCCATGGGGCTCATGCATGGCTTCATGGCACATATATGGCTTGGGAAAAGTTGTCTCACTTTCATGAGAAAGGGTATTGGAATTTTTTATGGATTTAAGGAGAAATGTCATAAGGCTTGATTTGGATTTATTTGGTGATGGATTTTAGAACTTAGGAAGTGTTTTAAATCAAATGGATGATGATAGAGGATTGTCATGTGGGCTTTTGGGCCTTTTGAATTCATTTTTGATGGGCTTTTAGGAAGGCTAAAGGGGATGAGTCTTTAGGTTTGAAAATGGGCTTTTGAATGGAAAAAAATGCAAAGGTCCATGCCAAATAAAATGTTGAGTTTTGTTTAAGGATGTGTCTTGAATGATTTGAAATGAATTTGGAGTGATTTGGGTTTGAATTGGGTTGGATTTGGGCTTCTTTGGTAAATGGGCCGATGTATGCCAAATTGGGCTAACTTGGACCAATGTTGGGCTAGGGTTGAAATTGATGTAAAATTAATGTTGGGAAATGTTTATGGGAGTGTTTCAAAGAGGTTTTGACTTTGGTTGGGTTCTGATTTTGGGGTTTGGGCTTATTTGGGTTAGGTTTGGGTTTAGGTCAAAATTGGGCCTTTTGGTTTTGGGTTGAATTTGAGTGGGGTTTGGGTCCAAATTTTGGGCAAATCATGTTAGTGTTTTCTTTGTGGGGATGCTAGGAAGGTTTTAGAAAGGATTTGGGGTTAATTGGAGTTGAATTGGTTTGGTTTGGGCTAAGTTTGGGTCATGGGTCCAAATTGGGGGTTTTGGCAAAAGTGGGGTAAATTAACAAAATTGGCCCATGGTGTAGTTGGACAAAATGAAATTGGAAATATTTGGGATTTTCTGGGATTTTATGGGAATTTTCTGAATTTCTGGATTTTTGGGTCAAGAGGGGCATTTTGGTAATTTGGAGGGTATTGGGGGTATTTTTGGAATTTTGAGTATTTTGGGTAAAAATGGTCAATTTGAGTGGTGGGAGAATGTTTGAGATTGATTTTGAGGAGTTTAGGTGATTTTGGAGAATTTTGAAAAATTTGGGTAATTTCAAGAGTTTTGGGTAAGCTAGGCGGGTCTTGGGTCCCGGGGGTCAAAAATTGAAAATTTAGAAAATTGAAGATTAGGTAAATGCAATTGGAATGAAATCATTTTGGTTGAGCCATGAAGCCATATCAAGCCCACATGAGCCATGAAAGGACTCATTTGAGGCATTCACTATGTTGTTCCTAACCCTCTTAGCCTAGGGCTTAGGGGTTAAGGACCATCCATGTGAATCACCTTCATGAGTCAGGAGGTCAAGTTGGGTATGGGTGTGGTTTTAGGAGGTGTGTGAAAGTGTAGTGTATAAGTGTAGTGTGTGTGTAAGTCGGTCCTCACTGCACTGTGCCACCCGTAGGCGATCCTAAGGCCAAAGAGTCCTGTAGGAACTCATCCTTTAAACTTCCACATTTAATCTCAACCCTCTAGGTGATTAGGGGTCTACAATCAAGTTTGTGGAGTTTGTAGGGAGTTAAGAAGTAGTTTGAATTTCTAAGTGGTGGGTCGCAATTCTAATCCTCTAGGATAGTCAAAGGAAAAGCCTAAGGCTAGATCCTAAGTACTAAAAAAAAAAGAGAAGACCTCATCAAAAATGAGGTCAACACCCCTTTTCAAAACACATAACCTAAAAATATGCCGACATGACAGAGATCCGCTCTACTGGCACTCCCGGTATACACTATTTTGCTATGTCTGCTCCATTTCATTTTAATATCATGACGGAACCTATCGGAAGTGGTATCTCCACCGGCCCTCGGAACTTACCCGGGCCTGCTATCAGGAGATCAGATCCGAACATGATATTGCATTGGTTGATGAACGAAACTGTGCAGAAAGGTCTGACAAAGTCGTGGTGGTCTATGTGTGGAGGTATGCGATCGCCCTTCCGATAAATGTCGATGATGCAATTGTTGGGTATACGGTCTGGCAGCGGTACCCTCCACGTTATCATTCTTTTCACTATTCTTTTAATTATCCTCGGCATTGGATCCACCTCTACCGCGACGGAGTATCCCCGGTGGATTTCCTTTTCGTCCTCTCGCGAAGTTATAGCAACATCCGCATTGTACCGTGACTCTTCCTTTCCCCGGCATCCATCTCTCGGGGTTCGAATAAGTCTTTTCCCTCGGACGGCCTCGCTCGACCCATCTTCCGAAGTTCTAAGATGTAATCCACGATCCGTCGTCGCTCGTACTCCGAGAATACATCCGTGTGTAACTCGAGGCCTTCCAAAATGTTGATTCTCTTGCCTTTAATCCTTTCAAAGTATTCGAAAGTCTTCTTCTCAACATTTTGCATTCTTTCTAGTTCATATTCCGGGATGATCCGCAAGTGACGAGGCCTAGTAACGTACTGCGGGATGTATGGCTCAATCCCGTCACGTTCTCCTGCATACCTTGGTTCCTTGGGGATTGTCTCTGTCGGGACATCCTCCGGGGTTGCTTCCGCAACAAGGTTCTTCAGATCTGGTATCTCTGTCTGGCATTGAGGCATTGACTCTATTTCTGTTCTTCTTGGCACTTCTTCAATTTGTTCTGATTTTCTTGGCGTTGACTTTCTTCTTTCTGGTTCCTGATGAACTGGTATCTTTGAAATGTGTGCGCCGGCAAAAGCGGTTGTTTCCTCGTGTTGATCTGCTGCTAGTTTAATCAACATCTTGTGGATACGGCGATTCTTATTCCTTCTTTGGGTAGCAGTGAGAGTAGCTCTCCTTACCCTTGAATTCGCGGGCGCGGCACTGACGAGCCTGCCCTTTGCTGTGGTAACTACTGACTTGATTTTCTTGCTTTCCTCGGTGTTTGTCATTCTTTTCTTGTGGCTGGATTGGTGGCTCGGACCACCCATCTTCATCACTATCTGGATGTGCAGCTTTTCTCGGTCCACTGGGACCCAATCATTTTCTTCGTACTGTAGGCTGGCTGGTGTGAAGTCAGAATCAATTTTTATCACTGCTCCATCCTTCACCCTCTTTTCATCGAGTGCGAGACTCACTCCATTTTTAAAGTTTAGGACCAACCGCCCGTTCGAAATTTCCCTGCTAAAAAGACAAGGAAAGGATCAGGGGCTGTACTAAGAACAAGAACATTAGAAAAAATATTTATCACTGAAGATTCTTATTCTCTTATTTTAATTTTTAAGGAAAGTAGGAAAAGATGAAGAAAGATCAGGAACAAGATTTGATTTGAACGGAAGGGTAAAACTTCATTATTATGATTTCACATATTTTATTTTTAGTACATATTTTTTTGTTAATGATTTTTCTTTTGTCATCCATTTTTATGTTTTTGGGTTCGGACCCGATCACAGTGGTTACTTCACCCGTGTTTCTAGGGATGAGAATTCATCCCTTCGAAATATCAGGTCGCGTAATACTTCTTCAAATATCGTCCGTTGATTGGAAGCATTTGTCGTTCTCCTTGGCAGTTCACAAGTTGGTAGGAGTCTCCTGAGTAAACTGTCTCAACCACAAACGGCCCTTCCCAGGTCGGTTCAAATTTACCACCTATCTTCTGAGAATCAAAACCAAATCACCGACTTTGAATGTCCTGGGGCGGACTATTTTATCATGAGCCTGGATCATTTTGGCTTGATACAGTTCTAAATTCTGTTACGCGAAAAGTTTTTTCCCCTCCAAGCTATCCAATTCTTCTATTCATAGTCTGGCATTTTCCTCCGTAGTGACTTTGTTCACAATTGCAATTCTGAGTGATGGGAGCTGAACTTCCAAGTGTAGAACTGGCTCGAACCCGTACACTAAAGCGTAGGGCGTAGACTGAGTAGGAGTCCTAAAATTTGTCCTGTAGGCCCATAGGGCTTCTAACAACTTCTCGTGCCAATTTCTCTTGTTGTCATCCAAAGTTTGAACGAGAGTTTTATTAAAAGCCTCGGCCAAGCCGTTCGCTCTTGGGTAGTAGATCGTTGAGTATCGCCAATCGATCCCGTGTCTTCTGACAAAATTGTTGATCTTTGTACTTTTGAATGCAGACCCATTATCTGAAATAATTCTGCGTGGTACTCCAAAACGGTAGACAACTTGGTTCTTGAAAAACTGTAGCACGTGGTGTGCCTTTACTTCCTCGAGTGGTATAGCTTCGCCCATTTAGAAAAGTAGTCTGTAGCTGCAAGGATGAAGCGATGTCCTCTTGAAGAAGGCGGTTCTATCGGACCCACTATATCTGTGCCCCAACACTCAAACGGCCACGACGCGATTGTCGGATGCAGCACATTTGGAGGTTGGTGTAGAACCACTCCATGCACTTAGCATTGGTGACAGCTCTTGGCAACTTTCATACAGTCAGTCATCATTGAGGGCCAGTAGTACCCTAGTCTTTTAATCTTCATTTTCATTTTCGGACCCGACTGATGAGCTCCACAGAGTCCTGAGTGTATCTCTTTGACAATTTCATGAGCCTCGGACCCGCTCAGGCATCTTAACCACATCTGATCAAAGGACCTTCTGTATAATGTATTGTTTATTAATGCGTAAGACAGAGTTCTTTTCTTGATTTAATGGGCTAATGATTTATCGTCTGGTAATTTCCCTGTTTGCAGGTAGTCTATTAACGGTCGACGCTCGATCTTCCGTGTTTTTCGTTATTGCTCGCAACCGATTCCTCTCGCTTTTCCGATTTACGTATCATATCCATGTCGAGCTGCGATAGAACCTGTCGTCCCTGAACTGACACTTCAACCGACTCATCTTGTAAACAGGCAAATTCCTTTGCAAGGCGAGCTAGCGCATCCGCAAGAGCATTTTCTTTTCTGGGGATCTTGTAGATTGTTACATTCGGAATATGTTCCAACAGTTTCATGGCATACTGAAAGTACTGCTCGAGTCTTGGCTTTAAAATTCTGTATTGTCCGGCGACCTGTTGACTGATCAACTGAGAATCTCCGTAGATGTTGATGTCTGTTGTTCCCATTTGAATGGTTAGTTCTAGTCCTGTTATGAGGGCTTCGTATTCTGCCTCGTTGTTTGTACACGACTCCGTTAAGTGGTAGGAGTATCTTAACATCCCCTGCTCCGGTGTTATAAAGATTAGTCCGATTCCTGCCTTACCGGGCACTATCGTCTGCAATTCTTTGTTCTTATGTGCTGAGGACGCTCCGTCGAAGTATAGTTCCTAATGTCGATCATCAGGGTCTTCTAGGTTCATTATCTGCTCGTCAAGTAAGTCGTCGTCAAGAGGCAAATCTGCCGGTAAAGGGTGCGCTGCAAGGAAGTCAGCTAGGACTTGTCCCTCTACGGCGAAAAGAGGAACGAAAGTTATGTCAAATTGCAATAGTATCATCGACCACCTGGCAAGTCTGCCAGAAAGTGTCAGTCGAGTCATCAAATATTGCAATGGATTAACTCTCGAAATAAGGTTGACCTTATGAGAAAGCATGTAATGCCTGAGCTTCTGAGAGGCGAAGATCAGGGCCAAGCAATGCTTCTCAATATGAGGATACTTTACTTCCATAGGAATTAGACGACAGCTTAAGTAGTAGAGAGCATTTTCATTTCCTTCATCATTGACCTGGGCTAGCAGGGCTCCAAGGGAGTCGTCTAAAGCCGCGGTATAAAGTATCAACGGTCTACCCGAGACTCAGAGGCTCGTTAAGACGAGGAGGTGTCATTAAGTATCTTTTGATGTCATTGAAGGCGTGTTGACATTTGGAGTCCCAAGTAAACTTGGCATCCTTCTTAACCAAAGCAGAAAAAGGCTGACACCTTCCTGACAAATTTGATATAAAGCGTCAAAGATATGCCACCTTTCCTTGAAAGGATCGTAGTTGTTTTAAGGTTTTAGGAGGTGGCATTTCTGAGATAGCTTTAATCTTTTCCGGATCAATTTCAATTCCACGATGTCGGACAACAAATACTAAGAATTTCTCAGAGGTGACGCCAAAGGCGCATTTTAAGGGATTCATCTTAAGGTAGTATTGTCTTAGTCGCTCGAAAACAATTCTCAAATCATACAAGTGATCTTCCTTCAGTTTGCTTTTGATGACCACATTGTCCACGTAGCACTCGACTTGGTTGTGAATGAGATCATCAAAAATCTTTGTCATTGCTCTTTGGTATGTTACTCCTGCGTTCTTTAGTCCGAATGGCATTACTGTGTAGCAATACACTCCGATCGGCGTTCTGAATGTCATGAGCTTTACGTCTTCTGGTGCCATCTTTATCTGGTTGTATCCTGATGATCCATCCATGAATGAAAATCTTTCATGTGTTGAAGCAATATCGATCATTAGTTCTGGGATTGGTAGTGGAAATTCGTCCTTTGGACATGCTTTATTTAAATCTCTGAAGTCTACGCAGATTCTGATCTGACCGTTCTTCTTTCTGACTGGTACCACATTGGCTAACCAAGTAGGGTATTGTTTTTCACGGACAAATTTAGCGTCAATTAGCTTCTTAACTTCGGCTATTACTTGTTGCTCAATTTCTAGACGCATTCTTCTGGGAGCTTGTCTGACTGGAACAGAAGTAGGATCTATTCCTAACTTGTGAACTGCGACTTCTGGAGCTAATCCTGGCATTTCGTCGTAACTCCAAGCAAAACAATCCTTGAATTCCATTAGTATCTTAATTATTTCCTCAGAATCTTCTTTATTGAATAAGGAGCTAACAAAGGTTGGCCTAGGCTCTTCGCTAGTACCTAAGTTAACTTCCATTAACTCATCTATTGTAGATTTGATTTCTTCTTCGAATTCTGGTGGAGCATCTCTGACTGGTAAATCTTTGAGATCTCCTGAAGCTTCCAAGCAGTCTTCATTAGGTTTGCAAGTGACAACCAAGCAAAATCCCATATCGTTAACTGATCCTACTGTGCCGAATCCGAGACCATGTTTTGAATTGGGAGGCCGACCGACATTATTCCATAATCTTTCAAAATTTTGTGATTGACCTTTTGTCCATTGTCGAGGTAAGACACCAAGTTGAATTAAATTTTGAACACAGGGAGAGTACCACTCAAAAGGTAATTCCACTAATTCGGAAGAAGTAACATCTTCAAATTGTACATCTTTTTCAGTATTGGAAGAAGAAGCACCATGGTAAAACTTGATTGGTTTAGTACCACCACCATGTACTTCCTTGACCACCATACCCTCGATCTTATTAGAATGGATCGGGGTCAGGGTCATAGTATGCACATAATGGTTAATCTTCTCGTACATTGATTTGTATTCTTCATTCTTTTCATCTTCGAGAGAGATCTGGAACTGGGGTTTCTTTTGACTTATTGTCGCTGCTTCTTTCTTGATTTCTTCTCCTTCTTCGGAAGTATTCTCCCAATCAACTTTGATGACCGGTTTCTTCTGTCCAACTGTTCTAACATTTCTTCCACGTCCTCGTCCCCGGCCTCAACCTCGGGTGCGAGTTCTGGAGAAATCTTCACCATCTCGCCGTAAGGGAGTGGTGAGTAACTGTTGAACTAGAACTTCAGGTTCTTCATCGTCTCAAATTTCTTTTGCTTCATTTGGTATGGTATTTCTAGAAAAGATTGTTTTCTTCGGGGGCGCGTAGTAGGTCGCATCTTCATGAATTCCAATCTCGTGTATAGAGAATGGTTGCAAGTCACCTTTGATATAGTGTTCCCCTCCTTCATAATACTTTATGCATTGGTGTAGAGACGACGGTACCATCCGGTTTTCATGGATCCATGGTCGACCCAGTAGAGCGTTGAACGATGTCTCAGAATCAATTATGTGGAATTTTGAGGCTGTCTTTGCTAAATCATCGGTCTTCATTAGTAGTGTTATCTATCTAAGAGCTCTTTCTCCTTTTTGATTGAAGCCTCTTAATAGCATTTTGTCTGCTTCAAGTTTGCGAGCATCGATTTCCAAATATGCTAGCGTCCGAAGACTCATTATGTTGATTGATGCTCCTGGATCAACCAGCACTCTGGAGAGCGTAAACTTTCCAATAGTGACTGACATGTATAACGGTCGGTTGTGATCTGCTGTTCCCAGTAATAGATCATTGTCCGTGAAGGTAACACCTAGCTGTTCTTTCATCGAGCAAACCTTGTCAAAGGAATTACCAGCCATTTGAGCTAAACAGATCTCTGGATCAAGTAAAGCCTTGATCAGAGCCTCCCTCATCTCCTTTGACAGGATCAGAGCGTCGTATATACTTAGTTTGGCTGGTAGCTTCCTAAGATGGGCTAGCACATTATAGTCCACTTTATTACCATGTTCCTCGGTTTCTTCCCGAATGGGCAATTCCTCTGCCGGGGCTGGCTCTTCCTGAGCAACCACCTGCTTTCCTTTATCCTTTGGACCCATTCTCGGGGGTAGAACCTTTCCACTTCTTAAATTTACTTCAGTTATCTCTTCTGAATTTAGTGTCAAATCTGCCGGAGTATCCCCTTGAATTGGAACAACTGGCTTTTCTGAAGTTGCTTCGGTATCTGATGGTTCTAATTCTATCGTGATCGGAGCCCCTCGGAATTCACAAATGGACTCGTTGCTTGTCGATCTTTCGTAGCCTCCCTTGTGAAAATCTTCTTCTTCGTGGTCATTGAGGTTGTGTATGATTTGAGAATTGTTATTTGTATTTGAATCGAGATCCGGATTGAGTCGGTTATCGCTAGTTACGTAATTGTTAGAAACAGTCAAAACATAGCCAACGCCATAACCCTTATCATTATAAGATTCTGCCGGGGCGGACAAATAATCATACAGAGTCAGGAGTTTGACGGATTTTCCCCCCGAATCGAAAACGACCATCCTAGGATAAGCAGCCCCTAGTCTACCCTCCGGAGCCTCGGTCTTCTTCTCTTCCACGATCTTCTCCTCCTTCTGGGGCGGTTCTTCAATCGCAAGTGATAGTGCCGGCTCGACAGGTCTCAAACTCTGAGTTGAAGCACGTACCGAAGCGGCCTGGATGTGATCCAAAATTTTCTTCGATGATTTTGTCCAGACAGTACTCCATCCATCATCAGTCGTGTAAGGGTCTATCGGAACAATGGGATCCGTTGAAATAACATTGACGGAACCTCCCTTCTAAGGTTCCTTCATATATTCCTTTGGGATCGTTATGTTCCCTTTTCGAATATTGTCATCAAGCTAACTCTTGAAAGTGATTCAATCTTCTATCTTATGTCCAAGCATCTGGTGGTAAGGGCAATAGTTCGGATGATCTTTCTTATTGACTTATTCCGGCTTCTTGGGCTCTGGCAGCTGAAAATCCAGTGTTTTCATTAAGCTACGGAACATCTTCGCTACTGCTTCCTTTTTGAATGGATATTCTTTATTTAGATGTTCTCTTAATGTATGCGATGAACGAGGCGGTTGTTCATAATGCTGAGACGACTGATAGCTCGGACGAGGTTGCTCGATAGCCTTGTCGAGGTTGTCGATAAGTCCGTTGTGGTGGTTGATAGCTAGGCTGTGGCCGCTCTGACTGTATCTGAACCGGCTGCTTGCCCTTATCTACTGTCGCGAAGATTCCGGATTTCTTTTCGAATGTTTTCACAGGTTTCTGCTTATCATTCTTGTCCGCGAAACTTAACTATTTTGCCTCTTCTTGCAAGCTCCCGGCCTTGCTAAGCAACTTCTCGAAAGTCTTGATTGTAAATCCTTTAAGGAGAAGTGCTATCAGGCCATGGATACTTTTAAGCAGGATACCAACTACATGTTGTTCTTGAAGCTCTGGTTCACACTTCATGCTTAAGTTTGTCCATCGAAGTATGTAATCCACTAAAGTCTCGTTCGGCTTTTGCTGCTCCCACCGACATTGCAGCAACTAGCACGAAAATGTGCAACATGTTGACGGGGGTTTCCTGTTCCATCAAAAGTCTTAAATAGAGGTGGTACGAAGCCTTTCGGGTATTGGACTGCATCAAATTCCTCGGGGTAAGGTCTACCAGTCTGAATAGATGCTCCATTCTCGGATTGTGCTGGGGCTTCTCGCACTCCGTCGTTCTACCATGTTTTTAATATCCTTTTCTGGAATCATGCTTTGTGTAGAATCCTTCTTTGGTTGCTCATCCCCATTGACGGATGTGATCTCTTTTCCTCCATCCGCAATATGAATGATCTCTGGGGGTGTCTCTTTCTGATGCTGGGCCTGACTCTGGAGAGTGGCTAAGGCAGCAGCCATCTCTTCCATCCTCTTTGCCATCTGGGAAATTGTATCATCTCTTTCCCGAAGCTGTGCTCTCAACACTTCTGGTTTATCTATTTCCGCAGCTGCCGGAGCACCTTGTGAAGCTGACGATGCCCGTGTCTCAACCATGTTGATCTCGACATACTCGTCATCCATAAATTCTGATGAACCAACTTCATCTTCTAGTTTCTCTTCTCTTTCTTTTGCTAACAGTCGGATGTCGGTTCTTAACTCATCTATGGCATCTTCTAGTGGCCTTTTCCGCACGGTCTCGCAGTTGTCATGTGACGATTGTCAGACTTCCTCTTCAGGAGTCTCCTTCATCGCAGTAGCGCTTTCATCGGACTCGAGCATCCTGACGAGACTTTTCTTCTCAAGATATTGTTTTGGCCTTAGCTTACAAGTAGTAGGTCGCCATACCATCCTTCTTGCAGCCGGAAGCCTAGGATTGGATGGTCTGTCGGCTATGTGCTGGAAGCTGGTATCCTCCCTAATTTGCAACCCTGATACGATAACAGGTGAGCCTCTTTCACTAGCTCAGACTTTCTTCTTTGGTCTTTCTACGGCAGTGACAGGCTCCACTCGTGGTCCAAGGCGGGATTTAATTGGCACTTGTCCCATCCTTCTCAGAATCTCTGACACAGGACATCCTTCCTTCCTGGCCAATTTCTCGACTACCGCTCGCAATCAGGTAAGCAGTGTAGCCTTGCTGTTCTTCTTCCTACTATCACTGTAATATGCGGGCTGAGGTAACGCAGCAGCAATCCTTCTGGCATCTTCCTCATCAGATGCGGCAGAGAGCGGGTGGAATCTACTTCCTTCTAACAGCGGCGAGTATTCTGGCAACAGCGGCAAGTATTCTGGCAGTTCTTCTTCTTTTTCTTCAGGGATTCCTTCAAGAAAGGCGGCTTCAGCTTCTCTGACTTTCCTGATCTTAGCAATCTTTCTGTTCTTATTCCTTCTTTGTGTCCGGGTTAAGGGTCTATACCTCGAACTGGACCCTATCTCGAAAACAGACGGTATTGCGCCAAAGTCCGAACCCTCCACGGTGATAGGCTCATAACCAACTTGGATTTCCTTTCCCTTCAGTTTGGAGGGAACGAGGGTAGGTGCAGTAATTACCAGACCGGTGGGGGTAGAGACAACAGTTCTAGGGACAGCAGCTAACTTCCTGCTAATGACAGTGTTTCTTTCAGTCGGGACCCTTTGTAGGGGAGGGAACTCCTGAGTTAAACTTCAAGTTGAATTCAATCAGAGGTTTCTCAGTTTCAGGCACTTTGTCCGTAAGTACGAAGAGAGTGGCGTCAGTGATCTTGACATCTGTAATTTTGAATCCTTGCCCGAAACGGATGACCCCACTATCAATCAGCTCCTCCTTGTAGACAGCTAGGTCCAGTCCATTGGTGAAGGAGAAAATTAGCTTTGGGGCAGTCATTTCTGTAGGGCAGATTCAGAATGTTAGTCCCGAATTATGCTTCTTTTTGTTGTAAAGTTTAGGACGAAAAAGAAAGAGTCCGAATACATTTTCATTTATCTTAGTGTATTTGTGATTTAAAAGGATTTATTCATCGAAAGAGTCGTTTATTAGAGGATTTGTTTATTAGGAATGGAATATTTAAGGACATAGAAAAGGTAAAGGATTCGATTTAGAATCAGAAAGGAAGAGAAAGTCTTATGCAAGACTTCTCGACTCGAAGGACCGCTTCCTAAACTAACACCGATTGGGGGTCCACCCCACCTCAGAAAAGAGGTAAAAGGATCTCGGAACCTCTCCGTTTCGGGGTGTCAAAACAAATGGCTCCTAAATCCGAGAGGAGTCGGGCTATACTCGTTCAAGACGAAATGAACGGTGTATTCCAACGGAAGAATGGTAGTTTTGGTCCACTGGGGTATGGACTCACTACCAATTTATGAAAGCAAAACCATCTGATCAAAATGGAGAGAGGAACTATTCCCCAGCGGAGTCGCCAGAAGTTGTTGGCATACTTTTAGGTTATGTGTTTTGAAAAGGGGGTCGCCTACAGAAATTGTCGGCGAATTTTAGGTTTTAAATTTAATTTAAATATATATATATAATTTAGAAAGTAGCATTTGATTTTGAAAATAATTTTAAATTTGAAAATTTTTAGATATGAAATCAAACCTATCTCACATCCCAAATAGTTTATATAAACGAGCACCGCATCACAAACCATGTATCTATCCCGAAGAATAGACGCGCTACTTGATGATAGGGCTCGATTAAATAAACTAGAAGATTTGTGACATCCGTTTGGTCTGCAAACCAACTTTATAAGCCGACAAGTTCCCCTGTTTAATATAAAGAAATTAAACAGGGTTTATATTACCTGGGTTCTTAAAGTTCCCTATAAGGGCAAGCCCCTATAGTTAATTAAATCTTAAATGACAGGAATCACTTAAGAAAACTCTCGATAATGATTAGTGGTTTTGCTCTCAAGAATTTCAAAGTTTAAAGTTTTCAAAGGATTTGAGTTTTGGAAATTTCAATTGAGAATAGATCAAATTTGGAACAGTTAATTTCAGGAGTTCAAAGGAAGAAAAGTAGGAGAAGCTGAAGATCCAAGAAGAATCTTAGCAACTTCCCAAACTATCATATTATTTGGCTTCAATTTGGGAATTTATTTAATATTTCAATCATGCCAATTTTAATTAATTAAGACTTATATTAGTATGACATAATCATACAAATAGCCTTGAAGATGTAAGGGCTTATGTCATACCAAACAACTACCTCGGAATCCTAAGACCAGTTAGGACTTAATTTGCATAACATGATTATGCAAATGCCTAACGAAGAGTTGAGGAATTATGTTGCACTAAGCAAACTACCTCGAAGTCCTATGGCTTTGTTATTTAAAACTAAAGAAAGTTTTGCTGATGTAGAGTTGTTTTGCTGACGAAGATGGCCGTGCTGCCCACCAAGCTCCAAGCTCCTAATTGTTGAAGAGGTTTAGTTTTAGAAGGTGAAAATCAAGAGATGAGAAAAGTGTTTTGGTTTAGAAATCTTAAAATCCAAGTGTTTTTAATATTTTAATTAAAACAAATCTTAAAGTTGTTTAAACAGAACCGATTAAGATCCCACGGTTCCATCATCCCGGCACCGTTATTTTCATCGAATTCACTTAGTCCATATGAATTTGCCAAACTCAAATGAATGAGTTCCACACTTTCATTTAAACTATGGGAAATCCTGTTAGCAACACGTGGGTTACATCATTCGAGGTATTCCCGATCATTCAACGAGACGTTTTAATTTAGTTGCAATTGTAGTTTTATTATTTTGTTTATGATTAAATTTTTAGTTGTTTTATATTTTGAATGTTGTGGCGGTGAATTTTATCTTGCAATGACTTTTAATTTAGTTTTGGTTTCAGTTCAAGGACTATCCTAAAGGTTTTGGTTTTCATGCAACAGTTGTTTATCATGCAAGAAAAGTAAAGTACAGTAGCATGTAAGTAAATCGCAATAAAGTAAATTGCAATAAAATAAAAGCGTACCTGGAGGGTCTTCCCGTCATTCCAAGCTGCACTTAAAACACATGTTAAGACATTTAAATATTTCAACAAGTACCTAGGTAAAACTAAGGGAGAGGTTTTGGTTGTCTACCAAATTCCTAATCCTATAACTAGTCATCTCTTATGACGTCTAGGTTCTTGTGTTTTGGTTAAAGGATGATTTTCTTCACCAAAGAACAATTAAGTTCAATTGGAAGTGCTTAAGACGAGTCTTAAACATCTTTTCAATACCTCTCGGATTGTTTTAAGTCCAAGAGAATTTAATTATACAAGTGAATTAATCATCCAGGAGTTTAAGTTTTGTTCTTCGCTCGCTGAACTGGGACATTTGAATATCCTATAAGTGAAGTAACACTTCACTTGATAGCGCATTTAAGAGTTATAATAATAAGAGCTTTAAAAGGGCAAATCAACAAATTAAGTATTTTAATGATTTAAACTTAATGATTTAATTTTAATTTTGACTTAATTATAAAAAATTAGTTTAAGTTTGGAATAGTGTTCAAGTTATTTTAGATTTAATTCTTAAAGATTTCATTTTGGTTTGTTGTTAAATGATTTTAATTTAATTTAATTCAATTTAATTTTAATTCAAATTAATTTAATTTTAATTTAATTTGATTTGATTTTAATTTATTTTAATTTAATTTATTTTAATTTAATTTAATTTAATTTGATTTAATTTAATTTTAATTTAATTTAATTTAATTTAATTTAATTTAATTTAATTTAATTTAATTTAATTTAATTTAATTTAATTTTAATTTAATTTTGATTTTAATTTTGATTTTAATTTAATTTAATTTAAATTTAAATTTAATTTAATTTAAATTTAATTTTAATTTTAATTTAATTTAATTTAATTTAATTTTAATTTAATTTAATTTAATTTTAGTTTAATTTTAATTTGAATTATTATTTTAATTTTTTAATTAAGAATTAAGTATTATTGAAGTGATTTATTTAGGGATTTTTAAATTAAAGAATAAATATTCTCTTAATAATATCCCTACTTTAATAATTCCAATTTCTATTATTCTTCCAAAATTTCAATTAATTAATTAATTAAAGTTTTATTTTAATTATATTTGAAATGATTAGTATGTTTCTACCCTTAATCATTTAAGTTTCAATCATCCAAAATCAGTTTAAAATCAAATATTTTACCCTCTCCTTTTTGATTAATCCTAAAATTTTAATTAAGGGTTGAAATTTTTAATTACTTTTTTGCCCTTCAAGCTTTATAATTCTATAACTCACTAAATTAAGCTCAAATTAAATTGAAATTTTTTATGTAACCTCACTCACATGTCAATTAAGACATTAGAGGAGAAAATGTGATTTTTCGGTATTTAATTTATTTATGTAATTATTTTTAATGGAAAATAGGGGTTTTCAAGGAAAATTCAATAACATGACCAAGAAAATGTTTCTATCCTTAAGAAAATTATGGGATGTTTCTAATGGCCAGAGGACCTTTTGAACCAATTTTGGTGATTTTTTTAATTATATTTTATTTATTAGAATTATTTTGAGTTTTAGGGTATTAATTTATTTAAAAATAAAATAAAGGTTGAAAAATAGATTTTATATTTTTCTTAAATCTCTCTAACCTCAAGGAGTCAAGAGAAACAAATTTTATATTTTTCTAATTTTTCTTTGATTTATTAGAATTATTTTAGTGAAAAGGTTGGAAAATACATTTTTTAATATTAAAAATTACATTAAGCCTTTAAAATTCAATGTCTTATCCTAGGGACTTAAAAAAAAATATTTGGTTTGTTCCTAAGTGATTAGAATTCAAAATGTGACATTTTGGTGATTTTTAATATTTTCATGATTTTTATTATTTTTTAATTATTAAAAATATTAAAATAATGATAAAAATCAACTTTTTTAGAAACTTACAATTATAATTTTCCTAAGTTCCTCTGATATCAGAGAAGCTCCAAAACCATTTTTGTGAATTTTTGAAAAGTATTTTGTGAGTTATGAATTTTTAAAGTTTAATTTTGCTTACGAGGCTTAATCAATCCATTTTGTAGGGTTAATCAAGTCCAATTAATTTCAAATTCTTATGTGATGTTCCTCGGATCCTAAAGATCAGTGGAGAATTGTTTTCAAGTTAATTTAATGTGTAGTTAACCCTAATTAATTAAAGTTCAATTTTGGGTGTTTAGGCCAATGAGGGTTGTTCCAAGTGAATTAACTGAAGACCTATTTTTTCTAAGTTCCTCTGGTCATAAGAAACATCACCAAATTTTCCTAGAATTTATTTCTCAACATGCTAATTATTGGAATTAAAATACTCAAAACAGTAATATGCAATAGCAAAATCAATAACTTCTCATAGAGATGGCCTCTGATCTTGGAAAATTCAGGGAATATTCCCAAGTTCAGAGGCTTCAAAAGCCCCATAGTCTCATGCCATGGTGAATTGCCTATGCAAATGGTGAATTAAAACAATCCAGAGAGTAAATAAATCATTAAAAATAAAATACTCAATGAAATTACTTGATTTCTTTTCCACATTATTCTCCTCTGTTCACTAAGCAAGTGGGAATTCTTATTTTATTTTTCTGATTTTTCTACAAAAAGTTATGCATTTTTAAAGATCTGAGTATTTAATAAATAAGAAAATTCCATATTTTCCTACTTATCCTACGCGGCGCCGCGTCAACCTCGGCGGCTCCGAAGGGGTGCGTGTCGCGTTGTGATTGGGCGCCGCCATCTGAGTCAGCCATCCTGGGGCCTGCCTTTCAAGTAACATCTTCCGGTCTGAAGCGATCCTAGCCGTCCATCCGATACACGCACGATCTAACGGCTCCCGGTCATCGTCTATGACTGGTGTTTACCCGTGACCGTCGACCTTCTAGCCCTAATATCTCCCTCATTTCTCAATGAATTTTTATGTTCTTATGCTCTATGGATTCGTCTTGAAGAGACGAACACATCCATATGGTAAACATGCGTTGAAATCGATTCATATCAAATGGAGAATCTCCAGAAGCTCGGGAGAAAGAGAGAGCTCATACCTTTGCTCAAAGAAGTGAAGCTTCGATCTGAGAGTTGTGTCACGTTCGATTGGGTCCAAGCAAGCTCCAGATGAAGTCCCTTGGCCTGGTGAATTGCCTAGGTACAAAAGTGACCACAACCGATCACAAAGCTTGGAGGCTGGAAGCAATGACTGTCCTGGTGAGGGGGCTTTTGCTGGGAAACTTCTCCTCTTAGTCTGGTGAAGGTGTAGAGTCAATCAATTTGAGGATTGACTCACAGTGGTGAAGTGTCCTAGTTTTGGGCTTGAATTTCAACTATGAAATTGAGCTCACAGAGAGGAAATGGCAGGGGGATTACAGTGGGGATTAAGTTCTCCAGGTATGGATGAGAGTCTGGAATGATTTTGGCAGAGTTTCTGTATGGTTTTGTTTCAGCACCTCTCTTGGCCGAGAGGAGGTGGTGTTTAAATAGGGCTAGCCGAGGGCTTCCTGGGAGGTCAAGACTCGGATCAGCCTACTTAGATCAAGGGAAGAACAGCCATAGCAGCCATTGGACATGGGGCAGCTCAGCAAGATGGAATTTCAATGTTTGGCTCCTTCCAAGGTCTTGGACAAGGTGTTTTTCGGCGGCTGTGGTGACTGGCCGGCCAGGCATGGGTCACCATCTTGACCAGGGAAGTCAGAGCTGAGGTTTGGTGAAGTGAATTGGCTTTGGACATGTGTAAAGGAGTTGGCTCTAAGTGGTATGGGGATAAGGCCATTTTAGGCTTGGTCTGGTCAACTCATCCAAATGGATTGGGTTCACTCTCCCATAACCTGATTTTGGGCTGAGGCAATCAGTTGGGTCAACCTCCCATGTGTGGTGGAGTCTCCATCAAGGATTAGGTGGCAAAACATGGTTCAGTGTGTGACATATATATGGCTAAAAAGGCTTAATGAAGGATTAGGAAAGGGGCCCTCCTTTTTCCTTTAATAGCTTGGTCACATGTCAAACCCCTCATGGCTTCACATGGGGCTTAAGGATGGCTTCATGGCTCTTATATGGCTTGGGAAACGTTGGCTTGGTTTCATGGAAATGGGTTTAAGGAATTTTGGTATTTTGGTGTAAAATTTAGATGGTTTGTCTTATGGCTTTGTTTAGAAAGGTTTGATTGCTGGTTTAGGACTTAGGAATGATTTTAATTAAGTGAGGATGAGATGAGATTGTAATGTAGGCTTTAGGATGGGCTTAGGCTTTTGAGTTTGTTTAGGAATGGACTTTTGAATGTCGTTTGGAAGTGGGCTTTTAGATAAAAATTTTGTAAAGGGCCATGCCAAATAAATGTTGGGTTTAGTTTAAGGATGTGTCATGAGTGATTTGGATCAAACTTGAGGTGGTTTCGAATTGAAATGGGTCTAAATTGGGTCTCTTTAGTGATAGGGTCAAAATAGGTCAAAATGGACTAACTTGGGCTAAGGTTGGGCTAATGTTGAAATTGATGTAAAATTAACATTAAGAAATGTTTATGGGAGTGTTTCAAAGAGATTTCAACTTTGGTTGGGTTTTGATTTTGGGATTTGAGCCTATTTGGGTTAGGTTTGGGTGTAGGCCCATTTAAGGGATTTTGGGTTTGGGTTGAATTTGAGTAGGGTTGGGGTCCAAATTTTGGGTAAATTATGTTAGTTTTTTTGTTTGTGGGGATGTTATGGAAGGTTTAAAAAAGGTTTGGGGTTAATTGTAGTTGAATTGGGTTGGTTTGGGCTAAGTTTGGGTCATGGGCCAAAATTGGGCCTTAAGCTTAAAAGTGAAATTAGATTCAAATGTCAATCAAATTGGACTTGGATTTAGTCTAGATTGATATTGGGGATATTGCATTGAAGTTTAGAATTGAATTGGACCAAAATTAGGGTCAATTTGGGTGGTTTGGTTTGATATTGGGTTCACTTTGGGTTAAAATGGGTCAAATTGGGGGTTTTGACAAAAGTGGAATAAATTAACAAAATTTGCCCATGGTGTAGTTGAACTAAATAAAATTGGGAATATTTGGGATTTTATGGAATTTTCTAGGAATTTTTGGAATTTTTGGATTTTTGGGTCAAGATGGGCATTTTGGTAATTTGGAGGGTATAGTGGGTATTTTTGGAATTTTTGGTATATTTGGTTGGAGATGGTCAATTTGAGTAGTGGGGGAAATGTTCAAGGTTAATTTGGGAAAATTTTTGGGTTATTTGAAAATTTGGTGGTTTTAGATAGTTTCAAGGGCTTTTAATAGGTTTGGTGGGTCCGGGGCCCTGGGGTCAAAAATTGAAATTTTAAAAAAAATGAAAATTGAGCTAGTGTGAGTGAAATGGAACCATTTTGGTTGAGCCATGAAGCCATATTAAGCCCATATGAGCCATGAGAGGACTCGTTTGAGGCATTCACTATGTTGTTCCTAACCCTCTTAGCCAGGGGCTTAGGGGTTAAGGACCATCCATATGAATTATACACATGAGTCAGGAAGTCAAGCTAGGCATGAATAGTTTTAGGATTTGGAATGTGTGTGAAAGTGAAAGTTTAATGTATGTGCGAGTCGCCCTCACCTGCGACCGAGCCACCTGGGGTGATCCTAAGGCCAAAAAGTCCTATGGGAACTCATCCTTTAAACCTCCACATTTGATATCAACCCTCTAGGTGATTAGGGGTTTACAATCAAGCTTGTGGGGTTTGCAGGGAGTTAAGAAGTGGTTGAGTTTCTAAAGGGGTAGGTTCCATCTCTAGTCCTCTAAGATAGTCAAAGGAAAAGCCTAAGGCTAGATCCTAAGTATTAAAGAGAGAAGAGAAGACCTCATCAAGAATGAGGTCAACACTTATCACCCACAAACAAGTGGAATGGCTAAAGTATCAAACAGAGAAATTAAAAGAATTTTAGAGAAGACTGTTAATCCTAAAAGAACTGATTGGGTTGATAGACTTGATTCTGCATTATGGGCTTATAAAACAGCTTATAAGACACCAATCGGAATGTCACCTTAGCGGTTAATTTATGGAGAAAAGCGATTATTGCAATTGAATGAGATGGAAGAGATAAGAAATGAATCATATGAAAATGCAAGGATTTATAAAGAGAAAATGAAGATGTTACATGATAAGAAAATTTCAGGAAAAATTTTTGAGCCTGAACAAGAAGTATCACTGTTTAATTCTCGTTTAAAACTTTTTCCTGGAAAATTAAGATCTAAATGGATTGGACCCTATATAATTGAGAAAGCATACCATTATGAAGCTGTGGATATTAAAGACCCCAAAACAGAAAAATTTTTTAAAGTAAATGGATTAAGATTAAAGCCTTATTTGGGAGATATTAAAATGATTTATAAAGAGGCTTATGAATTGAGTCAACTTGATTAAAGATTTACTTAAGTCGAGCTGACGAAGTTAAACCAAGCGCTTTGTGGGAGGCAACCCATAATTATCTTTTGTTTTGAGTGTTTTTTTGTTTTTAATGTAAGGTTATGTCTCGATCTTGACTAATTTTATATTACTTTAGAAAAATTTGATGCTTATAAGTCTTTGTTGACTTAAGCTGAAGATTATTTTGAAGTATGTAAGATTTAGAAATTGGATCACTCTAATCTAAATATGAGTAAAAAGGAGATCAAGTTAACCTTCATTATGATTGCTTATAATTTGTGTTATTGAGTCTAGATTACTCTTACCAGTATAATTTACCTATCTTGGAGAATGAAACTTTGAAATTTGACGATTAGGCGAAACGGAGTTGAACATAGTTCCGGCGCCTAAGCACCAAGATTCGACACCTAAGCGTCCGAGTTAAACTATGTATCAACAGGTCCGGCGCCTAGGCGCCAGATTTGGCGCTACTCACCACGGTTACTAGGTCATGCAAAAACCAAAAATTTTCAGTTTTTCACACGATTTTTACCTTTAAATCAACCCATCTTCATCCCTAACCATCAAGTAATCAAAGTTACGTCCATTACACTTCATTCTTGAGATAATTGAGAAATTTTTGAAGAAATGGAAGGAAGAAATCTTGGAGAAGAGGCTAGGGACAAGGTCTCAAAGGATCCTCAACCCTACTTCAATGGTTTCATCGCAGTAAGTTTAGAGAAAATTTCTAGTTGCTTGGATAAGTTTGAAGCAGAGTTTAAAAGCATTGGAGATCGCCTTCATGAGATGTTTCATCAGATTGAACATCTAGAATGGCAGATGAAACTTCAATTTGATCATTTTGCGGCTTATCAAGATGCTCAAGTTGAAATGTATGCGAAGAACAAGTGGATTGACGAAAAGATGGCTACTGATTTCCCGAGAGCGTTAGTGTTCTTTCCAAGCGGAATGCACAATTTCCCTTGTGAAGATTAGAGTATTCTAGTAATAAGATCATTATTATCTGGTTTGTTGAGTCGTTGTATCGATGTAGTGAATCGATTGTATTTGTGTATTTGCTTTCATGTTCAATGTGTGTTGTTTTTTCTTAGAAATTGTTGTGTTTGATTGTGTATTAGGAACTTGAATCAAGTATGATACTTATCTGGAATATATTGAGCCAATATTGAAGATTATAAAAGGAATTTAGTGAAGTTTGATTTAAACTTTATGTTTGATTGGTGGATTTAATATTTAATTTTTAAAATTTTTGGAAAATGTTTTAAAAGTTGGAAACTGAAGCCCTATTCTAATGTGAGTAATTGGAAGTTGAATATATGAATTTTGGTGGAAAATTAAATTTAAAAATAATTTTTTGTGAAAGGCGAGTCTGGCGCCTAAGCGCTTGTTCGGCCTGTACCCGAAAATTTCCTTTAATACCCCCAAAAGCCATTATCGACGCCTAAGCCTTCTTCTTCCTCCATTTTTCATGAAAATCAGCTTTTAGAATCCATTTTGAGGTCAAAACATCAAGGATTTGGGCGCGAAACCACTCGATTTCTTCGTCTCAAGGTCAGATCTACACTTTAAACCATTTATTTTTTATTTTTACCATAGATTTCCCGAGGTTTTCCTAAGAACCAAAATTTTGAAAAAAAAAATTGATTTTTAATGATTTCTTTGGATTTTAAACTTATTTTAAGTTTTCTAAACTTAAAAAGAGTTTAAAGTTTTTATTCCTAAATTTATTCTTGTTTTCTTTCACATTTAGATGGCTCTGAAATCTAAATGCGGGACGGCACGAGACAACTTCGATAGAAACAAATTTTCTACTGCGGCTACGCATTTTCTATTCCACGAATTTGCGACGTCGAGGAAGTTCATTTCAAAACGAAGTTTCTATCATCCGTGGGAGATGATTGAAAACACTATTGTTGCGCACAACTGGCAACGATTCTGTTATTCACTGATGTTGTTATTATTCCTATAGTTCAAGTGTTTTATGCAAATTTTCTAGATGCCGAAGATTATGAAGTTTTTGTCAAAGTTGTCAGAGTAGGATTTACTCCTGAAAGAATCAATGTATTTTATGGCCTACCACCGACTATAGAGTGCCACTATTCTGGATTATCTCCATCTGAGGGAGATTTGGATATGATCATTGCTTATTTTACTGACGGTACTGGATCTTGGAAGATCAGGGACGAAAAAAGGGTAAACTTCAAATCCTCCAAGTTAAATGGTATTTCTAAAGCATGGCACTATTTTATTTATGCAAGATTGTTACCTTCCAACCACCTGAGTGAAGTGACTAGAGATCGAGCGATCTTAAACTACCGCATTCGGAAAGGAAGCCTATTGATGTCGTCGGTATTATTTATGATTCGTGGATTCTACTCGCGAGATCCAAGCACTTCGTTGGACCGGGATTCCCATCTCCGATTTATTCATTATGTATTAGCAATGGAGTCACCGCAGATATTTCGGAGGAAAGGTCGAAGACTACTAAGCCGATTGGTCGGGAGAGCATTAGCATATATGATCGTCTTCGAGGAAAGAGATCGATCGCTCCTTCTTCTTCCGCACCCACTCTGGTAGACCTTCTACTTCCCGACCTTCTACTTCTGCCGAGCCACCATCGAGTTTACGGGAGTCGATGCATGATCGGTTTATAGAGTAAGCAGACAGGAGTTATTTCAAACTCACGACGGGGTTGATACTATTGATAGGAAACTCGATCATTTATCCGATTATACCCGCAGGAAGAGTAGCTATGATGCTGAGTATGATGAAGCCCTCGTCAGATTTCTGAAGGGTGAGCATGATGTTAGTTTCCCTACTTTTCCTAGTTTCACACCATTTGTTGATCATAAGGATGTTGAGTTTTCCTTTAGTGACGATGATGATGATGAGGCTACAACCAGTGACTAGTAGTTGATAGAACTCTATGTTGTGCTACTTTGTTGTTAGTTAGTTTTGTTTGGTTTGTTTGTTTAATTTGATGTCTGATGTATGTTGATTTTTTTATGTACCTGTGTGGATTGATTTGTGTTAAGATTCTGTTGTTAGAATATTCTTAGTATATTGTGTTTGAGACTGAGATTAGAGTTAATTTATGATATGTTTGTTTCAGTCTACTGTTTAGTAATTAGTAATTTTGCTCTGCTTTAATTTTGTTTTTAATTTAGTATAATCATAAAAATTAACCTGCTTACTTTTTATACCTGCTTCAATTTTATCTTTATTATTCATAAAAACATGAGTAGAAGTAAATTTTTCTTTTTAAAGATCGTTTTTACATACTTATAAAAATTTCCTTTTTAAAATTATGATTTTCTTTCTCTCATACTTTCAAATTTTCATAGTATACTGATCACTGAAAAATTTATTAAGAAATTCATACCTATTTTTGATGAAATTGCACTTTAAAGAAGGGTATTTTCTTTATTTTATTGCAGGAATTGAGAATTTAGGTGATAAAAGCAAAAATCATAAAAAGGAGCGAATTTGGAGCAAAATCATGCAATTTGTGCTGAGTCGCCGACGGCGAGATCGAGCCCGCCGAAGGCGAGGTTACGAGAAGAAAATTCTGAAGAATTTATAACTGTCTCACTGACAGCGAGCCCGAGCCCGCTGACAGCGAGCTAGAGCGGTTTGAAGATCTTCTAGAAGCCTCACCGACAGCGAGGTAGTTCGTCGCCGACGGCGAGCTAGTTCAAATGGCTCAGATACATTGAACCTGGACACCTTTTTGAAGGGATGCTTACACACCTCTTGGTCCTTTGCTCACCTCTATATATAGAAGTCGAAATTAAATCTTTAGGGTGTGTTCTAAGTGTTCTAAGTGTTCTAAGTGTTCTAAGTGTGTTATTGTGTCCAGTGTGTGTGCAGTCTTTTGGGTCTTAGGGAGTCTTTGAGTGTTATAAGTGAGTTATTTTGAGTTTTTAGTGAGTTAGTGAGTTTTTAGTGAGTTTTCTCGTACTTGGAAGGAAGAGTCGAAAGAAGCTATGAGGAGTCCGCTTGGAGATAAATTAAGATAAGTATTTGTATTTAATGTTTTTAACTTTAAATGAAATCCATGCTTAGTTTAGTTTCCATGCATTTTGAGTAGTTTATTTAGTCTTTCTCCCTGTTATGAAATTAAGTGATTTTATGAACTAAAAATAGAAGTATTTATATATATATATCAATAAATTGTGATAATTTTTACTTAAAACTTAATTTACTTTTCAAACTGGCCATTTGATTTGTTAAAATATGTTGATTATCAACTATAGTAAAAATTACATCTGATATTCGGGGAATTCAAAAGCCTTGGAAGGAAGGTGCAAATAAATAAGGAAATAATATCACTGGGCGTAGAATTGAGCATTTTAATGTGACAGACTAAAATATTCAATTCGGTCCTATTGTTTGAAAGCTGAAGTGTAGATGTTAGCCCTCAGGCGAGGGGAACGTGGGAGCTGCGAAGTGGCACTCGGTATCCTCCCGAACTCTAGCCGCAGATTCGCAATCAAACATAGGATTAGTCAATATTCTTTACACTCGGACCAAAGGGTAAAGAATAGGAATGCTCCTATTTGTCACAATACCTTGAAATTATCTATTTAAATTCATCAATCATTTAAATTTCTAAACAAGGGGAAAGATACTTTTTTTGAATAGTTAAGACTTATTTAGCAATTAGTTTTATTTCCTGCACTTTCAATTCGTATTAATTTTCTACTTAGTTAATTTATCTAATTAAAATACTTAGTTTATTTATTGCGCTTAAATTCAGAATTCCAAATTTTCGTATATTATTATTATTATTATTATTATTATTATTATTATTATTATTATTATTATTTTAAAATTAGCTGTTATTTAATTTTCTCTTTCCCTGTGGGATCGATAACCAGGACTCCACTAGAGCCCTGTATTACTTGATACGATACGTATACTTGCGTAGCATCCACAACATAAACAATCACAATTCTATACATTTAATATAGCGGGGTCAAGTTTTTGGCTTCGTTGCAATCAAATTAAAATATCATAATATAAATTTGTGGGTCAAGTTTTTGGCGCCGTTGCCGGGGAAAGTAAGAAAAATTTACTAAAGTAACGGACTATTTTAAAATAATCATAATAAATAAATTAATATCTATTCAAAAATTGTATGCGCAAATTTGGAAACGAAAATTTAATACCTTACGATTCTGAATTAGAGCGTACAATTAAAAGAATTAGAAAACAAAAGAAACAAATTATAAATTTATCACAAATGGCGAATATTCCTGAAATTCAAAATATGAACCAACAAATACAATTAAGAGATTATGCCAACCCTACATCGATTGAAATTCATTTAACTATTCAAAACCCTGATGTAGCTGCTAATTCATTTGAACTTAAACCTGCAATTATCCAAATGGTACAAAACAATCAATTTAGTGGTTCACCTACTGAAGATTCTAACTTACATCTTGCTAGTTTTCTAGAACTTTGTGCTACTTTTAAATATCAAGGAGTATCTGACGATGCTATAATACTTAGACTTTTCTCTTTTTCATTAAGGGATAAGGCTAAAATGTGGTTGAATTCGTTAAGACTCTGGATCTATTAAAACTTGGGGAGAATTATCACAAAAATTTCTATCCAAATATTTTCCACCATCTAAAACTCGCTAAGTTTAGAAATGATATAACTTCTTTTTGTCGGATAGATGGAGAATCAATATATGAATCTTGAGAGAGATTTAAGGAAATTCTTAGGAAATGCCCACATCATGCGCTACCGTATTGGCCGATTATTCAAACCTTTTATAATGGATTGGTAGGATCTTTAAGATCAATCATCGATGTCGTCGCTGGAGGTTCATTAATGTCTAAACCATTTGATGAAGCTTATGCACTAATCGAAGAAATGGCAACAAATAATTTCCAATGGCCTGCTGATAGAGTAAATCCGAAAAAATAGCCAGCATTCATGAAAATGATGCAATATCTATGTTAGCTTCTCAAATTGCTGCTATATCTAAGAAATTAGATCATTTTAGAATGAACTACTCTCCTACTCTAGAAGAAAACTCATCTGAACAAATCATAGAATCTCAATCTAATTATGAAACTTTAAATGCTATTAATAATAGAACTAATAACCCTTATTCAAACTATTATAATCCTGGTTGGAAAACTCATCCAAATTTTAATTGGAATAACACATCTAATCAACAATGGATAAATTAACCTAATCAAGCAAATCCAAACTATAAACCTAATTACCCACCTGGATTTAATAACAATAACCCTCAATTCAAAGATAAGAAATTATCTATGGATGAATTAATTTTGAATATGGGTCATCAACTACAAAATCAAGGAAATCAACTACAAATTCAAGGAAATCAATTACAAATTCAAGGAACATCTATTAAAAATATCGAAACTCAACTTGGACATATTGCTATCGCACTAAATAATAGAATACCTGGAACTTTTCCTAGTAATGTGGAAATAAATCCTAAAGATCAAGGAAAAGAACAAATTTAAGCAATACAACTAAGGAGTGGAAAAGAATTAGAACCTCAAATTCAAAAAGAACTTAAAAGCCAAAATGAGGAAGTGGAAATTGAAAAGGAAACAATTCAACAAGATTCAAACTTGGAACATTCTTTAATACCTATGAAAATTTCTGTTGAAAAACCTCCACCACCATTTCCTCAACGACTAGCTCAACATAAAAAAGATAAACAATTTGCTAAATTCCTTGAAATATTAAAGAAATTAACAATCAATATACCTTTTGTCGAAGCTTTAGATAAGATGCCAAATTATGTAAAATTTATGAAAGATATTCTAAATAAGAAAAGAAAATTCACTGATAATGAAACAAGTCGCACTTAGTGAAGAGTGTAGTGCTATTATTCAGAAGAAGCTTCCTGAAAAATTGAAAGATCCCGGTAGTTTCACTATACCCTGCGCTATAGGAGAAAAATTTTATGGAAAAGCTTTGTGTGACTTAGGAGCAAGCATCAATCTAATGCCTCTATCAATTTTTAAGAGATTAGGATTAGGAAAAATTACACCTACTTCAGTAACCCATCAATTAGCTGATCGGTTGGTTACCTATCCTAAGGGAGTTATTGAAAATGTGTTAGTAAAGGTGGATAAATTTATCTTCCCAGTAGATTTTATTGTTTTAGATATGGAGGAAGATAAAGAAATTCTTATCATTTTAGGAAGATCATTTTTAGCTACTGGAAAAGCTATGATTGATGTTCGAAAGGAGAATTAACTATGAGAGTAAATGACCAAAAAGTTACCTTTAATATTGCAAAATCAATGAAATATCCCGCGCTAGAAAAAGATGATGAATGTTTTCGGATGGAAATACTTGAACATTTACAACGCGAACATTTTAAGGAATATTACGAAGATAAATTAGAAAAAGAAAATACTGAATTAATTGAAGATAATAATGAAGAACTAGATTATATTCAAGAAAGATTTGAATTTTTGGATAATACTGAAAACACTGACAAGAATATAGTTCCATCAATTATTAAACCTCCTAAACTTGAGCTAAAAATATTACTCCGATCATTCGAAATATGCTTATTTAGGTAATTCTTTAACTTTACCAGCTATTATTTCATCCGCATTAAACGAATCTCAAGAACAAAAACTTTTAGAAACTTTTAAAAAATATAAGAAAACTTTTGGTCGGACTTTAGCGTGATATTAAAGGAATTAGTCCTTCAATATGTATGCATAGAATTATTTTAGATGATGAACATAAACCTAAAGCAGCATCCCCAAAGGAGATTAAACCCGATAATGAAAGAAGTAGTTAAGAAAGAAATTTTAAAATGGTTAGATAATGGTATTATATATCCTATTTCCGACGAGTGCTTGGGTAAGCCCAATTCACTCGTGTTCCTAAGAAGGGAGGAGTGACCGTCACCGTCAATGAAAATAACGATCTTATTCCTATAAGACAAGTTACCGGTTGGCGTATATGTATCGATTATAGGAAATTAAATACCGCCACCAGGAAAGATCACTTCCCTTTACCATTTCTAGACCAGATGTTAGATAGATTAGCTGGACATAAGTATTTTTGTTTTCTAGATGGATACACCGGTTATCATCAAATACAAATTGCTCCTCAGGATCAAGAGAAAACTACATTTACTAGTCCTTATGGAACTTTCACTTATAGATGAATGCCTTTTGGATTATGTAATGCACCAGCAACATTCCAGAGATGTATGATGTCTATATTTAGTAAGTTAATTGACAATGGAATAAAAGTATTTATGGATGATTTTTCTGTATTTGGAACATCATTTGACACATGCTTAACTCATCTTAAAAATGTATTAGAAGTATGTGAGAAAACAAATTTAGTTCTAAATTGGGAGAAATATCAATTTATGGTTTCGGGCGGCATTGTATTAGGGCATAAAATTTCGGAAAAAGGCATGGAAGTGGACCCTGCAAAAATTCAAGTTATAGCTAAATTACCACCTCCAACTACGGTAAAAGGGGTAAGAAGTTTTCTGGACATGCTCGGATTCTACGGACGCGATATAAATGATTTTTCAAAAATTACTAAACCTCTATGCCAACTTCTCGAAAAGGACAAGAAATTTGAATTTACAATCGAATGCCCGAATGCTTTTGAACTCTTAAAAGAAAAATTAATTACAAGACCTATAATAGTTTCACCTAACCGGGAGAAACCATTTGAGCTTATGTGTGATGCTAGTGATTATGTCGTAGGAGCAGCTTCTTGGGCAAAGATATGAAAAGATTTTTAAAGTTATATACTATGCTAAGTAAAACTCTAAATAATGCCGAAATAAATTATACAATTACGTAAAGAGAATTATTAGCAGTAGTATATGGTTTTAATAAATTTAGACCTTATCTGATTGGAACAAAAAATATCGTGCATACTGATCATTCTGCTATCAAATATTTAATGCAAAAGAAAGATTACAAACCAAGATTAATTAGATGGATGCTATTAATGCAAGAATTCGATTTTGAGATCGTTAATAAGAAACGAACTGATAATCAAATTGTGGATCATTTATCAAGATTAGAAAATCATGAATTATCCGATATTGAAAATGAAATTATGACATGATTTTCCTAATGAACAACTATATAATATCAATGAGTGGAAAATACCATGGTATGCTGATATAGTAAACTATATAGTTAGTAATATTTTACCACCTATGCTAACTTTGCAACAACAGAAAAAATTCATCCATAATACGAAAACTTATTTTTGGGATGAACCATATTTATATAAGCAATGTAAGGATTTAATTATTAGAAGATGTGTACCTTATGAAGAAACTGAACCAATTATTCAAAAATGTCATGATTCTAATTTTGGAGGACATTTTGGGACTCGATAAAACTACTTATAAGATTCTACAATCTGGATTTTACTCGGCCTACTCTATTTAGATATGTATACAGATATATTAAAACTTGCGATAAATGTCAAAGAGTAGGAAATATATCTAGAAGAAACGAAATGCCTCTAAATTTTATATTAGAAGTTGAAATTTTTGATGTTTGGGGATTAGATTTATGGGACCTTTTATTCCTTCGTTTGGAAACTCATATATATTAGTAGCTGTTGATTATGTTTCCAAATGGATTGAGGCACAAGCTTTACCTAGGTGTGATGCTAAGAGTGTTTCAAAATTTCTGATGAAAAATATTTTTACTAGATTTGGAATGCCGAGAGTGATTATCACCGACGGAGGAACTCATTTTAGAAATAAATACATTCACAAACTAGTAGAAAAATACAATATTACTCATAAGATATCCATCGCTTATCATCCACGTACTAATGGATTAGCTCGAAGTATCTAATCGTGAGATTAAACGTATTTTAGAAAAATCCGTAAACCCAAATAGGTTAGATTGGTCTATTAGATTAGACAATCGCATTATGGGCTTATAGGATCGCTTATAAAACTCCGATTGGAATGACTCCTTACGAGGTTATATATGGAAAAACATGCCACTTACCAGTTGAATTAGAACATAAAGCATATTGGGCGATTAAAGAATTTAATTATAATATGAAGGAAGCTGGTGAGAAAAGATTGCTGCAATTAAATGAATTAGAAGAATTAAGAAATGAATCATATGATAATGATCAAATTTATAAAGAAAAGATGAAATTATGGCATGATCGGAAGATTAATCAGAGAAATTTTGAACCAGGACAGGAAGTTTTGTTATATAATACTAGATTGAAATTATTTCCTGGAAAATTGAAGTCTCGATGGTTAGGACCTTTCACCATAACTCAAATATTTTCATACGGAACTATAGAAATCGAAGATCCAAAAACTGGACATAAATTTAAAGTTAATAGACATAGATTAAAACCATATTTCGAAGGTATAAGACCTAACTATAAAGAGGTTTTAATGCTTAGTCGACCTGATTAATAATTGAAATTAGGTCGGGCTGACGACGTTAAACCAAGCGCTTTATGGGAGGCAAGCCATATTAGTTATCTATTTTTATTGTATCTTAATAGTTAGTTTATATTATTGAAACTTTACTACTCAATTTTTATTAAGAATCGTCACATATTCGAACCATTATGATGAGAAAAGAAATTATTCGATTTAGAGCGAAATTGGACATTATTTTGGAATCTCGCCGACGGCGAGGTCGATACTCGCCGACAGGCGAGGTTCGCGCCTAATTTAATTCGGTTTATTTATCGAGCTCCACGACGATGAGAAACGAGCCCGCCGACGACGAAGAACCCGAAAGGCGGTTTTATGACTGAGTCGCCGACGGCGAGAAACTTCTCGCCGACAGCGAGGAAGTTATAAAAATGAGTTATATATACTTTAAATGCCAATTTGGACGGTTTCAACAACAAATCCTTAGTGAAAAACCATTCTTAAACCATTCTAAGTCTGCCTTCTTCACTAGAATTCATTCCATTCACCATAATGGCCTCCAAATTCTTAGATTCTTCTAAATCCGGAGTGTTTAACCGGAGGAAATTTGTGAGTGCGGAAGCGCAACGGATCTTCAACAAGGTTTTGGTAAAGAAAAGAGTTATCAAGAAACGGGATTTGTCAATCGAGGATTAGAGAATTCCACTACGAAGATAGAAGAAATGATCGCGCAGCAGCACTGGGAGGTATTCTGTTACACTACGTCTGTCGTTGTTATTCCAGTTGTGAAAGAGTTCTACTCTAACTTACATGCGATCAACAATGGGAATATCTACGTCCGAGGAAGATGGGTGACGTTTACTCCATCAAGATTAAATGAGTTATTCTCTATAGAAAACACCCCGGTATGTCACTATTCAAATTTTGTGCCTTCTCGGTATAATATGAATGAGATATTTCGATATCTGACTGATGAAATGGAAGATTGGGAAATGCGTGAAGACGGGTATGTTAGTTTCTCTGCATCACTTTTGAATCCTGTCTCGAAGCACTGGCACTTTTTCATCTCATCTAAATTGTTACCTACTATGAGGGCAAACAAGGTTTCGAAAGAATGCACTATATTGAATTATTGTATACAAATTGGATTGCCTATTGATGTGGGATCAATAATTGTTAAGTCTGCATTTGGTTTAATTGTGCATGGGTCGGCTCACTGGACTAGGACACCCATCTACTATTTTTGCATTATGCGATCGGTACCGTGTTTCTTATGAAGCTTGGGAAAAGGTTCTGTTACCTTGGAAACCGCTTGATCCTACAGATATGTTCCCTACTTTGGACAATAATGAAGACATTACATTTATCTCTGATAGAGCTTCACCGAATAATCCTATAGCAAGGCCTATTTCAGATAAAATGGAGTTACTTATGAAGAAAATTAATGGAATGGAGAAAGAACTACAGAATGTGAGAGATTTAATCGACAATATATCTAATTTATTTAATCACATTGACTGGAGGATGAAGGAACACTTCGATCATTCTGGACACTTGGAAGCTAGCTTTCTTCATTTACTGAGACAGAAGGGTTGGATCATCGAAGAATCTGCTTCGGAATTTCCCTTCAGTGCCTTTCTATAACTTATTTGTGCATCATCGTCATATCGGAAATATCGTAGAAGATGAAGATTCGACATTGAAGAGTAGTAGTAAAGATTTCCATAGTATGTTTATGTTTATGTTATTTGATTTGATTTAGATTTTTATTATGTGTGGAGTGATGATTTGAATATCTCAAACTTAATTGAGATATGTGTCATAGTTTTGTATCAGCATTTAGTGTGTCGTGGTTTGGCTTGCGATGCTAATTAGTAGTAAGGATTGAAGTTTGAAGTTTGATTATAGAGTTTAAATTATGTTAGTTTGTATATCCCATGGATTTCAATATTAAAGTTAATTTGTTGTGTTGTGTGAATTTGTTTGTGCATAAGTAGCTAATCTTCATATTAAATTAATAAATGATGTGACCGAAAATATAATATAAGACAAATCAAGGACGAAAATGAGTGACGAATTTCAGAAATTTAAAATTTTTGGAATCTCGCCGACGGCGAGAAAAATCCCGCCGACAGCGAGATCGATCTCGCTGACAGCGAAGAATTTCTCGCCGACAGCAGATTTTTCCCGAGAGTTTTTGGTTCCGAAAAATATTAGCTCGCCGACGGCGAGAAAAATCTCGCTGACAGCGAGGTCGGAAAAAAACATATATTTGACCGGTCAAAAACACTATTAATCATCCTCAACCTCTCATTTTCGCAAAAACCGACCTAGGGCTTGAGAAATCTTGGATTTGAAGCGATTTCATCACTCAAAAACACCGGATTTCATCTTCTCTTGGTAAGTGCTTCACTCCTATACAAAAATTTTTGATTTTCACCATATATTTTCACCACATTGTAAATTTTGGGAAAAATCAAAATGTGGAAGAAATATTCGGTGGAAATCCATGGAAATTGATTTAAATTGCTTATAAATGTTGTAGGAAGCCTTCTTAGGATTATTTTTAAGTTTAGTGAAAATTTTCACAATTTTCACAAATCGATCGTATGGCTCCACGATAAAAATGTCGAGTAGAGTTCTTCGAAAACCGACTCATCAATGCACGAGCACAGGGTGCATTGCGGATCGGGTATTCAAAAATCCGGGAGGAGAAGTAGAGCGGATTATAAAGGAACGAGGTTGGGAAAATTTCTGCTATGTTCAGTATAGAGCAGTATCGTAGAAGTGGTGAAAGAATTTTATGCCAATTTGACTGTCGCTGAAGATGCACCAGTAAAGGTACGAGGGTTTTTTGTAGATTTCAATGCTGCAAGAATTAACGCGTTCTATGAAGTTCATGACTAGCACTTTAGAGAGTATGAAACTTTTGGAACAATGGAAGGACCACTGGAGGAAGTCATTAAATTTCTCACTGATGGGACCGGAGTTTGGAAAATTAAGCAGTAGGAAAGAGTGAATTTTCCTCTTTCTATATTAAATGCAGTCTCCAAAGCCCGGCATTACTTTATTTGTTCTACTCGTTACCCACATATCACCATAGTGAGGTAACACGAGATAGAGCAATTCGAATTTCGTACTCGAATAACGGAAGCATCAACATCGGGAGAGTTATTTATCAAAATATCCCGGCCACTCCTCAAAATGAGAGTGGAGTCGGATCGGGCCACCTTGGATCGATTTTTGCACTCCGTCAACTCTCCGGAGTTGAGGCTAGAGATGATGAAGAATGGGTGGAACCTATGAAACCACTTACGACTCGCTAACATTAAGAAGTATGAGTCTCATGAAGGGTGGAGATCGAAGTGAGAAGTTATTTCACTCAGTCCAGTAGAGATATACCCTCTACTAGCTATGAGCCTCCTGAGCCTACCACCCCTACCTTACAAGATCTGATGAATGAATTGACTCTGTTAGTTAATTGCATTTGTTTTTATGTTAAATAGGATGTTAGTTTTTCTTTAATATGTTTTTATTTTATTTTGTATTATTTTATGTTTTTAAAATTGTTATTCTGTTAGTTCAATTGTTTTTAATATGTAGTAATTCATATGTGTAGTGTAGAGTTATTTTAATTGTTGTGTTTAATACTTATCTTAGATTTTATCCCTGCATTTTCTTTAAATTGTTATATACATATGGAGAATACTAACAGTACAGGTTCAATGAAAAATGAAAAAGCCTGCAAAAATTTCAAAGAAAAAAGAAATACCTAAACTTCAAAGTTATGATTTATTTACTTTCCTTCTTATTCATTATTTAGAGTAGATATAAAACTTTAAGCTTGGGGGGGGAGTAAAAAAATGCAAATTTAGTTATTAACTTGTTCTCAATTTCTATTTTCAAATTATTATAAAATGATTTTTATAGCAAATTTTTCAATTTGAATTAATATGAATTATTTTATTTAATTATTATAAAAGGTTAAATGAAATATTTCTAGTGCTTTAATTGATTAAATAGAATAAAATATTTGGTTAAAGGGAATAAGAATATAGTAAACTATTTTTAGTATGGAAAACTATATTCTAAAATTAAAATTCTTAAGTATTCAAGTGAAAAAGAAAAGATTGAAAATCAATGAAGTAAAAACAATGAAGTATATATAAGCTAAGAAATATTTCTAAGTTTCAAATTTAGGAAAATGAAAATGAAGTTCAAAATTATTAACGAGCTCTCAGATACAAAGAATCCTCATTAAAAAAAAAAGAAAAAGAAAAGAAAAAGAAAAAGAAAAGAAAAAGAAAAAGAAAAAATGAGGAGAAGCTTCGAGGAGATGCCTTATCAAAAATCGGCTTCATTTGAATTAACCTAAAGGGAAAAACTTAATATTTCCAAACTTATGTTTATGGATTAGAATTTTACCTAATAGTATTTTCTTGAATTTCTTATCATATGAATATCTTAAGAAGTTATTCTTTTAAATATAGTCATTCCTGAAATGAATAGTAAGCTAGAAATCTTAGATCTGATAACTAAATAATTTATTTCTATAATATTAATTAAATTACATGAATTATTTTTATTTAACTTTATTATGATATTAATTAATCTAATTTATACTTATTTAAATTCGAAAAATCTTATTATAAAACTCATTATTTTTATGTAGTACTAAAATTACTTCGAGGACAAGTAATAAGTAAGTTTGGGGGATTTTGATCACTGAAAAATTTATTAAGAAATTCATACCTATTTTTTATGAAATTGCACTTTAAAGAAGGGTATTTTCTTTATTTTATTGCAGGAATTGAGAATTTAGGTGATAAAAGAAAAAATCATAAAAAGGAGCGAATTTGGAGCAAAATCATGCAATTTGTGCTGAGTCGCCGACGGCGAGATCGAGCCCGCCGACGGCAAGGTTACGAGAAGAAAATTCCGAAGAATTTATAACTCGTCTCGCCGACAACGAGCCCAAGCCCGCCGACAGCCGAGCTAGAGCCGGCTCGAAGATCTTCGAAGCCTCGCCGACAACTGAGGTAGTTCGTCGCCGACGGCGAGCTAGTTCAAATGGCTCAGATACATTGAACCTGGACACCTTTTTGAAAGGATGCTTACACACCTCTTGGTCCTTTGCTCACCTCTATATATAGAAGCCGAAATTAAGTCTTTAGGGTGTGTTCTAAGTGTTCTAAGTGTTCTAAGTGTTCTAAGTGTGTTATTGTGTCCAGTGTGTGCAGTCTTTTGGGTCTTAGGGAGTCTTTGAGTGTTATAAGTGAGTTATTTTGAGTTTTTAGTGAGTTAGTGAGTTTTTAGTGAGTTTTCCTGTACTGGAAGGAAGAGTCAAAGGAACTGCGAGGAGTCTGCTTGGAGATAAATTAAGATAAGTATTTGTATTTATTGTTTTTAACTTTAAATGAAATCCATGCTTAGTTTAGTTTCCATGCATTCTGAGTAGTTTATTTAGTATTTCTCCCTGTTATGAAATTAAGTGATTTGATGAACTAAAAATAGAAGTATTTATATATATATCAATAAATTTTGATAATTTTTACTTAAAACTTAATTTACTTTTCAAACTGGTCATTTGATTTGTTAAAATATGTTGATTATCAACTATAGTAAAAATTACATCCGATATTCGGGAATTCAAAAGCCTTGGAAGGAAGGTGGAAATAAATAGGGAAATAATATCACCGGGCGTAGAATCGAGCATTTTAGTGTGACAGACTAAAATATTCAATTCGGTCCTATTGTTTGAGAGCCGAAGTGTAGATGTTAGCCCTCGAAGCGAGGGGAACGTGGGAGCTCTTAAGTGGCAGTCGGTATCCTCCCGACTCTAGCCGCGATTCAGTAATCAAACATGGGATTAGTCAATATTCTTTACACTCGACCAAAGGGTAAAGAATAGGAATGCTCCTATTTGTCACAATACCTTGAAATTATCTATTTAAATTCATCAATAATTTAAATTTCTAAACAAGGGGAAAGATACTTTTTCCGAATAGTTAAGACTTATTTAAGCAATTAGTTTTATTTCCCGCACTTTCAATTCGTATTAATTTTCTATTTAGTTAATTTATCTAATTAAAATACTTAGTTTACTTTATTGCGCTTAAATTCAGAATTCCAAATTTTCGTATATTATTATTATTATTATTTTAAAATTAGCTATTATTTAATTTTCTCTTTCCTCGTGGGATCGATAACCGGACTCCACTAGAGCCCCGTATTACTTGATACGATACGTATACTTGCGTAGCATCCACAACATAAACAATTACAATTCTATACATATAATATAGCGGGGTCAAGTTTTTGGCTTCGTTGCAATCAAATTAAAATATCATAATATAAATTTGTGGGTCATATACCAAAACTTAAGTTTGGGGGAAGGGAAAATACATTCAAATTTAAATTTTATTTGTCCTTAAAGAGCTAATATTTTCTTAAAATAAAAATTTTTTAACATAACTTAAGGAATGGAGAATCTATTTAAGATCACTTTTATTTTTGAAATTATAAACAATTTAGTGAACTTAACCAAAATTTTAATAACTTTGATTGATTTTAAGAATAGAATTATTTAGCTTAAAGAAGAATAAGATTAAGGAATTTTTTTATTCATGGTAGAAATAATGACATTTTAGAAGTATTAAGTAATCAAAAATTATCACTTGAAAAAAGAAAAAATTGAAAATCTTTTTGAATTTTTATTCATGTTATAATAATTAAGTGGAAATGTATAAGTTTTGAAAATATAAGTTAAGGATAGTGAAGTTCAAAATCATTAACAGGCTATCCATATATAGTAATCCTCTCTATTTATAAAAAAAAGAGAAGAGAGGAGAAGGTTTTTCAAGAAGATCTTTTTCTTGTAAATAATCTATGAGATCTTAATATAATAAACTTCTATTATTTTCAAAATGGATGAAAATTTTTAAATCTTATGATTTGGTAGTTGAATATTCTTTAAATTCTTAAAATTAAACCTAGTTAGTGAAATTGGGTTAATAATTTACTAAAGACTTTATAAAATCAAAAATTATAAGGAATCTTAAATATTTATCTTTTATTCCAAAGGTTATACATTTTATATAGTAAAAAGGGTTACTTGAGGACAAGTAATATTTAAGTTTGGGGGATTTTGATCCATGAATAAAATATCTATTTTTATGCCTTGATTTTTATCAATTTCTAAGGATATTATGCTTTAATGAAAGGTATTTTTATGTTTTTGGATGTAGGTGATGTAAAAAGGTCCAAAAAAAGGAAAAATGGTGAAAAAGGAGCAAAAAGGAGCAAAAATGGAGCAAAATACAAGAATTATAAAAAATTATGGCATGGCGCCTAGGCGCTAGAAGTTGGCGCCTACGCGCCAGACTCGATACAGAAACTGTCAAGTTTTTTATGACTTTTGGAAGATTATTTTGACGAAGTGAGCGGTTATTGTACATTCTAGAAGACTGGAAATTGTTCCTTGATAATAGGACATGTGATACATTGCATTTGGACGCTCCAAAATGGTTTTAATCGCGAAGAGGTGCGAGCCAAAGTGAAGAGGTACGAAGAACTGGACGCGGTGTCCGGTGCCTAAGCTCCAGATTCTGGCGCCTAGGTGCCAGACAGACCTTCTAGAAGATTCATTGAATTTGGACATGTTTTGAAGAGGTGCCTCAAGGAGCCTATAAATAGGAGTCCACTCCTTCAGAAAATGGCGCCCCCATTGTATCCCCTATCTCTTAGCCACTTTAGGATCTCTCATCCTTAGAGAGAGAAATAGAGAGAGAAATTTAGGGCCACTTTTATTTAGTTTAGTGAGTTTATTTTCAAGTTGTTGCATTTGGAGTTCATTACACTCGTGGAGTCAGTAGGAATTAGAAAATCCGTAGAAGGAATATTTGAGATAAGTATTTTATTTTTGATTCAAAGTTTATTTATTATGTTTTGCTGTTTATATTCAATGTTTTCTGAGTAGTTAGTTTACTTTCTTCCTTCAACTATGAAAAGATAAATAAGATAATATAAAATTCGATAGAGAATTGAAAATCAAAATATTTTCAAAACATTGTGATGATATTAATACTTGATCTTACTTTACTTTTTAAATTGGCCATTTAAATTGTTAAAACCTGTTGAAGAGTTTTGAGACCTAGAAGGAGAAGAACTCTTAACTTATAGATGTCACATGAATCCTTGGGTAGTCGAAGGCCATGCGCGGGCTATTCAAGGTAAAGTGAAAATAAATAGGAATATAAGATTTAAAGGGAGTAGAATTGATAAGTTTTTAGAGTGACAGACTAAATTCTTATAATTTGATTTATAGATAAGGAAAGGGTCACTAGTAGGGCCGACCAAAGCCACCCTTGGACATCTAGTAGTGTGAGCCTAGATTAACCCATTCTACTAACAATACATCCGGACCTGATCTGTAGATTAGCCAATGTTCTTTGTGCCTGGATCAAAGGGTAAAGAATATAAATGCTTCTATTTGGCACAATACCATAAAATAGATTCTCCAACGAATATTAAATTATCTTAAAAATCTTGGATTAATTGAAATGAAGAAAGTTGTTTGTTTTATATAGTTTTCACAAAATCATTTTCTTATTATTTTTTTCTTTATCTGCATCTAGTAAATTAAAGGTAATTTATAGTTAGATTAAAATACAAAAAGATTTTGAAATACAATAATTAAAAATTTATTACCCTTTTTCCCTGTGGGATTGATACTGGGGTCTTTGTTTCAAAGCCCTTTATTACTTGAAACGATACGTATACTTGCGTAGTAACCAAAAAGTATATAAAATATTTTTCTTTAAAATTATATTTTGCTATATAAACATATATTTAAAAAGTATTAATCACTAACGGCCTCTTATTCAGTAGAAATCAAGTTTTATTTAATGTTATTGCCGTAAATTAAAATTTGATACACATCTATATAGCAAGTTATTCCGGGTCAAGTGTTTCGCGCCTTTGCCAGAAATTAAATTTTCTAGCAGTGGTAACAAATTCTTGTATTTGGAAATACAAAAATCGGGTCACCTAACACTAGCTTCTGAACCTATTCATAAGAAAATTGAAGCCATTGCAACAATAACTCAGAATAATTTTCTCATATATTCCCAAATAAGGAGCATGCATGTTGATTGGCTTGTCAAGAAAAGTGCCTATTTCCATATTATTGTTGTTGATACAAATACTCGTCCTTGTTATGTCTTTTTTCATCAAAGGAGATTTGATTCCACTTCCTTTTGTTAGAGCACCTAAATGATGCATTATCTTTGTGCTTGTCTTTGATATTGCTTTTTCCATAATATATATTAGAAAATTTTAGTTCAAGATCATTTGTTTTTGCTTAAAATGAAATTAGAATTAGGAATTACTAACTAAAATGCATATGTACAATGACTCAGCAGATTCAATTTTGTTGATACATCTAATATCAAATAGAGATAATACTACATAATGCTCAGGGATCAGGTAACTACCTGCCTCCTCCGCCATTGGTCTCCAACTGATCGTCCCTTTACAATACACGATCATGAAGAGAATGAGGTAACGTTTTTTCCAATTTCTTGAGTGCTTCTATATGTCATTGAGTGTTCATATCCTTTTATTACTCAATACATCTAATTCAGTTCTTGAAGGAATCTAGCAACACTATTTGAGAGTCTATTTTCTGGACGAGTCCAATAACATTCCTCTACAGTGTGCATCTGTGTTGGAATAGATGAAGGATGTAAAATGTTGTTGTATGAGCAAGTTAGGCATTTAAACCTATGCTTCTCTGGGGACTGGCAATTACTTACATCAACAGGCACCAAAATTAGTAATCATATTGCTCTAATAACTATTTGGAATGTGAGAATATGTACGAACTATTCTCAGCCTCATTACATGAGCACTTTGACATAATGAAATCTCCATAATAGGCCATATTGAAGATAAAATCTGGTAGAGTTTCACTATGGATAATTTGGCATACAAAAAATATCAGACGCAACCCCTATTTATAGAAAACTAGTGTTGTAGTGGCGAACATGGTGTCAAAGCACTAAGTTTAGATGGTAACTCCTCAGAATGGTTACCATAAATATTATGGTGGGGGAATCATGTTACTTAAGCCTAAGTCTATCGTGTGTCTTCATTTGATGTGATTGGACATCAACAATGACATTGAAAAGATTGAACACCTTCCTGGACATAGGGTGCCCTGAAACTGTAAATAATAATTGTTCATTTTTAGGTGTGTGTCCCATTGCTTTCAAAGATGCATTACTGGCTTTAGAGCCATTTCACCGAGCTACATTTTGTGGCTTTGTGTCTGAGAAGCCTGCTGTAGATGTGTAAGCCCATGAAAATCTAAAGATGGAATTTTCACCTTGAAAAAAGCAAAAAATAATACACATAATAGACCTTCCAACAAACATGTTATGTCCTTAATGACACAACGCACTTATTGTCAAGCTTTGACAAAATATAATGGAATATTTTGGGCTTTGCTAATCCATGTGCAGTTTTGAGCTCACTTTTGTGAAGATCATTTCTAAACCATGTTGAGGAAGGGAATCTACCAATTCTAACTCCCTAAATCTCAATGATAGTCACTAAACCCTAATGACTAGGGTAAAACCCTATAAATCTTTTTTTAACCCAAATTTTAATGACATCTTAAATTGATCAAATCAATAATGACGAACCTTAATCTGATCAATTATTAACCCGGTAGGTCAACCTTTGACCTAAAAAGTCAACTTTGGCCAAAATGGTCAAATTCTGACCTAATGACCACCTCATTGACCCAATAAGTCAACCTTTGACCTAAAAAGTCAACTTTGGTCCAAATGGTCAATTTCTGACCTCATGACCACCTTATTCACCCAACAGGTCAACCTTTGACCTAAAAAGTCAACTTTGGTCAAAATGGTCAAATTCTAACCAAATGACCAGCTCATTGACCCAACAGGTCAAACTTTGACCAACAAGTTAACTTTGGTCAAGATGGTCAATTTCTAACCAAATGACCACCCTACTGACCCAAATGGTCAACCTTTAACCCAAAAGTTAAAATTGGCCAAAATCATCAACCCAAGACCTAAAAACCACCACATTAATCTCATTGGTCACCTCATGACCTAAAAGGACAAATTAGGTCAAAATGGTCAAACCATGACCTCATGACTATAAGAATTGATTTGAAGGTCAGACATTGACCTAATCGACTTGACATTGGTTAAAATGACCAAAGACTAATCCAAAAGTCACCACATTGACCTTTGGATTGGCTTAAACCCTAAAATTGGTCAACATGACCAAATCAAACACTTAATGACAAAACCTATGGACTTTATGACCAAAGCAACTATGATAAGGTTGGGGAGGCCACATTGGACACCCTTAGACTAGAAATAGTCAGCCTTGGATGCAAGATCAAAGGAGATGAATAGGATGAACGGATGCCATCTGTTTCCGTGTTTTGGAAACAGACGTCTGTGATTAAAACCCGCTGTCTCAGCTGTTTGGATCCTTGCATAGGATCTACCGCGTTTCGACCTGTCCGAGGACACGCAGTAGCTTAAGATTTATCTGGATTTAATTAAATCCAGATAAACCTTAAAACAATCAAAATTATATATCTTGACATAGAAAATCTTAAAAATATAACAAAAATACCCTTGAACTCAGTATGAAGAGAAGAAAATTATGACACCAAAATCATAATTTTATTCTCTGTATTTAATTTTTAAATAATTAAATACTTTCTAGAGTATTTTAATTATTAAAAATTAATTATAAAAGAAAAAAATATGAAAATTTGGGAAAATTATCTCTAGGCCCTTAAGAATATTCCCTGATTTTTTTTAGGCTAGAAAATCCTCTAAGACACTATTTTATAATTTTCAAGACACTTTGTAATTATTTTTAACAATAATTATAAAAATGAAAATTAAGGAAAATAAAATTGAAAAATGGATAAGAAATTTAAGGTGACAGACAATAACCTTAGAATGAAATTCCTAAGCCATTAAACAATTTTAAATGACATTTTTAAGATTAGGTGTAAAATTTATAAATTAATAACTTAAAACCCTAAAAATCTTTTTTTCATTCAACTTAGTCTATTCAATAATAGACTAAGTCAAAATTAAGTCTAACCCAAAATAGACTCAAGCCAAACCCCAATTAGATCTTAGACATCAAATTAAACCTAATTAAAATCTTAATTAACCCATTAAGCCTTAAAACAAAATCAGACCTTAATAAAACTTAAAAACATATTAAACTTAATTAACTTAATTAAGCCTTAATTTCATTAGGTTTAATTTAAAATCCAACTCTAATTAAGTTTAAGGATATATTAAACTTAATTAACTTAATTAAACCTTAATTACATTAAGTTTAATTCAAAATTAAATCCTAATTAAATATAAGGATATATTAAACTTAATTAATCAAAAATTAAATTTTAATTAAGTTTAAGGACATAATAAACTCAATTAATTCAAAATTAAACTTTAATTAAATTTAAGGACATATTAAACTTAATTAACCCCTTAAACCTTAGTTACATTAGGTTTAAGTAAAAATTAAACCCAAATTAGGTTTAACCGACATTAAACCAAATTAATCAACTTAAACCTTACTTACATTAGGTTTAAGTAACCATTATACCCTAATTAGTTTTAACCCGCATTAAACATAATTAATCAACTTAAATCTTACATTAGGTTTAAATAATTATTAAACCCTAATTAAGTCTAACACATTAGACTTAATTAAACCATTAAACCTTAACCAACTAAGGTTTAATCAAACTTAAACCATAATTAAGTTTATCACATTAGACTTAATCAAGTCATTAATCCATAACCAAATAAGGTTTAATCAAACTTAAACCATAATTAAGTTTGATACATTAGACATAATCAAACTATTAAACCTTAACCAACTAAGGTTTAACCAAACTTAAACCCAAATTAAGTCTAACACCTTAGACTTAATTAAACTATTAAACCTTAACCAACTATGGTTTAATCAAACTTAAACCATAATTAAGTCTAACACATTAGACTTAATTAAATCATTAAACCTTGATTAACTAAGGTTTAATCACACTTAAAACATAATTAAGTCTAACACATTAGACTTAATTAAATATATAAACCTTAACTAACTAAGATTTAATCAAACCTGGGCCTTAGTTAAGTCCAATACATTAGTCTTAATCAAATTATTAAACCTTTATCCTAGATCAAAGCTTAACTTAAGTCAGAACCTAACTTAGGTTCAACAAGACATGAACCTAAGTTAACCCAAATTTAACTTAAGTCTAACCTATATCAGACTTAATTCAAACCCAACTTAGGATCATTAACTAAAACTTAACTTGGGTCTAACTCATATTGGACTTAAGTTAAACCTAACTTAGGTTCAACATGATATGAATCTAAGTTAATTACTAAACCTAACTTTGGTCCAACCCATATTGGACTTATTTCAAACCTAACTTAGGTTCAAACATGACATGAACCTAAGTTAACTAAAACTTAACTTGGGTCTAACTCATATTGGACTTAAGTTAAACCTAACTTAGGTTCAACATGATATGAAACTAAGTTAAAAACTAAACCTAACTTAGGTCCAACCCATATTGGACTTAAGTCAAACCTAACTTTGGTTCAAACATGACATGAACCTAAGTTAACTAAAACTTAACTTGGGTCCAACTCATACTGGACTTAAGTTAAACCTAACTTAAGTTCAACATGATATGAATCTAAGTTAAAAAACTAAACCAAATTTAGGTCCAACCCATATTAGACTTAACTCAAACCTAACATAGGTTTAAACATGACATGAACCTAAGTTAATTAAAACTTAACTTGGGTCCAACCCATATTGGACTTAAGTTAAACCTAACTTAGGTTCAAGCATGACATGAATCTATGTTAAAAAATAAACTTAACTTGGGTCTAACCCATATTGGACTAAAGTCAAACTTAATTTAGGTTCAAACATGATATGAATCTAAGTTAAACTAAATCTAACTTAGTCCAACCAATATTGGACCTAAGTCAAAACTAACTTAGTTTTAACATGACATGAATCTAAGTCAAAATAAACCTAACTTAAATCCAATCCATATTGAACTTAAATCAAAACTAACTTAAGCTCAATCCACATTGAACTTAATTTAAAATTAGGTTCAATCTGACATAAACCAAAATTAAACCCAAGCTAAAATTTAATTTCAACCCATATTGAACTAAAGTCAAACCCAAACCTTATGTTTAATCTAACTTAAACCTAAGTCAAAATTTTTTAGGTTCAACCCATATTGAACCGAACTTAATTTAGGTTCAATCTAAATTGAATCCAAGTTAACCGACAAGATTAAATAAAAAATATTAGATTCAAATGACATTGAATTTAATTATCAGATTTCTAATTAACTTAACACTTTCAAATGATATTGAATCTAAAATATTAAAATCTAACTTGTTGTTAGATTTTAGACTTAATATTTTTAGATTCAAACGACATTGAATCTAAAATATTAAATTCTAACTTTTTGTTAGATTTTAAGTCTAATCAACATTTGACTTAAAATATTTAGATCCAAGTGACATTGAATCTAAAATATTAAAATTTAACTTTTCGTTAGATTCTAATTCTAATCAATAATAGACTAAACATGTTTAGATTCAAATGATATTGAATCTAAAATATTAAAATCTAACTTTTTTTGCTAGCGTTTAAGTTTGATCAACATTAGACTTAACATTTTAGATTCAAACAACATAGAATCTAAAATATTAAAATCTAAATTTTGATTAGATTTTAAGTATAAATTAATATTAGACTTAACATTTTTGGATTCAAAAGACATCGGATCTAAACATCTAACTTTTTGACATTAAAGCATAACTTAAATCTACATTTTCTTAAATCCAACTAACACTCTTTTTCTTACAGGTTACGAATACGTGTTAGATTTTCTTTGTATATTATAGGGTGTGCTGACTATATTTTACAGGACAATCAAGATGAAATGATGACATTAGTTTCATTTTAGATTTTCTTTGAATGTTATATAACGTGCTAACTTTGTTTTTCAGGACGATATTTCAAAGAGGGAATAACGACATAACAAAATGACAAAACAAAATTGAAACTTTTAAGTTAGCCACAGAACCTAAGACAAATATATAACATGAAATAAAATTACATAACAATAACATGACAAAACAAAACAAAAAATTTTTAAGATAGTCATAAAACCAAAAATAACTACAAAAGGACAATGACAAAACAAATAAAAATAAAATAAAGATATTAACAAAACAACAATAAAATGACATCGACAAAACAAAACAAACACGAAAAAAAACGACATTAACAAAACCAAAATGGTAGTACGTGACACTTATTACGCTTAGGATTAAACTTTGAAATTTACTTCTTTCATCTTGAAACCTCTTAGAAAACAAGTGATTAACATTAATCAGATGTTTTCTTAGACAATCATAATTGTCTAAGATGTAATTAACTATAGGAACTTGCTCCTATAGGAGATTTAAAGAACTCAAGATAGATGTTACATCTAAAAATCTCTGGTTATAAAAATTTCATTATCCATATATAAAACTTCTAGGATAAGACATTCTAGAATTTTCTTTTATAGAGAATAGCACCGACATCTCTTTTTTATTGTTTTCTATCTTATTAGCCTTTATTTTCTTCAAATTTGTTATTATCTAAGGATCCTTTTATAGGATCCAAATAAATGAGAATTATTGAAGATTAGGGCAATATTATAGATAAACATAGTGACGACTTTAAAATGACATTGACATCGACACTGAGAAAATCTCCAAAATGGCTATGAACGTCGATATGCAGTCCTAAACAAAATTGGAAAAAGGATAACTCCATTGGGGAATATGTACACTATTCTTATAGAAAAGTGTCGAAGAGGTGAATCTTGTTAATAGACTCTACCAATGTTGGGCTCTGGTTCCCATGCTTGATAAGCAAAACCAATTGAAAAAGTATTGATTATTTTTAAACTCTCAATTTTTATTAGAGAGAATAATTGAAAAAGTAGGTGATTAGCTTAAAATTCCAATCTAAATTAGAGAAACCAATCAATAACGTAGTTGATGGGCTAAAAGTCTTAATCTTAATTAGAGAGACTAATAAAAAAATAGATGACAGTTTTAAACTCTTAAATTAAATTAGACACATTACTAAGAAAATCATGTGATTGGCTTAAACTCCCAATAGAAAGAAATGTTGGGCTATAACTCTCAATCTTTATTAAGAAAACAAGGGGATTGTCCAACTATAACTACCAAACTTGTTTAAGAAAATTAAAAAGGATTGTAGGGCTATAACTCCTAAATGCAGTTACAAAAGATTGAAAAGTGATGTCAAGCTCAAGCTCCCAGACTTCATTAAGAAAAACATAAAAGAATGTTGGGCTATAAATCCTAGATTTGGTTAAAAGAATTAGGAATGTCAGACCATAACTCACAAACACGGTTACAAAAAAAGAGCCGAGTTCTAACTCCAAGACTCAGTTATGAAAGACCATACAAAGTGTCAAGCTCTAACTCACATAGTTGGTTACAAAAGACAAAAAAAGGGTGTCCGACTATAACTCCTGGAATGGTTTGAGGAAATATGAAATCAATGTCGAAGCTTTAACCACTAGACTCAGTTACAAATGATCAAAAATAGTGTTGTGCTCCAACTCACACACTAGATTATAAAATACTAGAAAGAAGATGTTAATGGATCAATATATGTAAAGCTTCCCACTCATCCTGATTAGCCAACTAATGTGATGCGTTTAGAAAAGACATATCACTATATATTTATGTGAGTACCAAAAGAAAACACTTAGTATATGAAGGTGGTAACATCCTTAAAAACAGAAAATGCCACTAAATGACTAAATGGGTATCCACCCAAATATCGTCTGAAGTAGCAAACTTAAAATGGTCTTATGGATTTAATGATCAAAACAAGACATGCATCTAGCTCATGTCTATCGATCTATATAAAATCCATAGATGAATAATATTATTAAATGATTAAGTCATGAAGGGCCTACATTTACTATAAAAAGGGGTAGCACCCCTAGATAAGGAAAGTGCTACTAAGCAATTTGATAGGTATCAAACAAACTATTTGTTAAAACGACATACTTAAATAACTCAAACTACCAAAAAAGTAAGATACTTCCTCATTTTTTGAACTGCAAGACTTGTTGATAAAATAATATTAGATTTTTTAAATCTTAAACTAGACAAGTCCCAATCCATTACAACTTTGCCTATTGCTAGCAGTCTAAACACCTCGTTGCTTGGGGGAACTCTTAGTTTTTGGTATTTTGGACCCAACTGAAATGGTTAAACAATGGAAAAGGAAGCTAATAATTACTCCTCATATCTCCACTTAAGCTGTACAACTCATGCTAGAGAGAACAATTAAATATTTTGTTAAACTAGACCCAGCCAAGATCAGCTAAACTAAAAATGAAAGGAATATATCTCCATATCATGTCTTTAAAAATGTAAGTGCATAACTTGTTGGTGATACAAAATTTGTACTTTGTTATTGTGTACATGGCTCAAAAAGGAAAAACTGGGGATTCTGGTTTTGGTAACTCGAACACAGCCATACAACTAAACATTAGCCAAAAAATAGGGGGTCAACCCTAAACACAAGTATGTAACTCACACTAAGGAAAATAGTAATAATAAGTGAGGAATGTAAGAGACCAAATTGAACAGAAAACATAATTCAATAACTTGATTAGAGACTTTGTCTTGGGATAGTCTTGGAATTTGGTATTCCAACTATCTAAAATTAGGCAAAGAAATAGCCAAGCAGCTATCTCATCTTAGTGAGATGGGAAGAGCTTCTCAAAAGATATCCTTAGGAAGGAATACAAAAGGTAGAAATCATAAATGTCAATGGGTTGAGCTAAATATAAGAGCCAGTCCTTCTGAAAAGAATACTATATTGTAATTCCTTCACTATGTCAAGAAGACTTCATTGGAAGAAATGACCTTGTGAGATATGGTGTGTCGGGCTTTATCTCTTGAGCTTGATTTAATGATTAATTAGAATATCTGGCTTTGGTAATCCAAACTCAACCAACACTAACTAAATTAGGACTCCAGGCTCTAGATTTTTAACACGGATGAAGTACCATCCATAAATAATTATTGAGTTTGGTGAACCAATGGGGGTACTAGATGGTTGCCACTTGCATTGGTCAATATGTGATCACCACCTTCTTATGCTTCATTGATCATAAATAGTCATTCCCATGTTGGCCTGAATTTGACATGTCTGTGCTGGATAGAAATGATAAGGTGCATCAAATAAAGTATGAGCTCTCAAATAGTAAAAACCTCAGTCTCCTTAACCTTTCATGTGCTCAAACCATAAAAGCTTGATATAATTCCAGATTTTGATTGACTTGAAATCTAAGCTCAACCAAAATATCAAGCTCTTCTAGATTAAGGCAAGAATTTTTTCCTATAGATTGCTTGAAGAGTATAGGTAGACATAATGAAGGTGGCTCAAATTTTAAAGGATGGACTACTTCGAACCTTAAGGTTAATGAACATGGTGTAGCATCCATGAGGGTAAAATAAATCATATGATACACCCACAATGACTTTGGGAGTTGATCATTCCTTATTAGAAGAAAGAAATTTCCTGGTCAAGTTCACTATGGTTTTATTAAAAGCTTTAGCTAAATCATTTGCCCTAGGGTAATAAATGGTAGAAAGGCACCTAATCAATGTCATGAAGACAAACAAAATGGATAATTTTGGTGTTTTTATTAACTTTCCATTGTTAGAAATAATTTTAGGAGATACCCCAAAATGATACACTATATGTGCTTGCGGAAATAAACGATATCCTCAGCTTTCATCATTCTCAAGGGCACAACTTCCACTCACTTAGAAAAGTAGTTACGACCTTCCAATATAAACATTTGTCATTTGGAGGAGGGAAGACAAAAAACCCTATAATATTATTATCTTAAACCTTAAAGAGCCAAGATACCATTGTTGGATGCAGACATTCATGGGTTGTTCTAACATGAGACTGAAACTCCAACATTGATGATGCTTTTTATATTACTCAAGATAATCTTTAGTTATTAAAGGAGAATAATATCCAAACATTTTTATTTTAAGCTTAATTTTAGGACCAAATTGATGTAATCCATAAAAACCCTCACATACCTCACTCAAGAGCTACTTCATTGTCAATATAAATCATTCATGATAGTGAATGATAAGGCTCTTCTTTGGATCTGAGCTACCAAAAAGAAATCTTATGGGAACCTACCTCTGATTAAATAGTTGATGAGATTCTACCTAAAATCTTGAAATTGGCTTGTAAAAGCATTGAGAACCTAAGCCTGAGGACTTGAAGGCAACATTGTGGGCGTATCTAAGGGTGTTGGTGACAAGACCTTTCGATCTTGGATTAGAACTGTTATGGGATCTCCAATGGGGCAAAATAATCACTTGGACAAATGAGCAAAATCATTCACATTATCATTTATTGACCATGAGATTTAATAAGGTGTTGACCTCAATTTTGGTGAGGTCTAAACTTCCTCTTAGTACTTAGGGTCTAGCCATAGGGTATCACCTTAACTATCTTAGAGGACAAGAGGTGGAACCCACCACCTAGAAATCTAAAACACTTCCTAGCTCTTCTTGAAATCCTACATAGATGGTCTCAAACCTCAAAACCACTTGGAGGTTAAGACCAACATTTGGAGGTTTAGAGATGAGTTTCCATAGGATTGATTAGACTTAGGGCAACCCTAGGTGACTAGGACTTGGTCTTGCACATACACTTCTAATCCTTTGAATTCCCCACCTATTCCAAAACCTTAAACCAATTCCTCTCTACCCCTTTAATAAACTCACATGGGTGGTTCCAAGCCTATGCTCTTTGATCAAGATGGCTAGCATCAATATGTGAAGGTTCCTAAATAGGTTGAATATTTGGCTAAGCTTGGTCTTAAAGTGGTTAGGTATGTCTTAATACCTTAAACCCTAATTCCACTTTAAACCCTAAATTTCAAACCAAAACCCCAAAATTTACAAAAACCTCCAAATTCATTCCAAAACCTTACTCAAGTCATTTTAAACCAACAATTGACCCAAAATCACCAAAACTTACAAAAATTACCAAAATTAGAAAAATTACCAAAATACCCTCAAAATTCAAAATTTTTAAAAATTCCTAAATCTCCTAAATCATCTCAAATATCCCCAAAATCAATCAAAACCACTTCATTGAACTCAATTTGACCAAAAGCCCTAAATTGTCCCTTAAGGCCCAAAAATCCCCAAATCAACCCCAAATTCCACCAAATTAATCCAAAATCTCCTCAATTTTAATTCTAAACCTTACTTAACACGACCAATCTTAATCTAAACCAATTTGAAGCCCAATTGAACCATACCCAAACCCTAATTCCAATTTTGAACCAAATCCCAAAATTTTACCCCAAAATCTCAAATCCACCAAATTGAACTTCATGATCAATCCAAATGCCCCAATTTTAAATTCATATCAAATATCAACATGCCAAACAATTTCAATAAATCCTAATCCTATTCAATCAAGCCCAATCCAATTTCAAAAAATCTAAATCATCCCATGCATGTTAAAATGCCCATACAAAAATGAATTTTAAAAGCCCACGACCCTTAAATTTAAAAGCCCAATATGATAAAATATCAATTCCTCATCATCCCATGACATTTAAATTACCCCATCATGACATCAAATGAATCATATTATGCATGTACATGGCACTGTACCCAAATTAGGCATGATGGCATTTTCCATTAAAACATTCATAAAATCCAAATTCCTTTCTCATGAAACATTCTCATGGCATCATATGCATCATGCCATGACTCATGGAGCCTTCCATTGTCATCCCAAAGTAAATTTTACCAAAAATGGAAAAGGGAGGTGACTCTTCCCTCTCCCTCCTTAATTTGAAATTTTTCCTTTTCATGATACATCTTAGCCTTGGTTTCATGCCCAAACTAGCTATCTAAACTCACTAAAATCTGCTAAGGGACCTTAAGACCATCTCGTGCACTTTGGGGGATGATTTAGCCAAGTGACTAAGGGTTTAAACCCAACCTAGCCAACATACCCAAACTCCAAAATCCACTTTGAATCTTCACCATGGAGCCATGTTAAACTCAAATTGACTCCACCACTCAACCTCCCTAGCTCACCTGAGATTGAGGCTAACCTGACCTTGGCCGGCCAACCATTCGAGTTGCCAGAAAACCCCACAGCCGAGAGCTCCACCTGGTTTAAATCTCAAAATTACACCCATCCAATGTGTCCCAACCTAATTAGTCATTGGGTTTCCTCTTCCCTCCACCTAGGCACTTGAGCTCACCCACTAGTTAGCCCAATTTAAGCCCTTATGCTCCTCCATAAATACACCACTTCTCACAACCAAGAGAGGAGATGTTGAATGTTTTTATGGAAACTCTGCCTAATTGATTCCAGAGACTCCTCAAGACCTCTTGAGCTCAACCCAAGCAAACCCCTGCCATTTCCCCCACTGCCTAAGCTTAATTTTTGAGCTCAAAATCCACCCCAAAATAAAACACCTCTCAAAACTCCACCAAATGCAAATTAACTTCACTCACACCTTCACCAGAGTAGAAGAAGAAGTTTTCCATTCAAAGCCCCATAAATTAGAGCCTCTGTACCATACTTCCATCATGAGCTTCTCACCTGTAGGAGGAAGTCCTACATGAACAACTTACCAAGTTCAATCAACACATCCATGAGATTCTTTAGGACCCAAGGAAGCTTTTGCAACCACCCAATTGAGGCCAAACCTCTTGGGCAAAGGTATAGATTTCCCCCATTATTGTGCTCGGTTTGGAACTTTATGAAGTAGACATGTATTTTATATGAATGTATCTGTATAGATATGTTCATCTAGGTTAGATGAAGGTGTAGGAACAAACCACAATTGATTTGGTTGAGAATCGAAGGAGAAATTAGGGTTTAAATGCCTACGGTCTTTTGTTTAAACCAGTTAGGGACGATGACAAGCAGCCATCTGATCACGCGTGTATCAGATGGACGGCTAAGATTGCATCAGACGAGGGGGCAAAGCATTAACGCAGAGCCATGTGGCGGATGATTGTGATGGAGGCATCGAATGGTAACGTAACACGCATGCTTTCGGAGCGTCGTAGGATGACGCGACGACTGAGCTAAAAAAGTAGGAAATTTGGATTTTTTGTATTTATTTTACTCAGTTAATTCAAAAATTCATAACTTCATAGAAAAATTAGAAAAATAAAATAAAAAATACCTTATTGCTCAGTGGGCTGAGGAGAATAAAGTGGAAGAAAAATCAAAATTTTTTGTCTTATATTTAATTTTAAATTAACTAAATACAGTATTGCATGTTAAAATCATATCTTAGCATAGACATATCATCATGGCTTGAGCTCTAGAGATTTTGTTCTCTCTATTAATAGGGACCTTCTCTAATTTTTCCAAAGTCAAAGGAAATCTCTATGCAGAGATTACTAATTTTTAAGATAATCATTCCTATTTTACTTAAAAAATCGTAATAATTATAATATAAATTAAAAAATTATAAACCTATTTTGGTAGGTTCATTAGGGTTATAGGATCACAAGAAAAATATAAAATTTATTTTATGAATTAAAAATATCACTAATTGTAATTTACTCCTTAAAACACAAGAAAAATCAAACAAATAAAATAAAATCACAAAAATTTATCCGCACTAAAGAAAATGGTCAGGGGAGCTTCCCTTAAAAATTTGAAATTAATTGGAGTTAGTTTGATCACTAAAATTGAGTTTCAAGTAAAATGACATTTTGATATTAAGTAATTCTAATAATTAAAGTATAAATAAAGAAAATCACAAAATTATTTTTCTGAGTTCCTTATGACTAGAGGAGTTTAATAAAAACTAAAAATTAAAATTAAAATAATTAATTCGTTTTTAATCTATTTCTTAATTATTAAATAATTTAAATAATTTAAAATTCACGAAAAATCATAAAAATGTTAAAATGCACAAAAATGTTCCAAATTTCTTCTTGATCACTTAGGAACAATTATAATCTTTTTCTTAATTTAAAAAATAAAATTTTAAATTTTAAAAGGCTCAAAATGGATTTTCCTTAATTTTTCATTAAATAATTCCAATAAATGAAAGAAAACTCACAAAATATAACATTTGTTTCTCTGGATTCCTTGAACCTAGAGGAAGTTAAAAAAATACAAAACTTATTTTTTCACTTAAATAATATTTTATATTTAATTAATACTCAAAATCAAGAAATAATTATAATAATTAAAATAAAACTCAAAAAATTATGAAAATTAGTTTAAATGGTCCTCAAACTAGGTGAACTTCCAATAATTTTCTTAAGGACAGATCTTTTATCTTGGTTAAGTTATTGAATTAACATGGAAAATACCCAATTTTGAATTAAAATAATTATAAAAATTAAAGAAATTTAGAAAAATCACATTTTCTCTTATGATATTTTAATTGACCCATGTGTGGGGTAACATAAAAATTTCAAAATCATTTGAGTTAGATTTAAAAAGTTATGAAGTGATAAGCCTAAAAGGGCAAAATGATAATTTTGAGATTTAAGCCCTAATTAACACTTAGCCCTAATCAAAGGATAGATGGGCAATGAATAATCTTAATTGATATTCTTATATGATTGAAACATAAGGGACTAACAGGTAGAAACCAATTCACCAGTTTTCCACATTAAGGATAAAATTGTAAATTATTAAATTATTGAAATTTGAAATTTAATCAAATTTGATGATCCTAAAGTAAGGTGTTTTATCTAGGAAGATTTTAACTCACTAATCTAAAACACCTAAACAATGGTTTGATGATAATGCAATATTTGATAAAGATTAAACACCATTTAAAATAAAATTCTTTTAAATTATAAATCTATCCATAAGAGCTTAAGGGCTAGGTAGTGAGTTAGGTCTAATCCTAATTTCAATAAACAAGGCTTAGAAAAAAAAATAAACATTTACAAACATTTTGAAAACACTACTAGCCCAACCTTAATCAAATTGACTAAGTCTCCTAATAGTTTAATTTGCCCCTAAAGGCTTTCACCCACATAATTCATAAATAAAACATCAAATGAATGTTACCCTACTCAAGGGATGATCAAAATATCTAAGGTCATTGAGCAAGAATTAAAAAATCAGTAACAAAATCTAATTGAGTATGGGTGATTGATTGAACAATATGATGAAACCAAATGAACACTAAATGAACCCAGAGCTTTGAGAAAGATGTTCAGGGTTATGCCTCAAACACTTTCTCAAACTAATGGGTTATTTTAGAAGAACAATTAGGTTTCATTGTTCTTTGATCAAGAAAATCATCCTTAACATAACTTAGGGATCCACCAAGTTATGAAATAGGTTCTCTCATTGAATTTAAATCATTGAATTTCAATTGCTACCTCTATACCCGCTTTAAAATGCTTCAGCAGATGTACTCGAAGACTGCTAGGTACATATTTATTTATTACAATTTACACTGCTTTACTTATTAAATGATTTACTTCCTCCTGCATGTCAAAACTGAAACTTTTATGATAGCCATGAAAACAAAATGAAACAAAAAATCAATTCACAATATTTAAATATAAGATAACTCAAAATTTAATCACAAACAAAAACAACAAAACAACAACTGCAATTAAATTTAAACGTCTCTATCGGATGATCGGGAATCCCTCGTAGGAGGCAACCTTTCCCACAGTTTGAATGATAGTATTGAATTCATTTAGTTGAATTTGGTAAATTCATCTGGACTAAGTGAATGAGAAGAAAATAGTGGTGCTGGAACGAGGGAATTGTGGGATCCTATCAGGTGTTGTTATAATCAACTTAAACTTCCCCCTAATAAAACTTAGGCATTAAATCTAACACATTAGAAAACTTGATCTCCAAAACATGACCTTTCTCTCATCCCTGCAACTTTACATTTTCAAAACTAAACCTGCCGCAACAAGGAACTCGGAGCAAACACTATGGGCAGCACTATGAGAAAGAGAACAACTCTACAACAGCAAACCATTCCTTAGAATTAAAAATAACAAAGCCATAACACATAGAGGTAGTCTTCATTGTGCAACATAAACCCTCACTTCATCTCTTTAGGTCTTTGCACATCGTGCAATATAAGCCCTAACTCATTTTAGGTTCCGAGGTTGTCATCCGATATGACATAAATCCTCCTATCACCCAGGCTATTTTGTATAATCAGGATCATGCAAATGTAAGCCCTAAATAATAAAATTGACAAGATTGAAATATCAAATAACATCTATCTGAAATTGAAACCACACAATAGGATAGTTTGGGAAGTCACCAAGGTTCTCCTCTGGTTCCGTGACATCCCCTACGTCTCATTCGTTTGGATTCTTAAAAATAATTGTTCCTATTTGCACCAATCCCATTTGATATTCTCCAGTTCTATCCTTGAATACCTTAAACTTTAAAAATCTTGAGAGCGAAACGACTGATCTTTATCGCAAGTTTTCTTGAATGATTTCGGCCATTTAAGATACAATTACTATAAGGAATTGCATTTATAGGTAACTCAGCTAATATAAACTTTACCTAATGCTCTTGTATTAGGTAGGGAAACTTGTCAGTCTACATAAAACTGATTTGCAAACCAAACAGATGTCATAAACATATTAGTTTATTTAATCGTGCGTTACAATCAGGAATGTGTCTGTCCCTCGGGATGGATGCATGGCCTGCGGTGTATGATTCATTTATTTAAACTATCAAGGATATGAGATCGGTTTGGTCTCATATTTTAAAAAATCAAAACATTACTTTCCAGAATTATATATATATATATATATATATATATATATATATATATATATATATTAAATATGTTTTAAACTGGGCGACAAAATTCTTATTCCGGCGACTGACAATTTCTAATTTGGGGACCGACATAAAGCCACATCAAAAACATGAGCCACTAAAGATACAACCCGATTTTGATAACTCAAAAGCTTGGGTTTTAATACCATTTAGGCACCTATTACTTTGCTTATGACAAGCTAACAATCTCCATAAATATTGATTCTCTTCATGTTCATCTGAATGAAAATCTCTAATTATAGGATTAGTGCTTTGTACTCTGCCTCATTATTAGTTCAAGAATTTATCAAGCTATAAGTGTATTGTAGGATACCACACTGAGGAGATACAAAGATGAGGTTGATCCTTACTTTAACATGAGGGATGGTTCCCAAGGGTTCTTCTTTTAAGGAAGAAACACTATTAAAGTACTTCTCCCATTATGGGGCATCAAACTCCAACACGTGCTCATCTGAATAAACATCAACAAGAGGCGAGTTAGCATGTATAGTACGAATTGCTAAGAAATCTACTTCGGCTTGACCATTAATGAGTCATTAGTATGCGTATTTAATATAAAATTACAGAAGTGTCATGGCTTATTTGGCTAATCGTCCCACCAATGTGGGACAATTCATCAAATACTGTGAGGGGTTTACCATGGAGATCTAACTGATAAGATGAGACAACAATAACAACCCATTTTAACTGCAAATATCAATCCTAAACAATGCTTTTCAATTAGCCGATATTTTAGTTTGGTGGGTGTAAGGCGTAGACTAAGATTATACATGGCATTTTCCTTTCCCTTTTCATTGGTTTTAGTTTGTAGTACTCCTTCCAACTCATCAAGGCAATAATATATAGAATAAGGAGCTTCCTAGGCGTTGGGGCCACCTACACCAGATAGTTCAACAGATGACATTTGATATCGTCAAATGCCTTATGACACTACTATATCAATGGAAACAAGCATCCTTCTTAACCGGGGTGGCAAATGGCTGAAATAATTCTGTCAAGTTGGATACAAGCCTCATAAGGAAGGCTAGCTAGCTTTGAAGAGAAGGTAGATGTGTTAGACTTTTAGGGGGTTCCATAGTCAAGTCTAACTCGATGCCTCCGTGAAGGATGATAAGGCCGAGGAATTTCTCAAATAAATGCCAAAAGTGCATGTTGGAGCATTCATTTTTAAGCCACACTCCCTAAGGCGCTTGAAAATGACTATACAACCAATTATATGGTCTTCCTCTAAACAGCTTTTGTCAACGATATCATTAATATAACACTTGACTCTTATGTAACAAGTAATAAAAAATATACACCATCACACACAGGTAGGTAGCCCTAGCATTTTTATGGCTAAGAGCATGCCCTTATAGCAAAATACGCTAATCTGAGTGTGAAAAGAGATATGTTCCTCATCCTCTGGAGCCATCCACATCTAATTATGTCCAGATAAGTCATTTATAAATTAAAAAAAAAAAAGGCTACACATCACCCGATTTATTGAAATTACCCAATAAATTTAAGAAATATTCTACTTTAGTTTTCATCAATAAATTATATAATGGAATCACAAATAAACTGATTTCAATTTAACTTTTTGTGTTGACTGAAGATTTACCCTTCTAATATATATATATATATATATATATATATATATATATATATATATATATATATATATATATATATATATATCTTTTTTGTCGGGTATGAGGCACTAAGTGATTCTCAATTGTGAAAAAATAGCTGCAGCCAATAGGAAATAAACAGCTGAAGTCTTGGAAATTTGTTCACGTCTTTCTCAAAGTTTGGTTCTTTTGGCTTTTGGTGGGTTGAGAAATATATGCTGGATCTCAGCTCCCGAGGTTGCGTGCCGTAGTTACAAAAATAAGGGACAGATGGAGGCCTAATCATGCCGAGCCGGGGGCATTTACATACTTATCACCCAATTTCTATCTATTTACATATCTGATATTTAATATTAATTTTTTACATTTATATCACCAAAATTTTCAATATCCCATCCACCAAATATCACTAGACTTTATTAAAAGGACTATTTTTTGCATCATTTTATCTTCATTTATTCATATTTGTATGGTTAGGCTTGATGATTGTCATTATGAGCCAATCTAAAATTAGAAAATCACATGACCTCAAAATTTCTATCTCAAAATTCATGATTGTTCAAAAAAACTCGTTATTCGTGAACAGGTAGTGTTCAATTCGTTAAGGAGTTCATCTTCGATTTGTTTGATAAGTAAACAAGATGAACACGAACATTTTTTTTTCGTTCGGTTAGTTAAATGAACTAAAAACGAACAGTGATGCGTCCGTTTGTGTTCGAATCGTTATTGTTCAAAATATAAAATAATTTAAAATAATTATATATAAAAATTTTATTATGTTTTAAAAAATTAAAATTTATAAATTATAATATATAATAAATTAATAATAATATATTAATATACTATATTAGTAAAATACTAATATAAATAGTATATATTTATATAATGTAACTTATATAATTAATATAATGTATTATTTATATATATTAAACGGCTCGTCAAACGGCTCGTGTTCGGCTCGTGTTCGGCTCTTGTTCGTTAATAAACGAACACGAACGAGCGACTTCACGAACAATTTTAAACACGAGCTTATTTCAAACAAAACTAAATTTCAAACAAACCGAACACGAACACAAGCTCTATTCGTTTACACCCGTATTCATGACCAACACACTCCAAATTGTAATATGATATTAATTTATTATTATAATAACACAAAAAAACACAATGTAAGAGCATTGCTAAGATTGATTATGATGAATCACAAGCCAATACAAATGTGATAAATGACAATAAAATGTGTAAGAAGTAAGAATTGTGTGACTCAGCTTAAATTTAGCTTACTTTCACTTGAAATTTATAAAATATAATCCACAATTAATGAAGTCAATACTTTATTATATAGACACAACAAAAATATTTTGTCTGCCCTTCAAAAATGCCAAGTACACCATGCCCAATCAAAGGAAGAATGGTGATGTGAAGTTTGTAAAAACGATTACCTCTAAGTAATTTATTCTCCTCATATGCGCCTTGTGTGAATGGTAACTATCTTGTACTAAAAAATCTCGAGAAAAATATGCTTTTAACATTTTGAATGAAGAGAGATAATAAAATTATTATAATAAAACTATTATTTTAGAAGGCAAAGAGATAAAATATAAATTATAAATTTATTATTGCTTCGACTAAAATAATTGATCCACCTTTGAAAATTTTAATAGAAAATATTAAATATAGGTGACTGAGTACAATTAGAGTATTTTTGAGTTTTTAGAAAGCTTCTTTGTGTGCATTCTACATAGAAAAGAGAGTTATAAAGAAAATATAACAATGAAATGTTATATTCAAGATATATTTATAAAGAGAAATGCAAAAAATGCAAAAGAGTAATAATGTCACTCACTACTCATGCCTTCTAGTTTTTAAAAAGATTTGATGGAAATCTTTGATGACCATAAAAAGAATCGTTAGTGTGGCTATCAACAAATTTTGATGGCTACCTGAATACTTAATGTCAGTGGGTGTATTCTTCGATAATGAACTGATGCTTCTAGCAGACAACTCATCTCTCATGTGCATATTTGTAACGAACCTCTATGTTTTTATGATGATGAAATATTTATAATAGAATTGAAAATTAGAACTTACATGTTTATCATGATGAAGGCTTAGTAAAACTAAAAAAGATCTTGGTGAGAAGAACACGAGGCACCTAAAAAATGGCACAACAGGTTTGGCATACATTGATGTAAGAAGGTTCTAGTAAGTCATAAGATATGAATTTATGATAGATCAAACAAGTAATGGATAGAAAAAATTAATAAGTAGAGCAAAAAATGAAAGAGTTGAACATATGAGGGCATATAACACATCACCATTTTTTAAAAGTAACTTAAAATAAAGTTGTGTGAACTTTTGGTAATTATTACACCAATAATGATCCACAATAAATGTGCATATTAATTAAGCACTTTGATGCATTGGGTTTTTCTATATTTGTAATAAATACTATAAGAAGCTGTGTTGAAGGCAAGAGCATGAAGATATAAGGCCAAATAAAATAAATATTACAGCTATTATCATGACCATGGATATGATACTGAGGAATTTCATCATTCCAAAACTCAATCGATGAATTAATTTGAGAAAAAAATTGAATTAATTTGTTACTGTAGATACTCGTACTCAGAGGCAATGGAAGGTTCCCGTCAAAATCATTTCTGCGGGACTAGTTCATGCCAAAATTATGTATACCACTGACGTCTTACCCACCATCTTTAGCAATGATGGGCATGGAGTGAAAAAATATTTGAGTTTGAAGCAGATGAAAGTAGGAAACATTCATTTCGCCAGCCTTACTAGAGCTGCCAATTCCATTAATACGTCAATCACTTTCATAGAAGCTTACTTACCGAAGGAGACGTATCATTTTAATTATTTTGTAGTCATTATTGTAATAATAAAAAATCATCAAATTAGGAGTAATTTTGTGGATATGGGGTGCTCCAACAATATGCTTCTCTAGAAATTATGCCAGAAAATGAATATGACAAACACTCAACTCGCTCCAATTTTGGGATCTCTTTACGGGTTCTTAAGAGAGTAAAAAGAGATTTGTGGAGTTATATCCTTGGTAGTAACTTGGGGAAAGGAAGATAAGTGATACACATCCATGAAAGGCTTCACTGTGGCGGATTCTCAGACCACTTACAATGTCATATATGACAGACTAGTGCTCGATGTATTTAAGTTGATAACTTCTACACATTGATGTATATCCAATATGCCTATTATTATTATGATATTTTTATCTTTATTTACGAATTTTTATACTTTTCATGGTATTTTTTATTGTATATGATGTGTAAAAGTGATTAGGAAATTTAGGGAGAAAACTAGATGAAATGGACACTAAATAGGTTGGACTGAGCTTCCCAGGCACCCCCTCATTGGAATTGTTGCCCCTTTGCTAGTCGTAGGAACCTAGGCTATAGGAGTTCGAGAAAATGGTGTCGAAGAACCAATTTTGGCCCAAGTACTAGAGAATAGTACCCAAGGCACTAGAAGCCAATGACTACGCGCCTATATAAGATGAGATTACTATTTTGTGATTTTACTTTTGCGCCATTTCAACTAAGTTGCTTAAATTGGAAGATATGAAGCTATAAATGCATGGGGTTGAGGATAAAGTGCTAGATCAAGAAGATTCAAGTGCAAGTAAGTGAGGAGAGGAGTCATTGTAAGTATTTATAAGAGTGTAAGCTTGTTTATAACTTTAAGATTTTAATAAAGAAGGAAGAGAGACTAGTTACAATCTTCTTAGAGAATTTCATCTAGTTTTGTCCTTTCAACCTCATATTTACAATATCTATCATTAATGAAATGAAATTATTATTATTTTCAAGCATGTTTATAGAGTACAAATTTTATTCTCCCTAAAAATCATGATGTAGGAAGGTGATGTTTGAATTTTTCTTTGTGATTTTTTAATGAATTTCTTATGTGGTGGTGCTTTAACCTTTTTTCTTTTCTTATATTCAACTTGGCTAGTTGGATACTAAAACTTGATGTGATCTTAACTTTGAGAAGAATCCTTAATGAAAAAGCTAGGTTAAACAACATCAACTTAGTAGAATACAAATATTGCTTCAACTTTAGTGCAATTATTTAGGGGAAAATGGATTCCAAGTTTAATTATTTAATTTAGGGAACTAAACCAGTATGATTGCCAAACCTTCATCGATGTCCCAGAGGAGATAAGTAGGAATATTGCTACTAATTGGCACCATTATTTGAGTTGTCACCAATTTAAAGGATTATGTTATTAGCATCATAAAAACCTGTTAAAATCCTCACCTCATTAGCTTAGGTTTATTTTAATTCTAAAGTTAGGATTGGTGAATTTTCAAAAGTATTACAACTTCATACTTTCATGTTAGATTCAAAACAAGTAGAATTGAAATTTTTACCTTGGAAATACACTCATTTCTCGTTGGATTGATAGACTCCATTTTCTATACTACTTGGACATTACATATGCTTGTGTGATTCGTTAATGCTTCACAACATTTAGTTTGTATCAAGTTTTTGGTGATATTGTAGGGGAACGAAATTGACTTTGTATATTTTGAAAAATTTTAGTCTAAATTGTAGGATTTAGGCTTGGAAAACCATAGTGTTGTGAGTTTTTCATAATGTGCTGTTTTTGTCTTCTGTTATAGAAAAAAATCAAAAAATATTCCAAAAATATTTCATGCATGCACCTGGATCTATTAAAACTTGGGGAGAATTATCACAAAAATTTCTATCCAAATATTTTCCACCATCTAAAACTGCTAAGTTTAGAAATGGTATAACTTCTTTTTGTCAGTTAGATGGAGAATCAATATATGAATCTTGGGAGAGATTTAAGGAACTTCTTAGGAAATGCCCACATCATGCGCTACCAGATTGGCTGATTATTCAAACCTTTTATAATAGATTAGTAAGATCTTTAAGATCAATCATCGATGCTGCTGCTGGAGGTTCATTAATGTCTAAATCATTTGATGAAGCTTGTGCACTAATCGAAGAAATGACAACAAATAATTTCCAATGGCCTGCTGATAGAGTAAATCAGAAAAAGATAGCCAGCATTCATGAAAACGATGCAATATCTCTGTTAGCTTCTCAAATTGCTGCTATATCTAAGAAATTAGATCATTTTGGAATGAACTACTCTCCTACTTTAGAAGAAAACTCATCTGGACAAATCATAGAATCTCAATCTAATTATGAAACTTTAAATGCTATTAATAATAGAACTAATAACCCTTATTCAAACTATTATAATCCTGGTTGGAAAACTCATCCAAATTTTAATTGGAATAACACATCTAATCAACAATGGATGAATCAACCTAATCAAGCAAATCCAAACTATAAACCTAATTACCCACCTGGATTTAATAACAATAACCCTCAATTCAAAGATAAGAAATTATCTATGGATTAATTAATTTTGAATATGGGTCATCAACTACAAAATCATGGAAATCAACTACAAATTCAAGGAAATCAATTACAAATTCAAGGAACATCTATTAAAAATATTGAAACTCAACTTGGACATATTGCTACTGCGCTAAATAATAGAATACCTGGAACTTTTCCTAGTAATGTGGAAATAAATCCTAAAAATCAAGGAAAAGAACAAATTAAAGCAATACAACTAAGGAGTGGAAAAGAATTAGAACCTCAAATTCAAAAAGAACTTGAAAGCCAAAAAGAGGAAGTGGAAATTGAAAAGGAAACAATTCAACAAGATTCAAACATAGAACATCCTTTAATACCTATGAAAATTTCTGTTGAAAAACCTCCACCACCATTTCCTCAACGACTAGCTCAACATAAAAAAGATAAACAATTTGCTAAATTCCTTGAAATATTAAAGAAATTAACAATCAATATACCTTTTGTCGAAGCTTTAGATCAGATGCCAAATTATGTAAAATTTATGAAAGATATTCTAAATAAGAAAAGAAAATTCTCCGATAATGAAACAAGTCGCACTTAGTGAAGAGTGTAGTGCTATTATTCGAAGAAGCTTCCCGAAAAATTAAAAGATCCCGGTAGTTTCACTATACCCTGCGCTATAGGAGAAAAATTTTATGGAAAAGCTTTGTGTGACTTAGGAGCAAGCATCAATCTAATGCCTCTATCAATTTTTAAGAGATTAGGATTAGGAAAAATTACACCTACTTCAGTAACCCTTCAATTAGCTGATCGTTCGGTTACCTATCCTAAGGGAGTTATTGAAGATGTGTTAGTAAAAGTGGATAAATTTATCTTCCCAGTAGATTTTATTGTTTTAGATATGGAGGAAGATAAATAAATTCCTATCATTTTAGGAAGACCATTTTTAGCTACTGGAAAAGCTATGATTGATGTTCAGAAAGGAGAATTAACTATGAGAGTAAATGACCAAAAAGTTACCTTTAATATTGCAAAATCAATGAAATATCCTGCGCTAGAAAAAGATGATGAATGTTTTCGGATGGAAATACTTGAACATTTACAACAAGAAAATTTTAAGGAATATTACGAAGATAAATTAGAAAAAGAAAACATTGAATTAATTGAAGATAATAATGAAGAACTAGATTATATTCAGGAAAGATTTGAATTTTTGGATATTACTGAAAACACTGACAAGAATATAGTTCCATCAATTATTAAACCTCCCGAACTTCGAGCTAAAAATATTACCCGATCATTTGAAATATGCTTATTTAGGTAATTCTTCAACTTTACCAGTTATTATTTCATCTGCATTAAACGAATCTCAAGAACAAAAACTTTTAGAAACTTTAAAAAAATATAAGAAAACTTTTGGTTGGACTTTAGCAGATATTAAAGGAATTAGTCATTCAATCTGTATGCATAGAATTATTTTAGATGATGAACATAAACCTAAAGCAGATCCCCAAAGGAGATTAAACCCGATAATGAAAGAAGTAGTTAAGAAAGAAATTTTAAAATGGTTAGATAATGGTATTATATATCCTATTTCTAACAGTGCTTGGGTAAGCCTAATTCACTGTGTTCCTAAGAAGGGAGGAGTGACTGTCACTGCCAATGAAAATAACGATCTTATTCCTATAAGACAAGTTACTGGTTGGCGTATATGTATTGATTATAGGAAATTAAATACCGCCACCAGGAAAGATCACTTCCCTTTACCATTTCTAAACCAGATGTTAGATAGCGGACATAAGTATTTTTGTTTTCTAGATGGATACACCGGTTATCATCAAACACAAATTGCTCCTGAGGATCAAGAGAAAACTACATTTACTAGTCCTTATGGAACTTTCTCTTTTCGAAGAATGCATTTTGGATTATGTAATGCACCAGCAACATTCCAGAGATGTATGATGTCAATATTTAGTAAGTTAATTGACAATGGAATAGAAGTATTTATGGATGATTTCTCTGTATTTGGAACATCATTTGACACATGCTTAACTCATCTTGAAAAAGTATTAGAAGTATGTGAGAAAACAAATTTAGTTCTAAATTGGGAGAAATGTCAATTTATGGTTGTGGGCGGCATTGTATTAGGGCATAAAATTTCGGAAAAAGGCATGGAAGTGGACCCTGCAAAAATTCAAGTTATAGCTAAATTACTACCTCCAACTACGGTAAAAGGGGTAAGAAGTTTTCTTGGGCATGCTGGATTCTACAGACGCTATATAAAAGATTTTTCAAAAATTACTAAACCTCTATGCCAACTTCTCGAAAAGGATAAAAAATTTGAATTTATAATCGAATGTCTGAATGCTTTTGAACTCTTAAAAGAAAAATTAATTACAGCACCTATAATAGTTTCACCTAACTGGGAGAAACCATTTGAGCTTATATGTGATGCTAGTGATTATGCTGTAGGAGCAGTTCTTGGGCAAAGATATGAAAAGATTTTTAAAGTTATATACTATGTTAGTAAAACTCTAAATGATGCTGAAATAAATTATACAGTTACAGAAAGAGAATTATTAGCGGTAGTATATGGTTTTAATAAATTTAGACCTTATCTGATTGGAACAAAATGTATCGTGCATACTGATCATTATGCTATCAAATATTTAATGCAAAAGAAAGATTCCAAACCAAGATTAATTAGATGGATGTTATTAATGCAAGAATTCGATTTTGAGATCGTTAATAAGAAAGGAACCGATAATCAAATTGCGAGATCATTTATCAAGATTAGAAAATCATGAATTATCCGATATTGAAAATGAAATTATAGACAGTTTTCTCGATGAACAACTATATAATATCAATGAGTGGAAAATACCATGGTATGCTGATATAGTAAACTATATAGTTAGTAATACTTTACCACCTATCCTAACTTTGCAACAACAAAAAAAATTCATCCATGATACGAAAATCTATTTTTGGGATGAACCATATTTATATAAGCAATGTAAGGATTTAATTATTAGAAGATGTGTACCTTATGAAGAAACTGAACCAATTATTCAAAAATGTCATGATTCTAATTTTGGAGAACATTTTGGGATTGATAAAACTGTTTATAAGATTCTACAATCTGGATTTTACTAGCCTACTCTATTTAGAGATGTATATAGATATATTAAAACTTGCGATAAATGTCAAAGAGTAGGAAATATATCTAGAAAAAACAAAATGCCTCTGAATTTTATATTAGAAGTTAAAATTTTTGATGTTTGGGGATTAGATTTTATGGGACCTTTTATTCCTTCGTTTGGAAACTCATATATATTAGTAGCTGTTGATTATGTTTCCAAATGGATTGAAGCACAAGCTTTACCTAGGTGTGATGCTAAGAGTGTTTCAAAATTTCTGATGAAAAGTATTTTTACTAGATTTGGAATGCCGAGAGTGATTATCACTGATGGAGGAACTCATTTTAGAAATAAATACATTCACAAACTAGTAGAAAAATACAATATTACTCATAAGATATCCACTGCTTATCATCCACAGACTAACGGATTAGTCGAAGTATCTAATCGTGAGATTAAACGTATTTTAGAAAAATCCGTAAACCCAAATAAGTTAGATTGGTCTATTAGATTAGACAACTGCATTATGGGCTTAAAGGATCTGCTTATAAAACTCCGATTGGAATGACTCCTTACGAGCTTATATATGGAAAAACATGCCACTTACCGGTTGAATTAGAACATAAAGCATATTGGGCGATTAAAGAATTTAATTATAATATGAAGGAAGCGAGTGAGAAAAGATTGCTGCAATTAAATGAATTGGAAGAATTAAGAAATGAATCATATGATAATGATCGGATTTATAAAGAAAAGATGAAATTATGGCATGATCGGAAGATTAATCAGAGAAATGTTGAACCAGGACAGGAAGTTTTGCAATATAATACTAGATTGAAATTATTTCCTGGAAAATTGAAGTCTCGATGGTTAGGACCTTTCACCATAACTCAAATATTTTCATACGGAACTATAGAAATCAAAGATCCAAAAATTGGACATAAATTTAAAGTTAATGGACATAGATTAAAACCATATTTCGAAGGTATAAGACCTAACTATAAAGAGGTTTTAATGCTTAGTCGACCTGATTAATAATTGAAATTAGGTCGGGCTGACGACGTTAAACCAAGCGCTTTATGGGTGACAACCCATATTAGTTATCTATTTTTATTGTATCTTAATAGTTTGTCTATATTATTGAAACTTTACTACTCAATTATTATTAAGAATTATCACATATTCGAACCATTATGATGAGAAAAGAAATTATTCGATTTAGAGCGAAATTGGACATTATTTTGAAATCTCGCCGACGGCGAGGTCGATACTCGCCGACAGCGAGGTTCACACCTAAATTAAATTCAATTTATTTATCGAGCTCGCTGACAGCGAGAAACGTCTCGCCGACTTTCTCGCTGTCAGCGAGAACATGGGAGGCAGTTTTTATAACTGAGTCGCCGACGGCGAGAAACTTCTCGCCGACAGCGAGGAAGTTATAAAGATGAGTTATTTATACTTTAAATGCCGATTTGGACGGTTTCAACACCAATTCCTTAGTGAAAACCCATTCTTAAATCATTCTAGATCTGTCATCTCCACTAGAATTCATTCCATTCACCATAATGGCCCCCAAATTCTTAGATTCCTCTAAATCTGGAGTGTTTAACCGAAGGAAATTTGTGAGTGCGGAAGCGCAACGGATCTTCAACAAGGTTTTGGTAAAGAAAAGAGTTATCAAGGAACGGGGATTTGTCAATTGAGTATTAGAGAATTCCACTACGAAGATAGAAGAAATGATCGCGCAGCGGCACTGGGAAGTATTTTGTTACACTACGTCTGCTGTTGTTATTCCAGTTGTGAAAGAGTTCTGCTCTAACTTACATGCGATCAACAATGGGAATATCTACGTCCGAGGAAGATGGGTGACGTTTACTCTATCAAGAGTAAATGAATTATTCTCTATAGAAAACACCCCGTATGTCACTATTCAAATTTTGTGCCTTCTCGATATAATATGAATGAGATATTTTGATATCCGATCGATGAACCGGAAGATTGGGAAATGCGTGAAGACGGGTATGTTAGTTTCTCTCGCATCACTTTTGAATCCCGTCTCAAAGCACCGGCACTTTTTCATCTCATCTAAATTGTTACCTACTATGAGGGTAAACAAGGTTTCGAAAGAATGCGCTATATTGAATTATTGTATTCAAATTGGATTGCCTATTGATGTTGGATCAATAATTGTTAAGTCTGCATTAGGTTTAATTGTGCATGGGTCAGTTCACGGACTATGACACCCATCTACTATTTTTGCATTATGCGATCGATACCAGGTTTCTTATGAAGCTTGGGAAAAGGTTCTCGTTACCTTGGAAGCCGCTTGATCCTACGGATATGTTCCCTACTTTGGACAATAATGAAGACATTACATTCATCTCGATAGAGCTTCACGGAATAATCCTATAGCAAGGCCTATTTCGGATAAAACGGAGTTACTTATGAAGAAAATTAATTGAATAGAGAAAGAACTGCAGAATGTGAGAGATTTAATCGACAATATATCTGATTTATTTGATCACATTGACTGGAGGATGAAGGAACACTTTGATCATTCTGGACACCTGGAAGCTAGCTTTCTTCATTTACTGAGACAGAAGGGTTGGAACACTGAAGAATCTGCTTCGGAGTTTCCCTTCAGGCCTTTCTATAACTTATTTGTGCATCATCGTCATATCGGAAATATCAGAGAAGATGAAGATTCTGACATTGAAGAATAGTAGTAAAGATTTCCATAGTATGTTTAAATTTATGTTATTTGATTTGATTTAGATTTTATTATGTGTGGAGTGATGATTTGAATATCTCAAACTTAATTGAGATATGCGTCATAGTTTTGTATCAGCATTTAGTGTGTCGTGGATTGGTTTGCGATGCCGATTAGTAGTAAGAATCGAAGTTCGAAGTTTGATTATAGAATTTAAAATTATGTTAGTTTGTACATCTCATGGATTTCAATATTAAAGTTAATTTGTTGTGTTGTGTGAATTTGTTTGTGTATAAGTAGCTAATCTTCATATTAAAGTAATAAATGATATGATCGGAAATATAATATAAGGCAAATCAAGGACGAAAATGAGTGACGAATTTCAGAAATTTAAAATTTTTTGGAATCTCGCCGACGGCGAGAAAAATCCCGCCGACAGCAAGGTCGATTTTACTGACAGCGAAGAATTTCTCGCCGACAGCAGATTTTTCCCGAGAGTTTTTGGTTCCGAAAAATATTAGCTCGCCGACGGTGAGAAAAATCTCGCTGACAGCGAGGTTTGGAAAAACATATATTTTGACCGGTCAAAAACACTATTCATCATCCCCAACCTCTCATTTTCGCAAAAATCGACCTAGGGCTTGAGAGATCTTGGATTTGAAGCGATTTCAACCCTTTTTGACACCGGATTTCATCTTCCCTTGGTAAGAACTTCACTCCTATGCAAAAATTTTTGATTTTCACCATATATTTTCACCACATTGCAAATTTTGGGAAAAATCAAAATGTGGAAAAACTATTCGGTGGAAATCCATGGAATTTGATTTAAATTGCTTATAAATGTTGTAGGAAGCCTTCTTAGTATTATTTTTAAGTTTAGTGAAAATTTTCACGATTTTCACAGATCGATCGTATGGCTCCACGATAAAAACGTCGAGTAGAATTCGACGAAAACCGATTCATTAATGCACGAACATAGGCTAAATATTTTGAAAACATACAAGGAAGAAAGTGCATTGCGGATCGGGTTTTCAAAAATCCGGGAGGAGAAGTAGAGCGAATTATTAAGGAACGAGGTTGGGAGAATTTCTGTTACGTTCAATATAGAGCAGCTGTAGAAGTGGTTAAAGAATTTTATGCCAATTTGACAGCCGCTGAAGATGCACCAAGTAAAGGTACGAGGGTTTTTTGTAGATTTCAATGTCGCAAGAATTAACGCGTTCTATGAAGTTCATGACTTGCACTTTAGCGATTATGAAACTTTTGGAACGATGGAAGGACCACCTGGAGGAAGTCATTAGCTTTCTCACCGATGGGACCGGAGTTTGGAAAATTAAGCGACAGGAAAGAGTGAATTTTCCTCTTTCTAAATTAAATGCGATCTCCAAAGCCTCGGCATTACTTTATTTGTTCCACTCGTTACCCACATATCACCACAGGTGAGGTAACACGAGATGAAACAATTCGAATTTCGTATTCGAAAAATAGAAGCATCAACATCGGGAGAATTATTTATCAAAACATCCTAGCCACTCCTCGAAATGAGAGTGGAGCCGGATCGGGACACCCCGGATTAATTTTTGCACTCGCCAACTCTCCGGAGTTGAGGCTAGAGATGATAAAGAATGGGTGGAACCTATGAAACCACTCACAGCTTGCCAACATTAAGAAGTATGAATCTCATGAAGGGTGGAGATCGGGAGTGAGAAGTTATTTCACTCGATCAAGTAGAGATATACCCTCTACTAGCTATGAACCACCTGAGCCTACCACACCTACCCTACAAGATCTGATGAATGAATTAACCCTGCATAGGAGGAGTTTTGAGCAGGCTTGGAGAAACAATGGGGAGAAGATTTGATCATTTTGATCAAAGGATTGATAATCTGGAGAGGAGACATGATTATGATAGTGAGTACCTCCAGCGACATTCGGAATACGAAATTGCATACTATGAAGCTGAACGTCGTTATAGGAGTGGAGATTTAGATGTTGTCTTTCCAGAATGCCCCAGGTATACTCACATCATCCTCGCTCGGTCTTCTCAGCCTACAGATCAAGGAGGGGATGATAATATAGTTTGGGACTTTGATGCTGAAGATTAGGACTTTATTTGTTTTGTTTGTTTGATGTTAAGATATTTTGGAAACTTTTATATGTTTGTAATATTCAGTACTTTATGTTGTGAGACATTGGATGTTTGTTAGATTATTTGCTTGAATTGTTATAGTAGTTTAGTTTTTATTTTTGTGTTAGTTAATTGCATTTATTTTTTATGTTAAATATGATGATAGTTTTCTTTAGTATGTTTTTATTTTATTTTGTATTGTTTTAAGTTTTTAAAATTGTTAATCTGTTAGTTCAATTGTTTTTAATATGTTAGTAATTCATATTTGTAGTGTAGAGTTATTTTAATTGTTGTGTTTAATACTTATCTTAGATTTTATCCCTGCATTTTCTTTAAATTGTTATACATATATGGAGAATACTAACAGTACGAGTTCAATGAAAAATGAAAAAGCCTGCAAAAATTTCAAAGAAAAAAAAGAAATACCTAAACTTCAAAGGTATGATTTATTTACTTTCCTCCTTTTTCATTATTTAGATTAGATATAAAAATTTAAGTTTGGGGGGGGTAAAATACAAATTTAGTTATTAACTTGTTCTCAATTTCTATTTTCAAATTATTATAAAATGATTTTTATAAGCAATTTTTTTTCAATTTAATTAATATGAATTATTTTATTTAATTATTATAAAAGGTTAAATGAAATATTTCTAGTGCTTTAATTGATTAAATAGAATAAAATATTTGGTTAAAGGGAATAAGAATATAGTAAACTATTTTTAGTAAGGAAAACTATATTCTAAAATTAAAAATCTTAAGTATTCAAGTGAAAAAGAAAAGCTTGAAAATCAATGAAGTAAAAACTATGAAGTATATATAAGCTAAGAAATATTTCTAAGTTTCAAATTTAGGAAAATAAAAATGAAGTTCAAAATTAATAACAGGCTCTCCAAATACAGTAATCCTCATTAAAAAAACAAGAGAAAAAGAAAAAGAAAAAGAAAAATGAGGAGAAGCTTGAGGAGATGTCTTATCAAAAATTGGCTTCATTTGAATTAACCTAAAAAAAAAAACTTAGATATTTCCAAACTTATGTTTATGGATTAGAATTTTACCTAATAGTGTTTTCTTGAATTTCTTATCATATGAATATCTTAAGTAGTTATTCTTTTAAATATAGTCATTCCCGAAATGAATAGTAAGCTAGAAATCTTAGACTCGATAACTAAATAATTTATTTCTATAAGATTAATTAAATTACATGAATTATTTTTATTTAACTTTATTATTATATTAATTAATCTAGTTCATAGTTATTTTAATTGAAAAATCTTATTATAAAACTCATTATTTTTATGCAGTACTAAAATTACTTGAGGACAAGTAATAAGTAAGTTTGGGGGATTTTGATCACTGAAAATTTTATTAAGAAATTCATACCTATTTTTGATGAAATTACACTTTAAAGAAAGGTATTTTCTTTATTTTATTGCAGGAATGGAGAATTTAGGTGATAAAAGAAAAAATCATAAAAAGGAGCGAATCTGGAGCAAAAAGGAAGAAAATAATGAAATTTGTGCTGAGTCGCCGACGGCGAGATCTACTAGGAGACATTTCTGAAGGAATTATAACTGTCTCGCTGACAGCGAGCTAGCACGGTTTGAAGATCTTCTAGAAGCCTCGCCGACAGCGAGGTAGTCCGTCGCCGACGCGCAAGATAGTTCAAATGGCGCGGATACATCGAACCTGGACACTTTTTGAAGAGATGCTTTGTACGGCTTATTTTAGGTTGTATTGTAATTTAAAAGGGGGGTCGCCTAACAGAAGTTGTCGGCGAATTTAAATTTTAAATTTGATTTAAATATATATATATAATTTAGAAAGTAGTATTTGGCTTTGAAAATAATTTTTAAATTTGAAAGTTTTAAGATATGAGATTAAACCGATCTCACATCCCAAATAGTTTATATAAACAGGCACCGCACCACAAACCGTGTATCTATCCCTAAGGATAGACACACTGCTTGAGGGTGGGGCTCGATCAAATAAACTAGAAGTTTTGTGACATCCGTTTGGTCCGCGAACCAATTTTATAAGCCGACAAATTCCCCGCTTAATATGAAAGTATCAAACAGGGTTTATATTACTCCAGGTTCTTTAAAATTCCCTATAAGGGCAAGCCCCTATAGTTAATTACATCTTAAGTGACGGGAATCACCTAAGAAAACTCTCGATAATAATCAATAATTCTGCTTTCTAGAATTTCAAAGTTTAAGGTTTTCAAAGGTTGAATTTTGGAATTTCAATAGGGAATGGATCAAATTTTGGAACATTTTGTTTTGTGAATCCAAAGGAAGAAAGGTAGGAGAAATCACTGATTCGAAGTGAACTTCGGTAATTTCCGACTATCCTATCGTTTGGCTTGAGTTTAGGAAAGTCCTAATACTTATTTAAATGTTTTGATCTTCGCCAATTTTAATTAATTAGGGCTTATATTTGTATGATAAAATCAAACAAATAAACTTTAGAAGATGTGAGGGTTTGTTGTCGTATCGGACGACTACCTCGGAATCCTAAGACCGGTTAGGGCTTAATTTGCATAAAATGATTATGCAAGTGCCTAACGAAAAGGTTGAGGATTTATGTTGCACTAAGCAAACTACCTCGAAGTCCTATGGCTTGGTTATTTAATTCTAGTGAAAGTTTTGCTGAAATAGGTTCAAGTTTTGCTGACGACGATGGCCGTGATGCCCACCAAGCTCCAAGTTCCTTGTTGTTGCAGAGGTTTAGTTTTAGAAATCATAAATCAGGGGATGAGAAAAGTGTTTTGGTTTAGAGAAGTCTTAATTTTCCAAGTGTTCTTGTATTTTGATTAAAACAAATCTTAAAGTTGATTATAACGACACCGGGTTAAGATCCCACTGTTCCATCCTTCCGCATCATTATTTTTATCGGATTCACTTAGTCCGGATGAATTTGCTAAACTCAACTGAATGAGTTCCACACTTTCATTTAGACCGTGGAAATCCCGTTAGCAACACGTAGGTTACATCATCCGAGGTATTCCCGATCATCTAACAGGACGTTTTAATTTAGTTGCAATCGTAGTTTTGTGTTCCGTTTGTGATTAAATTTTGAGTTGTTTTATATTTTGAAATGTTGTGGCGGTGAATTTTATCTTGCAATGACTTTTAACTTAGTTTTGGTTTCAGTTTTAGGGACTATCCTAAAGGTGTGGGTTTTCATGCAACAGTTGTTTTATCATGCAAGAAAAGTAAAGTGCATTCGCAATAAAGTAAATTGCAAGAAAATAAATTGCAAGAAAGTAAATCGCAATAAAATAAAAGCGTACCTGGAGGGTCTTCCCGTCATCCCAAGCCGCACTTAAAACACAATTAGAATATTTAAGCAAGTCCCTAGGTAAAGCTAAGGGAAAGGTTATGGTTTTCTACCAAATTCCTAATCCTATAGCTAGTCAACTCCTATGACGTCCAGGTTCTTTGTGTTTTTGTTTGAGGACGATTTTCTTCATCAAAGGACAATTAAGTCCAATTGTTCTTATAAATATCCTATCATATTGAGGAAGTGCTTAAGAAGAATCTTAAACATCTTTTCAATATTTCCAGGATTGTTTTAAGTACAAATGAATTTAATTATATAAATGAATCAATCGTCCAAGAATTTCAAGTTTTATTGTTATCTTGCTCAGTGAACTAGGACATTTGAATATCCTATGAGTGAGGTAACACTTCGTTTGATGTTCCATTTAGGAGTTATAATAATCAAAGCTTTCAAGGGTAAATTAGTATTCAAATGATTTGATTTAAGTTAAAGGGTTTAAATTTGGAATAATGTTCAAGTTGCTTTTACATTTATTTTGAATTCTTTATGTCTTAGGTGATGTTATATTTAATTTAATTTAATTTAATTGAGTTTTAATTTAACTTAATTTAATTTAATTTGATTTGATGTTTAATTAATTTGATTTGATTTAATTTAATTTAATTATTTAATTTAATTTAATTTAATTATTTAATTTAATTAATTTTTTTAATTTAATTTAATTTAATTTAATTATTTAATTTAATTTAATTTAATTTAATTTTAATTTAGTTTAATTTAATTTAATTTGTTTTAATTTAATTTAATTCAATTATTAAATTTAATTTAATTTTAATTTAATTTATCTTTGATTTACTTTATTTTTAATTTTAATTGAATTTTCAAAAGAGTTTAATAATTTAATTAAGTCTTTTAATATTTTAAATTTGAGTTATCATTTTAATTAAGAGTTGAATATTAATGAGATGATTAATTTAGGGATTTTTAAATTAAAGAATAAATCTCTTCCTAATAAATATCCCTTATTTTAATAATTCCAATTTTATTATTCTTCCAAATTTAATCTATTATTTAATTAAAGTTTAATCATTTTAAAAAATGTTTAATGGGTTTCTACCCTTTAATTATTTAAATTTCAATCATCCAAATCAGATTAAGATCAAATGTTTTACTTGTTGATTTCTTATTAAACCTAAAGTTTTAATTAAGGGTTAAAAGTTTAATTACCATTTTACCCCTTAAGCTTAATAATTTCATAACTTACTAAATTGAACTCAAATGAACTTGAAATTTTTATGTGACTTCACTCATATGTCAATAAAGACATGAGAGGAGAAAATGTGATTTTTCTGTATTTAATTTATTTACATAATTATTTTTGGTGGAAAATAGAGATTTTCAAGGAAAATTTGATAACATGACCAAAGGAAAGTTTCTGTCCTTAAGAAAATTAGGGAACATTCCTAATGACCAGAGAAGCACTTGGACCAATTTTGGTGATTTTTTGAATTATATTATTTTTATTATAATTATTTTGAGTTTTGGAGTGTTAATTAATTTAAAAATAAAATAAATGTTGAAAAATGGGTTTTATATTTTTCAAAAATCTCTCTGATATCAAGGAAACCAGAGAAACAAATTTTGCAATTTTCTAATTTTTCTATGATTTATAATAATTATTTTAGTGAAAATGCTAGAAAATACATTTTTTTAATTTTAAAATTACCCTAGGGCTTTAAAATTCAATATCTCACTAAATAGACCTAGGAAAAATGTGGGATTTGCTCCTAAGTGATTAAAATTCAAAATGTGACATTTTGGTGAATTTTATTATTTTTGTGATTTTTATTATTTTTTAATTATTAAAAATATTAAAATATTATTAAAAATCAACTTTTTTAGAAAATTGAAATTTTAATTTTCTTAGATTCCCCTGATATCGAGAGGCTCCAAAACCAATTTGATAGATTTTTAAAAAGTATTTTAAAAGTTATGAATTTTTAAAGTTTAAAATGGCTAAGTGACTTAATCAACCCAATTAGTGGGGCTAACCAAGTCCAATTGACCTCAAATTTTTATGGTGGATTCCTCTGATCCTAAAGGTCAGTGGAGAATTGATTTCAAGTCAATTTGATACCTGGTTAACTCTAATTAATTAAAGACCTATTTTGGGTGTTTAAGTCAATTAGGGTTGTTTTGAATGAACTAAGCCAAAATCTATTTTTCCTAGGGTTCTCCGGTCATAAGGAACATCACCAAATTTTCCTAGAATTTATTTCACAACATGCTATTTACTGGAATTAAAATATTCAAAACAGATGACTCGAACTTGAAAAATCAAGAACTCTTCATAGGATGGCCTCCGACTTTGGAAAATTCAGGGAATGTTCCCAAATTCGGAGGCTTCAAAAGCCCTATAGTCTCATGCCATGGTGAATTGTATGCATGCATGGAGAATTAAAACAATGCAGAGAGTAAATAAATTATAAAAAATAAAATACTTGATGAAATTAAATGATTTCTTTTCCACATTATTCTCCTCTCTTCACCGAGCAAGAGGGTATTTTTATTTTATTTTATGATTTTCCTACACGGAGATATGGATTTTTAAGTTTCGATATTTAATAAATACATTAAATACCCTATTTATCTACTTATCCACGCGGCGCCAGCGAAACATCGGCAGCCTCCGAAGGGGTACGTGTCGCGCTGTGATTGGGCGCCGCCATCCGAGTCGGCGCGCCGGGCCCCGCGGTTCTCGCACCGTTTCCTGGTCCGACGCCATCCGAGCCGTTCGTCCGCGCGTGTATCGAATGGACGCGCATCCGTTCATCGTCCCCAAGTGTTCTCACCCGAGAGCCGTCCACACTAAATCCCTAAGATCTCACTCGATTCTCAATGGATTTTTACGTTCTTATACTCTATGGATTCGTCTTCGAAGAGACGAACGCATCTATACCGGCTAACATGCATCGAAACTAAGGCATTTGAAATGAGAATCTTCGGAAGCTCGGGATGAAGAGTTAACTCATACCTTGGCTCGGAGAAGTGTGGCTTCAATCCGAGAGTTGTTGCACCTTCGATCGGGTCCTGACGAAGCTCCGCGATGAAGTCTCCTGGTCCAGTGAATCGTCCGGATATGATTTCGACCAAGCCCGATCACAAAGCTTGGAGGCCGGAGCAACCGGGTGGTCCGGAGATGGGGCTTTTACTCGGTGAACACCTTCCCTTGGTCCGGTGAAGGTGTAGAGCCAATCAATTTGAGAATTGGCTCACCGTGGAGAAGTGTCCCGGTTTTGGGTGGAATTTCAACTCCGAAATCGAGCTTACAGAGGAGAAATGGCAGGGGATTTCACCTGGGATCAAGTGCTCTAAAGGTGGAGAAGGGTCCGGAACAATTTTGGCGTAGTTTTGGCAAGGTTTATGCTTAGCTCCTCTCATGGCCGAGAGGGGTGGAGTTTAAATAGAGCTGGTCGGGAGGCCTCCCGGGGGAGTTAGGGCTCGGGATCGACCTGCTCCGGTGAGGAGAAGATCAGCCCATGGTGACCACTAGGGATGGGGCGGACTCGGCAAGTGAGAATTTCAATGTTGGCTCACATGTGAGCTCTCGGCCATGGTGTTTTCCGGCGGCCGGTGGCCGGCCGGCCGTGGTCAGTCACTCTCAAGCTCAGGTGGGTCGTGGCCGGAGGCTTGTGCAATCAATCGGCAATTGCCATGTGTAAAGGAGTCGGATTGAAATGGAATGGGGGATGAGCCTATTTTGGGTCCAAATGGGTCAACCCACCTTTTGGGCTTGGTTCACCTCCCCATGGCCTGATTTTGGGCTGAGAGGATCGAGTTGGGTCGACCAAGAGAGAGTGGTGTGGTCTCTATCCATGATGAGGTGGCTAAACATGGTTTAGTGTGTGACATGCTTAAGGTAAAAAAGGCTTAATGAAAGATTAGGAAAGGAGCCCCTCCTTTTACCATTAATGGCATGGTCACATGTCAAGCCTCCCATGGCTTCATGTGGCTTGTCAATGGCTTGCATGGCTTGTCTTTGGCTTCGAGAAAGTTGAGTCAATTTCATAAAAATGGGTTTTAAGAAATTTTTGGTAATTTGATGGGAATTTGGATGAAGCTTCATTTGGAATAATTCAATGATGATTTTAGGACTTAGGTAATGGATTTAATTAAATGGATGACAAATGGAGATGTCATGTGGGCTTTAGGGTAGATTTGGGCTTTTGAATTTTGAAGGAAATGGGCTTTTAGAAGGGTTTAAGGGAAGTGGGCTTTTAAGTTTATGAATGTGTTCATGGATGAAAATTTTTGTAAAAGGTTGGGCCAAATAATTGTTGGGTTTAGCTCATGGATGTGTCATGAGTAACTTGAAGCAAATTTGGGGTAGTTTGGGCTTGAATTGGGTTGGATTTGGATTCTTTTGGTGAATGGGCCAATATAGGTCCAAGTGGGCCAAGTTGGGCCAATGTTGGGCTAGGGTTGAAATTGATGTAGAATTTTTGTTGAGAAGTGTTTATGGGAGTGTTTCAAAGAGGTTTTGACTTTGGTTGGGCTTTGATTTTTGGGGTTTGGGTTCATTTGGGTTAGGTTTGGGCTTAGGTCGAAAAATGGGCCTTAAGGTCAAAAGTGGAATTGGATCCAAATGTCAATCAAATTGGACTTGGATTTGGTCTAGATTGGTATTGGGGATGTTGAATTGAAGTTTAGAATTGAATTGGACCAAAATTGGGGTCAATTGGGTAGGTTTGGTTTGACATCGGGTTCACTTTGGATTAAAATGGGTCAAATTGGGGGTTTTGACAAAAGTAGCGTAAATTGACAAAATTGGCCCATGGTGTAGTTGGACAAAATGAAATTGGGAATATTTGGGATTTTCTGGAATTTTTTGGGAATTTTCTGAATTTTTGGATTTTTAGGCCAAGAAGGGTATTTTGGGTATTTGGAGGGTATCGGGAGGTATTTTTGGAATTTTTGGTATTTTTGGGTATGGATGATCAATTTGAGTGATGTGGAGATGTTTGAGATTGATTTTGGAAAATTTTGGGTAATTTGGAAATTTTGTAAAAATTTGGGTAATTTCGACGGTTTTGGGTAGGTTTAGTAGGTGTAGGGTCTCGGGGTCAAAAATTGAAAATTTGGGAAATTGGAGATTGGGTGAATTTAGGTGGAAAGAAATCATTTTGGTTGAGCCATGAAACCATTTCAAGCCCATATGAGCCATGAAAGGACTCATTTGAGGCATTCATTATGTTGTTCCTAACCCTCTTAGCCGAGGGCTTAGGGGTTAAGGACCATCCATGTGAATCACCCACATGAGTCGGAGGTTAAGTTGGGTATGGGTGTGGTTTTAGGAAGTGTGTGGAAATGTAGTGTGTAAGTGTAATGTAAGTCGGCCCCTCATCGGACCGAGCCACCGGTGGTAGTCCTAAGGCCAAAGAGTCCTATAGGAACTCATCCTTTAAACTTCCACATTTGATTTCAACCCTCTAGGTGATTAGGGGTCTATAGTCAAATTTGTGGAGTTTGCAGGGAGTTTAGAGGTGGTTTGAATTTCTAAAAGGCGGGTCCCAATTCTAGTCCTCTAAGATAGTCAAAGGAAAAGCCTAAGGCTAGATCCTAAGCACTAAAAAGAAGAAGGGAAGACCTCATCAAAAATGAGGTCAACATGCTTACACACCTCTTGGTTCTTTGCTCACCTCTATATATAGAGGCCGAAATTCAGCAGTTTTTGCGTCTTAGTGTGCAGTTTTTGTGTGTTAATTGGTATTATTGGGCGTTAAGTGTTATAAGTGTGTTAATTTGAGTCTTTAGGGAGTCTTTAGTGAGTTAGTGAGTTTTTTAGTGAGTCTTCATTGTCATTGGAAGGAAGAGTCAAAGGAACTGCGAGGAGTTTGCTTAGGGATAAATCGAGATAAGTATTTGTATTTATTGTTTTTAACTTTAAATGAAATCCATGCTTAGTTTAGTTCTCATGCATTCTGAGTAGTTTATTAGTCTTTCTTCCTGTTATGAAATTAAGTGACTTAATGAACTAAAAATAGAAGTACTTTTATATATTAATAAATTGTGATAATTTTTACTTAAATTTACTTTCAAACTGGCCATTTGATTTGTTAAAATGTGTTGAATATCAACTATAGTAAAAATTACATCCGATATTCGGGAATTCAAAAGCCTTGGAAGGAAGGTGCAAATAAATAGGGAAATAATATCATCGGAGTAGAATTGAGCATTTTAGTGTGACGTACTAAAATATTCAATTCGGTCCTATTGTTCGAGAGCCGAAGTGTAGATGTTAGCCCTCGGCGAGGGGAACGTGGGAGCTTCGAAGTGGCGATCGGTATCCTCCCGACCTAGCCGCAGATTCGTAATCAAACATAGGATTAGTCAATATTCTTTACACTGGACCAAAGGGTAAAGAATAGGAATGCTCCTATTTGTCACAATACCTTAAAATTATCTATTTAAATTCATCAATCACTTAAATTTCTAAACAAGGGAAAGATACTTTTTCCGAATAGTTAAGACTTATTTAGCAATTAGTTTAATTTCCGACACTTTCCATAAGTATTAATTTTCTACTTAGTTAAGTTACTTAATTAAAATACTTAGTTTACTTTATTGCGCTTAAATTTAGAATTCCAAATTTTCGTATACTATTACTTATTATTTTAAAATTAAATTCGTTATTTAATTTTCTCTTTCCTCGTGGGATCGATAACCGAGGACTCCACTAGAGCCCCGTATTACTCGATATGATACGTATACTTGCGTAGCATCCACAACATAAACAATTACAATTCTATACATATAATATAGCGGGGTCAAGTTTTTGGCGTCGTTGCAATTAAATTAAAAATATCATAATATAAAATTGTGGATCAAAGCCTTACTTACATTAGGCTTAATTAACCTTAAACCCTAATTAGGTCCAACTCTAATTAGACCAAATTGATCTAATTAAGCCTTACTTACATTAGGCTTAATTAACCTTACCTAATTAATCTAATTAGGCTTTAATTACATTAGACTTAATTAACCTTAAACTACAATTAGTTCTAACCCTAATTAGAGCTAATTAATCTAATTAAGCCTTACTTGCATTAGATTTAATTAACCTTAAACTATAATTAGGTCTAACCCTAATTAGACCTAATTAATCTAATTAAGCATTACTTACATTAGGCTTGATTAACCTTAAACTATAATTAAGTCTAACCTTAATTAGACCTAATTAATCTAATTAAGTATTACTTACATTAGGCTTAATTAACATTAAACTATAATTAGGTCTAACCTTAATTAGATCCAATTAATTTAATTAAGCCTTACTTACATTAAGCTTAATTAACCTTAAACTATAATTTGGTCTAACCCTAATTAGACCTAATTGATCTAATTAAGCCTTACTTACATTAGGATTAATTAACCTTAAACTACATCTAGGTCTAACCCTAATTATACCTAATTATACTTACATTAGGCTTAATTAACCTAAAACTATATTTAGTTCTAACCTTAATAAGGCCAAATTAACCTAATTAAGATTTACTTGCATTAGGCTTTATTAACCTTAAGTCCTAATTAGGTTTAACCCTAATTAGACATAATTAATCTAATTAAGTCTTACTTACTTTAGGCTTAAATTAACCTAAACCCTAATTAAATCTAACTTGAGTTTAACTTAATTAAATCCTATGCTTTACCGACATTAAACTTTGGACTTAAATTTTAGGTTCAACTCATATTAGACCTAACCCATAGGTTCAATATGATTTGAATTTAAGTCACTTCAAAACCTCAAAACTTAAAAATGAACCCAAGTCAGTTAATCTAAACGAAATGTAAATTTACTTAGGTCCAACCTACGTTAGAACTAAATATTAATTCTAACCTACACTAGACTTAATAAAATAGTCTTTGGTTCTACCCAAATTGAACCTAAATGACATCAAACCTTAGGTTCCATCAAAATTGAACCTAAATAACCTTATACATAGGGTTCTACCTAAATTGAACTTAAGCAAATTTATAACTTAGGTTCCACCTAAATTGAACCTAAGTAACTTTATACCTTGAGTTCTACCAAAATTGAACCTAAGTATCATCAAATCTTAAGTTCTATTTAAAGTGAACCTAAACCACCTCATGCTTTAGGTTCTACCTAAATTCCATACCTTAGGATCTACTTAATATGAACCTTAACGTTTTCATACCTTAGGTTCTACCTGTAATAAACCTAAACCTTATGTCTAATCTATATTAAGCTTAATCAAATTTCTTTAGGTTTGTTCAACTTTATACTTAAATAAATGAAATAATTCCTTTTAAGTTCAACCTTAAAATGAATTTAAAATTGGGAATCTAAAAGACCTAGCAATCTACCGTCATAAATAAAATGAAATACATGTCAAATAAAAATGATATAAAATTCACTTTAAACGGCATTAAAACTTAAACATGAACTCAAAAATGCAACTAGGTTTAAGAAGATATTTTGGAGGTAACTTGTGTCTAATCAAACCGTAACCAGGATGACAAGGAATGATGGAGCCATCTTCATTCTAAGCAGTTTAATAGAGAAGAGGGGGACAAAATATCGTCATTTGGGCGATTTAGGAAGTTATTCCGCTAGTGGCGTTATGGTGTCATATTTGGCGCAATAGTGCAAAACTAAAATTCTCAAATGTCCAACTTTATTCATCCCCACCTTATTTTCATTAATAAAATAATGTTTTATCTTGTCTCAATCATGTAAAACTCAATATCACTTCATAAACTCATCCTAACAACAATGATTTAATCAAATTAATCCACTCCGATAACTATAGTTTGCCTCCCACAAACCGCTTAGTTTAAAGTTGTCAGCCCGACATATCCAATATTTTAATTGGGTTAACCCAACATTAGGATCTCCTCAAATGTAAGAATATCTTCACTTTTATATGCTTTTAACATGTGTCCATTTACCTTAATCATTCACATAGTTTTATGATCTTCAATATCAACAACATCATATGGATAAACTCTTACCACAACAAATGGCCTTGACCACCTGGACTTAAGTATTCCTAGAAATAGTTATAATCTTGTATTATAAAATAGAACTTCTTGTCCAGGCTCAAAATGCATTTTCAGAATCCTCTAATCATGCCACAATTTCGTTTTCTTCTATAAGATTTTAGCATTTTCATAAGATTCATTTCTTATTTCATCAATCTTATTTAATTGTAATAATCGTTTCTCTCCAGCATCTTTCAAATTATAATTAATTTTTTTTATGGCCTAATAAGTTTTATGCTCTATTTCAACTGATAAATGGCATGTTTTTCCTTATATGAGTCGATATGGTGACATTCTATAGGATTTTTATATGTCGTTCTATATGTCTATAGTGCATTACCAAGCCTAGCAAACCAATCTTTCTTGTTTGGATTAATAGTTTTTTTTTTCCAATTTTCCTTTAATATATCACGATTAGATACTTCTAATAAATCACTAGTTTGAGGATGATAAGTTGTGGAAATTATGTGCTTTATTCCAAACTTTTAAGTTAATGTTTAATTCTTTCTATTTCTAAAATGACTTCTCCCATCTATATTAATTTTTCTTGCCATTCCAATTTTGTAAAATATTTCTCTTTAAAAATTTTGCAACAATCTTAGCATCAATCAATTTACAAATCCACAGCTATCAAAATATAATTTTTTTTCCAAAAGATGGTATAAATGGTCCCATTAAATCTAAACCCTAAACATCAAAAAATTTAACTTCCAAAGTAAAATTTAGGGGCATTTCATTTCTTTTAGAAATATTGTTTACTCTCTAACATCGACCACATGTTTTTATATAATTATTAACATACCTAAATAAAGAAGGCCAATAAAATCGAGATTTTAAAATTTTAAATGCAGTTTTATCAACTTCAAAATGTCCTCTAGAATCTGGTTAGTGAAATTTATGTATAATTTCTTCGGTTTCTTATATCGGTACACATCTTCGAATAACTAAGTCCTTACATTGCTTATATAAATAAGGGTCATCCTAAAAGTAGACTTTTGAATCACGAATGAAATTTTTTATTTGATGGCTATCTAATCCGTAGGGTAAAATGTTACTAAGTAGTTAACTATATTAGCATAACACAGTACTCGTCATTCATTCATCACATATAATTGTTCATCAGGTAATTTTTATTTATTTCATCATTGACATTAATATTATATGCTTGTTCAAGCCTTGACAAATGGTCATCTATTTGATTATTTACAACTTGAAAATCAAATTCTTGAAGCAGAAGGACCCATCTAGTTAATCATGGCTTTGCATCCTTCATCATTAAATATTTAATAGCAGAATGATCAGTATGCACAATATATTTAGCTCCAATAAGATAAGGTCTAAATTTATCAAAAGTATACACTATAGCTAATAATTCTTTTTCAGTAGTGGTGTAATTAATTTGAGCTTCATTAAGGGTTTTACTACCATAATATATAACTTTAAAAATTTTATCATATCTCTGACCTAAAAAGCCCCTATATCATAATCACTAGTATCATACATTAATTCAAAGAGTTTTTCCAAATCAAGTGAAACAATAATAGGTTCAGTTTCCTTTAATAAATTGAAGGCATTATGACATTCCTCATCAAAATCAAATTTTGAATCATTTTCCAAAAGTTGACACAGAGGCTTGACAATTTTTGAAAAATCTTTAATATAACACCTATAGAACCCAACGTGTCCTAGAAAACTTTTTACTTCTCTCACAGATGTATGAGGTGGTATTTCAACGATAACTTGAATTTTAGAGAGATCAACTTCCATGCCATTTTCAGAAATCTTATGTCCTAACACAATTCCTCCTGCAACCATAAATTGATATTTCTCCTAATTGAGAATAAGGTTTTTTTCTTCACAGTGTTTTAGAACTCTTCTTAAGTGATCTAAACATGAATTAAAAGAGGTTCAAAAAAGTGAGAAATCATCCATAAAAGCTTCAATTCCTTTCTCAAGTAAATCACAAAAAATTGACATAATACATCATTGAAAAGTTGTTGGTGGATTGTATAATCCAAATGGCATTCTTCTAAAAGCAAAAGTCTTATTTGAACAAGTAAATGTTGTCTTCTCTTGATCTTCAAGAGCTCTGGGTATCTGGTGGTATTCATAATATCCATCTAAAAAGCAAAATTATTGATGCCCTACAAGTTTATCCAATATTTGGTCTATAAAAGGTAAAGAAAAATGATCTTTCCTAGCAGCGAGATTTAATTTTTTATAGTCAATACAGATTTTTCATCCATTCCTTTTGTTTACAACTAGAGTTACTCCCCCTTTCTTAGGAACACAATGAATAGGACTAACCCAAGAACTGTCAGAAATAGGATAAATAATTCCAGCATCCAACCACTTTAAAATTTCTTCAAGCACCCCTTCAAAAGTCAGCCAAATTCAATGCAACTTCTAGAAAATCGTTTGTTGGCCTTATATAGTCGCTCTGGGGCGCTATAGTGCCCATCTCGCTTAATAGTTGGTGTTGTGGCGTCATACAATTTTTTCATTTTGGTTCCATTTTGTACCCGTTTTCTCTAAATATCCATTCCATGTACCTGAAACTAAAAACATGCAAAATACATTTCTTTAAAGTACAATATCATCAAAAATATGCATAAAATGGGCAGTAAATATATACTAAAAACAAGTAATTTCATGTACATCAAACTCCCTAAAAGAAGTTATGACTCTTGAGGGTAAGTTTATACACCAATGCAAAGCTAATTCTTTCAATTTTCTGAAGAATAAATAACACTTGAGAGCATCATTTATCCTTAACAAATGTACGACTGATTCAAAAGAAGCTGCATGCTCACAAGGGTCTGACTTCTCTTTGTGAGGTTCTAAGGATAGAATCTTGAACTTTCTTGATGCTTTTGCTTTCACAATCTCTCTTAAGCATGCATTATCCAATGATTGTTGCCTTCTTATTCTTTTTCTTTTTCTTCTAGCTCCTTTGTCTGAGGATATAGAAAATTTCTCTTCAGAATGTAAGATTCATCCCTTTCTTCTTCTTCTTCCTATTTCAGCCTTAGTCTAAGAGCTCTTTTGGGCCATACTCTTGGTAAGTCTTATCTGTGAAACACATAGCCTGATGATTCTATATCTTTTCTAGAGTGTGCCCTAGAATGAGATCTAGAGGCTTCTTCTATTGTTTCATTTATAGCCTTCAACAATGTTCTCTTAGCTTGTTGATTTGCTACAGCATCATCTCTCTAGTGCAGTTTATCGTACGCTTTTTATCTTCCTTACCATAAGATACCTTTAGTAGGGTTTGTTTATGAATTTGATGTTCACCGCTCCTTTTAGGATGTGAACTCCTTTTAGAGCATAGGGGCCTATTTTTATTCGTGAGTTCATATAACCCGAGAAAGATCCTGTTTGAGAAGGAAGGTGCGGAAGAAGATGATGAATGTGTTACTAGATCTTGAGTTCTAATTCTTTTTTCCTGAAACCTTCGTGGGAAGATGAAATGATTTTCTTGATGAAGGGTTTTTTATTTAAGCCACAGAAAACACACACAGAAGTAGAGAAAAAATTTATAAAAGTACATTACAAACGTCACTATGCATGTCGTCAGTATCTTTATGAAATGATTGCAACGTGGGTGTCAAATGGGGCCGTGAATATGTATGGACACATGTACATTAATGTAATGATGGATTTTTTTTTTATAGTGGTTTTCCACGGGCTAGTTCGACCACTTCAACGTACGAGCTCAACTTAAATACTTTGATAGGTGGCTTCATCTCGACCACTTCAACGAGTCGCAAAATTTGAGAGTACCCATGTAGAAGTCTTGCTTTGTTTTATGATCGTATTTGATTATGCAGCACTAAAATTAATGATATTGAAATTTAGTAATCTTAATGTCATTGGGAAGCTCATTTTGACACTATTCATACTAAATTTAAAAATTAGTTAGTCTCTCAAATGACATCACAAAGTTTATAATATGCTTTAATAGTTTTATTTAACATCATTTCGACTTTAATCAAAAGAATTTTGATGCTAGGCATTTTGTTTCAACTGCATTTGCAAACACAGGAATTCACATCATTTTGAGTTAAATGTTTATAAATATTTTATTTAAAAATTATGTCCAAATTTATGTTCGGCAGAACGAATTATTTGGTGGTTACTATCAATAATAACAATCTATTTTGAATTAGACTTTATCATTTAAATGATTATGCTATGTTTCAACATTCAATTTTTAATAAAACAATCAGTCATAAAAGCATCGCTGAAAGTAAGATAAAAATGATACCTTTGTTTAAAGTGTGCGATGTGGCAATCTGAGCGTTAGCCATTTAATGCTGACCTCCAAAGCGAAAGGCAGACAGGATACTAACTTCCACAGGCGTGGCTTACGTGTCCCAAGCCCAGCTAACTTTACCAGCGTCATTATCGCCACCATGTTGGACATCGCTATGGATACTGTAAAAGGACTCCTGATTGGGACCATAGTGCTTAAGAGGACATTATTACGGTCCCTTTTTTTGGTCATATTAATAATGGAACTTTTGGTTATCTTTTTTCTTTCAGTCCATTTTTGGGTCTCTTTCCTTGGTCCACTGCGGCTTTTCGGTAAATTGTAGCCGAAGAGCATAATGGTACGACTTTGTGACGTGTCCAACTTACGCTATGATTGAAGTTTGCGTGATTAAACCGCATTGCGGCTTAGGAATTTTTTGGTAAGGAATTTTGTTTGGACCAATAAAGTTGTGAGGATTCCGTTAGCAATTCATAGAAATTTTATATATTTATAATTTGTTGACTTATAACATTTTAATATTATAAATATATCATAAATTATGCATAGATCTATTTTACTTTTAAAAAATAATCATATGCTTAGATATATAAACATTTGAAAATTACATCATATTTAAACAACTCTCCATAAATTAAATGGTCAAGAGATTTGACTCAAAACTATCGAACTTACATTTGTAAATTAATTGAATGAAAAAATAAAATAAATATTTGTGTGTACATGTGATTTTAGAATACGTGGATCTATGTATTATGAATATGAATTTTTAATTATTTGGGTGAAAATAAACATTGTCAACTAATGAATTGTCTTAAAAATTAAGATTAACCTGAACGGAATTAATTTTAAATCAAAGCTAATACGATCTGCAATTACGAAAGTAGATGATGATGTTATAGACACATGATGGTATATTAAACATTCATATTTTATCTTGAATCTCTTAACTAGAGATTGAGTTACAGAGTTAGACAATGATGTTTAGTAACTGATAAACGATCTATGCAAATCAATAGACAAAAATTGTACGACAATAAGTAGAAAATGATGTTCAAAAGATGACAATCATGTAATAGTATTTGAGAAATAATTATCAGGCAATAGCAATGACTATGGATGTCAATCAATATTGAACAAAATTCTTGAGTTATTCAAACATTTAAACTCTCTCCAATTCAATTACCCGTTCAAGGTTTAATTTGAAATGATATTTTGATTGTTTTATTCAATCCCTAAACAATCCATTGGTTAACCCGTGTTGATTTATTTGATCATAAATTATTTATTCAGCATAATTAAGTGTCTTAACTGTTTTAAAATTGATTGATCTTAAGCTCATTAGATATATCTCATTGAGATGCTCAATTAGATAACAAGCATCTAAGGTTTGAAAATTTTAAACATTTTAGTTAATTTCTCAGAAAATTTTAGCAACATTATAAAGTACGTGATTTGAACTCTTTTTATTTTGTATTGGATTACTTTTTGTTCATTAAGTTATCTAATTGTGACATTCAATTTGATCATTGTTTACCGAGTCAAATGAACTTTTAAATGGTGTATCTTTTGCCTACGGCTTCCTTACATTTGTATGAGCGTCGCAGATTTAGAATTATTTTAGGCTTACTTCTTAATATTCTTCTTAATTTTATTGCTCTTGAAATGTTAAAAAAAAAACTATCTAACCCAAAAAAAAACATAATCTTCACTTACATATTTAATGATCTATTTTAAGTATATGTGAGACATATGTATGAAAAATTTTATTAGACCAATCAGACCAATACATTGATTAAAAATGCAGAGAAAATGAAAATTTGCATTAGTTGATTTAAAATGAAAAATAAAATTGAATTGTAATCTATTTAGTTTATTTAATCCGATTAAGTAAATGATGATTTGATTTTAAATTTAATCAAAAAATTAAACCATATACATTAAATAAAGTTTTGGTTAAATTTCATTTAAATTTGACTGAGTTTTAACCTGCTAAATTTAGACCAATCAGATAAATAAATCTGTCAACTAAGCCATTTAAATAAATATAATAAATTTAATAACCTAAGATCTTATAGAGCCAAGCGAAGACTAAAGACTAAACGTTGAAGTACACAATGCAGTTGCAGTCAAAGCTATTGATCTTGGTCAGTGCCAGGTTTCATCGTTGTTTTGTCTCTTTAATGCTTCGTTTCTTTTACAAGTCTGAATTAGACACTCGTTAACTTCGAACCGTTTTGTACATTTTGTGCAAATTTGTGCCAATTTTCTCAACGTACTGCATTTCTATTTGTCTCGGAAGCTTGCCATCCAAAAAGTCCTTTGATTTTTTCAGTTTCAAGCTCAAAATATCAAAACAATAGATGGTGTGTCATCAATAAAATTTTGTAATCAGGCATAACTCTTGTAACATTTTGTGTACGAAACATTCCAAAATCAAATTCAAAATAATTGGGGTTGCAATTTCAACAAGTTTTCAGTAATGCTAAGCACTCGATAGGAGGGACCTAATAATGATGAAGGTGATATTATCTATGTCCAAAATGAGCTTAGATTAAACACTTGAAGTGTGGTTGATGACTTTGGTACATCGATCGAAAGACCAAACGAACTCAAAATTGTCTGTTTATGGTCAAATTGAGCGTCTCAATGAGAGAAATACAATGAGTAAGATTATTCAATTATGAGATTGTCAAAAAACATAAATCTTGAAAAGAAAGCTACTTGTGATCAAGAGAATTAATGTAGTTTTTTTGTGATTCTAGCTATATTTATCGGAACACTTCTCTCAACAACAATACAAAGACTCTCATTTTTCACTTGAAACACATCTATTAGTTTTAAGATAAGTCGGTCACCCAAGGTCACGGTCCAAAACCAAAGTTTATCACTAACCACCTAAGGTCGTCGTCAACCACCAGACATCTTCGTCAATGACCATAGATGATCGCCAACCATTAGAGATCATCATCAACTAGTAGCTATTATCTATCACCAATAGCAATTGTTGCAACCATTTGCTATTATTATAGCCACCAACTACAGTTGTTGTAGTCACACTACGACTTACGTAGACAACTACAACTATTATAACCACCAACCACAGTTGTTATAGCTACAAACTATAGCATTTATAATCAACTACAGTTGTTATAACTACCAATTACTGCTTTTAGAGCCAACTACTGCTTCTATAGCCTCCAATTATGACTAGGCAACTATAACTGTTCTGACCACCAATTGCTGCTTTTGCAGACAATGGCTATTATAGTCACAAACTGTGGCTTATGTACTCAACTATGTTTGCTATAGCCACAAATTAGGGCTTATGTAGCCAACTATGGTTGTTAAAACCTCCATAAGGCTTTTGTTATCGACTGTAGTTTTATAACAATATATATAATAAATTATGATTCTTATAGCCTCTTTTATTTTCATAGCTAACTCTGACAGTTCCATGTACAGGTAATGTAATTCCAACAGCCTTTTTACGACTATATTTCTCGAGTTCTCTAAAAAATTTTATGATTTTAACTTAATATTGTAATCCTATCTTCCCCAATTTAAACGAAGAGCATACCAATATACTCCTGATTTTATAATAGATTATTTTTTTAGTGGCACATGCCCTTTGATTTGCCCCTTTTAAGGGTTTTTTCACTTAGAAAAATGCAATTGTGTCTTACACTTTTATTGATGGGTAATAAAAAATTATACTATGCAATGGGCTAAAATTTTTCTACCGTTAAGAATTTTCTAGTACGAAATAATAAATAATTTATTTATTGGGCATAATATGAAACAAAATTTTTATTTAAAAGTTGAATAAAACTGTAAAATCCCTTTCCATGTTAATCATCTCTGGATAAATTAGAGGGTGGGGATAATAGAATTAAATTTATACCAAAATGAATTTTCACTTTTTTTTTATTTTTTATTGCAAGTTAGTTGAAGGTAATTTCCAACCTCATGACATAAAATTTTAGATAATACTTAGCTTAAAATTTAATTCCATTCATATATTTTTTTAATAAACTACTGCTAATATATTTGATTAATCATAAAAAAATTAGGCGAATTAATTATTATCTAATTAAAAAATTTTATATATTAAAACTTGAATGCTAATCTCGAAGTAATTTTTAAGCAATGAGCATTCAAACTTTAATTAAAAAATCATCCAAGATGAACTCAAAGATATCAAAATTAGTCCAATCTCAGTCAAATCAAGCAGAAATCGAGCATATAAACAGCTTTTGAAGGTTTTCAGTGCATAATTAAAGGGTCAAACGGATTCCAAATCTGATAAACTTATAGTCGAATTGAGTGTCTCAGCGAGATAAGTCCAACAAGCCCAAGATCTCTCTATTTTGACATCATTAAGACACTCAAATGTTCATAAACTGCGCCTGATTTCGACAATCTCTCTTAATCGATTGATGTAGTGGTCTCGATTCATTCTTTATTTACAAAACGGTCTCTCTAACTCTATAAATTGAACTGTACTCTCCTCTTAAGGGAACCAGAATGATCGACTCTAGTGGAACATTCAGCATAAGGCTCCTCGTTGATGCCCTCATAGCCAAGTGCTTCACATATATCATTCGATGAATCACTAATATCATTGCGAATGTGGTATGTGCAGCTTGAGGAGGGCAATAATGGATATGGCTCATTTCCCACCTTATTATTATCAATGTCACATAAATCAACCACAAAAATGTGAAACAAAGAGACATAAGCAAAATGTTCTTCTTTTATTGCTTCCTTGAAATTACAAAAGGTGTCAGGAGGAGCACTACAATCTTCTCCTGAATTTCCATCAAAAGCAAAAGAAGATACATTCTCATAAGTGTCAGCAATCGGAGTTGCTGCTACCACCTAAGTTGATCCCCTTCCATTGGGCTTCTTCAAGTACTGCTCCAGAATCTCAAACTCTAAGACCTAGTAGCGGACTTCAAACCAATCTTTACAAAGATAGTAATCTTCAAGGACGTGCCATAAGTGCCATTAGTAGGGGCAATAGTTGAGCTCTTTTGTCTTCTCCACGTCACAGAGCCTCCTAGGTGGTGGGAGCTGAATGCCCTACTTGATTAAATTTCTAAGAATCTTCTAGAGGAAATCATTCTAGAAGGAGTAAACGTTTGAATTTCTCTATTCGAGGGACTGAGATTTCCACTTTTGAGGGATGAACGAGCTTGCTCCGTTGACATGATGGGCTATTTATGCTTTCCTTCAAATGTCAAAATAGATAAACTCTTTTCCTTCTTTTTCAAAGTATCCACAAAAGGCTTTTTTACCTTTGGCCTTCTTATCACTCTTAAAGGCTAAAGAGTCCGTTGTGTCCTGCAAACTAGCTGCTTTCTCAATGAGAGCCTTGAAGGAATTAATAAAACTCATCTTCAATAAGACTGAGAAAGGTCATTTTAACTTGCTCATGAGGAATGTGACGGCGTGTTGCTGGTGTGATGCTAAAAGTGTTTCAAAATTTTTAATGAAAAATATTTTTACTAGATTTGAAATGCCGAGAGTGATTACTACTAACGGAGGAACTCATTTTAGAAACAAATATATTCACAAACTAGTAGAAAAATATAATATTACTCATAAGATATCAACTGCTTATTATCCACAAACTAGTTAATTAGCTGAAGTTTCTAATCGAGAGATTAAGCGTATTTTAGAAAAGTCTCGTAAACTCCTAATAGATTGACCGGTCTATAAGACTAAACACCGCATTATGGGCATACAGATCGCTTATAAACCTCCTATTGGAATGACTCCTTACAAGCTTATATATGGAAAAACTTGCCACTTACCAGTTGAATTAGAACATAAAGCATATTAGGCAATTAAAGAATTTAATTATAATATGAAAGAAGCTGGTGAGAAGAGATTGTTGTAATTAAAATGAATTAGAAGAATTAAGGAATGAATCTTATGATAAGATAGGATTTATAAAGAAAGAATGAAATTATGGCATGATAGAAAGATTAATCAGAGAAATTTTGAATCAGACAAGAAGTTTTACTATATAATACTAGATTGAAATTATTTCTAGGAAATTGAAATCTCGATGGTTAGGACATTTCACCATAACTCAAATATTTTCCTATGGAACTATAGAAATTGAAGATCCAAAAACAGACATAGATTTAAGGTAAACGGACATAGATTAAAACCATATTTCGAAGGTAGAAGACTAAATTTTAAAGAGGTTTTAATGCTTAGTCAACCTGATTACTAACCTAAATTAGGTCGGGCCGACGACGTTAAACCAAGTGCTTTATGGGAGGCAACCCATAGTAGCCTTTTATTTTAATTACATACAAAATTAGTGAGTCTGTATTATTAAAATAAATCTTACTACTCAAATTTTTAATTAGAATCATCACAAATTTGAACCTATATGATGAGATTAGAAAAATCAGACCGCAGCAAAATTGGGCAATCGACGAAATCTCGCACCGCGAGGTCGATTCTCGCCGATGTACCGCATCGGCGCCTAATTACACGCGCTCACTAACGAGCTCGCCGACGGCGAGAAACTGCCTGCCGACAGCGAGATCGCGTGCCATATTTTAAATCAATTTATATTCAGCTCGCCGACGGCAAGAAACTTCCCGCCGACGACGAGGCAGTTGGAAAATGGTTCTTTTAAGTTTTAGGTGCGGTTTTGGACAATTCTAAAGCCATTTCTTTGTAGAAAACCATCTCACATTCGTTTTACACCGTTTTCTTCCTAAGAAAAGACTAGAGACCATTCCTTTCAATCCGAAATGGCCACCAAACTCTTAGAAACCACAAAATCCAGAGTTTTCAACCAAAGAAAATTCGTCAGCTCGGAGGCGCAACATTTTCCTCAATAAGGTTTTGATGAAGAAGCGACTTATTAAAAGAAATGGATTTCGTCAACAGCGAGTAGAAAATTCCACCACAAAAATTGAAGAAATGATCGCGCAATGCATTTTATACATTTCGCTATACAACATCCGCTGTAGTTTATTCCGTAGTTAAAGAGTTTTACTCTAATCTACATGCGATCAACAATGGAAGTGTCTACGCCAGAGGAAGATGGGTAACATTTACGCCTTCGCCCTGAGATCACGTGGAGATGATATAGCTCGGGATTTTGATGTGCAAGATTAGAGACTTTTTTTTAGTTTGTTTAGATTAATTTCTCTTTTGAAAACTTTATCGTTCTGTATGTAATTATTCCGTACTTTCTCCGTGACCCGCGGATTCGTGCTCAGGCGTCATTATACTGTAATGTTAGACCTTTTTATGTGTGTTAAGTTAGTTTGCAATTTTTCTTTTAGATATGATGATTAGTTTTTCTTTTAATGTGTTGTTTAAGTTTTTATAAGTTACGAATTTTTAATATGTTTAGATTGTTTTAATATGTTTTAAAGTAGGTTAGTTGATTGTATGTGTAGTAATAGATTAAGTTTTCATTTTGTTGTGTTTTATTCTTATTCAAAAATTTCTTATCCCAGCACTTTCTTTTAAATATTATATATGTGGAAGAATACTTCAATAAAGACAGTTCTTTAAATAATGAAAAAGCCTGCAAAAATTTCAAGGGAAAAGAAATACCTAAAATTCAAAGGTATGATTCATCGTATATTTTCCTTTTCACCATTTGTAAATGACAAAATTTAAGCTCAGAGGAAAAAATACAAATTTAATTATTAAATTGTTCTCAATTTCTATTTTCAAAATTATTATCAAATGATTTTTCTATAGTAATTTTTCAATTCAATAAACATGAATTACTTTATTTAATTATTATAGAAAGTTAAATAAAATGTTTTTAGTAATTCAATTATTTAATAGAATAAGATAATTGGTTAAAAGAAATAAGAATATAGTAAACTTCTTAAAGTAAGGGAAAACTATATTCTAAAATTGAAATTCTTAAGTATTTAGATGAAAAGAAGAGATTGAAACTCAATGAAATAAAGGCTATGAAATACATATAAGCGAAGAAGTATTTTAAGTTTCAAATTTATAAGAGAAAGTCAGTTCAAAATTTTGCACGTGCTATCCAGACACAAGAATCCTCACTTGAAAAAGAAAAAAAGAGAAGGATTGAAAATCAATCTAAAAAAGAAGAAAAGAGAGAAAAGAAAAGAAAATATGTTTATGAGAAATTTCGAGCAGATGCCTTATCAAAAATCGCTCAATGGAATCAACCTAAAAGCACAAAACTTAAATAAACATATTTCTAAACTTATATATATGGATTAGTGTTTTACTAAATAAATAATGCTTTTCTCAACTTCCCTATCATCTAAATATCCTAAGTAAATTACCTTTTTAAATATAGTCTTTCCGAAATAAACAGTAGAGCTAGAAATCTTAGATCTAATAACTGTAAATAATTTTATATCTATAAAATTAATCTAATTAATTAAAAATATTTCTATTTTAACTTTACTATAATATTATTTGAATTAAATTCATAGTTGGTTTGAATGAAAAATTCTATTACAAAAATCATTATTTTTTTTAGTATACAAATTACTTGAGACAAGTAATAATTAAGTTCGGGGATTTTGATCAGCGTAAAAATATGTTAAGAAATTCATACCTATTTTTATGAAATTGCACTTTAAAGAAATGTATTTTCTTTATTTTATTGCAGGAATGAAGATTTATATGATAAAAGCAAAAAACATGAAATTGAGCGAATTTGGATAAAAAGAAGAATTCATGCAACATGAACTAAGCCGCCGACGACGAGATCGAGCCCACCGACGACGAGATCATGAGAAGAATTTTTGAAGGATTTATAACTACTACCACACAAAGCCAGTAGCCCGCCGACGGCGAGATCGTGCGGTTTGGAGACCTTCTAGAAGCCCCGCCGACAAGAGAATGCCGCCGACGGCGAGATTACGGTGTCACCGTATACATTGAACCCGGATGCTTTTCAAGAGGTTCTTAAGTACCCCTTGGACCTTTGTCTACCTCTTTAAATAGAGGACAAATTTTAGTATATTGTGTGTCTATTTGGTGTTCATTTTAGAGCTCCAGAGTATTCTATTGGTAATAGCTCCGTTGTTTTAGTGTGAGTAAGTGTAAGTAGTGAGTTAAGAAGTGTGTTGTACTAGAAGAAAAAGTTAAAGGAACTTCAAGGAGTCCGTCAGAGGAAATTAAGATAAGTATCTTTGTTTATTGTTAACTTTAAATGAAATCCATGCTTTATTTAATCTCTATACATTCTCGAGTAGTTTTCTTTAGTCTTTCTCCTTGTTTATGAAATTATGTGAATTGATGAAATTAAATAGAAATGCCTAAAATATTAAAATAATTGTGATAATTTTTTACTTAAAACTTAATTTACTTTTCAATCTGCCCATTGATTTGTTAAAATATATTGAATTATCAACTATAGTAAAGATTACATCCGATATTCGTGGAAGTCAAAAGCCTTGGAAGAAGGGTGCAAATAAATAGGAAATATTATTTATCGGGCATAGAATTGGACATTTTAATGTGACAGACTAAAAAATATTCAATTCGGTCCTATTGATCGAGAGCTGAAGTAGATGTTAGCCCTCATGTGTAGGGGAACGGGGAGCTCCGAAGTGGCAGCTAGTATCCTCCCAGCCTAGCCGCAAATTCAAGAATCAAACATAGGGTTAGTCAATGTTCTTCGCACTGACCAAAGGGTAAAGAATAGGAATGCTCCAATTTTTCACAATACAATAACAAAATCTATTCGAATTCATCATTCACTTAATTTTCTAAAAACAAGGAGAATGATACATTTTTCGAAATCTTTAAATCAACTTTATTTTAAAGCATTAGTTTACTTTAGTTTGCTTTAGTTAAATATTCTAAATTTTCGTATACTTTATTATGAAGAAAAATTTTAAATTTAGTTGTTACAAATTTAGTAAAACTTCCCCGTGGGATTGATAGCCAGGACTCCACTAGAGCCCTCGTATTACTTTATATGATACGTATACTTGCGTAGAATCTACATTATACATTCCATCATAAAATCAATTATATATATTAAAGCGGGATCAAGTTTTTGGTGTCGTTGCTATTAACACAAATTGCAAACATAAAAAGTGGGTCATTGTGTTATGTCTAAATTAGGTTAGACTTAGTAGGGTTTAGATTGTGATTTCTTCTAATGCGGGTTATAAACAGGGGTTAATGTTGTGTTAGGTCTAAGTTAGGTTTGACCTAGTAGGGTTTAGGTTGTGATTAGGTCTAATTTGGGTTAGACCTAACGGGGATGATGTTGTGTTAGGTCTAAGTTAAGTTAGACCTAGTAAGATTTTGGTTGAACTAGGTCTAATTTGGGCTAGACCTAAAGTGTGGCTTAGGCGATTAAGTTCCACTCAAGTTACACCTAAAGGGGCCGATTTTATTTTATGTCTAAGTTAGATGCTGCATCTAGCACGTTTTAGGTTGTGATTTGGGTAAAATTGGGTTAGACCTAAAGGGTTGATGTTGTGTTATGCCTAAATTGGGTTAGACATAATAGGGATTAGATTGTGATTAGTTCTAATGTGGATTATACCTAAAGGGGTTGATGTTGTGTTATGCCTGGGTTAGGTTGGGACTCCGTTGACCTCATTTTTGATGAGGTCTTTTGCTTTCCTTTAGTACTTAGGATCTAGCCTTAGGCTTTTCCTTTGACTAATCTTAGAGGACTAGAAATGGAACCTACCACTTAGAAATTCAAACACCTCTTAACTCCCTGCAAACCCCACAAGCTTGATTTTAGACCCTTAATCACCTAGAGGGTTGAAATAAAATGTGAAGGTTTAAAGGATGAGTTCCCTATAGGACTCTTTGGCCTTAGGACTACCTTAGGTGGCCTGTCCGGTGAGGGTTAACTTACACACTCACTACACTCACACTCTACACTCTCACATACACAATCCAAATCCTAAAACCACGCCTTACCCCAACTTGACTCCCTGACTCACGTAGGTAATTCATATGGATGGACTCAATCCGCTATATTAGTGATTTAAATTGTGCTGATGTAGCATTGATTGGCCTCACCATCGCAAAATTTAGGTTTAAATTACTCTCGACTTCTACAAACAACTAGACAATGGTTTGGAAAACTTTCTTCAATTTAATTGAAGAGGAGTTCTAGAAATTGAGCTAATATATAGTAGGTTTATTGACCTTATTGAAGTTGGTAATCATTTTGAGCGATAACACCATGATTGATGTTTGCAATTGATATGGCTCGAAGTTGAAGCTCAATCATATGTGTTATTGTATCTTTGGTGAAAACATAAAGAGATAAGTATTGTTTGATGGCTCTTCTTTACTCATTTAATTGAAAGGAAAGCAGTAAATACTGATAGTAGGACTAAAAGATGTAGACCCAAATCATAGTAGAAGAGCCATAATTCATCTAACTATTGAAAATTTGATCTATAGCTAACAAAGTGCTTGATTATTATGGTCACAAATGAAACAGTATTTTGATCTATAGCTACTCAGATTGTTGTCATATCACACAACAATCATGTTTCTTGCAACTAACCTCCAAGGATTTTTGTATTTGAGGTGGTATTCAATTGTTCATGCTTGAGGGAGCAGCTGTTCTATTAAAATTGAATCCCGTAAAGAATCTGATTGTAATACTCATTATTGATAGAAGCTAAAATTCTTGAAGTAAAGATTTAAATTTTATAATATGAAAGTTTTTCAAATTCATTTGATAGGAATTTAATCACTATCAGATGAAACTCAATGCACAATCACGAGAGACAAATTTTTGTGCTCGTTCCAAGATGCATCCTTTTCTTTTCTACATTTGTGACCCATAGGGTTATATTCGACCAAGGTTGCCTCAGTATCATCCATTCTGATTCAGGCTGTCAATAAGAAGATTATAGAATTTCTCAAACTGGTTGGAGGTGAATCTTCAATGTACAAATTTTAACAAATAGTGAAATTTTTTTTCAAAGAATTAATCGGAACGTTATTAATAAATATATTTACTATTATTTTCCAGTTATAAAATCATTAATTGAACTCAAAAAAGAAAATTGGTGTAGACTTGATTCTCTCGTCTGCCTTAAACTGATTACTTCGGCGAAATGGCTGTCCCATGGCTGACAATATAACAGACCGCAGAAGTCATTATTAAACCACACAAAAATATCTATCACCGCATTGCTTTATGCATTGTCATTAAGATACAACGCTGGAGTTTGCTAATTTATATAAAGGTTGGGAGATTGAGAGAACGAGAGAGGTGGAGTGAAAAGTGAAGAGGAAATCAATTTTGAAAATGGAGGGAATGACTAAGGAGATAAAGAGGCAGATGCGCCTTGCAATGCCGCTTACAATTGCAAATTTGCTTATGTTTGCCCTCCAATTCGTATCAATAATGTTGGTGGGCCATATAAGTCACCAGAAGCTCGCCGGCGCCTCCATAGCCATTTCCTTCGTCAATTCCATCGGGTTCTCAGTGCTCGTACGCCCTACGCCTTTATTTTACTTATTTTTAAGCACAGATGTGTGGTCGTTAATGCTCAAACTTTCTGTTAGAAGATGTGAATTCTTATGAAATTAACATAGCAAATTATCGGAGAAGAGCCGCAGCAGTTTAAAATTTGATAGCTTGCAAACAGCTTCCGTCTTAAATTGGTTTTTATGGTAATTTCACTCAAATTATTGAACCTGCTTGGAGCTGTTCGATGTCTATATAAGCATAACCAAGCAGAACAGATTTAACCCTTTATTAACAAAGCTTTGTCTATGATAATTTTTTTCATATAAATGCCTCTTAAAGTTCTAGCTGTTAAAAAAATGAGTATTCCTGATTTGCCTTTCTTGTCCGTGATTTATATAGATGGGGTAAGCTCTGCCTTAGACACCTTATGTGGGCAATCTTTTGGAGCAGAGAGCTACAAGATGGTAGGCTTACATCTACAAAGAGCGATGGTGATATGTGTCCTAAGGAAACATTCCACTAGCCTTTGCAATGGCTTTCTCTGGTACTATCCCCATCCTGCTCCGCCAAGTCCCAGAAATATCAATGGCTGCTCAATCCTACGCTCAGTTGATGATACCTTCACTATTCGCCTTCGGCCTTATACAGTGCATCCTCAGGTTCTTGCAAGCTCAAAAAATCGTGGTCCCCATAATGCTTGGCGCTGGAATGACAGCCATTTTTCACTGCGTCAATTGTTGGTTCTTCACCTTTAAAACAGGGCTTGGTTATCGAGGAGCCGCACTTTCAGTATCAATATCTTATTGGTTCAACTTGATGCTATTAGTATTCTATGTTATTTTTCCTTCCTGCAAATCAACATGGACTGGATTATCTAGAGGGGCTTTTCGTGGCTTATGGGACTTCCTCAAGCTTGCCATACCTTCAACCTTAATGGTTTGGTAAGTACAAGAAACACATTTTTTTACTAGTATTGGTACTCACTTCTTTTGTCTCTTACCTGAAATATGTTCGCAGTTTTCAAAACTGGCAATTTGAGTTATTGTTGCTGCTTGCTGGACTTCTTACAAATCCAGAGCTCCAAACATCGTTAATGTCAATCAGGTATTTATTAAAATGGATAAAATTCATCAGCATAATCTTATTTAATTAAAATTATTTAGTGTTAAACGGTTAATTGATTCCATTTTTACAGCCAAAATATTTCTTCACTGGTGTATGTAATTCCTCTGGGTGTCAGTGGAGCAGTTAGGTTGGCAGACTTTATTTCATTTTTTCGTTCTTTAAAATCATATGGAACACCGGAAGAATCATTTCCATTTTGCTTCCATTTTTTCTCACACCCGAATATCAAATGAATTGGGTGCAAAAAATCCGAGGGCTGCTGTGCTTGCTGTACGATCTGCGGCGATAAGTATAATTATTGAAGGTCTGGTTGTGGGATTTGGGATGATTGGCGGACGGCGATTGTGGGGACATGCTTATAGCAGTGAGAGAGAAGTTGTGAATGCTGCGGCTGCGATGGTTCCATGGATTGCTCTATCGCATTGCATAGATGGTTTCCAATGCGTGCTTTTAGGTATTCAATTCTCTACATTTTGGTTTCAGAATTAGGATTTAACATTAGTAGCATTTAGTGAATTCGTCAAATCGACTTTACAACTGGATTTAATAAATCCAAATTTAAGCTGAAAATGTAAACTTTGGGACCCTAAGCAAGTGTTTGGTAGCATGAATTTAATGGAATCTAGCCGCTAAACATAAAATATGAATTTTAAATCCTGCTTCGATATTCTCTCCTTCCGTTTGTTATTCAACGTAAATTTGGATTTACTAAATGCCTTATTCAGGCAAATTTACGAGATTAATTTCTCCATGGCTCAACAGCTTTTCCGTCTAAAGTAGATTTGATTAATCCAGATTTACTAAATCCTATTTAACATAATCTGGAAAACAGCCAAACAACGCCAATAATTAAGTCCGAATTTAGTATTCGCTGGATTTACAAAACTGGTTATAAATCTCATCGCCTCTGCTGCTCCTCCACTTTGGCTCTCCACTGTCCTTTTTAACCACAACATGGCACCGCCGCTTAGGTCATCCCCATCAAGCTACCACCGAAGTCATCTCTCCGACAATCAATACAACTATACCTACTTCTCCTTTTTTCTTTTCTCTTTTTTTTTTTTAACAGCAATACTCTAGTTCGTTACCTTCAGCAACAATAATAATAAAATCGATTACAGAGACATGTATATAAAGTAAGCATGATGCATATAGTAAATAATGAGAAAGGAGAGTGGAGAGCCATGGAGGCATGTCTTCAGTCCTACAGGTTACAGCGGAAGTAGAGAGGTAAAGAGGAAAAAAATTTACATACCTGACAAGATATATGAGCTTTCGCGCACGCTTTCCAATCACAACCGTCATTACAGATACTCTTCAATCATTAAACTGCATGTGAAGACTCATACAAACAAAACATATACGAGAGCGCGGTTCCACTTTATTAATTTTTCTTTTAAAAATATAAAAATCCACAACTGTGATTGAAGACTGTACGCTACCATCTCCTGTATGTTAATTTTTCCTGTGTAACATAGGAAAGTGTGGTCTATTATGATGAATGAAGAATTAATTACTTTTTTGTTATTATTCAATTAATTTTCTTTGTAAAATTTTTTTTGTGAAAATTGAGAAGATGTATAATCATTAATTCAGGCACAATTAGAGGAAGCGGAAGACAGAAGGTTGGGGCATTTGTTTGTCTCTGTTCTTACTATCTCGTTGGAATTCCAGCATCTATACTTCTTGGATTTTGTACTCCATTTTGAAAGTGAAGGTAATTTCAAATATTTTGACCCTCTGAACAGACAACATAATATAAATATTAATATAACAAGAAATCCTAGTTGACAAATTAGTGCTGATAATGTAGGGTCTTTGGATTGGAAATATATGTGCAATTTTTATCCAAGATATGATGCTTTTAATCATGACCATCTTTACAGACTGGGAGAAACAGGTGAGATTTTAAAAGGATGATCACTTTTTTTTTTCATTGGCTTGTTGTTTTCTTGCTCTCTAACCTTGGTAAAATGAAGTCCACTTGAAAACCTGCATAAGAAGTGTGAATCAAGTTTATTGTTATCATACCCTATATATATCTTTTAAGTCATCTCTAAGAATACTTATTATATTCTACTTTTTCAAAAAAATTCTTCAGGGCTAAAAAGGCCTCGGAAAGAGCACAATCTCTTTCAGAGCTCATCAAACTTGCGAGCACCAGACTCCAGCCGTTGGATACCAAACATCCAGTCAACTAGATTTTCCTTTGCCGTGTCGATTGATGAAGAAGAGTAAATTATTTTCATTATTTCTGATATGAAGGATGGGTGATTTTCTTCCTTACACTTGAAGATTTATATATATATATATATATATATATAAAGAGAGAGAGAGAGAGAGAGAGAGAGAGAGAGAGAGAGTATTTACAAAATATTGTGACTGTATTATAATTTTGACGCATCTAGTAAAAATAATAAACCAATCTCTCTAATTGCCTCAGTTGTACAAATACATGTGTTTATATATATATATATATATATATATATATATATATATATATATATATATATATATATACTTATTCACTTTTTTTAATTTTCTCAGATTTTCTTATACTTATTAAGTGTATAAAATCTACCTTAAGATTAATTTAAAGTTTATTCAAGCCAATTAAGCCCTGTTTTAGTTCATTTTAAGTCTAATTCCAAGTCCATTTGTGGATAAAAAATTCAACAGCCTCTGGCATCATCCCAATGTGGGGTCTATCTTGAGAGTGTTGGCCATACCTTTTAAAACACAAATGAGCAGTATTTTCAACAAGAAGATCGTAAAGTTTTTATCCCGTGTTTTTATAAGATGCACATAAGTAGTGTTCGAGGTCATAAATCTTAGACCTCACCGATCTAAAAAGACGTGTATGAATCTTCAAGTACATGTTTAAAAGCAATAGCAAGTTTTCCATGTCGAATCAGGAACAACTCAAATAGATAATTATGTTTCATGATCTATGCCTTTGAGTAGCAAAAGTGATCCACAAAAAAGTTACTCCAAATTTTGAAAAATTCACATTTAATTTCTCCCAACTACACAGCAACGGCTTCAACATTAAATTCTGCAAAACTATCCTCCCACATATCTGTTAGCAAGAATCAAACACACGATCCTGTTAAACGGCCTAAAAAACAACTTTAAATTCCATAAAACCATAAGCTCAGACTTCTACCACAACACAGCCAAAATAAAACTTTAAATCTCAAAGAATAGATTGAAAACTTAAATTTTGTTTACCTGCGTAACCCCAAAAATATCCACATTAAATCCTTCAAAATATTTTATATACCTTAATAATTCTTGAAGTTGGAGGAATGCAGTAAGGTGTTGCGACTAGGCAGTGAGAATTTGCGTAATGGGAGAGGAAGGGAATAGTGTGAATGAGCTGTTGGGTTGTTAGGCTGGTGCAGGCAGGGAATCAAAGATTCTAGGTGATTCTCAGGTAGAGCTGAAGTGGACAGAGTTGTAGCTCACAGGAGAGACAGGAGAAGATAAATGATAGAGGATCCTGCTTTTGGTTAGAGTTTGGGAAACTGTTCAGTTTGAGTGGAGGCTGCTCCTGGTTAGATGGAAAATAAAGAGGGAAAGGAGAAGGATGAACAGGTGAGTGGGTACTGAGAGGGAAAGAAGTGATATGTGTATGCAGTTAGAGCTTGGGATGGCGGCGTCTATGTGGATTTGGGGTGGCTTGTTGTGGGAATAGCAGGTGTTAGAAAAATTAAGACTGAAACACACAAAACCAGAATTTCTATTCAATTTTTAAAGACTTAAACTCACCTTAATTTGCTAAGTTTACATATAGGCACAATAAAAAACTAACTCCACTAACTTATGCAAATAATTGCACTAACTTACAACCCATGTTCTATAAAATAAAAACTAACAACACAAACTTTAATAAAATAACTACTGACTTTAAATTCTAACCATCTAAAACATACACATTGTTCAAACCATACATAAATAACTCCTAAAGACAACCAGATTAACTCATCAATCTCCTCCGTAAGCTGTTGTCTTTCTACTGATGATTTGCACGCCAATTTTCTTTCTCATCTCCAAGAATTTTATTTCTCTGAATGGAAGAAAATTTCTTCATCCATTGCTTTTCTCCAAATCTGGTCTCCTTAACTTCTTCGAGAGTTGATGGCTTCTCCTCTCCTCGTGGCCCTTCGAAGAACTCTTATCAAATGTCGTGGGCTGCACTACCTCGGTTTCATACCATAACACATGCTTGTTCTGTATTGCGTAGTTGAGAACACCAGTTTTTGCCATCAATACACGTTCATCTTCGATTTGCGTTGTGGCAAGGTTTGCTCTTTCTCTTCGGTTCGTTCTAGGACATTCTTTTGCAAAGTGACCATATTCATTACAATTGAAACACTTAACCTTGGATTTATCGAAGTTACATGGCTTTCGGTCTTTTATTGCGTTCATCGTTTCCTCGATCTCCACTTTTGTTATTGGAAGAACCTTCATCTCTCTTTACCTTGGGATTCTTGCCTCCCACTCCGGCCTAGGTAAGAAGCAACCGATCTTCACTCAGCCTTTAAGTGCAATCGCCCCCCTTAAATCCTTCCTCGAATGTTATGAGACGACCTATTGTTAGAAATTTATGTAGAACTTTATGACACTAATTCTAAAAATACATAATAAATAAGCATCTTTTTAAATTTATGATTTTCTACATATATATAAAAAGTAACACATATCTCGTATTCATTGATGATAAAATTCCGATCTTGAAGAGATGGAGTTTCTCTCTAATCTTTTTCAACTTTCCGTACTTTCTAATGGAGGGAAATGTACGGGGTGTGTTAGGAAGAGAGACCTATTCTCTAAATTACGCTCTATTTAACACCATCCATCAGCTTATGATTAACCAATATGATTTATGATAATTTAATAAATTAATTAATTTTTATTATTAAATCAATGACACAAGTTAGTAACCTCATTCATTTTAGGGGTTACAGGCTGTGTTACAAATATAAATATCATAAGTAATGACATAAATAGCATAAGTTTTCATGAGTTATAAAATTAATAACTTAAGTTATAATTTATTATAACATAAGTTATGAGTTAAGAAAATAAATAACTTTAAATTATTATAAGTTATAAAAATAAATAGCTTAAGCTATAATTTATTATGACATAAGTTATGAGTTAAGAAAATAACTAACTTAAGTTAGCATAAATTAACATTTATTATAACATAAAGTTATGAATTAAGAAAATAAAGAACTTATGTTATAAAATTAATGTCATAAGTTATTGATACGTTATTAAAATAAATGTGAGTCACAAATAAAAATTTAACATTCTCCCACTTGGCTCACATAATTTTAATATTACATAACATAATGCATAAAATGTAAGATAAATCCTTCATTACATTGGTTAAATCATAAATATTTAATAAGTATGAAATTAATATGAATCATGGATGTTGTGTATCAATTTATCGACAATGCTTCTTTCCATGTATCACAATATCAGTTATATACTTAGCATAATGAGAATTAACATCATGATCTCATAATGTCTATTAAAAAACAAATCTTGTTTAAACATGCAACATAAAGTGTACACTAACGATAAAAAAGATTTATAAGTATCGTAAACAAGAAAAAATTGAGCTCAATGTGTCAAACACGAAGAGCATAAAACTAATAAAGGGTTTTGGTAATGCTCATTCTCACTACATGTTCGTTAAATGCCTTCGGTGGCAACCCTTTCATTAAAGGATCCGCAATCATGATATTGGTGCCGATATGCTCAATCGACACTCTATGTTTCGACCTCTTCATTACGGTAAGGTATTTTAATTCCATGTGTTTAGCTCCGTAATACTTGTCATTTTGGAAAAGAAGACTGCTGCGGAGTTATCATAATACCTTCAACGACTTTAACACTGCCGACAATTCCAAGTCCTCGAAATAAAATTTTGTACCCATAAACTCCCGAATTGTACTTCGAAGCAAGCCACACCAAATTCTTCCATAGTGGAAGCAACTATATTAGTTCGCTTCGCACTTATCCATGAGATTGCTCCTTTAGCCAAAAGGAACAAATAGTCAAATGTTGATTTTCCGGTATCAACACATGCAAAGAAAATCCGAATCCGAATATCCTATCACTTCAAGATCTTTAGATCTTCTATAAGTGAGCATGTAGTCCTTTTCGTTCCGTAGACACCTCAAAACTTTCTTTGCAGCTTTCCAATGATCTATTCGTGGATTACTTTGATAATTCGCCTAGCATCCCGATAACAAAGCGAATGTCCGTCCGGTACAAGTTTCCGAGCATACATTAAGCTTCCAACAATAGATGCATAAGGAATTTCTTCCATTCGTTTACATTCCAAATCATTCGACACCGCATAAGGCTGAATTTATTCCTTTTCGAATTGGAGCAACACTCCTGTTAAGCACCCTTCCATATTGAATCTCTTAAGAACTCTTTCGATATATGGTTTTCGAGACAATCCTAAATAACTTCGTGATCTATCACAAAATACTTCGATTCTAATCACATAGGATGCCTCACTCATATCTTTCATTTTAAAGTTCTTAAGAGAAAATCTTAGTTTCATATAATAAACCAATATCATTAGTCGCAAGATGTCATCAACATACAAACAAGAAGAAATATTATCTTGCTCTACCGACCTTTAGATATATACACCGATCAATAAGATTTCCTTTAAATCTAAAGGACGTGCGATGGCATCATCGAACTTAAGATACCATTATCAAGAAGCTTCGCTAAGTCGTATATCGATTTCTTAAGTTTACACACCATGTGTTCCTTTCCTTCAACCAAAATCCTTCAAAGTTGACTCATGATCCACTTTTAGTATGTATGCAATTTATGTTTATAACAACGGCACCAAAAACTCGATTCCGCTTTAAATATACATATATGATTTAACGCATAACGCATTCACGCAAGATACGTATCGTATCAAGTAATACAGTGGATCTAGTGGAGTCTCCGTTATCGATCCCATTGTGGAAGTTTTTACCGTATTTGTTATCGCCTAAATTTAAAGGAATTACTTACTAATATAGTAAACTAAAATTAAAAGTAACTATCGCAACTAAAGTAAACTAATGCTTGAAATAAGTTGATTTAAATAATCTCGTAAAAAAGTATCCTTCTCCTTGTTTTTAGAAAATTAAGTGAATGATGAATTTAAATAGAATTTTTAAATTGTATTGTGACAAATAGGAGCATTCCTATTCTTTACTTTATCCAGCAAGAACATCGATTAATCCTATGTTTGATTACCGAATCATGGCCAGCTCGGGAGGATATCGGCCGCCACTTCGTAGCTCCCACGTTCCCCTCACCTCGAGGGCTAACATCTACACTTCGATTTAAATGTTAGGACCGAATTGAGTATTTTAGTTCCGTCACACTAAAATATCCAATTCTACGCCCGATAATTAATATTTCCCTATTTATTTTGCACCCGCCTTCCAAGGCTTTTCGACTCTCCATGAATATTGATGTAATTTTTACTATAGTTGATAATTCAACATATTTTAACTACCCAATTCGTCGCATTGAAAGTAAATTAAGTTTTAAGTAAAAATTATCACAATTTATTTTTTAATATTATATTATGTGCTTCTATTTAATTTCATCAATCCGCATAATTTTCATAAACAAGGAGAAAGACTAAGAAAACTACTCAAAATGCATAAAAATAAACAAAGCATGGATTTCATTTAAAGTTAACAACAATAAACAAAGATACTTATCTTAATTCTCCCTCGCGTACCTCGAGGTTCCTTTCGACTTTTCCTTCTGCAAGACAAAGAAACTAAATAGCACTCAATTAAACTAATGAACTCACTAAACACACTCAAACTAAATTAAACTCACACAAATGACACTTAAGAAAATGAAAAGAGACTAAGACTCTCTAAAAATGTATACCTTAGGACACTGTATTCGGCCTCATTTGCGAGGTAAGTAAAGGTCCAAGGGGCGCTTAAACACCTCTTCAAAAAGTGTCCAGTTCAATGTATATGCATTTTGAACTAGCTCGCCGTCACGGAAACGACTCGCTCACGTGGCCGAGAAGGTCTTCAAACCACGCGATCCGCCGTCGGCGGCTCGGCTCGTCGGCGAGGTAGTTGCACCCTTCATACCCCTCCTCACGATCTCGTCGTCGGCGGCCTCGATCTCACCGTCGGCGAAGTAGTTATATTTGCATGAATTTCCTCCTTTTGATCCAAATTTAAGTTCCATTTCATGCTTTTTGCTTCCATCACTTATAAATCTTTATTCCTACAATAAAATAAAGAAAAATACATTTCTTTAGCAATTTCATCAAAAATAAATATATGAATTTCTACGTATTTTTCTCTGTGATCAAAATCCCCCAAACTTAATTATTACTTGTCCTCAAGTAATTTTAATACTAAATAAAAATAATGATTTCTATAATAGAATTTTTCAACTCGATAAGATATGAATTAAATTTAAATAACATTATAATAAAGTCAATGTAAATATTTCTAAGTAATTAAATTAACTTTATAGAGATAAGATTATTTAGTTATCAACTCTAAGATTTCTAAACTTTCTATTTATTTCGTGAATTACTATATTTAAAATAGTAAATTACTTAAGATATTTAGATGACAGAAGTTCAAGAAACATTATTTAGTAAAATACTAATCCATAATATAAGTTTAGAAATATAATTAAGTTCTTACCCTAGGCTGATTCCATTAGCTAATTTTTGATAAGGCATCTCCTCAAGCTTCTCCTCACTTATATTTTTCTTTTCTTTTCTTTTCTTTTCTTTTTTTTTCTTTTTCAAGTGAGGATTACCGTATCCGGATAGCCCGTTAATAATTTTGAACTTCAATTTCTTCAAATTAAACTTAAAATATTTCTTTGCTTATATATATTTCATATAAACTCTTTATCATCGAGTTTCTATACTTTCTTTTTCACTTAAATACTAAGAATTTTCAATTTTTAGAATATAGTTTCCTTACTTTAAATAGTTTACTATATTCTTATTCCTTTAACCAAATATCTTATTCCATTAATTAATCAATTACTAGAAATATTTCTTTATCTTTATATAATAATTAAATAAAGTAACTCATATTTATCAATTGAAAAATTACTATGTAAAATCATTTAATAATAAATTTTTTAAATAAATTTCGAGAACAATTTAATAATTAAATTTGTATTTTTACTCTTCCCCAAACTTAAATTTTTCTATCTATACTACATAGTGAAAAAGGGAAAGTATATAAATAAAATTCATCATACCTTTCGAGCTTTAGGTATTTCTTTTGAAATTTTCTGTGCTTTTTCATTACTTTCATTAACCCGTGTTGTTAGTATTCTTCCACATATAATATTTAAAAAGAAAGTGTTATGGATGGAAATTTTAAAATAAGTATCAAACATAACAAAGAAAACATAATATGTTAATACACATACATTTAAAATTTAAACAATACATTAAAGAAAGACTAACATCCTATATATATAAAAATCTTGCAACTCACTTAACACACAATAAATTTAATATCAACGTCAAGCAAACAAACAACATATCAAGTCCAAAGTCCACGTAAAGTACTAAAATATTACATACGTAAATAATAAAGTTTGCAAAACAACAAATCTAAACAAACCAAACAAACTAAAAAAAGACTTAATCTTCTACATTAAAATCCCAAACTATGTCATCTCCCCGATCTCTAGCCGAGATGGCCGAGCAGTTTGCACTGCCATCAATCTGGGCACTCAGAGCATAACATCTAAATCACCACTTCTATATCGACGCCGCCTTCATAGTATGCAATCTCGTACTCTCGAATGTCGCCGGAGATATTCGCTATCATAATCGTGTCTTCTCTCCAAGCCCGATCCTTTTCGATCTATATGCTCAAATATTCTTTCCATATTTTCTTCAAATATCTCAAAACTTCTTTCTACTCAAAGGGTTAACTCATTCATCGCATCCTCAAGGTAGGAGTGGTGTACCGAGGGGTGGTTCATAACTAGTAGGTATATCTCTACTCAAGAAGGTACATAATCCCCCTTGTCTCAGATCTCCATCCTTCATAGGATTCATATTTCTTTATATTAGCCCGAGTAAGGGGTTTCATAGCTCTATCCATTTCTCATCATCTCTCGCTCTACCCTGCACTGGCAAAGTGCATGATAAGACCAGATGTCCTAGTCCTCCTCCACTTTCATTTCTATGGCGACTAATATGTTTTTATATATAATATTTCCCACATTAATACTCTTCAGTTCCGAATACAAATTAATCGTTTATCTCGTTACCCTCACTATGGTGGTAGGTAGTAAATAAAAGTAAACAAATAAAATAATGCCAGGCTTTAGATGTCGATTTAGCATAGAAAGAGGAAAGTTTACCCGTTCCCGCTGCTTTATCTTCCAGACTCTTTTCCATCAGTGAGGAAGTCGATCACTTTTCCAAAGGGTCCTTCCATAGTTCCAAAAGTTTCATACTCGCCGGTGTGTAGTTCGTACTTCATAATAAGCGTTTATTCTAAAGAAATAAATCCACAAAAAATCCTCTAACCTTAACCGGTGCAATCTCAACCTGTGTTAAGTTCGTATAAAATTCCTTCACAACTTTTACAAACAAGCCTGGTCACGTAACAAAAATTTTCCCCATCCTCGCTCCTTTATAACTCACTCTACTTCTCCTCCGTGATTTTTGAAAAACTCAATTCCGTATGCACTTTCTCGTCGAATATTTTGAAAATATCGAGTTTGTGCTCTTGCATTAATGAATCGGGTTTCATCATAATCTATTCGTCGCTTTTGTGGAGCCATTTCTCGATCTCAGGAAATTTACAAAAATTTTAACTAAACTCCCAAATATTACTAAGAAGGCTTCCTACAACAACTAAAATCCATTTAAATCACCTCTATGAAATTCTTCCAAGTATTTTCTTCACATTTCAAAATTTTTCAAAATATCCCAATGTAGAAGAAATTCATGGTGAAAATCAAAATTCTTGCATAGGAGTGAAGCTCTTACCAAGGGAAAAATGAAATCCGGTGTCAAAAGTGTTGAAATCGCTTCAAATCAGATCTCTCAAGCCCTAGGTCAGCTTTTTCGAAAATTGAGGAAATGGATGATGAATAGTATCGTCGATCGGTCAAATATAGGTTTTTTTGCGTTCTCGCTGTCAGCGAGGTTTTTCTCGCCGTCGGCGAACTAATTAATTCCATAAGGCAAAGTTTCGGAAAATCATTTACAAGGCCTTTGCCTTCATTGCTGGCCGGTTTTTCATTGCCGGCGAGATAATTCTCGCCGTTGGCGAGGTTCCAAAAATTTTAAATTTTTGAAATTCACAATCATTTTCAACTCGAATTACCTTTAATCAATCTTCGATCACTTAATTTAATAATAATACAAAGATTAGATACTTATACTCACAAAAAGTCACACAACACAAACAATATAACTTTATAAATGAAATCCACAAAACTTACAATTTTCACACCGACAACTTCACACATACTTAACTTAAATGTTCAAATCCATAACATCGCATCGCAATCCAAACCACAACACTCTAAATGTCGAGACATAACAATTTACAAATAATCTCATCAAATTCGAGATGATCAAATCAAAGTTCGACTCATAATAAAACTTAACTCCAAATCAAACACACACATATATATACAAATATAACAAAAACATAGAAATATTTCCTACTCTTCAGTGTCTGAACTAACATCTTCTCTGACATTTCCGATGCAACGCAAAAGACAACAATTCAGGAAGGGCCCTCGAAAGGGAATTCTACAATAAACATTCTTCATTAATTCAGTCCTTTATGTCTTAGTAAATGAATAAACTGGCCTCCAGATGTCCAGTATGATCAAAGTGCTCCTTTCATTCTCCAATCAATATGATCAAACATATCAGAGATATTGTCAATGGAATTCATCACATTTTGCAATTCTTTCTCCAATCCTTTAATCTTCTTCGTAATGAAATTAGTCTTACCGCAAAGGGCCTTGCTAAAGGATTGTTCTGTGATGCTCTGTCAGAAATAACGGTGATCTCATCATTGTTATCCAAAGTGGGAAACATATCAAGAGATCTAGGGGTTTCCATGGTAAAAAGTACTTTTTCCCAAGCCTCATAAGAAACTTGGTATTAACTCGCATAAAGCAAATATAAAAGAGATGGGTGTCCAAGTCCATGCACCGACCCATGCACAATTAATTCCAATGCAAACTTTACTATTATTGATCCAACATCGATAGGTAATCCAATTTGAATACGTAGTTTAAAATAAATTTCCTCATTCCTTTTCAAACTTTATTTACTCTCATGGTAGTAATAATTTTGATGATATAAAGAAATGTCGCTAAGCTGAGACGTGTTTAGAAGTGATGCGTAAAACTGACATACCCGTCTTCTCGTAACTCTCAATCATCCGGTTCATCGGTTAGGTATCTCAGATCTCGTTCCATATTGTATCTTGAAGGCACAAAAGTCGGAATAATGACAAACAGAGGTATTTTCTATAGAACACAATTCATTTACCCTTACAGAGTAAATGTTACCCATCTTCCTCTGACGTACACATTTCCATTGTTGATCACATGTAAATTAGAGTAAAACTCTTTAACTACCGGTATAACTACGTCGTGAAGTTGTATAACAAAATACCTCCCAATGCCGCCGTGCGATCATTTCTTCGATTTTTGTAGTAGAATCTTCTACCCTCTATCAAGAATCCTCTTTCTTTTCGATAAGTCTTTTCTTCATCAAGCCTTTGTTGAAGATTCGCTCGTGCCTCCGAACTCGACGAATTCTTTCCGTTTGAAAACTTTAGTTTTCGTGGTTTCTGTGAATTTGGAAGCCATTTCGATGGAATGGATTTATCTCTAGTCGTTCCTAAGGAAGAAAATGTAAATCGGATTTGGAATAATTTCTTACGAAGGAATGGCTTAGATCCGTCCAAAACCGCACGAAAATCTTTAAGAAACCAAATTTTTAATTGCCTCGCCTTCGGCGAAGTTCTCTCCATCGGCGACTTGCTTATAAACCGAATTTGCGGAATGGTCCACGATCTCACCGTCACGGTTCGAGTTTCGCCGTCTCGTGAGATTCGTAAAAATCGCCCATTTTCGCTCGTTCGAATATTTTCTGATCTCATCCAATAGGTTCAGTTTTTGTGATGATTCTAATAAAAATTGAAAGTAGTAAGATTTGTTTTAATAATATGTGCTCACTAATACGTAGACATTTAAAAATAAAAGACTACTATGAGTTGCCTCCCATAAAGCGTTTCAGTTTAAACACGCCACCAATTCCAATTCAGTTAGTGTTCAGGTTGACTAAGCATTAAAACCTCTTTAAAATTTGGTCGTCTATTTTCGAAATATGGTTTTAATCTATGTCCATTTACTTTAAATCTAAGTGTCCTCGTTGATCTTCAATTTCTATAGTTCCATATGAAAATATTCGAGTTATGGTGAAAGGTCCTAACCATCGAGATTTCAATTTCCCAGGAAATAATTTCAATCTAGTATTATAAAGCAAAACTTCTTGTCCTGGTTCAAAATTTCTCTCGATTAATTTTCCGATCATGCCATAATTTCATCCTTTTCTTTATAAATCTTATCATTATCATATGATTCATTCCTTAATTCTTCCAATTCATTTAATCGCAACAATCTCTTCTCACCAGCCTTTCTTTCATATTATAATTAAATTCTTTTAATCGCCCAATATGTTTTATGTTCTAATTCAACCGGTAAGTGGCAAGTTTTCCATATATAAGCCTGTAAGGAGTCATTCCTAACTGTGAATTTTATAAGCAAATTCCGTATGCCCATAATGCGTTGTTCAGTCTTATAGACTAGTCCGATCCGTTATAATTTACAAACACTTTTCTAATATACGCTTAATTTCTAGATTAGAAACTTCAACTAATCCACTAGTTTGTGGATGATAAGCAGTTGATATCTTATGCAAAATATTATACTTTTCTACTAGTTTGCGAATATATTTGGTTTCTAAATGAGTTCCTCCGTCAATGATAATCACTTCGCATTCCAAATCTAGTAAAAATATTTTTCATTAAAAATTTTGAAACACTTTTAGCATCACACATAGATAAAGCTTTGTGCTTCAATCCATTTGGAAACATAATCAAGAGCTACTAATATATATGAGTTTCCAAATGACGCAACAAAAGGTCCCATGAAATCTAATCCTCAAAACATCAAAAATTTCAACTTCTAATATAAAATTCAGAGGCATTTCATTTTTCTTTGATATGTTTCCTACTCTTTGGCATTTATCGCAGGTTTTTATATATCTATATACATCTCTAAATAGAGAAGCCAAGAGAATCCGTATCAATTTATACGTTAGCGTATCCGTCCCAAACGTCCTCCAAAATCATAGTCATGACATTTTTGAATGATTGGTTCAGCTTTCGTCATAAGGTACGCATCTTCTAATAATTAGATCCTTACATTGCTTATATAAGTATGGTTCATCCCAAAATATGATTTAGTATCGTGAATGAATTTTTTCTATTGTTGCAAAGCTAACAGCAGTAAAATGTCACTTACAATATAATTTACTATATCACCATACCAAGCATATTTTCAACTCATTTATATTATAAAGTTGTTCATCAAAAAGAAAACTGTTTAAAATTTCATTATCAATATTAGATAATTCATGATTTTCTAATCTCTTGATAAATGATCAAGCACTGACATTTACTCATAATTATCTCAAAATCAAATTCTTCGCATTAATAATATCCATCTAATTAATCTTAATTTAGAATCTTTCTTTTCCATTAAATATTTTATAGCAGAATGATCAGCACAATACATTTAGTTCCTATTAGATAATGTCAAATTTATTAAAAGCATATACAATTGCTAACAATTCTCTTTCAAGAATCGTATAATTTATCTTAAAGATCATTTAGAGTTTTACTATGTAGTATATAACTTTGAAAATCTTATCATATCTTTGCCCAAGAACTGCTCCTATAGCATAATCACTAGCATCACACATAAGCTCAAATGGTTTCTCCCAATTAGGTGAAACTATTATAAAGCCGTAATTAATTTATCTTTAACAATTCAAAGCATTCGTGCATTCGGTTGTAAATTCAAATTTCTTGTCCTTTTCAAGAAGTTGGCATAGAGGTTTAGTAATTTTTGAAAAATCTTTAATATAAACACCTGTAAAATCCAGCATGTCCAAGAAAACTTCTTACCCCTTTACCGTAGTTGAGGTAAATTAGCTATTACTTCGAATTTTTGAGTGGTCTACTTCCATGTCTTTTTTCCGAAATTTTATGCCCTAATACAATGCCGCCTGTAATTATAAATTGACATTTCTCCCAATTAAGAACTAGAATTAGTTTTCTCACATACTTCAAATACTTTTTCAAGATGATTTAAGCATGTGTCAAATGTTATTCCAAATACGTAGAAATCATCCATAAATACTTCTATTCCATTATCAATTAATTTACTAAATATAGACATCATACATCTTTGAATAAGTTGCAGCATTACATAATCCAAAAGGCATTCTTCGAAAAGCGAAAGTTCCATAAGGACTAGTAATGTAGTTTTATCTTGATCCCTCAGAGCAATTTGTATTTGATGATAACCGGTATATCCATCTAAGAAACAAAAATACTTATATCCGACTAATCTATCTAACATCTCGGTCTAGAAATGGTAAAGGGAAGTGATCTTTCTAGTGGCTGTGTTTAATTTTCTATAATCAATACATATTCTCCATCCAAGAATCCCTGTCTATAAGGATAAGATCGTTATTTTCACAATGGCTAGCCTCCCCCTCCTTTTTGTGCACACAAAGGACTGGCTTACCCAAGCACCGTCGTGTGTCAGATATATAATACCATTATCTAACCATTTTAAAATTTCTTTCTTGACTACTTCTTTCATTATCGGATTTAATCTCCTTTGTGGATCACTTTTTAGGTTTATGTTCATTATCTAAAATAATTTCGTGCATACGTATCAAGGACTAATTCCTTTAATATCTCATGCAAAAGTCCAACAAAAATTTTCTTATATTTTTTTAACGTATCTAAAAGTTTTTGTTCTTGAGATTCATTTAATTCAGATGAAATAATAATCGGCAGAAGTTGAAGAATTACCTAAGTAATCATATTTTAAATGATTGTGTAACATTTTTAACTCAAGTTCGTGAGAGGTTTATTAATCGATGGAACTATATTTTTCAAGTATTTTCTTTGTTATCCAAAAATTCAAATTTCTCTTGAATATAATCTAGTTCTTCCTTTATATCGGCTTTTTCAATTAATTCAATATTTTCTTTTCTAATTTTTCTTCATAATATTCTTTAAATGTTCTTTGTAAATGATCAAGTACTTCCATTCAAAAACACTCATCATCTTTTCTAAAGTAGGATATTTCATTGATTTAGCAATATTAAAAGTTACTTTTTGGACATTTACTCTCATAGTTAATTCTCCTTTCTGAACATCAATCATAGCTTTTCCAAGTGGCTAAAAATGGTCTTCCCTAAAATGATAGAATTTCTTTATCATCTTCCATATCTAGAACAATAAAATCTACTGTGGAAGATAAATTTATCCACTTTTACTAATACATTTTCAATAACTCCCTTAGGATATGTAACAGAACGGTCAGCTAACCGAAGAGTTACTGAAGTAGGTGAAATTTCTCCCAATCCTAATCTCTTGAAAATTGATGAGGCATTAGATTTATGCTTGCTCCTAAGTCACACAAAGCTTTTCCATAGAATTTTTCTCCAATAACGCAGGGTATAGTGAAACTACCAGATCTTTTAATTTTTCTCTAGAAGTTTTTTCTGAATAATAGCATACACTCTTCACTAAGTGCAACCATTTCATTATCGCAAATTTTCTTTTTTTTATTAGAATATCTTTCATAAATTTTACATAGTTTGGCATTTGTTCTAAAGCTTTACGAAAGGAATATTTATCGTTAATTTCTTCAAAATTTTAAGGAATTTAGCAAATTGTTTGTCTTTATGTTGAATTAGTCAGAAAATGGTGAGGTTTTTCACCAAATTTTCATTGGTATTAAAGGATTTTCTAAGTTTGGATCTTGTTGATTATTTTTCTTCAATTTCCACTTCCTTTTTTTGACTTTCAGGTTCTTTCTAAATTCGAGGTTCTAATTCTTTTCCACTTCATAATTGTATCGCTTTAATTTGTTCATTTCCTTGCCTTTGGATTTATTTCCACATTACTAGGAAATGTTCCAGGTATTCTATTATTAAGTGCAGTAGCGATATGTCCAAGTTGAGTTTCAATATTTTTGATAGTTGTCTCTTGATTTTGTAATTGGTTTCCTTGTATTTGTAATTGATTTCCTCGATTTTGTAAATGTTGGCCCATATTTAATAATTCTTCTATAGATAATTTCTTATCTTTAAATTGAGGGTTATTATTATTAAATCCAGGTGGATAATTAGGTTTATAATTAGATTTCCTTGATTAAGTAGATTTCCTAATTGTTGTGTCATATTATTCAAGGCTGATTAGTTGTATTATTATTCCAATTAAAATTAGTATGATTTTTCCATCCAGATTATAATAATTTGCATAAGGATTATTGGGTCCGTTGTTAATTGCATTAATTGTTTCATATTGAGATTGGGATTCTATAAGTTGTCCAGATGAATTTGTCACATGCTTGGAGTAATCTTAAAATGATCTAATTTTTTAGACATGCGAACATTTCAGAAGCTAACATAGATATTGCATCATTTTCATGAATACTAACTATTTTTTTATTCATTCTATCAGCAGGCCATTGAAAATTATTTGTTGCCATTTTCTTCGATTAGTGTATAGGCTTCATCAAATGGTTTTCACATTAATGATCCTCCAAAGATCAAGCATCGATGATTGATCTTAAAGATCCTACTAATCCATTATAGAAACTTTGGATAATTAACCAACTGCAACGCATGATGTGGGCATTTCCTAAGAGGTTCTTTAAATCTCTCCCAAGATTCATATATTGACTCTCCATCAAATTGACTAAAAAGAAGTTATATCATTTCTAAGCTAACAGTTTTAGCATTAAGGGAAAATATTCGGATAGAAATTAGATAATTCTCCCCAAGTTTTAATAGATCGAGGTGCTAACGAATTTAACCACATTTTCGCTTTATCCCTTAAAGAAAAAGGAAAAGTCTAAGTCTAATAGCACTTAGATACTCCTTCATATTCGGGGCAAAGACATAGTTCTAAAAAACTAAGAAGATGTAAATTAGGATCTTCGCAGTGAACCACAAATTGATTGTTTTGTACCATTTGGATAATTGCAGTTTAACTTTGAATGAATTAGCGCCTACATCGTGTTTTGAATAGCTAAATGAATTTCATCTAATGTAGGGCTGCATAATCTCGTAATGGTTCAAGGTTGATTTATATTTTCATTTTCTTGTGTATATTTGTCATTTGTGTTAAATTAATAATTTCTCTTTTTTATTTTCTAATTTTTAATCGTACGCTCTAATTTCGAATCGTAAGGTATTAAATTTTCATTTCCAAATTTTCACATACAATTTTATAAAAATAAAAATATCACATTTTTGTTAGTAAATAATTTTCTTTACTTCCCCGCAACGACGCCAACAACTCGACCCACTTTTAATACGTTTACGCAATTTATGTTTATAACAACGGCACCAAAAACTTGATTCCGCTTTAAATATAGATATATGATTTAATGTATAATGTGTGGATTCTACGCAAGTATACGTATGTATCAAGTAATATAAGGCTCTAGTGTGATTCCGTTATCGATCCCACAGGGAAACTTTTAACAGATTTGTTATCGCCTAAATTTAAAGGAATTACTTACTAATATAGTAAACTAAAATTAAAAGTAACTATTGCAACTAAAGTAAACTAATGCTTGAAATAAGTTGATTTAAATAATTCGAAAAAAAGTATCCTTCTCCTTGTTTTTAGAAAATTAAGTGAATGATGAATTTAAATAGATTTTTTTTAAATTGTATTTAGACAAATATGAGCATTCCTATTCTTTACCCTTTTGTCCAGTAAAGAACATCGACTAACTTATGTTTGATTATTGAATCCTCGGCGAAGCTAAAGCCGGGAGGATACTAAATCGCCACTTCGTAGCTCCCACGTTCCCCTCACTCCGAGGGCTAACATCTACACTTCAACTCTCAAACAAGAGGACCGAATTGAGTATTTTACTCATTACACTAAAATATTCAATTCTACGCCCGATAATTAATATTTCCCTATTTATTTGCACCCGCCTTCCAAGGCTTTTCGACTTCCCCGAATTGATGTAATTTTTACTATAGTTGATAATTCAACATATTTTAACTACTCAATTGGCCAGATTGAAAGTAAATTAAGTTTTAAGTAAAAACTTATCACAATTTATTTTAATATTATATTATGTGCTTCTATTTAATTTCATCAATCCGCATAATTTTCATAAACAATGAGAAAGACTAAGAAAACTACTCGTAATGCATGGGAATAAAACAAATCATGGATTTCATTTAAAGTTAACTACAATAAACAAAGATACTTATCTTAATTTCCTCCCCAAACAAACACTTTCGAAGTTCCTTTGACTTTTCTTCTAAGATGCCAAACTAAATAAGACTCAATTAAACTAATGAACTCACTAAACACACTCAAACTAAATTAAACTCACACAAATGACACTTAAGAAAATGAAAAGAGACTAAGACTTCTAAAATAGACACACCTAGACACTAGAATCTGGCCTCTATTTATAGAGGTAAGTAAAGGTCCAAGGGGTGCTTAAACACCTCTTCAAAAAGTGTCCACAGTTCAATGTATATGCATTAACTAGCTCACCGTCGGAGCAAACGACCTCGCCGTCGGGTCTTCTAGAAGGTCTTCAAACCGCGCGATCTAGCCGTCGGCGGCTCGGCTCGGTGTTGGCAAGGTAGTTATAATTCCTTCGGTAAATTTCTCCTCACGATCTCGCCGTCGTGAGGCCTCGATTCGCCGTCACGAAGTAGTTATATTTGCATGAATTTCCTCCTTTTGATCCAAATTTGCTCAATTTCATGCTTTTTGCCTCCATCACTTATAAATTTTTATTCCTGCAATAAATAAAATACCTTTCTTAGCAATTTCATCAAAAATATATAGCGAATTTCTTTGATATTTTCTCGCGATCAACTCATGCACTTTCATCTAAATTCACATTTAGAAAGGCAACTTTTCACATCCAATCGTGTAACTCCAAATCAAAATGAGCTACTAATGCCATGATAATTCTAAAAAAATCTTTCTTAGAAACCGAGAAAATTTTTCTTATAGTCGATGCCATCTTTTCGAGTGAAACACCTGGCAACAAGTCTAGCTTTAAATATAGTTATAAATATAAGAATTCGACACCACTAAGAAAATCTAAATCCTTAGTAACGGTGCCAAAACTCGGAGTGTAATTTTTAATTTTAGTAACAATTATATATCGTAATCTTTTAATCGTCGCAGTTACATTTAAACGCAAGTATATGTATCGTTTAAGTAATATAAAGGCTCTATAACTCGGATATCGATCCCACAGGAATATTTTAGAGGCTGCATCAGATTATAGAAATCAATTCGAATCACAACTAAATCGAAATATCCTATCCGTCACTAATACGCAATCGATAATAATATGATGTTTAAATTAAACTAGTTCTACTAACAATCAACTAATACTACTAAAGTAAAGTTCAAATATACGAGCAAGAATCTTTCTCCTCATAAGATATTTAAGTGAATAGATGATTAGAATTAGTTAAAAAATACACAGGTCAAATAGGAGCATACCAATTCTTACCCCTTGGTCCAGTATTAAAGAACATTGACTAATCCTATGCTTGGTTACCGAACTGGCGGCTAAAGCTGGGAGGATATCGGCTTTCACTTCGAGCTCCCGCATTCCCTCGCCCGAGGGCTAACAATCTACAATTCAAGACCCAAACGATAGAACCTAATTGAGGATTTTAGCCTGTCAGCTTAAAATCTTCACCCTACGCCCAATAAATATTATTTCCCTATTTATTTGCACCCTCCTTCCAAGGACTTCGACCTCCATGAATCTCGGATGTAATCTTTACTATAGTTGTTAAACTCACCAGTTTTAATTATTCAATCGTCAACTGGAAGTAAATTAAGATCTAAGTAAAAGATTATCAAAAACTTCTTTAAATCTTTTATGGCACATTAATTCTATTTTATCATTCCACAAAAATATTAAAATCCAGGAGAAAGACGTATCAACTACTCAAATTCATGAAGAGGATGCAATAAAACTTTGATTTCATATATAAAAGTAAAGTTCTACAAACTAAAGTAAATAAACATAACTTATCTTAAATTCCTCCCCAAGCAAACTCCTTGAAGTTCCTCTGAATCTCTTTCCTTTCTTTACAGTACGTGAAATCCTCCTTCGAAACGGCAATGCAGAAGAGATCTCTCACTCTCCCTTCCACTCTTACAATCCTTCAAAGAATCTTCACAATCTCTATTTGAACTCACTATTTAACACTCACTAATAACAATGGACAATGGTGGACTCTCTATTGGACACTAAGTAATTATTAGAAATCTCTAATAGTACTTTTACATACTCTCAAGACTTTTAGGACACCAAAAGGACAATTTTTGGCCTAAAATGGTTCTTTTTAAAGTCAGTTAAGAGTCACCAAGGATTTTGCAAGCATCCCTTTGAAAATTGTCCACATTCGACGTGTATTTTGTGAAAGAACCACTGATCCCGCCATCGCGCGGCCTCAAGTCGCGCCGTCGACTCGCCTTCTTAAAACGTTGCCTTGCCGACCTCACCGTTAGCGACCTCGATCTCCTCGCCATCGGCGCCTCTTTGGAATATATTCTGAACTCTCGGGAAAATCACATCATTGGCGCCATCGACCTCGCCGTCAGTGCCCTAGGTCAAATTTTCATATCTTAGTCCTTTTTGCATATTTTCGCTCCTTTATCCTTAAATCTTCATACATGCGTAAAAGCACAAAAACCTCTTCTTTAAAGTGCAATATCATCAAAATCAGTGTAAAATAAGCATGAAAATCTTAACCCTTTTTCCTTGGGTCAAAATCCCTCAAACTTAACTATTACTTGTCCTCAAGTAATCTTTAGTACTACATAAAAGTTATGATTCATCGTGGTATAGTTTTAATTCGTAAATACTATAATTTTGATTTAAATAAATATTATAGCAAGAATTCTTAGAAAGATTTCAAGTAATTAGATTGGTTCTGCAGGTATAAGGCTATCTAGTCATCAAGTCTAAGAGTTCTAGTTTTTATTCATTTCAAGAATGACTATATGTTGCAATATCAATTCAAATATTTAGAATATTTAGAAGATAGGAACTTCATGAGGATATCATTAAGTAAAGAAACTCATCGTAAATATAAGTTCAGAAATGCTTTTAGTTTTCCCTTTATGTTAATCCAAGTGAAGCCAATTTTTGATAAGACATCTTTAAGCTTCTCCTTACTTTTTTTTATTGTTTTTCAATCCTATTTTTTTCTTTCTTCTTTTCAAGGATTGTTTTTCAACTTTTCTTTTTCTTTCTTTTTTTTTCTTTTTTTCAAGTGAGGATTACTATATTTGGACAACCTGTTAATAATTTTGAACTTCACTCTTATTTCCTAAATTTGAAACTTTAAAATATTTTTTTACCTTATATGTACTTCATAGCTTTTTACATCATTAAATCCCAATTCTTTTTTCTTTCTCAACTAAATTCCTAAGATTCTTAATATTTCAAAATATAGTTTTCTTTTATTTTAAATAGTTAACTACATTCTTATCGTCTTATACTAAATATCTTAACCTACAAAATTAAGCTTTCATTACCAAAAAATAATTCTTTTCAATCTTTTCTATAATATTTAGATAAAATCTAAATATAGTTAATCAATTAAATTTTATCACAAAAATCATATATAATTCTTGATGATATGTTAATTAAGAACATATAATAGTTAAGATTTTTCTCCCTCCCCCAAACTTGGTTTTCTATAATAGAAATAAGACATGGTGGAAAGAAAAAAATTTAAATATAAAATTCATACCTTCGCACTTGCATTTTTGTCCTTTTGAAATTTATAGGTTTTTCTCAAAATTTCTAACTTCAACTGTCCTATAATATTTAAAAATCTTTCTACTCACATAACAAGCTTTTTAGAGACTTGTTGGGGTAATGAAATTTTAAAACAAGTATATAAAACATTAAATAATAACAACTAACTACATGACATATGCATTTCACAACACAGAACAAACAAGCTTACTATTTTAACTATTCCGCTCACAATTATAATTACCATCACAAATATCTAGAAATGAAAATGCAAAACTGCAAAACTAAAAACATATCCCAGAATCAAGCATAGTCCATGTATCACAATAAAAATCAAAGTAATACAACAAAAACTAAAAAAAAATAAATACATCACATCACATCATTATCACAAATCTCAATTAAAATCCCATGCAATATCTTCATCACCATGGTCACAGAGGATCACTGATACCGAGTATACCGGGGGCATTCTAGAAAAATGACATCATACTCTCCCTCTCTAGTACTCGGCCTAAGCATCATAATAAGCCATCTCAAAATCAGAGTGCTCTAAAGATACTCACTCTCGTGATCATGTCTTCTCTCCAATCCTTCAATCATGTGATCAATTCTTTCTAATTTTTCATCCAACTACTCAAACTTTTTCTCTCAAGTAGGTCATGACATTCACCAAATCATACAAGGTAGGGGGACTAGAGGAAGGAGGGTCATAAATAGTAGAAGGAAATGTCTCTACTAGTAGAAGGTGCCTTACCTACCCCCGATCTCCATTCCTCATGGGATTCATAAGTCTTTATATTCGTTTTACTAATGGGTTTCACTTGACACACTCCATTCCTCATCATCTCTCGCTTCAACTCCATAATCGATGCTTATAGGCTTTCAGATACCCTAAATATCCACTTGTCCCACTCTTCATATTGACCATAATATTCTTATAAATTATTCTTCCCACATTAATGCTTCCCGTTGTTCAATACAAAAATTTAGAACAGCTCTATTTCTCTGTACTCTCACTATGATGGCAGGTGGGCAAAGGTATTCTAACAAATGAAATAATTTCATGCATTAGTAGTGGTATTCATCATGTATTAAATTTAAAAAGTTAATCCGTTCACGATTTTTAATTTTCCAAATACTTTCCCATCCGTGAGAAAGTCAATAACATCGTTTAACGGACCCTCCCTTATTCCAAATATTTCATACCGCTATAGAAAAGCAATTGTGAAGCTCGTAAATGCAGTTAATGCGATAGCGCATTAAAGCCGACAGAAAATCCCCTTACTTGGACAGGCTCGTCCTCAAGTTGAGTCAGATTTGAGTAGAATTCTCTCACAACTTTGATAACAGCATTATTTGTTGTGTAGCAAAAGTTCTCCCATCCTCTCTTCGATAACTCGTTCCACCTCTCCTCCAAGATTTTCGAAAACTCGACCTCGATGCACTTCTTACTAAAGATTGAAGTATACCTCGATTCTGCTTTTGCATTAATAAATCGAGTCTCGTCGTATTCGAGTCTTCTCTTTTTGTCGCGGAATCATTGTTTGATCTATCAAAATCACAAAAATCCAAACTAATCTCCAAAATAATAATACAATGGCTTCTAAATGAGGTTTAAAGCAATTTAAATCTAGTTCCATGAATTCCTTCCAAGTCTTTTCTCCACATTTTCAAATTTCCCAAAATTTCTTAATGTAGAAGAAATTCATGGTGAAAAATAAAAAATTTTTACGTAGGAGTGAAGCTCTTACCAAGGGAAGTTGAAATCCGGTGTTAGAATGTGTTGGAAATCACTCAAATCCGTGATCTATCACGCCCTAAGTTGAATTTTTGGGTAAAAGGGGAAGAAGACGATGAATAGTGGCATTTGACTGTCAAAATCATGGTAAATATGTAATATTCGCGATCTCGCCGTCGACAAGGTCGTTCGCACTGTGGGCTCTATCAATTAAATTCTATCACCCTCGAGTAAATCACGCCTCCGGGGCTCAAGCGCGCTCGTCGGCGAGATTTTCAAAATTTGATCAATTTTCAAATTTTTGACATTTCGATCAATTTTAAAGCCTCATTGTCATCGTGTCGATCATTTTAATTATATATTTTAAGTGTTTAAGTGATGTATTAACACAAATAAACATACACACAACAAAATTTCACATTTATATATCAATCTAAGTTTTTACAACACACAATACATAACACACATAAATGTATTTTCTTAATCTAAATCCATATTTAATCAGTCGCAATCCAAACCACAACACTCGAAATACTGAAACAAACATTTCAATCATAATCTCAACTATAACGATTAAAAAGCAAACTAAGAAAGCAAACACAATAAACAAAGTTTAAATCAAACACAACATACTTCAACATGGAAGAACATGTTATAAAAAAGGTCGTAATGGGAATTCTTCTGCTTCGAATCTTCATCAATCCATCCCATCTTCTTCACTAAGCGTACGATTCTGCTTCAAATTGCCTAGTATGATCAAAATGTTCTTTCATCCTCCAATCAATATGATTAAAGAAATCAGACATATTTTTAATCACATCATTAAATTTTAAAATTCTGCTTCTCTAGATTCTTGGATTCGTTGTAAAGGTCGAATAGGAACAAAATTCTAAGATGCTTGATCCATGATCACGCCCGTGTCATTCTCTTCATCATTGGCCGGGAACATGCGAGTTGGTTCCAGTTGCTCTGTGGTAGCAGTATTTTCTCCTAAATCTCATATGAAACTCGAAACAAACCGATATCGAGAATATCAGAAGGATATCCAAGCCCTCGAGATGATCCGAACGATTAGGCCAAACACAGCATCACACAATAATTGATCCAATATCAGCGTCATCTCATTTCCGAATGCGTAGTTCAAAATTGCACTTTCATTCGTGACTTTGCCGATTTTCATCGTCTCGCAATAACTTCGTCGTATATGAAAAAGTGTCAATTTTTCGAAACGAGATTTAAAAATGTTGTAGAAAAATAACGTACACGTTTTCTCTAACTTTCCAGATTACTCCAGTTTCGTCCGTAAAAAATTGTTGCCTCATTCATATTATCTCTCGCGGCACAAATTTGAATAATGGCGTATAGGAACCTTTCTCGAAGGATATATAACTCATTAATTCTTCCGTAATTGATTATCCACCTACCTCGCACATAGACGCTTCCTTGGTTGATTCCATGTAAATTTGGGTGTAGAATTCCTTAACCATCGAACGACTAATGCGTTAGTATAAAAACACTTCCCATCTTCAACGCACAATTATTTCTTCAATCGGTGACGAAGAATTGCATAATCCTCGATCGATGAATCATCATTCCTTGATTAGCCTTCTTTTGACATCAATTGAAAAGTCGCCGCGCCTCGGCACCGAAGAACTTTCTCCGAGGTAAACTTAAAACGAAGGTAATCTACCGAGTCGAGTTGGTCAGAGAGAATTGAAAGTGGCTTCCATTCGTTTTTGGGATCAAAGTGTTTAGGAACCGTCCATGGAGTTTATAAAGGATGAATTCTCTAAAACAAATAAAAATCGACCTTCAAACTCGAAAACTGCCCACTCGCCAATCCCGCCTCGTCAACGGCTCCCCGTTGCAACGCCGTGAGCCTTATGCAATTAATTCTACCGGAAAACCCTCCGTCTAGCCGGGCCGAGCTTCGCCGTCGGCTCCCTAGGCAAAAATTTGCACTTTTACGGCGTGGTCTTTTACAATCCAAATTTTCTCTATGGATCCAAATTCTTGATAATCAAAGGTCAACACAAGTAGTATAATTCAATATTACTATAAACTAACAACAAATTCAAACAAACACACAAAAAATAAAGATAACTATGTGTTTCCTCCCAAAGGTTCTTGGTTTAACATCACAAACTCTCGACCTATTTAAAGTGTTATTCAAAGTTGACGTAGCATTAAAACCTCTTTAAATTTTGGTCTTTTACCCTCAAAACATGGTTTTAATTTATGTCCATTTACTTTAAATCTATTCCCGCCCTCGTTCCTTCAATTTCAGCAGCCTCCATAAGTATAAACCTGAATCACAAGAAAGGGTCCTAACCAACGGTACATCAATTTCCCCAGAAATAATTTCAACCTTGTATCAGAAAAGCAAACTTCGCCCCGGTTCAAAGTTCTTCGGTTAATCATCCGATCATGCATTAACTTCCAATTTTTCCTTATAAAATTTTGTTGTTATTGTAAGATTCATTTCTAATTCTTCTAATTCATTCAATTGTAACAATCTCTTCTCACCAACATTTTTCAAATTATAATTGAATTCTTTAATTACCAATATGCTTTATACCCAAATACTCTACCGGTAAGTGACAAGTTTTTCCATATATAAGCCCTCGTAAGGAGTCATGCCAATAGGAGTTTTATAAGCAAATTTGTATGCCCATAATGCATTATCCAGCCTTGCATCAATCTACTATACTAAGATTTACAATCTTTTCAAAAAATCATTAATCTTCACTAAACCAATCGGCTCGAGGATGATAGACAATAGCAAATCTATGAACAATATTAAGTTTTTCCCCGCCAATCTTTGAATGTATTTATTCCTAAAATGGGATTCTCCGTCGTTGATAATTACTTCGCATTCCGTATCTTATGAAAATGTTTTTCATTAAGAATCTTCAAGCACTTTTAGCATCACAACAAGGTAAAGCTTGTGCTTCAATCCACTTCTTTAGATACATAATCAACTACAATTAAAATATATAAGTTCCCAAAAGAAGGAATAAATGGTCCCATGAAATCTAATCCCCAAACATCAAAATCTCCACTTCTAACATGAAATTCAAAGGCATTTCATTCCTTCTAGATATATTACCTACTTGTTAACATCTATCACAAGTTTTGATATATTTGTAAACATCTCTAAAAAGAGTAGGCCAATAAAATCCATCTTGCAAAATTTTATGTGCGCTTTGTCAATGCCAAAGTGTCCTCCATATTCGAATCGTGGCATTTTTGAATAATCTCACGGCTTTCTTCATAAGGCACACATCTCTTAATAATAAGATAGTTACATTGCTTATATAAATATGGTTCATTCCAAAAACATGCTTTTGCATCATGAATGAATTTTTTCTGTTACTTCGTAAAGTTAGCATAAAATGGCAAAACATCGCTTACTATATAGTTAACAATACGCATGCCACGGTATTTTTCACTCATTAATATTATAAAGTTTTTAATCAGTGGAACCGTTTCTAATTTCATTGTCGCGTGTCGATGATCTATGATATTCCAGTCTTCGACAAATGATCAATAATTCGATTGTCAGTTCTTTTTTATCAATCACCACAAAATTGAATTCTTGCATTAAAAATTCTCATCTAATTAATCCTTCTTTGCATCCTTCTTTTGCATCGATATTTAATAGTGCACGACCGCATGCACAATACATTTAGTTGATCTAAATTTATCAAGCATACACAATAATAAGTAACTCTTTTTCAGTAACTCCTAGAAGCACTAACATCACACAGTTTTACCAGCCGTAGTATATTACCTTAAAAATTTTATCATATCTTCACCAAGAGCACTTCCAATAGCATAATTACTAACATCGCACATTAACTCAAAATGGTTTCTCTCAATCGTGTGAAACTATTGGCGGTGTTGTGATTAGATTTTCCTTTAATAATTCAAAGGCATTTAAGCAAGCCTTCGTAAATTCAAATTTCTTGTCTTTTTCTAAAAGTTGGCATAGAGGTTTGGTAAATTTTGAAAAATCTTTAATATAGCGCTTGTAGAAACCAAACATGTCCGAGATGTGGTAATTTAGCTATTACTTGAATTTGTGTTGTCAACTTCCATGCCATTTTTTGAAATTTTATGCCCTAATACAATTCCTCCTCGCAACCATAAATTGACATTTCTCCCCAATTTAGAACTAAGTTAGTTCTTTCGCATAGCTCCAAAACTTTTTCAAGATGATTTACATGCGTCAAATGATGTTCCAAACACAGAGAAATCATACACAAATACTTCTATTCCATTATCTATTAATTTACTAAAGATGTATTATCGACCCGACCCGCAATAACGCAGTAAATTAACTTTCAAAAGATGGCAAAAAACTTGACCCGATTTCTAAATAGCGGCTAGTGTGCAAAATCTTAAATGATATAAAAATTAGAAAATATTTTACACACTAGGCAATACGCAAGCATACGTATCGTTTCAAGTAATATAGAGCTTTAAAAACCCCGCATCGATCCCACGAGGAAGTGAAGTAAGAGGTCTTTAGTCAAATTCTAAATACTACTAATAGTCCTTAGTTTGAATGTCGATTAAAATTGTGTTTTATCTAAAAACTACTCCTAAATGCAAGTGTTAAATGTAATAGTAATTATAACTAAGTGCAACACAATTCTAAAGATAACCCTTTTCGGATGAATTGGTTTGGAGAATTTTGAGATATTAAAAACTACTATTCTTATGTAATGAAAGAGATAATGTACAGGATCGAGATGCATTAAATATTGTATGTGCCAAAGGAGCAATCCTATTCTTACCCTTTGGTCCGTGCATAAAGAACATCGACTAATCCTATGCTTGGTTACCGAATCCGCGGCTGGGGCCGGGAGGATACCGGCTGCCACTTCGGAGCTCCCACATTCCCCTCACCCGAGGGCTAACATCTACACTTCAAAGACTCAAAACGATAGACCGAATTAAAATTTTAGCCCGTCACTCTAAAATCTCCAATTTCGCGCCGATTAATATTATTTCCCTATTTATTTGCATTCAACTTCTATGAACTTCACCATTCATGGAATTTAAATGCGGTTCGTACTTAGTTGTAGAAAGCATAGCCCTCCTCGGATCGTATGTTTTCACAACAAATTTTAACATTACAACAGTCTTTAATTGCAATGTAAATGAAGTGCAAGTAAAAACCATCACATTTATATCTAAATTAACTTCTAACATGCATCACAAAATCCTAAGCATGAATTCTACTCATTAGAAAATAAAAGTAAATTGAAAACACACATAATCATCTCATATCACTATTTTCAAAGAAGAAGAAAGAGTAAGAGAGATGCATCACAAAGCACGAAGAAAACTCAAAGGAAACTTCATTTAAACAAAGCAAATCCACTACATAAATGTTTACAAAATCATAAGATAATGAAGAACAATACTTAGCTTTTTCCCTTTCAAAGAAAGAGGAAGATCTCTCCCACAAAGTCTCCAAGCCGATCCATGCAATGCTCGTACAATCCCTTACAAATTCTCTCAAAAATCTCCTCTCCAATCTCTCCAAAAAGGGTAGAAATCTACATTCCTACTCTTAATCTAAGAATCCTAAACATTCCTCTAAGTTTTTCTCCAATTTTTTCTCTCTAATCTTCTCTTAATCTCTCCTTTTTCTAACCTATATTAGCCATTTTAAAGAGTTTGGACGAATTCCCATGAGTTTCCTTACGCACCCCTTCGAAAGAGCGTCCAAATACGTCGAACATTGGCCCAAAACCGCCAAAAGTCGGTTCGTGGTCGTCCGAGCCGCTGTCGCGCGAGTTCGAGCTCGTCGTCGGCGAGCTTTTCGGCCACTTTTCGGTGGTCTTGGGAAAATCTCGCCGTCGGCGAGCGTACTGCTGCGCGTCCACTCGCTTAGCTCCTTTCGGGCTCCGTTTCAACTCCGTTTCACCCCATTTCAAGCTTGCGTTGTGTTCGTAACGTATGCCCCTACAAAATAAGCATAAAAACAACCTTCTTTTTAAAGTGTAATCTCATTCAAAAAATATGAAAAAAAGTATAAAAGAGATTAAGCATCGAAAGACTTATCGAAAGGTGTCGTGCGGTGTAATTTCATTTCTTGCTCGTTTTTGCTCCAAATTGCACCGTTTTTGTTTCCTTGCTCCAATCGCCATTTCTTGTACCTAAAACCAAAAAACATACAAAATACCTTCCTTTAAAGTGTAATATCATCAAAAAATAAGTAAAATGACATAGCAAAAATCATATATATTTTAGGCGTGTCAAATACCCCCAAACTTAATCGTTAGCTCATTCCTCAAGTAACACTTTTACTACATAGAAATATAACCTGCAATGTAATTTTCACCGTAAGACACTAAAATTTTTCATTTAAAAGAATATAATGGTTAGATTTTTAGAAATAAATTTAGTAACTCGGGTTAACACTACAAGTATAAGAATATTCAAGAATCAAGTTCAAGGGTTCTAGTCTTCTATTTATTTCAAGATAAACCATAATTTGTTACATTAAGAATGCCTTGAAAGACTATGTGAAAAAAGGAGTTCATGCAAACTTTTCAAAATGTAGGCCAATACTTTAAATATAAATTCAAATGAAATCAAGTTCTCCCTTTTAGAGCGACTCAAGTGAAGCCAATTTTTTATTAGTATCTCCTCAAGTTTCTCCTCATAAAATTTTTCTTTCTCTTTTTTTCTTTTTTTTTTCTTTCGGGATCACTTTCAACTTTTTTTTCACTCTCTTTTTTTTCTTCTTTATTTTTTTTATATGAGGATTTACCGTATCCGGAGAGCTCGTAATGATTTCAACTTCACTCTCCTCTTTCTAAAGTTCAAACTTAAATCATATCCTTACTTTATAATTATGCATGAGCTTTATTATTCATCATAAAGTCACAATCTCTTCTGAACACATAATACTTTAAGTATCTTAATATTTCAAAAATACAGTTTTCTTTACTTTAAATAGTTAACTATAATCAAATTCTTTCCTACCAAATATATTACCCTTATAAAATTAACTTTTATTACTAAAAAAAATTCATCCAATCCTTCCATATAATATTCAATTAAAATAAAAAGTTTTAGTTATCTCAAGCGAGGTACAATTGCCGGTTATGTTAATAATTTTTTTCAAAATATAACACCGAGAACAAATAAGAGTTAATATTTCTTTCCCCCAAACTTAAATTGTAAAATATTTTGTAATTAATTTCATAAAATATAGCAGGAAGAAAAAGTAAAGATTGAATGATACTTACTACTACAACATTCTATCAAATTCATATTCATGCATAATCAGATAAAATGACTCATAGAGAAAGTAAATCTAGCCTAAAATATACTTGTAATAAAATTACACTAAAAGGAAGTACTTTCATATCAAAATTTTATTTTTTCTTCCTACCCCTAAACTTAATTTTTAACATATATAGCATTTAGTACAGAAAATATAAGTAGGAAGAAAATAATTTAGAAATTCTATCTACCACAAATGCTTCATCAAAATCATTTACAAGTATTCATTAAAGATGTAACAATATGCAAGCAGTAAAGTAAATCTAAACTAATCATGCGAATGAAATTAACTAAACCAAAGTCTAACTAGCATAGTATGTATCAGCAAGGGAATATAAAAATGTCTCTTCAAGACCTAAATAAAGTTGTAACACAAATATAAACACACATATAATAAATACAAACACAAATGATAAACGAGGATATTTCATCCTTTAACTCATCCAATCTCACTATGTTACCTTCAATTTCTAACGGAATCACTACACTAGTAAATTAGGTATTTTCAAATGATAATATAGACATAATCTCAAAGATAAGATTATCCCGATAAATTAGTTTCCTGGACACCAATATCAAGCATCATCTAATTCTTATAATTAAGCACCTATAACAGTTATAAAGATAGTGTGAGATCATCCATATGGTATTCATCAAATAGGTTCGTGACTCTACCTAATGAAAATAAAGTTGTAGAAAGGAAGTAACAAACTAAGATGAAACTATAATAAGAAGTTAAGGAATCACCTCCTCAAGACACACAAAGATCAAACTACTATCAATCTAAACATCTACCAATCATCAATCAAACTTATCAATACATTATAAAGCAAACATCATACAACACTAACAATCACGACTCTCAAAACATACTAAATCAAAACACACCGATAACTATGGGTCAGCCCTTATAAAGCGCTTAGTTTAACGTCATTAGCCCGACATATGATTCCAATTCGGATCAAAATTCCATTTAAGTAATCCTCGATCAATCGCCCAATCATTTCCGTATCCAAGGATTCCTATAAAATCCTCAAATTTTAATTTTTCATTATAGCTCTTTCAATTTCAAATACGGATTTATATCATTGTTCCTCATATTTCTCTAGATCCAATATTCTTCTATTGATTTTCTGAAATTGCATATTAATATCATCCTTGAAATTTATTAGAAATGGATCTTTATAAAATATCAATATCTCCTAATTTTTGGATCAAATTCTCTTTAAATAATTCGATTCGTGATCAAATTCTTCTATGTCACTCTTATGATTCAAGTTATCTTCCAATTCTTCCCCCTTATAATTATTAAATGATGGAGGATCTATCTTAGTTGAGAAAATAGCTTTTTTTAATTCCTTAGAATTTCTTCCAGTGGTCTTTCAATATTCTTATCCTCTTTTCTCAACTCAAAGTTCTTTAGAAATATATCCTCAAATTCTCTTCCAAGTCTTAGTTTAATAATTTTATCTTCGTTCATCATTCAATTCAGGTTTTTCTTGTGATTGAGTCGCATCTAAAGATATTAAGACTGGTTGTGTAGATGAATTCCCTAAATAGATAGGCTTTAAAATTGTATGGGGTACATCCATCTTAAGTTCATGAGATTTTTCAAGAGATAGAACTAAAAGTTTACTATTTTTGGTAGCGTCCATCATTTCACACCTCTCCCGAACATACATACGCCTTCTTTACATAACATTTTTGACTCATCATGAAAGTCTATTTCAATCTCATTTGTTAACTTACTCTCAAAACTTTCTGGAAATGTTCTTTACTTAGATAATCAATTTTATCCATCCAAAAACAATCATCATCTTTCTCTCGCCTGGAAATTTCATAGTCTTTAATACATCAAAAGTAACTTCTTGGTCACTAATATTCATAGTCAACTCTCCTTTTTGCGCATTTATCATAGCTTGTCTAATAACAAGGAAAGGTCTCTTCAAAATAATTGGAATTTCTTTATCTTCCTCCATATCTAATACAATAAAGTCCAAAGAAAAGATAAATTTATCCACTTTAACAAGCACATCTTCTATAACTCCTTTTGGATAAATGATGGATCGATCGCCCATCGCAAGGTTACGTAGTGGGAGAAATATCGATTAAAACTCTAACATTCTAAATATAGATAGAGGCATCACATTAATGCTCACTCCTAAATCACATAAAGCTTTTCCACATAATTTTTCTCCAATTGCACAAGGACGTATTTCCGAGGAAAAGTTTTCTCTCGAAGTATGGCACCGCACTCCTCACTTAGTGCAACTCCGTTCCCGTAATCTCCTAAATTTCCTTTTCTTATTTAATATATCCTTTATAAAATTTGCATAATCAAGTATCCGTTCCAAAGCTTCGTTGAAAAGGAATAATTATTATTAAATTCTTAAGTACTTTCATGAACTTAAAAAATTTTTTATCCAACCTCATGCCGTCTAAGCTTTTGAGGAAATGGAGGTGGTGGTTTTTCCAAACTGATTTTAGCTTCGGAGATATTAATTTTTTTAGATCCTTAGAAACATGTTCTTCGTGTCTTTTAATTTCTTGTTGTTTCTCTCACAATATCTTTCTCTTTTCTAACCACATCCTCTATACTTTTCACTTTTTAATCGGGATGCCTTCTTATTTGTTCATTAGTGTTCTCTTTAGGTCGATCTCATATCAAGGCTAGGAAGTGTTCCTTGGTGTCTATTGCTAAGAGAATTAGCAATTTGTCCCATGGATTCTCTATGTTTCTAATCGCAGCATTTTGACTTTGCAACTCGGTTTCCCCATTTGTAATACCATTTTTTCCATAAACATTCTATCCTCAAATTGTTGATCATCGTTAGAGTCCGGTGGATATGAAGGTCTATGTCTCGATTATTCCAATTTCCATTATGATTTGCATGATTATTTTCCCATTGTTGGTTTCCATCGTCGTAGTAGTATTCCATGAATTTAGGATGGTTCTCCCAACTCGGATTGTAAAAGTTAGAGTACGGGTTGTCATGTATTTAAAGTCTCATATGATAATTTAGAATCAATTACAGGCCCTAATGAACTTTCCTTACTTACAGGAGTAAATTGAGGTTGGTTCATTCCAAATTGGTCTAACTTCCTCGATAATATGCCATAATCCGAGATGCAATAATTGTAATTATATCCGTATCATGAACACTAGCTACATTTTTATGATTTACCCTTGTAGAGGGCCATTGAAATTCATTTGTAGCCATTTCTTCAATTAATGCATACGCTTCATCAAATGATTTTGAAATTAATGATCCACTAATGGCAGCATCAATTATGTACCCAAGGGATCTTACTAACCCATTATAAAAAGTTTGAATGATTAACCAATCGGGCAGTAGCATGGTGTGGACACTTTCTTAGAGTTCTTGGGACCTTTCCCAGGCTTCTGTATATTGATTCCCTTCTTACCGACAAAATGAGATAATATCGTTTCTCAAGTTTAGTGTCCCTCAAGGTGGAAAATACTTACTAGAATTTCTCTGACTTAACTCCTCCCAATTTTTAATAGCCAGGTGCTAATGAATATAACCATATTTTAGCCTTATCCCTTAGTGAGAAAGGAAAAAGCCTTATTCTAACAGTATCGTCCTATACCGTTATAATGAATGTAGCACAAAGTTCTAGAAAATTTGATAAGTGTAAATAGGGTTCTCCAAAGGAGTTCCTCTAAACCGACTGTTTCGCACCATTTGGATAATCTCGTAATTTATTTCAAATGAGTCATCTTCTACGACAGGTATTGTATACTTAAGTGAATTTCATTTGTCGTAGGATTTATGCAATCCCTCAATAATTTATGATGATTTTCCAATTTATTATCTTGAAAGTTTTCCATTTCCCCCCCCCCCCACAGTTCTTTCGAATTTTTATTTTTATTTTCTTTTAAACTCGGGATCATAAGGCACAAGTCCTACAGATCCTTTGTTTCGCATACTAAGAGCATACCAAATAATATATTAACAATTAAACAAATAAATGAAGAAATATATTCAACACAATAAAATATTTTTACGAACACCATATTTTTCACACAAACACTTTTTTCACAACAATGTTTCATACAACAAAAAATTTTCACAAAAATAGTTTTTACTACACTACAGTTTTCCAAATCTAAGCCTAATTGCTTCAACTAAAATTCTCCTAAAGTTCTTATCAAGCTTTCATTGCAACGGCTACCAAAACTTGACTGACTCGCAATTAACTTCGATGATTATAATAGTTTGAATATGGGTTATTTTGTCTATGGCTTACTAAATTTATAGTTTCATATGAAGATTGAGCATCTACAATCTGTCCTAAAGAACTTTCTTCTAACACTCGAGGTGTTTGAGAACGATCATTCCGTATTGATCATTTTCTTCTAAAGAGCGGCAATTTAAGAAACTATCATATTTAAAGCACGTAATCATGAATACCGGCTACTCTTCAGATTTACCCTTTCAGCAAAGCCATTGAAAATTATTGGTAGCCATTTCTTCTATTAACGTATAGCTTCTTCAAAAGGTTCGTACATTAGTGATCCACCACAGCTGAAGAGATCAATTATAGATCTAAGAGATCCTACTATTCCATTATAAAATGTTTGAATAATTAACCAATCTAGTAAAGCATGATGTTGACATTTCTACAGTTCTTTAAATCTTTCCCAAGATTCATATATCGATTCTCCCTCATATTGACTAAAAGATGTGATATCATTTCTAAGCTTAAGTAGTTTTGCATCGAGTAAAAATATTTCGATAAGAATTTTTGTAAAGTCTTCCCCATGTTCTTACAGATCCAGGGCGCTAACAAATTTAATCAAGTCTTAGCCTTAACCTCAAAGGAAAAGGAAAAAGTTTAAGTATGACAACATCATCAAACACTCACGTACTTAAAAGAAAGACACAAAGTCAAGAACTTAAAGTATGTAAATTAGGATCTTCATTTAAAGTTCCACCAAATTGATTGTTTTGTACTACATGGATAATTGCGTGTTTAAGCTCAAATGAATTAGCACTACATCAAGATTTTAGATAGTTAACCTAATTTCATCTAATGTAAGGTTAGCGTAATCTCTTAGTGGTCCGCATTGATGTTCATTTTCTATTCTTGGTTGTTGCTGTTTTCCATTGTTTCAGAATTTATAGGTTCTTCTTTTCTAGTTTTCTACCTCCTAATAGTGCGTTCTATTTCCGAATCATATGGTACAAGATTTTCGTAACCAATTTTACACATACAATCGAAATCAAGCATACGCAAAACAGCTTAACTAAATAAGTTGCAATTCTATTAAAATTTTCTAACTGTCCTAAATTATATGTTACTCTAATTATCTTATATTTCCCGACAACAAACTTTCAAAAACTTGACCGTAATTTTTAAATATACTTATAAATATAAGAATTCGACACCACTACTAGAAAATCTAAATCCTCGCAACGGCGCCAAAACTTGAGTGTAATATTAATTTTAGTAACAATTATATATTATAATCTTTTATGACCGCAGAGTTACCTTTAAACGCAAGTATACGTATCGCTTAAGTAATATAGGGCTCTAGTGGAGTCCCGGATACTCTATCTACTGTGAATATTTTAGAGGCTACGTAATTAGGATTATAGAAATCAATTCAATCACAACTAAATCAAAATTGCCTATCTGTTAATAATAAGCAATCGACAATAATATGAAGTTTAAATTAAACTAGTTCTACTAAGAATCAACTAATACTACTAAAGTGAAGTTTAAATATATAAGCAAGAATCTTTCTCTGTTAAGATATTTAAGTGATTGCATTAATTAAAAAATGGTGTTGTACCAAATAGGAGCATATCTATTCTTTACTCTTTGGTCCAGGCATAAAGAACATTGATTAATCTTATGTTTGGTTACCGAATTTGCGGTTAAGCCGGGAGGATGGTCGTCTTCACTTCGGAGCTCTCACGTTCCCCTCCCCGAGGGCTAAATATCTACACTTAAGACCAAACGATAGGACCGAATTGAAGATTTTTAGCCTGTCACCCTAAAATTTCCAATTCTACGCCCGATAAATATTATTTACCTATTTATTTGTACCATCCTTCCAAGAACTTTCGCCTCCCCGATTCTCGGATGTAATATTTACTATAGCGTTAAACTCAACAGATTTTAACTATTCAATTGGCCAAATTGAAATTAAATTAAGATCTAATAAAAGATTATCACAACTTCTTTAAATCTTTATGAAATGATACCTTATTTATCATTCCACAAAATAAAACGAGAGACAGTATCAACTACTCGTAATTCATGAAGAGGATGCAATAAAACTTGGATTTCATATATAAAAGTAAAGTTATACAAACTAAAGTAAATAAACACAACTTATCTTAAATTCCTCCCCAAGCAAACTCCTCAAGTTCGAATCTTCCTTTCTTTATAAGATCCGAAATTCTCCTTTAAAACTATGAATGCATAAGAGACTTCACTTCCTTCCACTCTTACATTCCTTCGAAGAATTCTCACAATCTCTATTTGAACTCAGTATTTAACACTCACCAATAACAATGGACACTAGTGTGGATCTCTATATCGGACACCAAGTAACTATTAGAAATCTTTAATAAGATTTCCTTTTACGTACCTTCATGACTTTTGTGAGGATTCCAAAAAGAAAATTTTTCGGTCAAAATGGTTCTTTTTAAAGTCGTTGAAGAGTCACCAAGGGTTCTACAAGCATCCCCCGAGAATCATCCACATTCGCCGTATTTTGTAAAAGAATCACATCCAAATGCCGGCGTCTCGTAGCTGCGCCGTCGGCGCCTTCTAGAACAAAGTGTCTTGAACTGACCTCACCGCGGCCTCCTGGAATACATATTCCCTGAACTCGGGCACCACGTCGTCATGCCACCGAGACCTCGCGCCGTCAGCGCCTCTAGCCAAATTTTCATATGTTAGTCCTTTTCGTCTACTCCGTTCCGTATATTTTAGCTCCTTTGTCCTTAATCTTTATACCTGCGTAAAATTGACCAAAATACCCTTCTTTAAAGTGCAATATCATTAAAATCAGTTTAAATAAGCATGAAAATATTAATCTTTTTTCCTTGGTCACTACTTCATGTGGTTCATCTAATGCAGTGTCTATTAGTCACTTCATTATGGGGTGTTTCGATCATTTATTTATTATTTCTCTAAGTTGTCAAACTGTTCAACAACCATAGGAATAACAACTTGAGAAGAAATTTTTGGGTAACGGAACTTGAACCCTAATTTCTTGATCTCCACTTTACGTGGTTCCACACTCCCACTAACTTCACCATTTTCAATGAACTTAGCATTTTCGCTTCAAATGATTCTTGTACTATGATTAGGATAATAAAATTTTATACCCTTTAGATTTTTCTGGATACCAATGAAAAACCACTGATTGTTCTTTTTTTTTTTTGAGTCCAGTTTCTTTCATGTGGATTATATATTCTTATTTCTCACGGACAACCCCAAACACCGAGGTGCCTAAGCTAGGTTTCCTTCATGTACATAGTTCAAAAGGAGTCTTTCGAATCATTTCACAAAGAATCCGTTTAACAAATATACAACAGTCTTACAAAGCATGCATCAACAATGATGAAGGTAAAGAAGAATTACTCATCAAATTCTAACCCCATTTCCCATTAGAAAGAAGCCATCTCTTCGCAACACCATTTTGTCGCTAAGATTGGTGGTATTACGTATTAAGCACATATGCCATTAGTTTGAAGAAATTTAACAAATGGACATGGACATTGTCCAAATTCATTATAACTTCCATGATATTCACTGCCCTATCAAACCTTATAATTTTCACTTTCTGTCTAATCGTCTCTCAACTTCAATTATATACACATTTAAGGCATCTATAGCTTCGAGATTTTTGATGCAATAAGTGACATACCCATAATGTGAAAAGTCATCAATAAAGGTGATAAATTATTTCTCTCCACCAAAAGATGGAATATCAAAAGGTCCACTAATATCGGTGTGTATAATCTCGTGTTGAGCTTCGTATGCTTCGTGGTGGTTTTCAAGTGTGTGATTTGTATGTTTCCTTTATACAATCCACACAGAGTCCAAGATCAATAAAATCTAATTCACTAAGAATTTCATTTGTTACTAATCTTTCAATTCTTTCTTTGGATATATGACTCAAACATTTATGCCACAAATAAGCATAATTTGCATTCATAAAACCACGTTTAGTACCAATATTATGATGCAAAGTCATTAAAGTCTCAACAAAAGGTTATCAAGTTTAAGCTTATATAGGCCATCACAAAGAATATCAGAACCTATGAGATGATCGTGTTCAACAAAAGTGTAACAACCATTTCCAAATTTAAAGAAGTATCTAATAGAATCAAGTTTAGAAAATGAAATCAAATTATGAGAAACAAGGGACAACTGCTGAAAAGGTCTATCCAATAGAATCAAGTTTAGAAAATAAAATCAAATTATGAGAAACAGAAGGGACATAAAGTGTTTGAAAAAGGTCTAAATGATGTTCCGTATCTAAAATTAACCGACAAATTCCAATAACAAGAATCGGTGCTTTGACTCGGTTTCCATGAAGATAAACTTTTCTTTTGGGTTGATGATTTGGGTTGTAAGGAATCCCTGCATCGTAATAGAAATATGAGTGTACAATCAAAATCAATCCACCAAGTATTATAAGGATCTTCTACCACATTTGATTCAAACATATAGAAACACAATATTTACCTTTCTTTTCGAGCCGCTCTTGCCATTTTGACACTCATTTTGGATAGTATCCAGCGTTCTGCAAAAGTGATACTCAATTCCTTTATGTTCCTCCTGTTAAATGGGGCGTACGACACATTAAGTCAGTGTTCTTTACTTCCGCCCATTCCATTCTTTCCAGGTTTCTTTACAGCCTTCTGGTGACCCATGAGATTAATGGAGTGACTTATTTCTTTCTTAAGCCTTTACTTACTCTTGAATGAGCATACATTGTAGTTCATTCACATTTCACTTATCTTTCATAGTGTTTTAATTCATGAAATGGACCATACTGTGAGGCAAGGAGTTAATGATAAATTGCACAAAGAAATTTTCATTCACTTCCATTCCCGTGATCTTAAGTTCTGCTGTTATGTTCGTCATTTCAACGACATGCTCGTGCATAATACGAGAACCATCAAATTTCATGTTGGCTAACTTACTCAATGTTGTCCCTACAAGAGACTTATTAATGCAGTCGACTGAGAAAATTTCGCAAATTTCATAAACCTTTAGCGCTTTCAAGAAAGAATATACACTTAATGTTATTTACTACAAATATTAGCATAAACATTAAGCTTAACTGCTCGATTTTTCCCAAGCTTTATAGAAAGATATTTGCTCAATAACATAGAATCGCAAGAGTGGTGGGAGCCAGTCGTGAGTGCTAAATCAAGATTCAAACACCAAGGTGAAATTAGACTTGCCCACGCCATTCGCAGAAATTAAGCCCATTGAATATTTGTACGTATGTAGCTTGCGAATGAAGAGAAATGAGTAGTTATTGTAATAAATAAAACATGCTCGTACATTAACAAGCTTCGAACATTAAACTTTACATAGATATTCATATAAAATCATATTAAAATAATAGTTATAATAATAATAAGGTATCGAAATCTCTCAGTGATATAATACACGATAATAGACATAATTCATGGTTGACTTAAATTTAATAATTAGTAATTGTTTCTACTCAAATTAGACATGTTTATTATCTTTGATATATAAACATATCTTAACTAAGTATATAAATGTATCACGATTATATTAAAAATTATAAAACAAATTATTAAAATTTCGACTATCTATAAATATTTTATAATCAATAAATTTTAACATTTTTAGAATAAAATATTAAATTATTTCAAAGAAAATATCACAAACTCATAAGTAATTGAATTAATTTGATTTAACGTCTTCTGGTTAAACTTACTAATTTACCACTTGGTGACTAACAAATTAAACATAACATCGACATCAAATAAATAATAATTTCAATCACATCAATTTACTTTAATTATTTAATTCAAGATCCATTTCACAACAGAAATTTAATATAATTAATATAAATAAAACTATATGAAAATCAAAATAAAAAATCATAAATTTAGTAACCAAGTCTCCGATACCACATGTTAGAAATTTATGCTTCGGAATTTCATGAAACAAATTCTAAAAATACATAATAGCCAAGATCTTTTAAATTCATGATTATCACATATCTATAATAAAGTAACACATACCGTATTCATGATGATAAAATTTAACTAAGAGATGAAGTTTTTTCTCTCTAATCCTTTCAACTTTCTATACTTTCGATGGATGGAAATTTATGGGGTGTGTTAGGAAGAGAGATGACCCATTCTCTAAATTATGTTCTATTTAACCATCATCCATCAATGGGGTTACTAACCAAAGAGATTTATGATAATTTAATAAATAAATTAATTTTTATTATTAAATCAATGACATAAGTTAGTAACCTCTATTCTTTTAAAGGGTTACATGTGTTACAAATATATATATCATAAGTTATGACATAAATAACATAAGTTTTCATGAGTTGATTTTAAAATTAATAACTTAAGTTATAATTTATTATGACATACAGGAAATATTTAAAAAATAACTTAAGTTATTATAAGTTATAAAATAAATAAATTTTTAAGTTATAATTTATTGCGACATACCATGAAGTTAAGAAAATAAATAACTTAAGTTATCATAAGTTAACATTTATCATAACATAAGTTATGAATTAAAAAAAATTGTCTGCATATTTATAAGTTATGTGTTTTGAAAAGGGGTCGCCTACAAAATTGTCGGTGAATTTTTCAGATTTTAAATTTAATTTAAAAATATATATATAATTTAGAAAGTGCGCATTTGATTTTGAAAAATAATTTTAAGTTTGAAAATTTTAAAATATGAAATCAAACCGATCTCACATCCCAAATAGTTTAAATAAACGAGCATTACATCACAAACCGTGTATCTATCCCGCAGAAAAAATAGACATACTGCTTTGATGATGGGGTCAATTAAATAAACTAGAAGATTTATGACATCCATTCGTGGGAACCAATTTTATAAGCCGACAGAGTTCCCCCTGCTTAATACGAAGGAATTAAGCAGGGTTTATATTACATGGGTTCTTAAAGTTCCCTATAAGGGCAAGCCCCTATAGTTAATTACATATTAAATGACAGGAATCATTTAAGAAAAATTCGATAACGATCAATGGTTTTACTCTCAAGAATTTCAAAGTTTAAGGTTTCAACAAGCAAATTATACTTTGGAGATTTCAATAGGAATAGCTCAAACTTGGAATGGGGCTTTATTTTAGGAATCCAAAAGAGGAAAGGTAGGAGAAGTCGAGGATCAAAGAGGAATTCGGCAACTTCCCAAACTATACTACTGTTTGGGCTTCAATTTAAGAATATTATTTAATGTTTCAATCCTGCCTATTTTAATTAATTAGGACTTATATTTATATGACATAATCATACAAATACTCGAAGATGTGAGGGTTTCGTCGTACCAAACAACTACCTCGAAATCCTAAGACCTAAGCAGGGCTTAATTTGCATAACATAATTATACAAATGTCTAACAAAAATTCCGAGGATTTATGTTGCACTAGGGAAACTACCTCGAAATCTTATGGCTTTGTTATTTAATGCTAAGAAAGGCTTTATTGATTTAGATTCCAGTTTTGCTAACGACGATGGTTGTGTCGCCCACTATGCTCCAAGCTCCTTGTTGTTACATAAGGTTTAGTTTGCAGTTATACTCAAGAGATTTATAGACTGTTTCCTATTAAAAGTCTTAAGGTTCAGGTGTTTTAACATTTTGTTAGGGGAATCTTAAAGTTGGTTATTGATCACCGAAAAATTTATTAAAAATTCATACCCATTTTTGATGAAATTGCACTTTAAAGAAAGGTATTTTCTTTATTTTGTTTGTGAATGGAGAATTTAGGTGATAAAAGCAAAAATCATAAAAAGGAGCGGATTTGGAGCAAAAGGAAGAAAATAATGCAATTTGTGCTGAGTCGCCGACGGTGAGATCGAGCTTCGCCGACGGCGAGGGTACGAGGAAGAAAATTCTCGAAGGATTTATAATCACCCCGTCGACAACAGCCCGAGCCCGCCGCCGAGATAACACTTTTCGAAGACCTTCTAGAAGCATCACCGACAGCGAGGTAGTTCGTCGCCGACGGCGAGCTAGTTCAAATGGCGCAGATACATTGAACCTGGACACTTTTTGAAGGATGCTTACACACCACTTGGTCCTTTGCTCACCTTCTATATATGTGAGGCCGAAATTCAGCCTCAAAGTGTGTTATTTTGTGTGTGTGTGTCAATTTGTGTCTTAAGAGTCTTTTATTTATGTGTGTGAACAAGCCTTTAGAGTCTTAATTAGTGTAATTAGTGAGTCTTTAGTGAGTTAGTGAGTTTTTAGTGAGTCTTGTCAGACCGGAAGGAAGAGTCAGCTGAATCCTGCGAGGAGTCTCGGCTGGGATAAATCTCGAGATAAGTATTTGTATTTATTGTTTTTAACTTTAAATGAAATCCATGCTTAGTTTAGTTCCCATGCATTCGAGTAGTTTATTAGTCTTTCTCCCGTTATGAAATTAAGCGACTTGATGAAGTTAAAACAAGTACTTTTATATATATTAATAAATTGTGATAGTTTTTACTTAAAACTTACTTTACTTTCAAACTGGCCATTTGATTGTTAAAATATGTTGAATATCAACTATAGTAAAAATTACATCTATATTCCGGGGAATTCAAAAGCCTTGGAAGGAAGGTAAATAAATATGGAAATAATATCATCGGGCGTAGAATCGAGCATTTTAGTGTGACAGACTAAAAATATTCAATTCGGTCCTATTTTTAGAGAGTCAAGTGTAGATGTTAGCCCTCGTGCGAGGGGAACGTGGGAGCTCGAAGTGGCAATGGGTATCCTCCCCACCAGCTGCTACATTCCGCAATCAAACATAGGATTACCAATATTCTTTACAATTCGACTAAAGGTAAAGAATAGGAATGCTCCTATTTGTCACAATACCTTAAAATTATCTATTTAAATTCATCAATTACTTAAATTTCTAAACAAGGGGAAAGATACTTTTCTCGAATAGTTAAGACTTATTTAGCAATTAGTTTAATTTCGCACTTTCAATACGTATTAATTTTCTACTTAGCTAAGTTAGCTAATTAAAATACTTAGTTTACTTTATTGCGCTTAAATTTAGAATTCTAAATTTTCACTATTTTAAAATTATTATTATTATTATTTTAAAATTAGTTGTTATTTAATTTTCTATTTCCCCGTGGGATCATAACCAGGACTCCACTAGAGCCCTATATTACTGATACGATACGTATACTCGCGTAGCATCCACAACATAAACAATTACAATTCTATACATATAATATAGCGGGGTCAAGTTTTTGGCATCGTTGCAATTAAATTAAAAATATCATAATATACAATTGTAGGTTAGCTTATAACAACACCGGTTAAGATCCTACTCTGCCTCCATCATTCCGACACCGTTATTTTTATCGGATTCACTTAGTCCAAATGACTTTGCTAAACTCAACTAAATGAGTTCCACACTTTCATTGCACTACGACTACAAACACGTAGGTTACATCATCCGAGGTATTCCCCGATCATCCAACAAGACGTTTTAATTTAGTTGTAGTCATGGTTTTGTTGTTCGTTTGTGATTAAATTTTAAGTTGTTTTATATTTTAAAATGTCAGGCGTGAATTTTATCTTGTTGTGACTTTTAATTTAGTTTCTCAGATTCCGCTTTGTGGTTATTCTGGTGTTTCGCTTTTGCGTGTGGTGACATTCTTGTTTAACATGCAAGAAAAGTAAAGTGCAAATATGTGTAAGTAAATTGCAATAAAGTAAAAGCTGTACCCGGAGGGTCTTCCGTCATTCCAAGCTACACTTAAAACACATGTCGAGCATTTAAACATTTCAAGGAAAGCGCCTAGGTAAGGCTAAGGAAGGTTCTCGTCGTCTACTAAAATCCTAATCCTACCGCTAATCAATTCCTATGACGTCTAGGTTCTTGTGTTTTATGGATGATTTTCATCACCAAAATAAATGTAGCTTACATTCAATTGTTCTTCTAAAACATCCCATCATATTGAGGAAATGTTTAGGACGAGTCCTAAACATCTTTTCAATACTTCGAGATTATTTTCACTCCAAATGAATTTCATCAACAAAGTGAATTAATCATCCAAGAAATTTAGTTAAATTTTGCTTTGCTCAAATAATCCGTACATTTGATTATCCGATGAGTGAAGTGACATTTCACTTAATACTCCATTTAATAATTATGGGTGGAAGTTCTTGTATGTGTTGAAGTTATTAAGAAACTTAGCCATCTTATTTAGATTTAAGTTGGTTTTTTTAAGATTGATCTAAATTAATTGTAATATTTTTAGTTTAATTATGTTCTTATGTTATTTCAATTTAATTGTGTAATTTCAAAAGTTGACTTAGCTATTTTAAAATTGTCTTAACTTTAATTTTTGTTATATTTAATTTAATTGTGTTGATTCGAAGTCGATTTTAATTTAGCTTTCGCATTAATTTAATTTTGATTTAAAGTTGATTAAATTATTTTAAAATTTTTTTAATTTAATTATATTTAATGTAAATTGTTTTTTATTAATTATATCGTTTTAAAATTATTTTTAATTTAATTAATTATATTATTTTAAAATTATTTTTTTTTATTAAATTATCTTAGAAATTATTTTAATTTGGTTATTTAACTTATCTTTGTTTTCATTAATGAGTTATTAAATTAATATTAAGTAGCATTTGATTTTTATCATTAATTAGTTAAGATTAATAAATTAATATCTTCCAAGATTACACTCCCTTCACTTAATACTTTCTCTTTATTTAACTTCAAATTTTTAATAATTTAAGAAATTATAACCATTTTGTTTATGTTGGAAAAGTGATAATGGGTTTCTACCCTTTTAATTCCTCATGTTTCAATCATCTAAGGAGATTAATTAGGATCATTCGTCACTCCATTACCCATAATTAAGCCTAAATATTGATTAAGGCTAAATTTCAATAATCACCATTTTGCCTTGGTCTTGTTCACCTCAATTCATTAAATATAACTCAAATAACTTTAGAATTTTTATGTCACCATACTCATGGGTCAGTTAAAATATCAGAGGAGAAAATATGATTTTTCTATTTTTAATTTAATATTAATAATTATTTTTGTGGAAAATAAGGGTTTTCAATGAAAATTTAATAACTCCGACCAAGGTAAGATTTCTCCGTCCTTAAGAAAATTATGCGATGTCCCTACCGACTGCAGGACCATTTGGATCAATTTTAGTGTTTTTTTGAAATATATTTTGTTTATTATAATTATTTTTGAGTTTTTGGGGTATTAATTAATTATAAAATAAAATTAAAGTTTAAAAATGGATTTTCTATTTTCTCAAGTCCCTCTAATCTCAAGGAGTCCAGAAATAAATTTTATATTTTTCTAATTTTTTTTATTTATTAGAATTAATTTGGTGAAAAATTTGGAAAATCCATTTTTTAATATTAAAAATTGTCTTAAGCCCTTAAAATTCAATATCTTAACCTAGGGACTTAAGAAAAATATTTGCTTGGTTCCTTGGCATTAGGGGACCAAATATGACATTTTTATGAATTTTAATATTTTTGTGATTTTAAATTTTTTAATTATTAAAATATTAAAAATATGGTTAAAAATGAAAATTTTTAGAAAATTCCAATTCTCAATTTTGTTAGATTCTCTGATATCAGAGAGCCCACAAAACAAATTTGGTGAATTTTTAAAGTGTGTTTTGGGTTTTATGAAATTTTCAATTTTAAAAATGACCATACAATTTAAATAATTCATTTAATGGCTTAAATTATTTCCAATCGACTTGAAATTTTTATGTGAGGTTCTCTACATCCTAAGTAACAGTGGAGAATTGTTTTTAAGTGATTTTGATGTGTGGTTACTCCTATTAATTAAATTTCAGTTTTCGAGTGTTTAGGTTAATTAAGGTTATTTTTATGGAATTAAGTCCATCCATAATTTTTCTAGGCCCTCGGTCCTAAGATACATCCTTTAATTTTCCTAGAATTTTTAAGCAATATACTAGTTACTGGAATTAAAACATCAAAGCAGACACATAAACTTGGAAAAATCAATAACTTCCCACAGAGATGGCCTTCTGTCTTGTAAAAATTCAGTGAATGTTCCCAATAATGTAGGCTACAAAAGCCCCATGGTCTCATACCATGGTGAATTATATGCATGAATGGAGAATTGAAATACTTAAAACAGTATTAAATTAATTAAAAAGAAAATACTTAACAAAAACTTAAGTCTTTTCCACATTATTCTCATCTATATTCACCGAGTAAGAGGGTATTTTTCTTTATTTTTGTGATTTTTCTATGCAAAGTTATGGATTTTTGAAGTTGTGGCATTTGCAAATACTTCAAAAATACCCCAATTTTGTATTTAACCAGATGTCGGCACCGTGTCATCCTCGGCAGATCTGAAGCTCCACGCGGAGCGTCTCCATTTGACGCCGCCATCCGACCGGGATGCTGACGGCTTCGCGGTTCATGTTATGTTGTTTCATCCGGCGCAATCCCAACCATTCACCCGATACATGATCCCCGATAAATATATGTGCTTACAAATATGATATGAAAATTGGCAACAAGACCAAAAAACTTGGTCCCGTCCGGTAGATATATGTATGTGTGCCAAAAACTTGACTCCACACCAAATATATGTGATTTAGATATGAAAATTATGATTTTATAATATGGGATACTACTCTGGCATATGTATCGTTTATCAAGTAATATATAGGACTTCCCGATTAAGCCCCGAGATATCGAACCCACAGTGGAAAATGTAAAAATCTTAAAGGAATAAGAGAAATTATCTTTTTTACTTTCTTTGATTGTTTTCAAAAAGTATGTCTCTACTCTTGAAAAAGTTTTGAAAGTTGATATGTCTTTTCAAATTTTTTTAATAAAATGTTAAACAAGGAATTAAAATTACAATAACTAAAAACACTCGATGTAAAATATTATTAACTAGAATATATTTTTCTTTCCTTTCATGAAGTAGTAATAATTCTTAAAAAAAGATTATATTAAGTATTCAAATTTTTGTTGCATTTATTAGAAGCAAATGTGTTCTTTACCCTTACTCGTTCTATAAAGAGCATGTTAATTTCAAATTTATATTATTTTGAACATGGTCAGTGTGGAAGATACCGCCTTTAGAGTTCCCTTGATTCCCACCAACTGGGGGCTAACATCTCAAAACAAAACTCAAAACTTCAAACCAAATTAGGGGGTTTTAGCCTCGTCACTCTAAAATCCTCTAATTTTACTCCCTTCCATAAAAATATCTGCTAATATTACATTCAATTATATGGACTACAATTCTCACCCATATAATTACATGTAATTCTTACTAACTTTTATGAGACAATACCGCATTGGATCTTACATAATCTTAAGAAATTCTACAACTTAACAGGCCAAATTAAGAAGTAAACAAAGTTTTCAGAATCAATCTTCACAACTTCTTCCAACTTTAAACACTTATACTTTCTACAACAATTCTCTATAAATTAATTACTTCTCCATTTAAGAAAGAAAAAGATAAAGTAAACTACTCAGAATGCATTGAGAAAATATAAAAACACATTGATTTGAAATTAAAAACTATAAGAAAAAAAACAAACAAAAACAAGTATTAATTAAAAAAAATAAATGTAAGAACAAAAGTAAACACTTATCTGAAAATTCTCTCCACAAGACTCAGGAAGTTCCTCTAAAACTTTAACTCTTCACTAAACTACTCCTCAGAGCCGATCTCCCAACTCCGATGACTCAGAATAAACTTCAGACTTCAATAGAAACTAAACTAAAAGAAAGAAAAGAGGTGGGAAGAAGAAGACTTCACTCCGACCATTTTCTCCTTTCTACTCTCTACTTTTACTCTTAGTAAAAACTCTCACAAAATAAAAGTAAAATACTGTAAAAATTCTCTTCAAAATGCAAGTGGAAGAACAAAAGAAAGAAAGAACCCTTCAAAATGCAAAGGAAGAGTCAAAAGAAAGAAAGAACCCTTCAAAATGCAAATGAAGAGTCCCCTAATCTTTCCTAAGACTCTCTTTAAATATTAAACCAAAAGGTTCCTTGGTGTCTCTTCAAAATGTGTTCAGATTCAATGTATCTACCAAAGAATGCACCCCTTCATTCAAACTTGCAGCCCAAAGGAAGTTATGGAAGTTACCACCAAGAGTTGCATCCCATCCCCTTTGAAAATGGCGCCAAATTCAATTTAATCTCGATTTTTAACTGTGGTGGCTAAGCGCCGGCTCAGCGGCGCTTAGCCGCTAGTGTCAAAATTTTGATTTTTCATTTTTTTGCTCTAAATTTGATCCAATTTTGCTCCTTTCATCATGACCATCCATTTTCATCATACCTGCAAGAAAAACACAAAATACTAACCATTAAAGTGCAATATCATTAAAAATAGGTATAAAAATGTGCATAAAAATACTATATATTTTAGGTATATCAAAGTCCTCCAAAATGAAAATGTTACTTGTTCTCAAGTGACATCTAATCTCATAGAACATTTTAGCATGCAAATTATGTAATGAGTTTCTTAGGAAGATAACAAAATTTTGTTCTAGAAATGGAAGAGTCAAATTTAGAAAAAATTTCAGTAATAAAAACCAACTTAAAGTTTAGAAAGTTCTTAAGTAAAGGAAAATGACAAATAAAAGTTTCTATCTAATTCGAAAATATTTGTAGATTCTTCAAAATATAGGACTCAAACACTTATTTTTCTCACTTAAAAATCTTTATTTAAAAATAATTTTACTTACTATATTAAAACCTTAAGCTTTAGATTTTCTCTGAACTTATATCTTAAACTTTAGGTATGAAACCAATTTTTGATTAGGCCCTTAAATCCTCAAGTTTCTCCTCCCTTTTCATATATTATTTTTCACTTTTTTTGCCTTTAATGATTTTAAATTCCACCCTTCCATTTAGAATAAAGGTTAGATATACATCTTTCACTTAAATATCATAATAATAGTATTTGAAAATTATTCTTCAATAAAAGAAATTTAAGCTTTGAAGAATAAAAGTCAAATATTCTATTTATCCAAAAATACAAAACTTCTTACTAAAGATAGTTTAACTTTATTTAACACCTCTTCATTAAGAAAATTTAAACTTTAAGTTCTTCATGATTACTATAAATTTTAACTAAATTCTTTTATTCATTTATATATTCAAAATTTTTGTTCCCCTAATATAACTTCATGTACATTATTGTTCTCAATCAAAAATAAGATTTCTTTTAAGTATTCTTGAGAATCAAATAAAATTTTAGGTTTTTGAAAATCTTTGTTTTTTTAAAATCCCCCCCAAAACTTTAATTTTTAGTTAAGATAAAACATTTAAGCATAAGAAATGATACATGAGTGAGAAATAAAAACTGACATATCATGCTTGCAGGAATTTTTAATATCCTAATATGCAAGTATAACAATTTAAATAACAGGAGTAAAATGAAATCAAATTCAGTTTTTTCAAAACAATTTTCTTTTTATAACAAGAAAAGTAAAATTTTCAAAATGACTTTTATAGTAGTGGATGTTTTCAAAGCAAATACACACCAACTAAAATAACACACTGATACAGATAACAAATGATAGTGGAATTTGAAAAATTTTAAACATGTAGTTTCCTAAGTAGAAGTTCCCAATAGTGGTTTATAATCTCCTAACAGTTTATGAAATTAAGTACACACTACTAAAAACTCTGACATAACATACACATTAAAACATTTACTGCTACACACACTACACTCAAAGCAACATATAAATCATCAATACAACAACAACAATACATCTGAATATGTATAACAGAAAAATAATACAAACTATTGTATGCATACTTTCAGAATTCACATCATAACACAATCATCAAACAAAATACTAGATAATGTACACAATAACACAGCACAACAACACAATAACTAAAACAAACAACACAAATCTACTCATCATCCTCATCATCATGATCATCCTGCTTGTTCCAATACCTAGATGACACATAAGGTATGTAGAATGGATGATGGGGCATCTCAGTACTCTGATCACCTCTAATCAGTCTATCTAAATAATGCTGATAACTCTCCTCATATTCATCATGTTTTACAATATATCTCTCCACATTATCAATCTTACCATCCATATCTTTCATATGCTCTCGAGTAAGACTCACTTTTTTCAAAATTTTTCTTAATAAACCAGTCTGTGAATCAGTAGATGATGAAACACGTGAAGTAGCAGCACAATAAGTAGATGCAACAGAAGCAGAAGCAGTAGAAGCCCTACCAAATCCTCCTCTACAACCAAACTATGAATGTACATTATAAGCACCAACGTTGACAATGGTAATTGGTCTCAATGGCTGAAGTACTGTTGACCTCAATTTTGATGAGGTCTTCTCTTCCCTCTTTAGTGCTTAGGATCTAGCCTTAGGCTTTTCCTTTGACTATCTTAGAGGACTAGAATTGGGACCCATCCCTTACAAATTTGAACCACTTCTTGCCTCCCTGCAAACCCCACAAGCTTGATTGCAGACCCCTAATCACCTAGAGGGTTGAGATCAAAAGTGAAGGTTTAAAGGATGAGTTCCCTATAGGACTCTTCGGCCTTAGGACCACCCCAGGTGGCTTAGTCCAGTGAGGGTTGACTTACACACTCACTACACTCATACTCTACACTCTCACACACACAATCCAAATCCTAAAACCACACCCATACCCAACTTGACTCCTTGACTCATGTAGGTAATTCACATGGATGGTCCTTAACCCCTAAGCCCCGCGCAAGAGGGTTAGGAACAACATAGATGAATGCCTCAAATGAGTCCTCTCATGGCTCATATAGGCTTAATATGACTTCATGGCTCAACCAAAGCGATTCCATTTCACTCATATTTGATCAATCTTCATTCTTCCAAAATTTCAATTTTTGACCCCCGGGACCCTACCCCTATCAAACCTACCAAAAGCCCTTAAAATTGCCCAAATCCTCCAAAATTTCCAAATCACCCAAAATTCCCCAAAATTAACCTTGAACATTTCCTCACCAATCAAATTGATCATCCATAGCAAAAAATACCAAAATTCTAAAAGTATCCCCAATACCCTCCAAATTACTAAAATGCCCCTCTTGACCTAAAAATACAAAAATTCAAAAAATTCCCATAAAATTCCAAAAAATCCCAAATATTCCCAATTTCATTTTGTCCAACTACACCATGGGCCAATTTTGTCAATTCACCCCACTTTTACCAAAACCCCCAATTTAGCCCATTCTTAACCCAATTGAACCCAATGTCAAACCAAGTCTACCCAATTGACCCCAATTTTGGTCCAATTCAATTCTAAACTTCAATTTAATATCCACAATATCAATCTAGACCAAATCCAAGTCCAATTTGATTAACATTTGAATCCAATTTCACTTTTGACCTTAAAGCCCAATTTGGACTCATGACCCAAACTTAGCCCAAACCAAACCAATTCAACTCCAATTGACCCCAAACCTTTTCTAAACCTTCCCTAACATCCCCACAAACAAAACACTAACATAATTTGCCCAAAATTTGGACCCAAACCCCACTCAAATTCAACCCAAAACCAAAAAGCCCAATTTTGACCTAAACCCAAACCTAACCCAAATAAGCCCAACTCCCAAAACCAAGACCCAACCAAAGTTAAAACCTCTTTGAAACACTCCCATAAAAATATCCCAACATTAATTTTACATCAATTTCAACCCTAGCCCAACATTGGCCCAAATTAGCCCAATTTTACCTACATTGGCCCATTCACCAAATGAACCCAAATTCAACCCAATTCAATTCCAAACTACCTCAAATTTGCTTCAAATCATTCAAGACACATCCTTAAACTAAACTCAACATTTATTTGGCATGGCCCTTTGCACAATTTTTCATCTAAAAGCCCATTGCTAAACATAAAGGCCCACTCCATTAAACCTTCCTAAAAGCCCACTTCTACCAAATTCATAAGCCCAAACCCATCCTAAAGCCCACATTACAATCACATCTCATCCTCACTTAATTGATATCATTCCCTAAGTGCTAAACCCATCATGAAAATCAAACCAAAATGGTATTATGCCAAATCCCATCAAATAACCCCAAAATTTCCAAAAATTCTTAAAGCCCTTTTCCATGAAAGTTGACCAAACTCTTGCCAAGCCATATGTGAACCAAAGACAAGCCATGTACAAGCCATATGAAGCCATGGGATGTTTGACATGTGACCATACCCAAAGTAGCAAAAAGAGGGCCCCCTTTCTTAAACCTTCATTAAGATTTTTAACCCCTTCCATGTTACACACTAAACCAAGATTGGCCACATCACTTTAGATAGGGACTTCACCACCCCTTTCTAGCTGATGCAAATGATCCTTCCTCAGCCCAAATCAGCCATGGGGAGGTGAACCTAACCCAAAACCATGGCTTGGACCAAATTAAGCTAAAATGGCCTCTCCCCCATGCCATTTTAATCCAAGCTCTTTACACATGGCATTGGCCAATTGCTTGCACAAACCTCTAGCCCTGACTCACCTGAACCCGAGGGTGACCCATGCCTGCACGGCCACCGCCCGGATCGCCGAAAAACACCATGGCCGAGACCTTGGGAGGAACCAAATTTTGGAATTCCACCTCGCCGAGCCGCCTCACTCCAAATGGCCATTGCCGCCGTTCTTCTCCTCACCGAAGCAGCTCGATCCCAACCCTTAAACCCCCCGGGAGGCCCTCCAACCTCTCCTATTTAAACACCCCCTCCTCTCGGCCAAGAGAGGTGCCGAACAAAACCTTACCGAAACCCCGCCAAAATCATCCCGCACCACTCTCTACACATAGAGAACTTGATCCCCACCGAAATCCCCCGCCATTTCCTCTCTGCGAGCTTAATTCCGTAGTCGAAATCCAAGCCCAAAACCAGGACACTTCACCACATCGAGTCAATCCTCAAATTGATTGACTCTACACCTTCACTAGTACCAAGAGGAGAAGTTTCCCAGCAAAAGCCCCCTCACTGTGCCAGCCATTGCTTCCAGCTCTCCAAGCTTTGTGATCGACCGTGGTCACTTTTGTACCTAGGCAATTCACTGTGCCAAGGGACTTCATCTGAGAGCTTGCTCGGACCCAATCGAACGTGACACAACTCTCGCATCGAAGCTTCACTTCTCTGAGCAAAGGTATGGACTCACTCTTCCTCCCGAGCTTCCAGAGATTCTCCATTTAGTTTGAGTTAATTTCAATGCATGTTTACCGTATGGATGTGTTCGTCTCTTCAAGGCGAATCCATAGAGCATAAGAACACAAAAATCCGTTGAGAATCGAGTGAGAAATTAGGGTTAGAAGGTCGACGGTCACGGGTTCACACCAGTCGTAGACGATGACTGGGACCGTTGGATCGCGCGTGTATCGAGCGGACGGTCAGGATCGAGCCGGATATCGCGATGGTACATGAACCGCGGGCCCCTGGAGCACTGAGTCGGATGGCGGCATCGAACCAGAAAGCGCCGCGTGGCTGTTCGGAGATGCTAAGGTTGACGCGGCACCGATTCGGATAAATAGAAAAATAGGGATTTTTCTTATTTATTTAATTACCGAATTTAGAAAATCCATAACTTTGTGTAGAAAAATCCGAAAAATAAAATAAAAATACCCTCTTGCTCGAGTGAATCGCAGGAGAATAATGTGGAAAAGAAATCAAATAATTTCATTAAGTATTTTATTTTTAATGATTTATTTACTCCCCGCATTTTTTTAATTCTCCATTTGCATAGGTAATTCACCATGGCATGAGACCATAGAGCTTTTAAGCCTCTGAACTTGGGAACATTCCCTGAATTTTCTAAGGTCAGAGGCCATCCCTATAAGAAGTTATTGATTTTCCAAGTTCATGTTACTATTTTGAGTATTTTAATTCCAGTAATTAACATGTTGAGAAATAAATTCTAGGAAAATTTGGTGATATTTCTTGTGACCAGAGGAACCTAGGAAAAATAATTTTTGAGTTAATTCACTTGGAATAGCCCTAATTGGTCTAAATACCCAAAATTGAATTTTAATTAATTAGGGTTAACTACACATCAAATTAACTTAAAAAAAATTCTCCATTGTCTTCTAGGGATAGGAGAACACCACATAAGAATTTGAAACCAATTGGACTTGATTAACCCCACCAAATGGGTTGATTAAGCCTCTTAAGCAAAAATGGGTAAAATTAAACTTTAAAAATTCATAACTCACAAAATACTTTAAAAAAATTCACAAAAATGGTTTTGGAGCTTCTTTGATATCAGAGGAACTTAGGAAAATTAAAATTATAATTTTCTAAAAAAGTTGATTTTTATCATTATTTTAATATTTTTAATAATTAAAAAATATCAAAAATCATAAAAATATTAAAAATCACCAAAATGTCACATTTTGAATTCTAATCATTTAGGAACAAACCAAATATTTTTATTAAGTCCCTAGGGTAAGATATTGAATTTTGAAGGCTTAATGTATTTTTTTAATATTAAAAAATGTATTTTCCAACCTTTTCACTAAAATAATTCTAATAAACCAAAGAAAAATCAGAAAAATATAAAATTTGTTTCTCTGGACTCCTTGAGGTCAGAAAGATCTAAGAAAAATATAAAATCCAATTTTCAACTTTAATTTTATTTTAAAATTAATTAATGCTCCAAAACTCAAAATAATTCTAATAAATAAAATATAATTCAAAAAAATCACCAAAATTGGTCCAAATGGTCCTCTGGTTATTAGGAATATCCCATAATTTTCTTAAGGACATAAACTTTTCCTTGGTCATGTTATTGAATTTTCCTTGAAAACCTCTATTTTCCATTAAAAATAATTACATAAATAAATTAAATACAAAAAATTCATATTTTCTTCTCTAATGTCTTAATTGACATGTGAGTGAGGTTACATAAAAATTTCAAGTTCATTTTAGCTTAATTTAGTGAGTTATAGAATTATTAAGCTTGAAGGGCAAAATGATAATTAAAATTTTAGGATTAATCAAAAAGGGGAGGGTAAAATATTTGATTTTAAACTGATTTTTGGATGATTGAAACTTGAATGATTAAGGGTAGAAACCTATTAACCATTTCAAATATAATTAAAATAAAACTTTAATTAATTAATTAATTGAAATTTTGGGAGAATAATAGAAATTGGAATTATTAAAGTAGGGATATTATTTAAGAGGATATTTATTCTTTAATTTAAAAATCCCTAAATAAATCACTTCAATAATACTTAAGTCTTAATTAAAAAACATTATTAAAAGAATAATCTCAACTAAATTAAAATCGGAATTAAATTAAAATCAAATTAAATTAAATTAAAAGAAAAATAAATTGAAATCAAATTAAGTTAAATTAAACTAAATTAAATTAAATTAAATTAAAATTAAACTAAATTAAAATTAAATCAAATTAAAATTAAATTAAAATTGAAATTAAATCAAATTAAAATTAAATTAAAATTAAATTTAAATTGAAATTAAATTAAATTAAAATTAAATTGAAATTAAATTAAATTAAAATTAAATTAAATTAAATTAAATTAAATCAAAATTAAATTAAATTGAATTAAATTAAATTAAAATCATTTAATAACAAACCTAAATGAAATCATTAAGAATTAAATCTAAAATAACTTGAACACTATTCCAAACTTAAACTAATTTCCTATAATTAAGTCAAAATTAAAATTAAATCATTAAGTTTAAATCATTAAAATACTTAATGAGTTGATTTGCCCTTTTAAAAGCTCTTGTTATTATAACTCTTAGATGAGGTATCAAGTGAAGTGTTACCTCACTTATAGGATATTCAAATGTCCTAGTTCACTGAGCAAAAGAACAAAACTTAAACTCCCGGATGATTAATTCACTTGTATAATTAAATTCTCTTGGACTTAAAACAATCCTAGAAGTATTGAAAAGATGTTTAAGACTCGTCTTAAACACTTCCTCAATATGATATGATGTTTATAAGAACAATTAAATTTAATTATTTTTTGATGAAGAAAATCGTCCTTAAACCAAAATATAAGAACCTAGACGTCATAGGAGATGACTAGTTATAGGATTAGGACTTTGGTAGACAACCAAAACCTTTCCCTTAACTTTACCTAGGTACTTGTTGAAATATTTAAATGACTTAACATGTGTTTTAAGTGCAGCTTGGGATGACGGGAAGACCCTACAGGTACGCTTTTATTTTATTGCAATTTACTTTATTGCAAATGCACTTTACTTTTCTTGCATGATAAACAACCGTTGCATGAAAACCGAACCTTTAGGATAGTCCCCGAACCGAAACCAAAACTAAATTAAAAGTCATTACAAGATAAAAATTACCGCCACAATATTTCAAAATATAAAACAACTCAAAATTTAATCACAAACAGAACAACAAAACTACAATTGCAACTAAATTAAAATGTCTTGTTGAATGATCAGGAATACCTCAGATGATGTAACCCACGTGTTGCTAACGGGATTTCCTACTGCCTAAATGAAAGTGTGGAACTCATTTAGTCGAGTTTAGCAAATTCATCTGGACTAAGTGAATTCAATGAAAATAAAGGTGCCGGGATGACGGAACCGTGGGATCTTAATCAGTTCTGTTTAAACAACTTTAAGATTTGTTTTAATTAAAATATTAAAAACATTTGGATTTTAAGATTTTCTCTAAACCAAAACACTTCTCTCTTCTTCTGATTTATGACTTCTAAAACTAAACCTCTGCAACAACAAGGAGCTCGGAGCATGGTGGGCAGCTCGGTCATCGTCATCAGCAAAACTCGGATCTACTTCAACAAAACTTTCTTAGAATTAAATAACCAAGCCATAGGACTTCGAGGTGGTTTTCCTAGCGCAACATAAATCCTCAACTTTTCGTTAGGCATTTGCATAATCATGTTATGCAAATTAAGCCCTAACCGGTCTTAGGACTCCGAGGTAGTCGTTTGGTACGACATAAACCCTCACATCTTCGAGGCTATTTGTATGATTATGTCATACGAATATAAATCCTAATTGACCAAAATTGGCAAGCTTGAAATATCAGATAATATTAGGATTTTCTTAAATTCGAGCCAAACAATAGGATAACTTGGGAAGTTGCCAAGATTCCTCTTGATCCTCAGCTTCTCCTACTTCTCTCCCTTTGGATCCTCAAGAATAAATTGTTCCAAATTTTGAGTCATTCCCTTTTGAATTTCCAAAATCCAATCCTTTCGAAAACCTTAAACTTTGAAATTCTCGAGAGCAAAACCACCGATCATTATCGAGAGTTTTCTTAAGTGATTCCCGTCACTTATGATGTAATTAACTATAGGGGCTCGCCCTTATAGGGAACTTTAAGAACCTGAGTAATATAAACCCCGCTTAATTTTTTTATATTAAGCGGGGAACTTGTCGGCTTATAAAATTGGTTCGCAGACCAAACGGATGTCACAAATCTTCTAGTTATTTAATCGAGCCCCATCATCAAGCAGTGTGTCTATCCTTCGGGATAGATACACGGTTTGTGGTGCGGCGCTCGTTTATATAAACTATTTGGGATGTGAGATCAGTTTAATTTCATATCTTAAAATTTTCATATTTAAAATTATTTTCAAAATCAAAAGCTACTTTCCAAGTAATATATATATTTAAATTAAATTTAAAATCTAAAATTTGCCGACAATTTCTGTAGGCGACCCCCCTTTTCAAAACACAAAACACACAACCAAAAAAATATGCTGACAAGTACCACTTCCCAGGTTTCAAACTTCACTCCAGATCGTTCGCATAATGAATGAATCAAGGAAAGAAATCTCATACCTGTAGTAGTGGTTGCTTTAGCACAGTTCAAAACATAATCATAGCTTATACCTCCAATGTCAATAGGCTTCCCTTGCTGAATGCAATGGTTCAACACAGCTCTTTCTCTCGTTACTTCACTAGTATGACTCGAAGGTAACAATTTAGATGATATAAAATAATGTCACGCCTTAGAAGTGGCATTCAATTTGGAAGCAGGAAAGTTCACTCTTCTATCATTTGTTATTTTCCATAATCCTCTTCCATCAGTCAGTAATTCCATGATCTCATCCAATTCCCCTTCCGTAGGATGATAGTTAAAATAAAAACAGAACATGTCAAGAGGTAGTCCATAAAAAGTGTTGATTGCCCCGTAAAGAAAAGTTGACCTCATGCCTCCTAACCATCACTTGATTCTCTTCTCACGACGAGCAAACTTGCATAAAATTCTTCGACTCACGTAAACAACAGAATAAGCGGAGAAGCAACAGTAATTCTCCCAGTTCCTTCTAGCAATCATATCTTCAATCACCTCTCCTGATTTACTAAATATATGCTCAGGAATCAACTTACGTGACTGCAATGCATCAACGTATCGTTCCTCAGTCCTCGTGCTAACAAATTTGTCAGAATCAAATCTGGCATTTTCTCTCGCACGCTTTGACTTTGGAGCCATCTCTAAAAATTCACGAAAAATTCACCATAAATTCCAAAATCAAACTAAATTTGCTAAATTATCTTCCAAAATATATTTTCACTAAATCCAAGCAATTTCTCAAGTTTTTCCTCAAATTTTCACCATGAATAATGATTTTAAGATTTTCCAAAATGTACACAAAATACATGGTGAAATTCAAAAAAAATTTTACTTAGGAGTAGTTCTCTTACCTCAAGGAATCTAAATCTAACAATTTTTGTTGAGATCGACTCTTAAATGATCGACAATATGATGCCCTAGGCTCCTCTTTCGCGATAAACCGAAGGTTGAAGACGATGGGGTGGTTTAAAAATGGCAATTTTCGGGTTTTTAACTGTTGGGAACCAATTTTCGCGAACTGGCGCCCAAGCGCGAACCCCTCGGCGCTTAGCCGGGAAATCTAGTGCTTAAGTGCCGGCACTCTGGCGCTTAGCCACCAGTGCCCAGATTTTCACAATTAAGGTATATGCACTAAATCACTTTGTTAATCACCCTTAATTACTCCAGAATAATTATTTCTCCCCATATAAATCTTCCAATATTCCAAATCAAAATTTAATATCCATTGATTCCACACATATTTCACACAAACACAAACTTATATTAAAACAAACATAACACTTAATACAATTATAAAATTTCTATCCACACATAAAGGATGAAATTCTCTAAATATAAGAGACTTTAATCTCAAAATGATAAGTATACATCTCTAAGATGTAACCATCACATCATCAGGCTTAGTTAATACTTAAATATAAACACTAAACACACCAAACATAACACACATGAACATTAAACATAACATATAAGAACACTAAATAACTAAGAACAAAGCACTCTTAATTCAATTCTCCATTAGGCGGATTATATCCCGAACCATTTTGATTCTCATTTGACCCTTCTGGAATATAAATCTGATAAAACGGGCGATAATTATTCATTCTTACATCTTCTTCTTCAATCCTTTTATTCTTCAGAAACATCGCCTTATCCGCTTCTTCCACGTGTCTTGAATGGTTGAATTGCATCTTGAGTTGCCATCCCATGTGCTCCAAATGCAGATTACTTTCATGGATTTTTGCTTCAATTGATGTCACTCGGGCTTCAATTTTTGTAATCATTTCTGCAATCCCTTGAATACTAACAGTGAGATATCCATTGAATAACTCTTTAGCACTGTCATTAACGAACTTAATCTTGTCAGAATCTTGCTTCTTCTTAATCTCATTCTCCCAGGAAGACATGATGCACTCAAAACTCTCTTCTTAAGATTCAGAAATGAAAATAGGACTTATGGCAAGTGTTTCTCTTAAATCAGGTCCTTTTTATAGACTTGGGAAGTGCTAAAACTGCCCCAAGACGTTTTAAAACTCCAAAATAACTTCCAAAACTACTCCCCCACGATCTAGGCTTCTAGAACCTCATTTTTCACGTTTTTTATAACTGTGGCGCCTAAGCGCCAACCAGTCGACGCTTAACCGCTAGTGCTCAATTTAGCACAGGTCTGCTAAGTGTCCAAATTTTCATTCTGACTCCTCTAAGTCATCAATTAAGGTCAAATAAACTCTACCATAGTTTAAAAACTCCCAATTACTACCACTAATAACATAAAAACAAACTAAAAAAAGCAAACAAAGCACACAAAACAAACGTAAAGCAAAGCACACCGATAATTATGGGTTGCCTCCCACAAAGCACTTGTTTTAACGTATTCAGCCTGACATACCAGAACTCATTCTGAGTGACCCAACATCAAATTATCATTAGATTTATATTTATTGACTGAAAAATATGGTTTAAGTCTATGTCCGTTAACTTTAAATATTTTTCCAATATGAGGATCTTGAATATCTACAGCTCCATAAGAATAAACTTTTATCACAATAAAGGGACCCATCCACCTGGACTTACGTTTTCCAGAAAATATTCTCGATCTAGCATTATAAAGTAAAACTTTTTGTCCTGGTACAAGATTTTTAGTAAGAATCTTCCGATCATGCCATAACTTCATCTTTTCCTTATAAATCTTAGCATTTTCATAAGATTCATTCCTTATTTCTTCAAGCTCATTCAATTGCAATAATCTCTTTTCAGCAGCATCTTTCAAATTATAATTGAACTCTTTAATAGCCCAATATGCTTTATGCTCAAGTTCAAAAGGTAAATGACAAGCTTTTCCAAAAATCGGCCAATATGGGGACATTCCTATAGGTGTTTCAGTAAGCGATCCCATAGGCCCACAAAGCATAATCCAGTTTGATTGACCAATCATTTCTATTTGAATTAACAATTTTTTCCAATATTCTTTTAATTTCACGATTGGATAATTCAACCAAACCACTTGTCTACGGATGATAAGCAGTACAATGCGATGATTAATATGATATTTCTTTCCTAACTTCCCAATAATCGCATTTCTAAAATGACTTCCCTCATCAGTTATGATTACTCTTGGTATTCCAAATCTGCAAAATATATTCTTTTCTAAAAACTTTGCAACACTTTGAGCATCACATCGAGGTAAAGCAATAGCTTCAATCCATTTGAAAACATAGTCTACTGCTATCAAAATATAAACATTTCCGAATGATGGTATAAATGGTCCCATAAAATCTAGTCCCCAAACATCAAATATTTCAACTTCCAACATATAATTGAGGGGCATCTCATTTCTTCTAGAAATATTGCTCGCACGTCGACATCTATCACAATTTTTAATATAAAAATTCACATCCTTAAAAATTGTAGGCCAATAAAATCCTGATTGTAATATTCTATATGCAGTTTTATCACTTCCAAAATGTCCCCCACAATCAGAATCATGACATTTTTGAATAATTTCATAAGTCTCTTATAAAGGTACACATCATAGAATTATAAGATCCTTTCCGTGTTTATATAAAAATGGGTCATCCCAAAAATAAGTCTTAGCATCAGACAGAAATTTCTTCTTTTCTTGGTATGTCAAACCATATGGTATAATATTACTAACAATAAAGTTTACTATGTATGCATACCACGGAACACGCCATTCTTTAACAGTGAACAGTTTTTCATCAGGAAAATGTTCATTAATTTCTTCAATATCACAGAGAGATTTTTTAATTTCAAGCCTGGACAAATGATCAGTAATTTGATTATCATAACCCTTCCTATCTACTATCTCAAAATCAAATTCTTACAAAAGAAGAATCCATCTTATCAGTCTCGGTTTTGCATCATTTTTCTTCATTAAGTTTTTAATAGCAGAATGATTAGTATGCACCACACATTTAGTTCCAATTAAATATGATCGAAATTTATCAAAGGCAAATATTATAGCTAATAACTCTTTCTCAGTAATGGTATAATTAATTTAAGCTTCATTAAGAGTTTTACCGGCATAATAAATTACTTTGAAAATTTTATCATATTTCTGACCTAAAACAGCACCAACAGCATAATCACTAGCATCACACATTAATTCAAAAGACTTTTCCCAATTTGGTGAAATTATTACAGGTGCATTGATTAATTTTTCTTTTAATGTTTCAAAGGCTTTACGGTAGTCATCATCAAAATTAAAAATTGCATCCCTTTCAAGTAAACGGCATAAAGGTTTTGTAATCTTTGAAAAATCTTTGATGTAACGCCTGTAGAATCCAACATGTCCTAAAAAACTTCTAATTCCCCTTACATTGTTGGGCAAGGTAAATTAGATATAACTTGAATTTTTCCAGGATCTACCTCTAAACCTTTTTCTGAAATCCGATGTCCCAAAACAATTCCTCCTGCTACCATAAATTGACATTTTTCCCAATTAAGGACCAAATTAGTTTCTTCACAAAATTTTAGAACTTTAGATAGATGTTCTAAACATGATTCAAACGAAATTCCAAACACTAAAAAGTCATCCATAAAAACTTCAATCCCTTTTTCAATCAAATAAAAAAATAGCCATCATACATCTCTGAAATGTAGCAGTCTTCTAAAAGCAAACGTACCATAAGGACTGGTAAACATAGTTTTCTCTTGATCCTCAGGAGCAATTTGAATTTGGTGGTAACCAATATATCCATCCAGAAAACAAAAGTATTTATGCCCAGCCAGTCTATCCAACATTTGATCTAGAAAAGGGAGTGGAAAATGATCTTTTCTTGTGGCAAGGTTTAATTTTCTATAATCAATGCATATTCGCCACTCTGTAACTTGTCTTGTTGGTATCATTTCATTCTTTTCATTAACAGTCACAGTTACTCCTCCTTTCTTAGGAACACAGTGAATAGGACTAACACATGCACTATCTGAAATAGGATAGATAATTCCAGCATCCAACCTTTTTTAAAATTTATTTCTTAACAATGTCTTTCATAATAGGATTTAATCTCCTTTGGGGATCAGCCAGCGGTTTGCAATTATCTTCCATAAGAATTCTGTGCATACAAATTGAAGGACTGATTCCTTTAATATCAGCAATTGTCCATCCAAAAGCTTTCTTGTGCTTCTTCAAAATTTCATGCAAACTCTCTTCTTCTTTTTCGCTTAATCGAGAGGAAATTATAACGAGCAAGGTTGAGGATTCACCTAGAAAAACATACTTCAAATGATCAGGAGGCATTTTTAACTCAAGTTCAGGAGGTTTTTCAATTGATGGACCATAAGATTCATCTTTCTCAGTCATATCCAACAATTCAAAACTTTCACGAACATACTTTAAATCTTGCTCTTGCAAATCTTCATAATCAAATAACTCCTCTTCTTGCTTATATTCCCATTCTTCTCTTTCAGCTTTCTCTTCATAAATTGATTTGAAATGACATTCACTCAAATATTCAATAACATCTATCCTATAACACTCGTCTTCTTTCCCTCTAGCAGAATATTTCATCGATTTTGAAATATTAAATGTAACAGTCTGATCATTAACCCTCATCGTTAATTCCCCTTTTTGCACATCTATCATAGCTCTGCCTATAGCTAGAAAAAGGTCTCCCCAAATTTATGGGTATCTCTTTATCTTCCTCCATATCTAACACAATGAAATCAACATGAAAAATAAATTGATCCACTTTTACCAAAACATCTTTTATAACTCCTTTAGGATATGTGATCGAACGATCTGCTAATTGCAGAGTTACAGTAGTTGGGGTTATTTCTCCTAGTCCCAGCCTTTTGAATATTGATAGAGGCATAAGATTAATGCTAGCACCCAAATCACATAAAGCTTTTCCACAGAATCTTTCTCCAATTGCACATGGAATTGTGAAAATACCAGGATCTTTAAGTTTTTTAGGAAGCTTTTTCTGAATTATCGCACTGCACTCCTCACTAAGTGCAACAGTCTCATTTTCTTCAAACTTCCTCTTTTTATTAAAAATATCCTTCATAAATTTCGCATAGCTTTGTATTTGTTCTAGGGCTTCAGCAAATGGAATATTAATGGTAAACTTCTTTAATATCTCCAAGAATTTTGAAAATTGCTTATCCAACTTTTGTTGACAAAGTCTCTGAGGAAATGGAGGTGGTGGTTTTTCTAAATCAACCTTAGGTGGAGAAATAGGTCTTTCAAAACCTTTTAGAGCGTCCTCTTTAAGTCTTTCAATCTCTTCTTTCTCTACTTCAGTTTCTTTTTGAATTCTACCTTCCAATTCTTTTTCACTACTCAGTTGAATTGCTTTTACTTGTTCTTTATTCTTTTCTCTTGGATTCACTTCAATATTACTTGGAAGCATTCCTTGGGATCTATTACTTAAGGCATTTGCAATTTGTCCCAATTGATTTTCAATATTTATGATGGTTGCTCCTTGAATTTGTAATTGATTTCCCATATGTGATACTACTTCTTCCATAGACAACTTCTTCTCCTTTAATTGTAAAGCATTGTTATAACCTGAAGGATAAGTTAATCTATTATTATTATTACCTTGGTTGTTCCAATTCCCCAATGGGTTTACTTGGTGGTTCCCCCATTGTTGATTAACTCCACCCTGATTATTGTTATTCCAATTAAAATTTGGATGATTCTTCCAACCTGGGTTATAATAATTGAAATATGGGTTGTTAGGTTTGATTATAGCATTCACAGTTTCTGGTGAAGAATAAGAATCAAACATCTGGCCTAATGAATTTTCTTCAATCATGAGATTTGGTCGAGAAAAATTCATCCCAAATTGGTCTATTTTCCTTGATACAACAACAACTTGATTTGCTAACATTGTAAAAGCATCATTTTCATAAACACTGGCTACCTTTTTAGGATTTAATCTTTCAGAAGGCCATTGAAAATTATTAGTAGTCATTTCTTCAATTAAAGCATAAGCATTAGAAAATGGTTTAGACATTAATGATCCATCAGCAGCAGCATCGATGATTAATCTAAGAGATCCAACTAATCCATTATAAAAAGTTTGAATTATTAACCAATATGGTATCACATGATGTGGACATTTCCTGAGGAGATCCTTAAATCTTTCCCATGCTTCATATATTGATTCCCCTTCAAATTGACAAAAAGATGTTATAAAATTTCTCAACTTAGTAATCTTAGATGGTGGAAAATATTTAGCAAGGAATTTTTGTGACAGTTCACCCCAAGTTCTTATTGATCCAGGTGGTACTGAATTTAACCATATTTTAGCTTTATCCCTTAGTGAGAAAAGAAAAAGTCTAAGTCTAATAGCATCATCCGAAACACGGTCATATTTAAAAGTAGCACACAACTCTAGAAAATTAGCAAGATGCAAATTAGGATCTTCAGTTCTTGCTCCCCCAAACTGATTATTAGATATCATTTGGATAATAACAGGTTTAAGCTCAAAAGAATTAGTAGCTACAACAGGGTTTTGAATACTACCACGAAGTTCTTCTACTGTAGGGTTAACATAATCTCTTAAAAGTCTTAATTCTTGATGGATGCCTACATTTTGATTTTGATGATTTGTCATTTCTTAATTATTTTTATATTTTTCTGTATTTTTAATTTTTTTGATTTTTCTGATAGTTCTTTCTAATTTAGAATCGTAAGGCACAAGTCCCTCAGAACCTGAACTACGCATACAACAATAAAACAAAACAAAACACAACACACTAACAAAAACAAAGAAAAGTAAAAATTTAAAATTTCTTAATTCTCTTTAAAATGTAATTATTTTTCTTTTCCGCGGCAACGGCTCCAAAAACTTGATCCACCTGATATTTATACTTACAAATATGATATGAAAATTGGTAACGGCACCAAAAACTTGATCCCGTCGGATATATATATATATATATATATATATATATATATATATATATATATATATATATATATAGCAAAAAGCAAAAAAATTCATTCAATCCAAAATTACATACATCTGATATATGGAATATCAGTCAAGTCCCCAAAAAGTAAATGCCTTAATTGCTCAACAAGAGTAGTAGAAAAAGCTATAGTTTGGGAAGTATTAGCATGTTTTGCCAACCAGTTGGCTGGTTGATTGCCCTCTCTGTAGATATGTGTCCATTTAAGATTGAGGGAGCCAAAAGTGGAGATCAAAGTTCTGTGAAGATAAACCAATATATATATATATATATATATATATATATATAATGAGAGAGAAGCTCCATATTTCTAGGGAGGTTTCTTGAGGCGATTTTTGAATTCCTTCAGGATTTTGAATTTCCTTCTTCTCAATGGTTAGCTGTTCATCAATCTTCTTGTTGGTGATCTTCCTGGTTTGATTTGTTTTCTTGTGTTTTGCTCTTCCCGGTCTTTTCTATTTCAATTTGGTTTGAATTCTGGAATTCAAAATCTGTTTTGAATTCTTTTCTTGATTTCAATTTGTGTCGTGTGCTTTCTTGGGTTTCTCTATGGCTGATTTACCTTCTTCTTTCAATGCTAGTAAATCTTTCTTTGCTGATGTGGTGGGGACTTATTTAAATGATAACTCTGATAAACTTGTTTTTCCTCAAATCTATCATGATTCTGCTGCTGGTAAAGGTAATTGTCCCTTTATCAAACCTATGATCAAGAAAGGTGGTAAACCAGCCATGATTTTCTCTGATTCTGAACTATCTTCACTTGCTGAGGTTCACAAATTTACTCTTGTGGGTAAATTCCAATTTGGACATCCCAAAATGGAAATTATTAGGAAAGGATTTGAAGATCTTAAGCTGGTTGGATCGTGAAAGGTGGGACTCTTTGATGGTAGACACATAATGATTAAGCTTTCTAAGGAGGAGGATTATGCCAAACTTTTCTCTAAGAAGTTCTTGTTGATGAATGGAAGATATATGAAGATTTTAAAATGGTCTCTGGATTTTGATTCTACTCAAGAAGCCCCTATTATTCCTGTCTGGTTTAAGCTGCCTAACTTGAAATTACAATTTTTCAACCATCAGGTCATATATGTTATAGGGACTGCTCTTGGTAGACCTTTAAAGTTAGATATGTCCACCTTTAACCTGTCTAGGCCATCCATGGCTAGAATTCTCATTGAAAGAGATATCACTCTTCCTGATGTTGAGGAAATCTGGCTTGGATCTCCACATGATGGCTATTGGCAGCCCATTATAATGGAGCAAAGGCCTTTTTATTGTAATCATTGCAAAATGTTTGGCCATAATATGGAAGATTGTTATAGAATTCATCCTAATCTCAAACCTGTTATGGGTAATTCTATTAGAGCTGCTGCTCATGAGAAACCTTCTTTGGGTAATCTAAACGATAATATTTTATCTGCTCCACAACCTTCTTTAGATATCCCAAATGTTACTTCACATATAAATTCTATTGAGCCTCAGGTAAATCCTCCTGATTTGGTTACTACTGAAGTACAAAGGCTGCACTCTTCTCCTATTATTCAAAATATAGAAGTTCTTGTTATTATGGAGGAGGTTATCAATACTGAAAAGCCTGCTAATACAGAAGTTTTAAATCATGAAGTCTCTGAAATTTTTGATAAGTCAATGTCTGTAAATGATGGTGAAGGTACTCAGATTGCTGAAGATGTTAGTATTCCTGTTGATAGAACTATGAATGATTTACAACCATCTTCTTATCAATCTAGAGAAGTGTTGCCTCCTGTTACCACTTATCCAATTTTCCAGTCTAATCCACCAGATAGTTTGGATATTCATTCAAAAAATTTGAATGCTGTTAACAAAGAGCTAAAGGAGGACTGGGTGGTTCATAAATCTAAAAAGAAGAAATCCTTGGAGTTGAAAAATCTATCTGAAGCCAATATACTTCCATCCAGTTCTTCTATTTCTTCTTTCTCTAGGATTACTAGAGGTGGAAGATCCTATGGGAATGATTGAACTTTTATGTTGGAATATTAGGGGAGTGGCCAATCCTGGCTCCCTTAATAGAGTTCTAAGCCTTAAAAGGATACATAAGTTCTGGGTTATTGTTCTTCTTGAACCTTTTGTAAGGAAAGATTTTGACAAATTCACTAAGAAGCTCCCTGGTTTTAACTTCTTTGTTAATTCTTCAAATAAAATCCGGTCGTTCGCAGGAAGGAGTTGCAAATCAATATCATTCCGGATCATTCTCGGCTTTTACATTTTTTATTTTGAGTTAGAGCATTTTAATGGCTTTGCTACTTTTGTTTATGCTTCTTCATCTATGGTCGTGAGAAAAGACTTATGGTCTAATCTAATAAGTATTAGTCATTCTATGATCGAAGGTTGGATTGTGGAGGGAGATTTTAATTGCATTAATCATCCTAGTGAGAAGAAGGGAGGAAGGAATCCTAATTTACATGAAATATTGGCTTTTTCTAATCACATTAAGGCTGCTAATCTTTTTGATCTTGGGTTTGAAGGTTCCCCTTACACTTGGAAAAGAGGTTCTTTATATGAAAGGTTGGATAGAATCTTCACCAACCAATCTTGGCTTGATAAGTTCAATCTTTCTAAAGTTCATCATTTGGCTAGATTGGGTTCAGATCATACTCCTCTTCTTATCAAGTTTTCTCATATTTCTACTGTTAGTCAAAGCGAGTTTCGCATTCTTAAATGTTTGGACTTCTCATCCTCTTTGTAATCAGGTGGTTGAAAACAACTGGATTATTAATCCTAATCAATGCTTTGGAAATCCTATGCTGAAGCTTTGGCAGCTGCAAAAAAAATATCTAAAGCCTTGAATCACTGGAATTTGAATGTTTTTTGGAACTTGAAAACCAACATTATAAATGCTGAAAAAGAACTTGCTGTTATTGAAAAGGAGGTGGATAAGGGGAATGTTTCTGAATAGATTCTTATGGAAGCTAATGAGAAGTTGCATACTGCCATTTTACAAGAGGAAATGTTTCTACAGCAAAAAGCTTCTGCTAATCATTTTCTGCATGGTGACAGGAATTCAAAATTTTTTCATGATGTGATTAATTATAGAAAAGAACTGAATACCATCCTGAAAATCAAATCCGCTAATAATGTTTGGTTATCTAATTCTAATGAGATTGCTAATGATGCTGTGGATTATTTTCAAAAGCTTTTCTCCTTTCAGTCAACTAATTCTTTGCTCTTTGCTGACAATCTTATGCACAATGATTTAAACTTGATAAATGAACATCAGCTAATTAGTTCACTTGATGAGAATGAAATTTTTATTGCAGTAAGTTCCTTGGATGGAAATAAAACAGCAGGTCCTGATGGTTATACTTCTGAGTTCTATAAAAAATTTTGGCACATAGTCAAGAATGATGTGATTGATGCTGTTCAAAGCTTCTTCCTTAGCATGGATCTCCCTAAATACTTTGCTTCTTCATCTATCTTTCTTATTCCTAAAGATAGAAGTAAGAATAGTTGGCAGGATTTCAGACCAATTAGTATTACTTGTACCTTCTCCAAAATTATTAGTAAAGTCATTGTGGAGAGAATTAAACCTCTAATGAATGATTTGATTTCTGAAAATCAATCAGCAATTATTAAAAACAGGAATATTTGTGAGAATGTTTTATTGGCTTAAGAATTACTAACTGATCTTGATAAGCCTTGTAGGGGTAATAATTTTATTTTCAAATTGGATCTATCCAAGGCATTTGATACTATCAGTTGGTCATTTATCTTAAAGGTGATTTGTTCCAGAGGTTTTAGTATGGAGTTCTGTAATCTAATCTCTAGATGGTTACAAAATAATCATTATAGTGTGATGATTAATGGTGGCTGCCATGGATTCTTTAGAGCTGGTAGAGGTATTAAACAAGGAGATCCATTGTCTCCTTATATTTTTATTTTGGCATTTGATTACCTCTCCAAACTTATTAATCAAGCTCAGCAGAATTATCCCTATACTAATTTCCAGCATATATCAAATCAGTTGGTAAGTCATATGGCTTATGCCGATGATGTAATCATTTTCTGTAATGGAAGTAAGAATTCCATTAAAAGCATGATGAAGGTTTTGCATAATTTTGAGGAAGTCTCTGGCATGTCCTTTAATAAAGCCAAATGTCAGTTCTTATCAAGTTCACTTGCATCTGTTAAGTCTAGGAAATGGATTTCTGATTTCACTGGGTTCAAGGAAGCAAAAATCCCCCTTCTCTATCTGGGTTTCCCTCTAGTTAAAGGAAGAATTAAACTCTCTCATTATGATGCTGTGATAGATAAAATTACTTCTCAAATTCAATGTTGGACAAACTCTTTTTTATCTAATGGTGGTAGTGTGACCCTTCTAAAGAGTGTTTTAACCACATTTCCACTTTACATTCTTCAAATGATTAAAATGAAAAAGAGCACTCAGAAATTGTTATCTGTTACTTTTAACAAATTTCTATGGGGAAGGGCAACACAAAAAAATGCATTGGACTAATTGGGATAAACTTTGTAAACCTATTGCTAGTGGTGGCTTGGGTTTTAAAAGTTTTCAGCATTTAAGTTTTTCTTTTTATTGCAAGTAATGGATTAAATTTAGAGAAAAAAATTCAATATGGTCCAAATTTATGCATGGCAAATATTGTCATAACATTCACCCCTCTCAAGTTCAAATGAAGAATGGTGATTCTAAAAACTGGAAGGATTTGTTAAAAGTTAGAGATTATGCTGAGAATCTCTTTGTTTAGGAACTTGGGAATGGTAAAATTAATTTTTGGTTTGATAATTGGGTTTATCAGGACTCCTTAAAGGAACACTTTGATAGTTCTTTTTCTATACATAAAGTGGCTAATTGTTGGAATCAATTTAGTTGGGATGTCTCCAAATTTCAAAACTTTACTGATATAGAGACTCTAAAGAAGATCTTATCCATATCTATTCAACCATCCAAGCAAGACAGATTGATTACTAAGAATCCTCATAATCAAAGTTTTTCTAAATTCATTTTGCTTTCTAATCATAACTGACTTATTAATGACTGGGGGAGCTCTTATGGAACAAATTTATCACACCTTCAATGTCTTTTTTCTGCTGGAGGTTATTTAGGAAGCTATTACCAATTGATAGCATCTTAAAGATAAAAGGAATTCGTGGCCCTTCTATGTGTCATTTCTGTCACTCCAATGAGGAAACCCTTTCCCATCTTTTTCTGAATTGTGCAACTGTTCAGGAAATATGGAAGAAGGTATTGCATTTCAATGGGTCTCTTTCTAAATTCCAACATTGGACTGATCTTGAATCCTGTTGGCAGGATTGGAAATTATTATCAAAATTTTTTATTCCATTGGTCATTTTCTGGTATGTGTGGATGTGTAGAGATGATGTTATTTTTAACAATAAAATCTTCTCATCCCAAATGGTTAGCAGAAATTGTATATATCATCTTCTTAAGATCAGGAAGCTCTATCAATCTCAAAATTCAGCTACTACTCTCAAATTCCAGCTTGTTATGTGGAGAGCACCTAATTTTCCATGGATTAAAATAAATTCTGATGTTAGCTTCTCTTCTTCTTCTGCTGGAATTGGTGTACTTTGTAGGAATCACTTTGGCAAATGCTTATGGTCTATTTCTGCTCCTGTATTAGCAGAAAATGCTCTTGAAGTGGAAGCTATAGCGACTTATCGGGGACTAAAAGCTGCTATTTTGAATAATCCGAATTTCATACATATGGAAATGGATTCTATCTTCTTAGTACAAATTTTTCTTCATAAAGCTAAGGTTCCTTGGTTCCTACAGATTTGGATTAACAAGTTTAGTATGTTAGCTTCTTCTCATACTGTTATTTGGACTCACATCTATAGAGAAGGGAATCAACCTGCAAATTGGCTTGCTAAAAGGGCTACTTCATCCATGGAAATCAATTGCACTTTTTATTCTTCATCCAATGTTTCCTCTTCTTATTTTAAGGCTTTTAATGTTCTTTTGAATGGGGATTTACTTTCTATTCCTCATATCAGATGTAATAGAACTATCAAGAAGTAATAAAATTTGATCCTTGATAATATATATATAGATATACATGCTGATGATTTTGATTTATAATGTGGATACTACGCAAGTATACGTATCGTTTATCAAGTAATATAAAACTTTCTGATTAAACCTCGAGATATCGAACCCACAGGGAAAGGATGAAAATCTTTAAAGGAATCATAAAATTATATTTTTACTTTTTTTAATGGTTTTTGAAAAGTATGTCTTAATTTTGAAAAGTTTTGAAAGTTGATTTGTCTTTTGAAATTTTCTTAATAAAATGTTAAGCAAGAAATTAAAATTATAATAACTAATAACACTGTATGTAAAACACTATTAACTAGAATATCTTTTTCTTTCCTTTTATGAAGTAGTAATAATTATTAAAGTATTGTTGTGGAAGTATTTAAATTTGTTGTGACGGATAGAAGCAAATGTGTTCTTTACCCTTACTTGGTTCTATAAAGAACATAGGTTAATTTGAAATTTTTATAATTTTAAACATGGTTAGGCAGGGAAGATACTAGTCTCTCACTCTAGAGTTCCCTCGATTCCCACCAACTGGGGGCTAACCTCTCATAACAAAACTCAAAACTTCAAACCAAATTAGGGGGTTTTAGCCTGTCACTATAAAATTCTCTAATTTTACTCCCTTCCATAAAAATATCTTCTAATATTACATTCAATTATATGGACTACAATTCTCACCCATATAATTGCATGTGATTCTTACTAACTTTTTTGAGACAATACCGCATTGGATCATACATAATCTCAAGAAATTCTACAACTTAAAAGGCCAAATTAAGAAGTAAACAAAGTTTTCAGAATTAATCTTCACGACTTCTTCCAACTTTAAACACTTATACTTTCCACAACAATTCTCTATAAACTAATTACTTCTCCATTTAAGAAAGAAAAAGATAAAGTAAACTACTCATAATTCATTGAGAAAATACAAAAACACATTGATTTGAAATTAAAAACCATAAGAAAAACAAAAAACAAAAACAAGTATTAATTAAAAAAACTAAATGTAAGAACAAAAGTAAACACTTATCTGAAAATTCTCTCCACAAGACTCAGGAAGTTCCTCTGAAACTTTAACTCTTCACTAAACTACTCCTCAGAGCGGATCTCCCAACTCCGATGACTCATAATAAACTTCAGACTTCAATAGAAACTAAACTAAAAGAAAGAAAAGAAGTGGGAAGAAGAAGACTTCACTCCGACCCTTTTCTCCTTTCTACTCTCTACTCCTACTCTTAATAAAAACTCTCACAAAATAAAAGTAAAATACTGTAAAAACTCTCTTCAAAATGCAAGTGGAAGAGCAAAAGAAAGAAAGAACCCTTCAAAATGCAAAGGAAGAGTCAAAAGAAAGAAAGAACCCTTCAAAATGCAAAGGAAGAGTCCCCTAATCTTTCCTAAGACTCTCTTTAAATATTAAACCAAAAGGTGCCTTGGTGTCTCTTCAAAATGTGTCCAGATTCAATGTATCTACCAAAGAATGCACCCCTTCATTCAAACTTGCCCCCCAAAGGAATTTATGGAAGTTACCACAAAGTGTTGCATCCCATCCCCTTTGAAAATGGCGCCAAATTCAATTTTATCTCGATTTTTAACTGTGGCATCTAAGCGTCAGCCAAGCGGCGCTGAGCTGCCAATGCCAAAATTTTGATTTTTCATTTTTTGGCTCCAAATTTGATCCGATTTTGCTCCTGTCATCATGACCATCCATTTTCATCATACCTGCAAGAAAAACACAAAATACCTTCCATTAAAGTGCAATATCATTAAAAATAGGTATAAAAATATGCATAAAATACTATATATTTTAGATGTATCATTAGACTTAATTAGGGTATAGGTTTGATTAAACCTTAGTTGGTTAAGGTTTAATAGTTTAATTAAGTCAAATGAGTTAGACTTAATTAGGGTTTAGTTTCGATTAAACCTTAGTTGATTAAGGTTTAATAGTTTAACCAAGTCTAATGTGTTTTACTTAATTAGGGTATAAGATTGATTAAACCTTATTTGGTTAAGGTTTAATAGTTTAATTAAGTCTATTGTGTTAGACTTAATTAGGGTTTAGGATTGATTAAACCCTAGTTGGTTAAGGTTTAATAGTTTAATTAAGTCTAATGTGTTAGACTTAATTAGGGTTTAGGATTGATTAAACCTTAGTTAGTTAAGGTTTGATAGTTTAATTAAGTATAATGTGTTAGACTTAATTAGGGTATAGGATTGATCAAACCTTAGTTAGTTAAGGTTTAATAATTTAATTAAGTCTAATGTATTAGACTTAATTTAGGTTTAAGATTGATTAAACCCTAGTTGGTTAAGGTTTAATAGTTTAATTAAGTCTAATGTGTTAGAATTAATTAGGGTTTAAGTTTGATTAAACCTTAGTTGGTTAAGGTTTAATAGTTTAATTAAGTATAATGTGTTAGACTTAATTAGTATTTAAGATTGATTAAACCTTAGTTGGTGAAGGTTTAATAGTTTAAATAAGTCTAATGTTTTAAACTTAATTAGAGTTTAAGTTTGATTAAACCTTAGTTGGTTAAGGTTTAATAGTTTAATTAAGTCTAATGTGTTAGACTTAATTAGGGTTTAGGATTGATTAAACCTTAGTTGGCTAATGTTTAATAGTTTAATTAAGTCTAACGTGTTAGACTTAATTAGGGTTTATGATTAATTAAACATTAGTTGGTTAAGGTATCTAATGTGTTAGACTTAATTAGGGTATAGGATTGATTAAACTTTAGTTGGTTAAGGTTTTATAGTTTAATTATGTCTAATGTGTTAGACTTAATTAGGGTTTATGATTGATTAAACCTTAGTTGGTTAAGTTTTAAAAGTTTAATTAATTCTAATGTGTTAGACTTAATTAAGGTTTAGGATTGATTAAACCTTAGTTGGTTAAGGTTTAATAGTTTAATTAAGTCTAATGTGTTAGACTTAATTAGTGTATAGGATTGATTAAACCTTAGTTGGTTAAGGTTTAATAGTTTAATTAAGTCTAATGTGTTAGACTTAATTAAGGTATATGATTGATTAAACCATAGTTGGTTAAGGTTTAATAGTTTAATTAAGTCTAATGTGTTAGACTTAATTAAGTTTTAGGATTAATTAAACCATAGTTGATTAAGCTTCAATAGTTTAATTAAGTCTAATTTGTTAGACTTAATTAGGGTTTAGGATTGATTAAACCTTAGTTGGTTAAGGTGTAATAGTTTAGTTAAGTCTAATGTGTTAGACTTAATTAGAGTTTAGGATTGATTAAATCTTAGTTGGTTAAGGTTTAATATTTTAATTAAGTCTAATGTGTTAGACTTAATTAGGGTATAAGATTGATTAAACCTTATTTGGTTAAGGTTTAATAGTTTAATTAAGTATAATGTGTTAGACTTAATTAGGGTATAGGATTGATTAATCCCTAGTTGGTTAAGGTTTAATAGTTTAATTAAGTCTAATGTGTTAGACTTAATTAGGGTTTATGATTGATTAAACCTTTGTTGGTTAAGGTTTAATAGTTTAATTAAGTATAATGTGTTAGACTTAATTAGGGTTTAGGATTGATTAAACCCTAGTTGGTTAAGGTTTAATAGTTTAATTAAGTCTAAAATGTTAGACTTAATTAGGGTTAATAGTTACTTAGACCTAATGTAAGTAAAGTTTAAGTTGATTAATTAGGTTTAATATGGGATAGACTTAATTAAGGTTTGATAGTTACTTAAACCTAATGTAAATAAGGTTTAAGTTGATTAATTAGGTTTAATATGGGTTAAACCAAATTAGGGTTTAATAGTTACTTAAACCTAATGTAAATAAGGTTTAAGTTAATTAATTAGGTTTAATATGGGCTAAACCTAATTAATGTTTAATAGTTACTTAAACCTAATGTAAATAAGGTTTAAGTTGATTAATTAAGTTTAATATAGGTTAAACCTAATTAGGGTTTTTTTATATTAAACCTAATGTAATTAAGGTCTAATGGATTAATTAAGTTTAATATGTCCTTAAACTTAATTAAAATCTGATTTTGGATTAAACATAATGTCATTATGGTTTAATTTATTTAAGTTTAATATGTTCTTAAACTTAATTAAAGTGTTGATTTTGTATTAAACTTAATGTAATTAAGGTTTAATGGGTTAATTAAGTTTAATATGTCCTTAAACTTAATTAAAATTTTTAATTTTTAATTAATTAAGTTTAATATATCTTTAAACTTAATTAAAGTCTGATTTTAAATTAAACTTAATGTCATTAAGATTTAATTAAGTTTAATATGTCCTTAAACTTATATAAAATATTAATTTTGAATTAAACCTAATGTAATTAAGGTTTAATAGTTTAATTAAGATAATACTCCTAAAGTTTTAGATTTTTCTGTTTTGTAAATAATTTTTAATAATTAAAATACTCCAAAGAGTATTTAATTATTTAAAAATTAAATACAGAAAATAAAATATGATTTTGGTCTCATAATTTTCTCCTCTTCATGCTGAGTTCAGGGGTATTTTTGTCATATTTTTATGAATTTTCTATGTCAAGATATGTAGATTTGAAGTTTTTAAGGTTTATCTAGATTTTAATAAATTCAGATAAATCTTAAGCCACCGTATGTCCTCGTACGGGTTGCGGGGATCTGAATAGCGGGGACAGCGGGAGCTAATCAGAGCCGTCCATTTCCAATACACAGAAACATACGACATCCGTTCATCCTGTTTATCTCCTTTGATCTCGCAGAACGTCGATGATCTAAGAGCAAGATCTCACTCGATTCTTGATTAAATCAAGTGAAATTTGTTTCTTTAGGATCACGTTCAGAAGATGAACCTATCCATACAGTGATATATAAGTTTTGAATTTATTTATTTCACAAAGTGTGGAACCCGAACGCCATTAGGGCTAAACAATCCATACCTTGGCCACAGTTAATTTGAACTTGATTTGATCAGTTTGGAAGCTTCGTGTGGTCCTGAGAAGAGTTTCCCCCAAGCCAATTTAATGTCAAATTGAGTCTTTGTATGACTCAGATCAAGAGTAGCTCGGCTTGAATGGGTGTTCAATTGATGGCTTAGAGGCTATGAGGATGGACAATTTCAATTTAGCTTCTCATCACACGGTCCCTAAATGGATTTAGGATGGTCAATTTGAAGATTTGAGGTGTTTGGTTTCACACTCCCCAAATGTCCTGTTTTAGGTGTTCTCGGGTTAGCCAAATTGAGGAGATTTGGTAGGTTCCATAGCTTGATTCTATGAGGGATCAATTGCCTAGGCTCTAGAGAAGTTTTTTGGTTTTAAGAGTTTTAGGAATTGGGTAGAGTTTGGCTATCTCCAATTTTTTCTCCCCTCCTAGCCTTCTCGGGTTTGCCCTATTGATAGCCATGGCAATGGCCATGGCTGAGCTTGGCATGGCTTTGGTTCATCTAGGGGAGCTGCTAACTTCCCCATTAATGCTTGGAGATATGATTTTGGCTGTTAAGATGATGCATTGGGGTTTTTCAAGCTTATCCATCATTAGGATTAACCATGGTGAAGGTTGGATTCAAGCTTTGGCTTGCTTTCATTGGAAGGCTTGGGAGGTGGATATGGCTGTCTAAAATTTACTTGAATCACCCCCTCCATGTCATGCCTTCAACTCATTCAATGAATTGAGTGGTAGGGTGATACTTAAGCCTTCTTTCCATTATTCCACTAATTTATTCATGATGACTTTTAAATGATCATGATGAGCTCCTATTTTGATAAAATTGATGTGGTGTATGTTTATAGGGTGGAGGAGAGGTTTGTGATGACTCAAAGAGGGAAAACTATCCTCAATTCAACATGTCATTTAGGGTTTAGTAGGGGCATGACACATAAGCCCCTTTTTTCTTTAATTCTTCATAATTGGTATTTATGAGGTCACCCCATGATGTAAGGGTGATCTAATTTAAGATTTTCTTCATTGGATGGCTTGTGAGGTGAGTGATGACTCACCCATTTCATCTCTTAACCTTCTATGAAGGAATGACACCTCCTTCATCCCTCATGATTATGTCATAATGATATTTTTAACCATGGTTAAATGATGTGTCATGGGTTATTTAATTTGTTAACTTATAGGTAAAGTGTTTCATGGGTCATGTATAACCCATATGAGGTCATTTATGATGTCATTATGGGGGTTTGAAAATTCAAAACCATTTATAGTGTCACATGTTCAAATTTTATTTTTATGGCTTTTAATTTTATTTACATTTTTAATTAATTATGTAATTAATCAAAAATATTGGAAATTATATTATTAGCCAATAAATTAATCAAAATAATTTCAGGATTAATTATTTGATTAATTCTATCATTTTTTGTTCAAAATTAGGTATTTTGACCAAATTTGATAGATGTTGACTAGGGTTGACCAATGTTGACCTAGGTTGACCTAGGTTGACTAATTCAGTCCAAGGATGTCCAATGTCACCCACCCATCCTTTTCATGGTTGGTTTGGTCATAAAGTCTATGAGTTTTATCGTTTAAGTGCTTGATTTGGTCATGTTGAACAATTTTAGGTTTTAAGTCAATCCAGGGGTCAATATGGTGATTTTTGGATTAAATTTTAGTTACTTTGATTAATGTCACGTTGATCATGTCAATGTCTGTCTTTGAAGTCAATTTCATAGTCAAAAGACATGGTATAGCTATTTTGACCAATTTTAACCCTTTTAGATCAAGAGTTGACTAATGGGGCTAGGGTGGTTATCTTTGTGTCATGTGTGGATTGTTTTGATCAAACTTCAATTACTTATGTCAAAGAATGACTAATAAGGTCAATGTAATAATCTTTGGGCATGGTTTGACCATTTTGATCTAATTTATCCTTTTAGGTCACGAGGTGACCAATGAGGTGAATGTGGTAGTCTTTAGGTATTGGGTTGATGAGTTTGGCCAATTCTGACTTTTTGCGTCAAAAGTTGACTATTTGGGTCAGTAGGGTGGTCATTGAATCAGAATTGACTATTTTGACCAAAATTAACTTTTTGGTTGAAGGTTGACCCATTTTGTCAATGGGTTGGTCATTGGGTCAGAAATTAATTATTTTGACCAAAACTAACTTTTTGGTCAAAGGTTGACCTATTAGGTCAATGGGTTGGTCATTGGGTCAGAAATTGACTATTTTGACCAAAATTAACTTTTTGCTCAAAATTTGACCTATTGGATCAATGGAGTGGTCATTGGGTCAAGGATTGACCATTTTGACCAAAATTTACTTTCTGGTCAAAGGTTGACCTATTGGGTCAATGAGTTTGTCATTGGGTCATTTTGACCAAAATTGACTTTTTTGGTCAAAGTTTGGCCAGTTAGGTCAATAATTAATTAGATTAGGGTTTGTCATTATTGATTTGATCATTTAAGAATGTTATTAAAATTTAGGTTAAGAAGGCTTTATTAGGGTTTTACCCAAGTCATTAGGGTTTAGTGTCCATCAGTGAGATTTAGGAAGTCAATATTGATATATTTCCTATTTCGAGCTGACTTTAAAATGATCCTCATAAAAAAAAATGAGGTCAGCATTATGTTCATGTAACTTAACTTTTCTAAAAATTTTAAATATACCCACTTAAGCCTTAAGGGCTTGGTAGTGAACTAGGCTTAATTAAGTTTGATTAATGCGGTTTAGAAAAGAAAGCTTAACTAATATTAATACCTTTTTGGAAACACTACAAGCCCAATAAAAAAAAAAACTGGTTAGAATTCTTAATGAATCAAGTTTTCCCCTTAAGGCCCCACTTACATAATTCATAAATAAAATATCAAGTGATAATTATCCCACTTTCGGGATAGTTAAAATATTAGTTCATTTAGCATAAGGGTATGAAATGAATGAATCATTTAGTAAGTATGATAAGTTCAGATGAACTTAAGAAAGTTCAAAAGGGTTGTGAAGTATCTAGGTATTCCCTAGACCTTTTCACAAGTCTTCTGGACTTCTTGTAGGACGACTGAGCCTATCATACTTATTAAAAGAAGGCATCTCTTAAATGAATAAATAGGACCCATCAAGTTATGATATATGACATAGTGGGACCATGACGAACCTATTTATAGGCTTTACTTTCCAACAAATTATAAATGTTTACTACAAAAGATACTAAAGTTTCAGGTGGAGGAACGAGAAGGCTCGACATGTACGCTTTTACAAGTTGACAACATCTTCTTTTCCTACTCTTTCTTTTTTGTAAGCTTTCATGTTAAATAAAAATGTCACCCTGCATGAAAACAAAAAAAATTAGGATAGCCACAAAACCAAAACCAAAATAAAAAATTAAAACAAGACAAGATAAAATTCACTGCCACGGCAATCAAAATATAAAATAACTCAAAATTTAATCACAAACAAAACCAAAATCACAATTGCAATTAAATTAAAATATCTCTATTGGATGATCGGGAATACCTCGGAGGATGCAACCTATGGCTGCTAACAAGATTTCCCACGATCTAAATGAAAGTATGGAACTCATTTAGTTGAGTTTAGTAAATTCATTTGGATTAAGTGAATATGAAGAAATAGTGGTGCCAGAATGAGGGAACCGTGGGATCCTAGCAGGTGTCTCTATAATCAACTTAAATATTCCTCTAATAAGATATTAAGACACCTCAATTTAAACCAATTCTGAAACATGACACTTCTCTCAATCTCTTCAATCTGACACTTCTTTAAACTAAACCTGCTACGACTAGGAGCTTAGAGCATGCATAGTGGGCAGTACGGCCATCTTCAATAGCAAAACTCCTTAGAATTAAAACAACAAGCCATAGGACTTTGAGGTAGCTTGCCTAGTGCAACATAAAACCTCTCCTTATCTTTTTAAGCCTTTGTGCTCCGTGCAATATAAGCCCTAAACTCGTCTTAGGTTCCGAGGTCATCATCCGATATGACGTAAATCCTCCTCTCTTCCAGGCTATTCACATGATCAAGTGAAGGTAAGCCCTAAATAATAAGAATTGGCAGAATGAAACATTAAATAACTATCTCAAATTAAAGCCAAACCTTAGGATAATATGGGAAAACCCCGAGATTTTTCTTGGATCTATGTCTTTCCCCGAACTTTCTCTTCCTTATGACTCCTAAATTAACTATTCTGAAACTTGAGCCATTCACCTATTGCATTCTCTATTACCACATTTTCTTGAAGATCCTACCTTTTAGAAGTCATGAATACTATATTTCCCGATCTATATCAAGAGTTTTCTTAGGTGACTTCGGTTGTTTAAGATGTAATTAACTATAGGGGCTTGCCCTTATAGAAAATTTAAAGACCTCAGATTAATATAAACCCTATATAGTTCCTTCATATTAGATAGAGGAAATTGTCGGTCAACATAAATGGTTTGCAGACCAAACGGATGTCATGAACTCTTTAGTTTATTTGATCAAGCCTCGTCACCAAGGAATGTATCCATTCTTTGGGATAGAGACATGACTTGTGGTGCAGTGCTTAATTATTTAAACTACTGTATAAATGAGATCGGTTTGATTTTGTATTTTAAAATTAAATTTATATTTTTCCAAACTTCTATCTATATTTATATAAATTAAATCTAATCCCACTTTTGCACTGACACTCGTCTTCAAGATTACTAAAACACTAGATTAACCTACGTTCTTTATAGCATCTCTAGTAAGGGTAAAGAATATAATTGCTCTTATTTGGCACAACACACTTTAGATACTTCCACAACAGAATTCCATGACTTGTTACTGATTCATAATAAGGAAAAATATATTTTATTTACATTTGCTTTCATCTTACAAAAATCTAGTTAAAGTAGTTGTTTACTTTCATTTCAAATTATAAAAAGTAACAAAAATAATTGAACTTTCTTTCCTAGAATATTGTCTTTAGTTTGAGTAAGAACTTTCTTAAAGAGCAAAAAAATATTTTTCGGTTATCTTTGTTAAAGCTATATAACATTTTCCTTTTGGGTTCGATATCTCGGGGCTTAATCAAAAAGTCCTATATTACTTGATAACGATATATATACTTGCGTAGTATCCATTTCTTAATATGAATTAAAACTCTTATTTACATTAGCATCAAGTTTTTGGTGCTGTTGTAATGAAAGAGATATCATTAAAGAAATGAATCAATTCATATAGAAAACGTAAGCATAAATATCTAGATCAAGCAGCTTATGGAAAAATATAGAAAGATTGAAGAGGAGATATCCCGACTCAATACCAAGTATTAAGATTTTTTCAACCTATTTGAGAACTTGGATTGACAGTTGAAAATCAAATTCAATAATCTGGGTTGTTTCCATAAATAACATGTAAGTATGTATAACAACAACAAATGGATTGACGATAATGTTGCATCGAATTTTCCTCAAGCTCCTTTTTATCATTCTTTTTATCATAATTTTTTGAAGGGTGAAAAGGAGGATGACACCACTGTTCACAACTACCTCCTAGATGAACTCTTGGATAAAAAAGTATAATTCTATTAAGTTTTTATGTGTGGTGTGTCGAATTTGTTTTGATAATGGCTATAACACATCTAATTATTTTATTTTTTATTGTATTAATATTGAATTAAGTTTATGTTGTGTCGTTTGTATCAAATTGATTATTAATATAAGAAAACCAATTTTGTTCTGTAGTTAGAAGTTGATTCTATGTGTTCGAAATGATTGGATTCGTAGCTGCGTACTTAAAATTTGGAATGACGAAGAACTCAATAACTTTCAAAATGGTCATTAATACTGGAATATTAAACTTAGAACATCTTATATTTTATGTTCTCTTTCAAAATATAACAACTTTTAAAAATTTAGATGGGTTTAAATGACTCTATAGCGCCATTATTGGGCGTTATAGTGCCACTCATCAGACAAAGCATGATGCTATAACACCGAACCAATTCGAGAGCAGTTTAAGTGCCTGAACTACCCGATTTTCACCATTTTTGCCTCCAGTTTGTCTCTTCCAACCCCTATTTTTGCACCTTGCTCCCCTAAGCCTTGGATTTGTGCTTGATTGGCTTGAAGTTAGGGCTTCAAACTCAATATTTCATCTTCTTTGGGTATGATCTTTTTCTTGGTTTTAAAAATTTTTTATTTCACCATGGATTTCTTCTACATTGTGGATTAGGTCGAAAATCTTTACATTTGATGGAAATAGTGAGAAATCCATGGTTAAATGATTATTTGGTTTAGAATGAGTATGTTGGAGCCTTCGAAGTTGCATTTGTGATTTATTGAAATTTTCATTAGAAAATTTTTAGATTGATCATGGCTCCTAAAATGAAGAGAAGCAAGGGAAAAGCCACTTTTGAATTTGACAAGTTCTATAGTGTGAAAGCGCAAGATAGATACAACGATCTGCAATCAAAGAAATTGATTGCAGAATAAAGTTTTATTTGTCACAGGGGAACGATGGAGTATTTAATTGTTGAGCAACAGTGAAGAATCTCTGTTTTTTCACTGCTATTGTTGTGATTTCTGTGGTACGTGAGTTTTATGCTAATCTGTCTGATGAATCTGACGATCTAGTATTTGTGAGAGGACAATATGTGGATATTAGACCTATTCATATTAAACACATTTATAAGCTACATAGTGTCCCTACCTACTTCTTTATGGTGTTTAATCTTGTTGATCTTGAACATGATGAATTTATGAGATTTTTTATAGATGGAAATGGATCTTGGAAGATAAATGAATGTATGTTGGGTAAAATTTTCTTTTTCAAAACTTAACTTTCATTTTCGTGCCTAACATTCTTTTATTTCTGGTAGATTGATTCATACTAATCACTATAGTGAGGTGACCCAAGAAAGAGACACATTGAACTATTCTATTCAGATGAAGAAACTGGTTTACATTGGCTCTCTGATTTACAAGAACATGATTATTTCCTCAAGGGGAGGAACTATTGAAGGTATGTGTTATCCTTCTCTCATTTCCACCTTGTGTATTGAATTTGGTGTTTTGGGAGGAGATTTTACCATCTCATAAGCCCATTGAGAAAACAAACTAGAGATGTATGGAAAACATTCTGGATCAAGATCTAGGACTAGTGGATCTGACATACCTTCTACTTCAGCTTTAACTTCCGCTTCTGCTCCTAGACCTACCACTTTTTGTACTACTCTTTGGATACTATTTTGGAGCAATTATTTATACAGCAAGGAGAAATTAGGTAAAATGCATAGAATCTCACATGTATCATAATGATGAGTATACACAAGAGGAAGGCTGGTTATGATATTTCTTTTCATGAGGCTATGGTTATATTCATGAGGGGTGATCATTCAGTAGAATTCCCTACTTGCCCCAATTTTATACCATATGGGACTAGTGAGATGGATGAGAATTTAGGTCTGGGTGGTGATGATGATGATGATGTTTAGTCTGTTATTTTCTTTCCTTTGCTCTGTTTTTATATTTGGACTTTCATTTGTTAGTGATTTGTTGTATTTGTGTTAGAGTGTTGTGATTTTTTTTACTTAACTATGCATTTGTATTAAACCAATGTGCTATGCTTGTTTGTTCTATTATTTTATTGTTTACCTTTTGCTCCAGTTTATATGCTAGAGTAGTCTTTTACTTTATGATTTTATTTTTATACATGCTAATTTTAGATTTACTACTACTCAACACCTTTCTTTACTACATTTACCTGTATTGTTCACTTGTTTTAAATTTTAAAATTTTTCTCTTTCTTCATGAACTTTCCTATTTTAAACTAACTAAAAATTTAAGTTGGGGGAAGGGAGAAAATACTTTTTAAAAACATAACTTTATTTGTCCTAAGAGAACTGTATTTTTAAAATTATTTTAACATAACCTGTGATATGTAGGGTTAGCTTTCAATAACCAAATTTTTGATTTTATGAATGTCATAGAAGACCTAAGTAAAAGTTTTTAATAATAAATGTTAGTTATAAAAGCAAAGGTTATGCTTTTACTATTTATAGTAAAGAAAATTGTATTTTTGGAAATCTTAAGGATCTTAGATTTACACTTTAAAAGAAAGAATTAAGACTCTATGAAAAATCATTTCAAATCTAATACAAATTTTTCAAGTAAGGAAATGTGGGATGTTTTTAACTGTAAGTAGAGGATGATGGAGTTCAAAATCATTAAAGTCTATCCAGATATTGTAATCTTCACATGACATAAAAAGAAAAAGAAAGGATTGAAAATGATCCTAAAATAAAAAGAAAATAATCATAAGACAAAGAAAAGCAAAAAATGAAAATATGTGAGGAAAAACTTGAGGAGATGCCTAATCAAAAATTGGCTCCAATTAAATCATCTTAAGGAAAGTAACTTAATTACATTTCTAAACTTAGGCTTAAAGTATTAACTCCCTTACTAATAAAATTCTCATGAGATTTTTTTTTTCATGTAATACTTCTAAGCATCCTCAGTATGACAAATTACAATTATATTTGAAATAAATAGAAAATCAGAACACTTAGACTTGACTACTAGATATTCTTACATTTTAGTTTTAGCGAGTTATTAAAATTTTTTCTAAAGTTTCACTATTGCATTTATAAGACCAAAACTATAGAAATCTTTAAGTTAAACTCACTACCACATGTCATAGATTTTTACATAGTATAAGGAGTTACTTGAGGACAAGTAACGTTTAAGTTTGGGGGAATTGATCCACCTAAAAATACCTGTTTTTAGTGCACATTTTATGAGAATTTTATGTACATTTTTGATGATATTGCACTTTAAATGAAGGTATTTTGCATATTTTTTTTTATTCAGGTATATGGAATGGACATTTAAAGAAAATGAGGGCACAGTGGAGCAAAATTGAAGTATTTTGTGTGGTGCTATAGAGCCACCCTTGGTTCCATAGCGCCACCTGATGAGTGAAATGGGTGTTATAGCCCCCCTAGACTGGCACTATAGTGCCAGTAACTACTCTTCTAGAAGATATATTGAGTTTGACTAAATTTTGAAGGGGTGCTTGAAACAACCCTTGGTTATTTAGAGATCTAGCAATGGTAAGTTTTTTCAAAAAAAGAGAGGACTTTGGAGGACTTTTGGAGTGATTTTAGAGAGGCTTAGTAGATTTTTACTGTTCTTTATAGTGTGTGTAAGTGGGTATCAGTAAGTGTTTGTGTAAGAATTTGGAGATTGCTGGAATGAGACTCCAGAATTTGCTCGGGGAGAAGACATAATGTATGTCGTATTTGTATTTAAATTTTTATTGTAAGACTTGGATTTTCATACAGATCATGTGTTTTTGATTTATCTTCGTGAATTTTCAGTAGTTCCCTTTCTTTCTTGAATTAATCTTGTGGTATGAAAATGATTTAAAGACTTCTTTTTATTCTAAAAATTGTGATGATATTTTCATCGATATATCATTGACTTTGCAAATTGGCCACTTTTAAGGCTAAAATCTGTTGAGAAACATAATGTCCAGGGAGGGCTATGATTTCACCCAATTAGTGAGTACCACATTTCAACTTGGGCAGAGCCGTTGCGATCACCTGATAGGAGTGTAAATAGATAGGGAGATAAGTATTGATGTACGAAGAATTGATACTTCTATGGTAACATACTAGATTCTTTTGTCAATTCGGTTTAAAGTTTGGATTGTAAGGGTCCCTAGTAGGTCCTATAGTGAGGACATAGTGGGTAATATGGAGGTGAGAGGCCAGAATCAACTCAGCACTACTACACAAGCTGGAGACAAATCTTAGATTAGCCAATGTTCTTTGCTAAAACTGAGAGGGAGTAAAGAATATGAATGCTCCTATTTGTCACAATGCATCATTTTACACTTTTAATCATTCAAAAATCCTACATTGATTAACACCTCTTTGCAAGGGAAAAGATATTTCATAAAATCTAATCTCACTTTTAAACTTTAATAGTCATTTGCATTTTATTAAAACATTGAAATTTAGTTGTTACTTCTTGCTTAAATTTAGTTTTAACCATTACAAACATATCAACATTGTTCTCCTGTTATATTTATTTGCAATTTAAATAATTTTTTTTCAAGATAAATATTGAAGGTTGCACTATTTCTGTGGGATCGATACTGAGTTTTTAAAGAAAATTCTTTATTACTTGAAATGATACGTATACTTGCGTAGTACCTGTAGTGTGAAAACTTATTATAAATTTTCTAAATCATTTCATTTATTCACACTAGCCACTAAACATAATTGGGATAAGTTTTTGGCAATTTTAAGGAAGATAAATATTAGCGTAATTGCGGGTCGGATCACTATTCATGCATGAAAATTGAACTTGAGAATTTTACGTAAAAATTTATTTCAAAAATTCAGCAAACTTATTTGCATGGTCTTTAAATGTGATGATAAGTAACATACAATATTCAGAATGAATTTATTGGTCCTACAATGATCTTAGGAGAGAAAATGATAATTTCAGGTGTTTTTTATTTAGGTAAATTTTAGTTCAACTTTAAAGTTTGATTAAAAATTGGGTCTATTTGAAGTTTGTTTTAGTTAATTTTAATTTTGGTTAAGTTAAATCTTGGTTTTATTAAATTAGAGTTTGCTCAAGATCCATCTTAAGTGAAATTAAGTTAAAACATAAGCTAGAAAAATTATTGTCCAAAATATTAGGTCAATAGAAGGGAAGTACAAAATTTAAGGTGGTTTTGGTGGTAATGAAGAAAAACACTACTATACCTCATTTTGAGGAGAAAAATACAAAAGTTTTAGTGGTCAATTAATTTTGAAAGAGGTTTTAATTTTGACAAAAAGATTTATTTAAGCTCATTTGATAGAGAAAAACATGAGAAATATGGTGGTGTAATTGATTTTGGTCAAAGTTATCCCCTTTTCAAGATATTTCAAGTCAAAGTGTGGGACCCACCTTACGAGAGAGAAATTTTTTGGGATTTTAATATAGAGCTTTTGGTGGGGTTTAATGGATGAAATTAGGTGCTTTTAGCTCAGAAGTAGTTTGATATAAATTTGCGTCCATTTTGAGTTTATAATGAGAATTCTTCTTCATATTATTGAAATTATTATCCAAATTATCATCGTCTTAATAAAGCCCCAAATGAAGTGGATTTGAGCACATAAGTGTTCATTTGAAATATTTCATCGATTCCGACACACTCGTGTAGTTCGTTTTGAAAAATAATGATTCGTTGAAAAAAAATTTTGGGACTATTTTTCATACATGAAAACTAAAAATACAAAATTTTACATAAAGGGATTTTGGTTTCCACCAAACTATTATGCATGCTTCTCATTTTTTAAGATGAATATTATGCAACTTAAAAAATGCAAATCTGATAATCACATTGGTCTGTGGAGAAAATGATAATTTAAGCATTATACATGCAGTAAATCTTGAACTGAAAACTTTCTCATAAAAGTTATATCATATGATTATCAAATTTATTTGTATGTTCTTTAAATGTGATAATAAATATTATGCAACTTCCAGAGTGAAGTTTAATGCCTTACGATAATTTGAAGAGAAAATGTTAATTCTAGGGTGTTTGTTGGTTAAAGCTAATTTTTATTGAAATTTTTATGCTTTGGCTAAAGTTGGTTGTGTTTGGTTCTATTTGAGTTTTCTTGATTTATATTATTATTTAGTTAGATTTGAGTTTGGTTGAATTAGGGTTTAGCTTAAGTTTCAACTGATGTGAGGTTTAATTGGATATAAGCCAAAAAAAAAAGAAAAGGTTGACCAAAAAGTGAGGTCACCAACTATATATGTTAGGTTAGGAGTGGGTTTACTTAGTTACGTTGAACATTAGACTAATTGATTAATAATTTTCTTTGTATAGTAATTTTTTACATGTTATTATTTGCTAACTCTATTTTGTAGGTGTTATAGTAAGTCTAGGATGTGCTAACTTTGTTTTAGAATGTGTTTTTGTAAACCTAGGCTACCATATTAAATTTATGTTTACTTTGATGTTGAGTCTGTTATAGAGTTAGGCTGTCTATTCTAGTTGGTCAGTTATGGATATATGGACTTTTTAATGGATGAACAAAAGTAAGGATGAACAGGGATGTTTAGATAACCTAGTTGACCGATGAGTCGACTTAGGATCTAGGACTAGTTACCCTTCTATTTTAAATGAAAATTTGATATTTTGTTTTGTGCTTATGCATTGTTTGTTTTTGCCAGCTTAGATTTTGCTTATTTTTCTAGGTTTGTTGGTGATGTTTTTCTTTTAGCATGGATTGTCTGGTTAAACTCTTTAAAGTTAATTTTTATATCCCGAACGACTGAAACTTATATTTCTAATTCAAAACTCATAATAAATATAAGTAATTTAACAAGAATATTGACATTCAAATCTTAGAAGGATTATGGCATTTAAAAGATAAAATGATAAATAAAAAATAATTAGTAATCTTTTGAGTTAGAAATAGAAACAACATATAACTCTTAGGCATTTACAAACATATTGTTTATACTCTTTGTCTTCAAGCTCTAACTCATTGTACGGAAAAGGGCAATTTGTCCTTTGAGGAACTCCACCTTATAGAGTGGGTCCAACATTGCATATTACCTTGACCTATAAAACTAATCTTCTATACATGCATCATCAATGATTGTATAACCATACACACCTTGTTATATCATTTGGCATTAAAAGTCAACTAAATAAATATGAGTGTGGTGAGTGTAAAAATCTATAAATTTAAAATTTAAAAAAAAATTATTTCTATTAGTCTTAGGATTATAATCAAATTAAAATGCCTACTTGTTCCTCATAAATAATGGTTTCCTTTATCTTACATTTTATGAGATCAGCCATGCATGATTTTACGACAATAAGTGGGCTTAGTTGGTAGCCCTTATCCATACAAGGTTAAAAGTTCAATTGAGTCAAGCTTGCTCGGTTCTTTGTAGGATTTCTATAAACTCATATTTATTGAATATTATCGTTAGACTAGGTTTTGAGATTTTACTTCTTCAGTGTAATTCATATTTATTCTTATGATATTGAGACTATTCTTCCAGCTACATCAAAATTCCTCACATCCCAGGCTTTCCTACAATTAGATATTATATGTTATGAGTCCAAAACTTTCTAATAAAATGTTAACTCACATGTTAACCCTTTTTTTAATCTCAAAATAATAAATCTAAACAATAATATAGTTGAAGTGTCACCGAGTTTCTCACTATTTAGATACTTCTACTTTTTCTCCATTGGGTTCCCAAAATAATTATTCCCCTTTGATCTTTCCAATTTGGAATTCCAAATAAGCAACATGGAGATCAAATTTTGAAATTTCTGAGGACATAACCTCAACATTAATTGAGAGTTTTCTTAAGAGATTTTATCTCTTAATAGAACGTTAGTAACCCAGATTAATCTAAAATTTATCTAAACATCAGGTTGGGTAAGAGAAAGATGATGGCATCCAGGACCGGCTCATCGTTGCTAGCACGGTCACATCTCTCGTGTCGTTGTAGATGTCAGGATGTCTGTCTATATCATTATTGAGGAGTTGCCAATCTGTTTATCTATCATATCGCCCTAACCTTCAAGTAATCTTATTCTTTGGATCATGTAGATATTAAGAAACTTGAAGAAGAAGGATAAGGGCTAATAAAATATAAAACAATAGATTAAGGAAATGTCAGTGGTAATCCTTACAGAGAATATTCCTAAATGCCTTATTCTGGATATTTTCGTATAAGAACAATATCATAGAAAATCAAATAACTAGAGATTTTAGTTGTGAAACCTATTCTGAGTCATTTAATTCTCTTATAGGAGAAAGCTCCTATAGTTAATTACATCTTAGACAATTAGGATTGTCTAAGAAAACTATTGATTAACATTCATACTCATTCTCTAAGAAAATAAGTGTCAAGATCAATGAAAGAAGTGTTAATTTACAATCATAACTGTAATAAGTTTCTAAGTGTCACGTACTACTTTAAAGCTTTATTTATTTGCCATTTTTTATTTGTTTTTTTTGTTATTTTGATTTCATTTTAGTTTTGTTTTGTTGTTGTTTTAGTTTTTTTATTTTGTTTTGTTTAAATTTTGTTTTTTTATGTCGTTTTAGTTTTATTTTTTTTGTTTTGTTATCCCATTTTTAGAACGTCATCATCTAAAACTGAGTTAGAACACCCTAATAACATGCAAAGTAAATCTAAAATGGAACTTGTCTTCAACCTACAAGAAAAACAGTGTCAAAGTTATTCTTACAAAGGAATAATGTTGATTTTATTTCTTAAATTATTGATTTAGTTGGTAAATTTTAATTTTTAGACAACCCGGTCATGATGTCCATGGCTCCGTCATCCTAGGGTCGTCGGATGCCTTGATCTACTTAGTCCGAAAGGTATTTAAACCAGGATCGAAATATTCCTATCAATAACCAAGATGCCTTGATCTACTTAGTCCAAGATGTTCATAGATCAAGAACTTATTGTATTTCAGGTTTCGTTCGGTGAACTTTGTTGATTAGAGTTTTAATGTCTTTTGTCAGATTTTAAAGCTTGAAATATTTTAGGTTGTTTATGATTTATTAACCGATTGAATTTTATGCTTTTTAAAAAAAAATGTCTAAGTCTAATACAAATTAGACTTTGGGAGCAATACAAATTAGAGTTAGAATTGGGTAAAATCTAACAAGAGTTAGACGTTAGGATTTTAGATTCAATGTCTTTTGAATGTAGAGATATCCGGGGTTAAACATAATATGAATTAGACTTAAAATTGGGTATGTTAGATTTTAGGATTTTAGATTCGATGTCTTTTGAATCTAAAGATGTTTGGGTTAAGAGGTTTGGTTTTAAGTCTATTGTGGGTTAGACTTAAAATTTCAGATCCAATGTAAGTTAGTTGATCCCTTTGATATTTATACTTGTGGTAATATGATTTATAATATATATATATATATATATATATATATATATATATATAATTTCCTTCTTTACAATGGCACCAAAAACTTGATTCAATGTAAATAAGAATTCAACAATTATATTTAAATTTAGGAATTATACGCAAGTATACGTATCGTTATCAAGTAATATAAGAGTTTCTAATAATGCCCCGAAATATCGATCCCACAAAGAAATTTTTTAATGGATGTTTGAGAATAAAAAGGATTTAGATCACAAAATTTATTTAGAAAACGACACTTACTTAAAAAGTTTAAGATAACATAAAATTTGAAAATGCGATTCTTTATGGTATTTTCTTATATTATGAAATAAAGTGAACAATTAACTAACTATAACGAGATTTTTGTATGATTAAAGAAGCATAAATGGAAATATTTTTTCCTTATCTTGAATAAGTAGTAAGTACAGGATTTCTGTTATGGAAGTATTCAAAATGTGTTGTGCCGAATAGGAGCAATATTATTCTTTACCCTTATTAGAGATGCTACAAAGAAGATTGGCTAGTTTAAAGTTTGAATAGTTTTAAAGACATGTTAGGTAGGGAAGATACTAGCTCTCACTCTAGAGTTCCCTCTTTTCCATCTACCTATGAGCTAATATCTCGCATCAAAATCTAAAACCATAAACCAAATTGGTGGCTTTAGTCTGTCACTCTAAAGTTCTCTAATTTTACACCCATCAAAGTATAATTTCCTATTTATTTGAACAAAATTATATGAATTACTTTCTTATCCATACAAGCCCATGTGATTTCTTCCAATTGTTGATCTAGACAATACCTACAAGGATCTTACATGTTCTCACAAAAAAATATTAACATCTTAATTGGCCCAATGAATAAGTAAATGAAGTACAAGGATTAAATCAACACAACTTCTTCCACATTAAAGATTAATACTTCCACAACTTCCATCCACCACTTAATTACTTTTCATTTTAAGGAAAAAGATAAAGAAAACTATTCAGAATGCATGAATAAAAACATAACAAGAAGTAATTTTAAAAGAAGAAATCATGTTGAAAACACAATAAGTCTCACTTAAAACCAAATGAAGTTCAAAGATAAAAACTTATCTCAAGTTCCTCTCCACCAAACCCTTGAAGTTCCTTTGATTCTCTTCTTTCTCTTACAAGGCTCCCTAGGAATGGTCGCCCAACCCTAGAGGGTTTAAATCTCTCTAAAACGATGGATTTTTACTTAGAAATCTCTACCCACCTTCCCTTTCACTAGGAATGAGATAAGTGTGAAGAAACCCTACGTAAGAATCCTACAACTTCTACTATAACTACTCACTATTTCAACTTACTAACTCTACTCTACTCTCCTCTCTTCCATTTCACTTCTTCTTCAAGTCCATTCTTTTATACTTTCTCAAAAGGTGCTTTGTTGTCTCTTCAAAATGTGTTCACGGCCTTCTCTGTCTGGTGGCGCTTAGGCGTTAGATTTGGGCTCTTAGGCGCCCCAGTTAATTTTAACATCTTCTTCTTTTTGGCACTAAATTTGATCTTTTTTCACTCCTTTTGACATATTTAGTCCATTTAATTGTATCTGAAAGAAAAACACATAAATACCTTCCATTAAAGTGCAATATCATCAAAATAGTTATAAAAATGTGTATAAAAATATTATATATTATAGGTATATCAAAATTTCCTCAAACTTAAAATGTTACTTTCCCTCAAGTGACACTACAATCTTTCAAAACCAACATAAGCAAATTACGTGAATGAGTTTCTTTAGAAGATTCTAAAATTTTGTTCTAGAAATGTAATAATCTAATTTAGAAAAAAGTTTAGTGAACGAGCCCAATTTAAACTTTAGAAAATCTCTAAAGTGAAAAAGTATGAAAATATGAGCTCCTATCAAATTTAGAAATACTCGTAGATTTTCCAAATATAGAGTTTAGGCATTCTATCTTCTTTACTTAAAAAATTTCATTAAAAATAATTATACTCACTATATTATATCATTAAGTTTAGGAATTTCTCAAAACTTATGCATTAAAAGATCAGATATGGAACTAATTTTTTATTAGACACTAATCATCAAGCTTCTCCTCCCATTTTTTTCACATACTATACTTTACATTTTTTCTTTTATTTTTTTTTCTTTCCTTCTTTCTTTTTTCTTTTTGCAAGGATTACTATATCTGGACAGGCCTTTAATTATTTTGAATTCTACTCTTCCTTTCCTAAAGCAAAAATCTGATATATATCCTTTACTTAAAAAATATAATAATAGTTTTGAAAACTACTTTTAATAAAAGAAATTTAAGTATTAAAAATAAAAGTATATTTCTTCTATATTTTTTTAAAATATAATATTTCTTACTAAAGATAGTTACACCATATTTAACATCTCTTCACTAAAAAAAATTTTAACTTGAAAATATTCTTCATCACTATAAAGTTTTAACCAAATTCTCTTACTCATTTCTATTTTCAAAATTTTATTACCCTAATATAACTTCATACACATAATCATTTTCAAATCAAAATCAAATTTATTTGTAGCATATTTGAGAACTAATAAATTTCAAGTTTTGAAAATTGATTTTTCATACCCCCCCGCAAACTTAAATTTTTAATAAGGTTAAACATTTTATCTTATCATATACATTGACAGGAATGAAAAATAAAAACATTATGCTTATAACAATTTTTATATCCTAAGTATGCAAGTACAAAAACTAAAAAATAGGAGTAAAAATGATTAAATTTCATTTTGATTTTAACATATATGAGATTCAAAAGACTTTTATGTAGTGGAGGCAAACATAAAAGCAAATCACACAAACTAACATAATATTACAACCACAACAGAAAGAAAATACATGGTAGTAAATGGAAACTTAAACATAACATTTTAAATGAAGGTTAGCTCTATTCTAAACTTCCCTAAAGCAACAGGAATAAGTTCAACATAAACCAACAAAGTACATTTAAAATAATAGAGTTCACATAATTTCTACCACATCAACTACACAAAAATACAAATCACAATAATCCACAACAAAAATGTCCACCATAAAAAAAATCACCACAATAGTCCAAACAACAATACAAATAAAAGTTCAAACAAAACACAACATAACGTAATCACTACTCATCCTTGTCACCATCGTCATCTTCTTCATCTTCATAATCATCCCAAAAACTAGTAGATTCATAATGAGGATATTGTGTATTTGAAGGAAGCACTTTGATTATCTCTAATGAGTTTCTCCAAAGCTGTGTTTTGCTTCGCTTCATAATCACTATGCCTTCTGAAGTAAGAATCAATATGATCTACATAGTTTTCTAAATTTGTTACCTTATCTGTAGCATAGTCGATGTTATCCATGTTCCTTTGCAACAATTGAGTATGTGAATTTGGACTGGATCTACCATGATATGTAGAATCCAAAGATGTAGAAGTACACGATATAGAAGCACCAGAACTTCTAGAAAATCCCCCTCTCCAGCTAAAAATTGAATGCTCAGAATAAGTCTTTACATTCACACTAGTAATGGGCTTTAGAGGTTGAAGAATCTCCTCCCAACTATCAAATCTAACACCAGCTTGCTCACATAAAGAAAAGATTAAGAATGTGAATCCCAAACCTGCAGTAGTGGCAGCTCTGGCAGAACTAGTGATAACCTAATAAATCAGAGATCTTATATTAATCGGCCTATACTGCTGAATGCAGTAGTTCAGTGTATCCCTCTCTGTTCACTTCACTAACATGGTTTGTAGGGAGTAGATAAGCATAAATAAAATAATGTCATGCTTTCGTTGTGGCATCCATCTTCGATGTAGAAAAAATCACTCTTCTGCCACTGGTGATTTTCCATACACCTCTTTAAGAATTTAAGGAAGAAATGATCTCATCTAACTCCTCCTCCATAGGATTGTACTTAGCATAAAAACACATCATATCCAAAGGCAGTTGGTAAAATGAATTTATTACCTCTGGTGAAAACGCTTTTGTCTTTCCTCTAACCATCACCAAATCATCCTCTGATTTAAGGAGATTGACATAGAATTCCCTAACCACAGAAATCACCGTAACAGTAGAAAAACAGTATAACTGATTCCACTGTCCGTGGATAATTAAGTCTTCTACTTCTATGCTCGGATTCTTAAAACAATGCTCAGGAATCAATTTCCTTGATTGCAGCGCATCCGTATATCTATCCTGAGCCTTTGAACTAATGAACTTGCTCGAATCGAATGTGGTTTTCCCCTTGCTCCTTTTCATCCTCGGTGTCATTTCTAAAAATTACAAAAAATTTACAGTAAATTCCAAAATCAACCCTAACACACTAGATCTAACTTCTAAAAGCTTAAACTCACTTTTCCATGTAAAATCCATCAATTTTCATCAAATTTTCACCATGAATAGTAAATTTCATATTTTCCATAATGCACTCCAAATCTATGGTGAAAATAAAAAAATTTTACATAAAAGAGAAGCTCTAACCTTGAGAAGAAGAAATCCAACGAATTTGGCTCAATTTCACCAAGTTTCTTCACTTTTGGGGAAGCCCTAAGTTTCTAAACTGTGAAAGCTTGAGGAGGAAGAAGAAGAAATGGAGAAAAATGGTGGTTTTCATCACTTAAAACCATCAAGAACCGGTTTTCATGAGCTGGCGCTTAAGTGCGGCTGGTTCGGCGCTTAGGCGCCTAGCTCTCGGGTTGGCCTACGGTTAAGTGAAGGGAATTGGTGCTTAGGCGCCAGTGCACTATTTTTGACATTTCCAAATTTGATTTAAATGAACATCTTCCAAAGTCAAACACGTTCAAATAGTCTTAATAAATCATAGTAACAACTTTCTTCCCCTTTTGCTCTCTTCTTCTAAAAAATTCTCAATTTTCTGAATCTAGAATTCGATCACAATAACATGAAATTTTCACACAAACAAAACATTTTCATTCACAAATTCAAAAAGTACAAACACACATCACATATCTAATCTCCACTCCAAAAGGTTTTGGATGAGATAGCATCTAATTTCATCACAATACAAGACAAACTTACATTAAAAATTTAAAATAAACAAACACAAACAAACAAGCAAACAAACAGACTCGCAAACTTAATTCCATTCTCCATTAGGCGGAACTAATCTCCAACGTTTTTATTTTATTTTGTTTTTGTTTGTTATTTTGATGTCATTTTAGTTTTGTTTTGTTGTCATTTTAGTTTTGTTTTATTTTATTTTGTATTAATTTTGTATTTTTTGATGTCGTTTTGGTTTTATTTTGTTGTTTTGTTGTCCTGTCTTTCGAATGTCATCCTGCAAAACAGAGTTAGCAATGCAAAGTAAATCTAAAATGAAACTTGTCTTCAACCTGCAAGAAAAACAGTCTCAGAGTTATTCTTACAAAAGAAATAATGTTGATTTTATTTCTTAAAGTATTGATTTAGTTGGTTAAATTTTAATTTTTAGACAACCCAGTCAGGATGTCCATGGATCTGTCATCCCATGGTCGTCGGATGCCTTAATCTACTTAGTCCGAAAGGTATTTAAACCAGGACCGGAAGCTTCCTATCAATAACCAGGATTGCATCATCCAAGAGATCTTCGTAGATCAAGCACTTATTGTATTTCAAGTTTCATTCTGCGATCTTTGTTGATAAAAGTTTCATTTAAGTTTTAATTTCTTTTGTCAAATTTTAAAGGATGAAATATTTTAGGTTGTTTATAATTTATTAACCGATTTAATTTTATGTTTTAAAAAATGGCTAAGTCTAATACAAATTAGACTTTGGGATTTTAATTCCGTGTCATTAGAATCTAAATATATTTAGTTTAAGTCCAATACAAATTAGACTTAGAATTGGGTAAAATCTAACAAGAGTTAGACTTTAGGATTTTATATTTAATAACTTTTAAATCTAATGATAGTTGAGTTAAGTCTAATATAAATTAGACTTAAAATTGGATAAAATCTAACATAAGTTAGAATTTGAGATTTTAGATTAAATGTCTTTTGAATGGATTTTAGATTCAATGACTTTTGAATCTAAAGATTTTTGGGGTTAAGCCTAATATAAATTAGACTTAAAATTGGGTAAAAACTAACATAAGTTAGATTTTATGATTTATATTCAATGTCTTTTGAATCAAAAGATGTTTGGGTTAAGAGGTTTGGTTTTAAGTCTAATGTGGATCAGACTTAAAATTCCAGATCCAATGTAAGTTAGTCCTAAGGGAGTTTTGTTAAGTCCAGTTTAGATTAAGCTTAAAGTTTAAATCTAATGTTGATTAGATTTGATTAAGCTTAACCAGACTTTAAAATTGGGTTAAGTCTAACATAAATTAGACTTAAGGTTTTAGATTCAGTATTGTTTGAATCTAAAGAAATTTTAATTAAGTCTAGAGACGTAATATTTGAGTTGAGTCTAAGGTTCAAACCAATTTAATTTTTAGTTGATCCAAAAGTTTAGGTCAACTTATGTTTAATTAAATTTATTTAAATTCAATTCAAATTGAACCTAGAGTTTGAGTTAACTTGGGTACAAGTTTGATTGAACTTAAGTTTGGGTTTGATTTAGATTCAATGTAGGTTGAACCTAAAGATTTGATTAACTTGGGTTTAAGTTAGGTTGAACCTAAGTTATAGTTTTGATTTAATTTCAATGTTGATTGAATCTAAAGTTTAGGTTAACTTGGGTTCAATTCTGGTTGAACCTAAGTTATAGCTTTGATTTAGGTTCAATGTAGGTTGAACCTAAGGTTTAAGTTGACTTAGGCCTGTTGTAAGTAAGGTTTTAAGTGTTAAATAAGTCTAATTAGGGTTAGACTTAATTATGATTTATGGTTGCTTAAGCCTAATGTAAGTAAAACTTAAGGATTAATTAAGTCTAATTAGGGTTACACTTAATTAGGGTTTAGGGTTACTTAAGCCTAATGTAAGTAAGGCTTAAGGGTTAAATAAGTATAATTAGGGTTAGACTTAATATTGTTTAAGGTTACTTAAGGCTAATTTAAGTAAGGCTTAAGGGTTAATTAAGTTTATTTAGGGTTAGAATTAATTATGATTTAGGAGTTAATTAAACCTAATTTAGATAAGGTTTAATTGAATTAATTAGACCTTATTAGGGTTAATCTAATTTGGGTTTTGGATTAATTAATCCTTATTTAGTAAGGTTTAATGTTATTAATTAGACCTAATTTGGGTTAGATCTAATTAGGGTTAATTAAGGTTTAAAATTAATTAAACCTAATTTAGATAAGGTTAATTGGATTAGTTAGACCTAATTATGGCTAGAACTAATAAGGGTTTTGGATTAATTAAACCTAATTTAGGTAAGGCTTAATTGGATTAATTAGACCTAATTGGGGTTAGGTCTAATTAGGGTTTAAGTTTAATTAAAGCTTATTTGGGTAAGGTTTAATTGGATTAATGAGACCTAATTAGGGTTAGGTCTAATTAGGGTTTAAGTTTAATTAAACCTTTTTTAGATATGGTTTAATTGGATTAATTAGACCTAATTAGGGTTAGGTCTAATTAGGGTTTAAGTTTAATTAAACCTAATTTAGGCAAGGTTTAATTGGATTAATTAGACCTAATTAGGGTTAGGTCTCTAATTAGGTCTAATTAGGGTTTAAGCTTAATTAAACCTAATTTATGCAAGGTTTAATTAGATTAATTAGACCTAATTAAGGTTAGGTCTAATTTAGGTAAGGTTTAATAGGATTAATTAGACCTAATTAGAGTTAGGTCTAATTAAGATTTAAGATAGATTAAACCTAATTTATGCAAGGTTTAATTAGATTAATTAGACCTAATTAGGGTTAGGTCTGATTAGGATTTAAGATTAATTAAACCTAATTTAGGTAAGGTTTAATTGGATTAATTAGACCTAATTAGGGTTAGGTCTAATTAGGGTTTGAGTTAATTAAACCTAATTTAGGCAAGGTTTAATTGGAATAATTAGACCTAATTATTGTTATGTCTAATTAGGGTTTAAGATTAATTAAACCTAATTTAGGCATAGTATAATTGAATTAATTAGACCTAATTAGGGTTAGGTATAATTAGGGTTTAATGGTGTTAAACCTATTGTAATTTAGGCTTAACAAGATTTAATTAGGTCTAATTAAGGTTTTAGAACTAATTAAGGTTATGATGAAGTGTGGGTTCACATGGGTGGAAGCCAAATGTTTAAGTTTGGTTTGAATCCATTTGGGGTGGGCTTCAGATTCTAACCTGAGTCTTTGTGTGTTAGACAAAGGTCTTATGTGAGTTTGAATTCAACACTTGAGATTTTGACATTGGGTCTATAGAAACTAGCCCCAATAGCCCCGAGGAGGTGAGTAAAACCTATGTTAGTTAGGGTTTAGATTCATCCTAGATCTAATCAGACCTAAGTTTTAGGATTTGGTCAATCCTATATGTCATTTAAGGCTAAAGATCAAGCCAAAGGATTTCTAAGGTTTTAAATGTAAATTTAAAATTTACCATTTTGACCCTAAGTGATGAAAATGTCATTTTAAATTTTTCAATGGTTAAAAGTTGTCATTTTAGAGTTTAAAATTGTCCCTCTAAATATTCTAACTGTTTTTAAACTTAATTTCTAATATCATGATTTTTTATAATTATTTTTTGGAATAATTACAAAGTTTGATAGAAATTAGGAAATTGAACCCTAGAAAAGTCTCTTAGCCTTAGAAAAATCACAGAATGTCTCCAAGGATGGAAAGATCATTTTGTGAAAACTTCAGAATTTTTAGAATTATAATTAATTTTTAATAATTATATTACTTCATAGAGTAATTAATTAATTAAAAATCAAATATAATTCATTAATTCCATATTTTGTTTTTATAATTTTCTACTTGTTCTCCTGAGTCTGAGGATATTTTTGGTTGTTTTTATGACTTTTCTTTGTCAAAATATGACTTTTTGAAGTTAAATAGGATTTTTTGTATTTAATTTAATCCTACTTAAAGGAAATTCCATGCGGCTATCACTGGATCCTCAGATCCGTCGAAATGATGTGCGACATTGTTTGATTGGGCAGGGATTCTGCGCGTGCAGTTACGTGGCCCGCGATTTCATCTGTTTCATATGGATGAAACTGCGGTCCGCCTAGATCATGGTCGTCCATTTCCAATACCGGGAAATGGACGGCATCCATGCGTCTCCCCTAACCCGGTTCATCTCGTGAACTGTTCATATTCTAGGCATAAGATCTCACTCAAATCTCCATGGATTTGAGTGAAGTTTATTCCTAGAGCTTCATCTCGAGGAGACGAGCATATCTATACTGTGATGTATAGGATTTGAATTGGTTCACTTTAAAAAGGTCCAAACCTGAGCAAGGTTTAGGTCAAAATGGCCATAACTGGTCTTGACGACGTATAGCTTCGATCAAGCTTGACAGACACAATCGTTGAGTCCTTGTGAAGCTTCTCATATGTCAATTTGAAGTGAAATTGGGTAGAGGTAGGACTTCACTGTAATAGGCTCACGGCTTGGTCTTGAAGTAGGTTAGGGCTCACGAGAAGATCCAATTTTGATTGGAAACTTCTTCGTACACCTCAGAGATGGTGTAGGATTGATCAATTTGGGGTATTGAAAGGTTTTTGTCAACTCGAAAATATGTCCTGTTTTTAGGGCATAAAATTGGGGCAGGTTGATGGATTTCAGAAGTTGATTCTATGGGGAACCAACTCCTTAGTACTTGGGGAATAATTTTTGTCTTGGGTGGTTCAGGGTTTAGGTAGTGTATATTGGTCTTCCTCTTCCTTTAGTCTTCTCGGGTTAGCCCTATTTATAGCCATGGATGAGGCCATGACTGAGCTTGGATAGGCATGGAATTACTTGGGAATGAAGGTAACAGTCTCATAATGGCTATGGGTAAGTTTCATGGCTTGAGGATAGCTATGGATGGTTTTTCCCAAGCTTGCCATGATGAGCCTCCATTAAGGCTCAATTTGAATTTTCATTTTGGCTTCCCTCTATTGGGTAGATGAATGGTGACTCCAAAATGGGCTGGTTAATCCTTCTCCACCTAATCTAACATGTCAACAATAATTTTATAAAGGAATGACACATAAGCTCCCTTCCCCTTTATCTCATGGTTTGGTCATGATGGCCCTAATCATGTCTTGGATAAGGGTTTAGATAGTCTTTTTTTATTGGATGAAGGTGGAGGTGTATGATAAGTGAACTACATCATCATTCTAAATTTCATGAATGAATGTCACCTCATTCTTCCTTTCATGATGATTTTTGTCCTTTATCAAAGATGATGTGTCATGGGTTATAATAGGTTTCATGGGTCATGGGTGACCCATGGCAACCCTACATGTGTTTTAGATGTCAGATGTGATTTTGAAAATCATTTATGGGTTTTAGATGTCATATGTGATGTCATCCATTTGATTTTATCTTAAAGTTATGTGACTATAATTTCATTTTGAATTAATTACGAAATTATATTACAAGTCAATGGATTAGTAAAAATGATTTTGGGTGTTGACAATTGGACTAATTTTATCAATTTGGTCTAAAATTGAGTATTTTGACCACATTTGACCAAGGTTGAGAAGAATTGACCAGAGTTGACCAAGGTTGACCAGGTTGACCAATTGAAGTCCAGGGTTGACCAAGATGACTTACTTGACCTTGTCATGGCTCAGTGAGCCATGAAAGACTACTAAATAGCTTGATTTGATTAAATAGTTTGATTTGATCAATTTTAGTGTTTAGGTTGACTAAATAGTCATGTTTGGTGATTTTGATGTCTTGAGTTGATCAAGAAGTTAAATTTAACCAATTTGATATCTGTGGTTGACCGTATGGTCAATGTAGTGATCAATGAGTTCAAAACTGACCATTTAGACCAAGTTTGACCAGTTAGGTCAAGGGTTGACCTGATGGTCAATGGGGTGGTAATTGGGTCAAGAACTGACCATTTTGACCAAGTTTGGGGTTGACCTTTGGGTCAATATAGTCCCAAATTAGAGTTTAATGTCATGTATTTGATCATTTTATGATGTCATAAAGATTTGGGCTAAAAGGGCTTCATTAGGGTTTTACCCTAGACTTTAAGGTTTAGTGACCCTTGATAAGATTTAGGAGGTGAATATTGATAGACTTCCTTTCTCAAAATGAATCATAAATGATATCTCACAAAAGTGAGGTCAACAAAGGATTTGTTAGTTTAAAATGCGGACCCATCAAATATTGAATAAGATTATTTATTTGAGTAATCTGATCCATCATAAAGTGGTATTTATATAATTTGAGATTGTATATTACTTTTGATGCATGCAAATAAATTAAATATTCAAAATATGCATGGTGGACACATGGATATTCTTTATCATGGACATGATCATCATGATATTTTTCATATGCATTATGTTCATCTAATATTGTTTATACACATTACCTAAAAGCATATATGTTCAATCATTCCTCTTTTCACCATATATAGAATCATCCTCATGTTCTCTTTCAATAATTTACAAAAGCTCATTAATATTCTCTCATATAAGGAAAATTTTAGATCTATAAACTGTGGATTATTCATTTAGCAATCCTTTTATTATACAAACTTGTTAATTATTTATATAATTTATCACTTGATTTATAGCATATATATGAAAAATAATATGTCATTTTTATATATGACAACGAGTCATAATTTTAGCATATCATGGTGCGCGATCCCTTAATTTCAACTTAAAATGATATTATTCTAATTTAAACAACCATATTATAAATATTTCATCTTGATATCAAATTAATACTAGATGCCTCGTATATTAATCTATGAATGATACAAATATAATAAAAACTCAGCACAAAAGAGTAATTTTGCTTGACATGAGTTATTACATAATATCATGAATATATTTATGTATTATAATTATAATTACAAATTAATTATTGATTGTGAAAGATGCATCATTAGAATAATGAAATATATGATAAGTTAAATTAAAATTTCATGAGATTTTAAAATATCATGGATATATAATATCAATCACTTCTTATATGTTTAACTAGGTCAATACTATATATGATACTATCATGATACCTTCATATTTTTACATATTTATATCAAAAATTATTTTTTTGATTGCTAACTATATAAGATACATAATCATAGTGGTGAAATATGACATAAATTAAGTGATATTTCAAGAAAAAAATTACTAATATGAACATTAAACTTGAAACTTTGTGTATAAAATATAACTAGTTCAATAAAAAACATATTATTTCAATATTCAATATTAAATTTTATTAACCATTAATAAACTCTCATAAGATCTCAATGTATATCATGAATAATCACTTAAACATCACACAAGGAAAATATTGAAATAATCTTAAGATAATGTGAGGGTATCTTGTTTTTTGGAGAGTAAAATTCTCTAAGTGACTTTCCTCACAAGCTTGTTATAATATACCCTAAGCTTTGTTCATCTCCTTCCCCTCTCATTCCTGGCACCCACCCATGTTTTATTTAGTGCTTGTCTAAATGAAGATGCATCCCAAGTCAATTTCTTATACCTATTAACTTGCCATTGATGCTAGTCAATCATATTCTTCATTTGCTTTCTCTCCATACTATATGTACACTCTCATTTATTTTAACATAAATAAATTACATATTAAAATTTTTAGCTATCAACTTATATAATTAGTATTATTTATTATTAATTCCCATTATCTATTTTTTTATTTTATTTAATTTTTCATATTTATACTAAGAAGTTGAATCAAGTTAGCATAATTGAATATGTTGACCACCTCTCAATATTCCAATAAAATTATTCAGTTCTCTTATCCAAAATTTATATTCTTTTATGTTATATAAAGCTAAAAAATTTTCCCCACAACTTTTACCTTGATAACTTTGTCTAGTTCAAATATAAGTTATAAAAACCAATAATAAAATTAGAAGTTGTGCACTCAGATACTTGATTTGAAAGTACTTCACCACATCATGAATTTTATAAGTAGTGATAAATAAATCATTATATTTTATTATCATTTTTACTTTATGAAGTTTTTGCATAGAAAATATTATAAAATTGTTATTATTATTATTTTATAGATTACTATTACACTTGGTATGCTTAGCTACAATTTCATTAGTTACGGCACGATGGGCCGCACTTCCAATCTCAGAAGGCATTTCACTGCTTGGAAAGCACAGGTGGGCTATTGATAGTCAACTTAGAGTGCACTTAGAAGCATAGACATTTTGATTATTTTGGATCACACGAAGAAATAATAGGTGCCAAAAAGCATAAATTTTATTTATAACTATTAAATCTCTTTTTTTAACATTAATATAAGGAAAAATAATATTCAACAAAAAATGTTTGAGTGTAGCTGATATGCCTAAAAAATAACTACTTTTTCACATACATTTAATGCTTAATTTTAGTGATATTACACTTTAAATGAAGATATTTTGTATTTTTTTGGCTTCAGGTAAGATAAATGGACTTTTGGAGAAAAAGAAGCAATAATAGTGCAATTTGAAGCAAAAATGAGGAAGTACGAAAATTCTGACCTGACACATTTTGATGTATTTCTATGTTTAATATCTTTTAAACTTCTCACATGCTTTTGAATAAAATTAAACTTTTAAAAAATGTTGTTCTCATGCTTATTTTGTAGGTATATCTGTTAGGAACGAAACACAACTGAAACGGGGCGAAATAGAGCTAAAACGAAGCTAAACGGAGAATAACGATGGAGCGGCTGCTTGACGGCGCCGACAATGCCAAAATCCAGAGAAATGGTGAGAAATGGCACTGATAGTGCCAGAACTGGCGCCAACGACGCCAGAGACGGTTATGGACGGAGTTTTGGTGGTTTTTTACTATTTTTGAGATGTTCAAGAAGGCTCCAAGTAATTCAAACGCCCCATGAAGTGATTTAATGCATCTAGACACTAGGAGAAGGCTCTTGAATGAAGAGATATGTCTATTGGATGAAGAGACTAGTCTCTTGAAATGAAAAGACGTGTCTATTGGGAAAAAGAAGGGATTTTGTGTCTCATTAAAATAGAGGGGTTAGGGCTTCTCATGTGTGTGGTGTAAGTCTTGTGTGTGTGAGTGGGTATGTTAGAAAAAATGAGAGTAATGTTTAGAGATCTTAGAATATGAGCATAAATGTATATTTTTACATTTGGAGATTCAAAAACTTGATGCGTCCCTAGTGTGTGCTGTTTTCTGCGTGTTTTATGTCAATTTTCTTCCATTGAGACAGCGCAAAATATTGACCCGACCTTTTCCAGATTCAGGGATTCCTACAAAACGAGAGGAATAACGAGCAATACAAATTTATCGAACTAATATTTAAAAGAGAATTCAGAGATATGTTTCAAAAGAACTTTGAGTTGAGAGATGAGGATAAGGAGATTGAAAGACTAATGGAAGAAATTCCTAAGGAATTAGAAAAACCTATTTCCTCAACTAAGATAAATATAGAAAGATCACCTCCACCATTTACTCAGTACCAAGGGGAAGAATTAGAAGATAACTTGAAATAGAAGAGTAATATAGATGAATTTGATCCAGAATCTGAATTGTCTAGAGAAAATTCGATCCAAAATTTGGGAGATCTTGAATTATCTTATAGAGATCCATTTCTTATAAATTTCAAGAATGACATCAATATGAAAATTGAGAAAATTAGTAGAAGAATATTGAATCTAGAAAGAAATATGAGGAACAACGATATGAATCAATCTGAAAAGGAAGAGGTGAAAAAAAATTAAAATTTAAGGATTTTGTAGGAATCCCTATATCTGGAAAAGATCGATCAAGTTTTTGGAGCTGTCTCAAGGGAATTAAATTGACATAAAACATGCACAAAAATAGCACACACTAGGGTCGCATTAAGTTTTTGAATCTCTTCAGAAAGGTAAAATCTATATTTATACTTTTATTCTAAGATCTCTAAGCATTACTCTCATTTTTTCTAACATACTCACTCACACACACAAGACTCACACCACACTCGCACATCACACATGAGAGGCGCCGACACTTCTATTTTAAAGAGACACAAAATCCCTCTTTTTTCCAAAGAGACGCATCTTTTCATTCGAAGAGACAAATCTCTTCATCCAAAAGACATATCTCTTCATTCAGGAGCCTAATCCAAGTGTCTAGATGCATTGAATCACTTCATGGGGCGTTTGAATTACTTGGAGCCTTCTAAACATTTCAAAAAATAGTAAAAAGCCGCCAAAAATCCATCCATAACCACTCAGGCGCTGTCGGCGCCGTCACGTAACAACTCTAGCGTTTTGCTCCATTTGGCTTCATTTTAGCTCCATTTCGCCCCGTTTTAGTTGAATTTCATTCCTAATAGATATACCTACAAAATAAGCATGAAGATAACATTTCTTTATAGTATAATTTAATTCAAAAACTTGTGAGGAGTGTAAATAAGATTAAACATAGAAAGACATACGAAATGTGTCAGGTTAGAATTTTCTTTCTTTTTCGTTTTTGCTCTAAATTGCACCTTTTTTGCTTCTTTTTCTTTAAAAGTACATTTATTGTACTTGAAGTCAAAAATATACAAAATACATTCCTTTAAAGTGTAATATCACTAAAATTAAACATTAAATGTATGTGAAAAAGTAGTCATTTTTTTAGTCGTATTTGTAACTTGCTCTCATATTCATACACATTATATTAGTTTCATATAAAGATTGACATCTTGTGTTCAAGGTAAGTATGTGTCCATGCAAGATCAAGCTATTGTGAACTTTGACTTGCTTGTGCTAAAATAGTTCATAGGACTATTTTCAAATTGATTATTAAAAATTAGGAAGCTTGAGAAATGTGCCTACCAGTTTATGTCTAAGATTGATTTTAAAATGTTAAAATTTACCATTGTGCTTGCTTTAAGCTAAGGAGTGGAGTGTTGTAGGTCTTTAAACTACATTATTTCCCAACATTTGCAAATCTTCTAAGATGGATGGTCCTCAGACACATATGACATAAAAACATTACAAGTAGAGCTTGCACTTAGATCCATTTAGTATGTGTGGTCATGTCAAAGGCTATCCTACGTGATCAAGTAAACAAAACAGTTACCTTACAACTTAGAATAAAAATGCAAGTGGGACATTATGAAGGATTTTAGTTAGCTTCATGGAAAACACTTAGTGTGAAATTGTCTAAGAGGTGATTTAGAGTAGTTCATGAAGGTAAATTTCTCAAGGTTTGTATAGAGGGACCTTCCCTCAAGTAGTTTTCAATTCTGGAAAATCGAACATTTTAACCACTTTTTCCTCACATGTTGAGTATTTGGCGATGATATTGATAACATGGGAAGATGTTCACCATAAAAACCATCCTAATTTTGGATAGATTATCCAATTAGACTTGATTGTTCACTTGCACTATTCTGACCATCTTGTAATGGATTTGTTCATTTATTTTTAGGTAGTTAGCTATGTAACCTTAATCAAATCTCTATGTTTTACAAAGAAGTATCAAGTCATATAAGGCTGGAGCGGTACTCATTTCTATAGACTTGATATGCCCCAACATTTTTTTTGTTGTGGTGCATTCTTGAGCAATTTTGGATATTAAAAATAAGGTATCCCTTGTTTGAAACATGTATGAGAAAATGTAATTAGTGATTTTATGTTTACTTTAATAGCTTATAATGAATTGCATCTAACTTTTTAACATGTTGAAAGAAACGTTTTAAAAATCATGACAAGTATTTGTTTCAATCTTTTATGTGTGCATAATTGTCTTATGAGAAAATAGTTATGCTCATTATAGGTTGAGGAATTCAATGGCCTATAAAATTTAAATTTTTATTTAAATGATAGAGTACTAAGAGTAATATACTAATTTGAAGATTAGAAATATCATAATGTGATATATTTAATCTCTAAATAAAAATTTGAAAATTTATTAGTCTGCATAAACCATAAATTTTTTCTATACCTAATTTGAATAATATAGTATCTATTTTGTTATAGGCACAAGCTTTCTATAAGAGAAAGTCTCTATAATTAGTTATAAATGAGTGATGACCACCTAAGAACACTATCAATTAAAGAAGTGGTTTATGGCTCTATACATTTTAATATTTGTATTCAATATTATTAATTTGAAATCGATTGAGATATATCAAATTAGAAAAATCTATTTAATACTTGTAGGAGGAAAAGTAGGAAGTGCTTGAATACTGAGAAGCTCAATAGCACTCTAACTATAATATATTGGCATTTATGATTTTGAAACTGAGAATTATTTTGTGTTCAAGTTATCATTTTATTATAACGTTAGGAATGATATGCTGATAATACAATATTGTCAAAAAGTCGAAGTGATGATAACTAATCTTGTAGCAAGGAGAGATAGAGTACCTCAAAGTATAAACTAAGATGAGTACAATTGATATGGGTATTAAGCTCAAACAAAGTTAATGAAAATGTGGCAAGACTTACAAATTTTAGTCCAATCGAGACATAAATCAAGCTTGACTATTCTGAACATGCGACCTTGTTTGATAAAGCTAGCCAATTAACCCACATAATCAATTTAAAACTATGGCTTGTGGTTTAATGAAATGCATGATAGGTAAGACTGTGATTTATATTTGAGAGAATGGTGAACTTTATAACAATACCCCATAGGTCAAGCAACTCGAGTAGGACTAATATGCAATGCATCTAACTAATTCAACAAATTACCATTTTCTTATTTTGATTTTTCTTGATGGTTATGAGTACATAACTAATGTATGTATACACATGTTGTTAGTCAAGTCTAGAGGCTAATCAGAGTTGAGAGACTCCTCCAAGAAGGATAACTATTGATCTTCATAGTGTATGAGCACATCCAATTTTTTCATTTTTTGACATTGAAAAAATTGCTCCAATTTAATATTTCTCTTTATATTTTCAAAATAAAATAATTAAAAACTAAAATTTGAATTCTTTAAAGCTATGATCCACTAATTTGGTCGAGAGTGTTCCTAGGCAATCGTTAGATATAATTAACTACAAGTCTTTGTCCCAATAAGAAACTTGTAACTGAGAATAAAATAAATCATATCTTAAAAAAATTATATAAGAGAAAATATCCTGTTCACATAGACCCATAAAGATTAAAATATTTATGTAATGATTGATCCATTATAGAGTGTTATTTATATCATTCAAAATATTATAATATTCTTAATGTCATATTTAATCATCAAAATAAAAAAATAAAATAAAATTTGAGGATGATTTATTTCTCAACCCACACTTGCAAGTAATAAAAGAGTCTCTACTTGGCGAGTGCCTTGAGAGAAAAAATCCTAGCCAAGGTGAACAACCTTTGCTTCTTTCAATGATGACAACAATCACTTTCAATTATTGTTTCACCGAAGAAAAAATGTTGTTGCTCTTCTAATGTGGCTCATTCAACCACATCAATTGTGTATTTTATTATTTTGTGCATATAACCTGATACGTTAAACAAATATATGTACTTGAAAATTTTAAAAATAATTATTTATGCCTTTAGTAAGGGTATCATATTTAAATTATTTATTTTTAGCCTTTCATGCTAATATATATTTATTATCATCAAATAGGCATTAATCATTGATTTCATGAGTACTTGCCAATCATGTGTGTCTCATTTATGATTTAATAATAATAAACTTTATATGTTGTTATCTAATAATTTACTAAATATTTATAATATGTTAAATATTTTATAACAACAATGAAGATGAAAATTTTTGTTGACCAACATAAAGCACTTACTATTTATAGGATGGCGTAAGAATTCAATGCATGGCTCAAACGAAGAATAAAAATCTCCAAGGGTATAATCTAAGGGTCTGTTTGGGCAGCTGCAGCTTATTGAATAATCTTTTGATAAGCTGTTTAAAAATAATCTGCTGATAAGCTAAGTGCGGTGACTATTACAAATTTTTATTTTTTTTTTAAAAAGTCAGGCTACAACCAGAAAGTTGTCACCTGTTGTTTTCAGTGTTTTGAAAATGCATAAGCTGCCAAAACACATTCTACCGAAATAAGGTGCCCCAAACGGGCCCTAAATCGAATACGTCCATTGAATTCATTGAATTTATTTGAATTTAATTTACTAATTCATCTTAAGCTAGTGAATAATTAGTTAAAATATGGTAATATTTTTTATTTAAAATTTTTAAAAAATCAAAGTATTTTTATAAATAAATCAAAAAACACTTTGAAAGAACTTTTGAATGCTTTTATCAAGCAACTAAACTTCATTTGGACGCCAATATTCTCACATTCTTTTTTAATAAAAGTATTGTTCATATGATTCTCGATCAAATATATAATTGTTGATTGTACATAATTATATAGCTACTATGCCAGAAAATCTGATGTAGCTTTTAATCAGAAAATGTGACTTAAAATAGTACAAATTCCATTTTAAATCATTTATAAGATAAGCAGAATGTTTAGAATAATTTAATCCAATGATACATATTCTTTATAATCCAATCTTACATATAAACTATGACTATAGAAACAATCAACCAATTAGCCTCTCTTTTTCCCTCTTTTACTTTATCAAATCACTCTCATTTGTAGTTATTTGAAGGCATTGTCGGCTGTTTTGATGCTTATAAATAACCCTCTCTCTTTACTTCAAAGGTCTAATACATGTATGTTATATGTATTCATTGTAATATATATATATATATATATATATATATATATATTCTTTTTTTTTTTATCTATGTATTGAAACAGATTCTTCTCTATTATATGCAATGCTCACTAAAACTGCCCCCATTCCTTGGGATCTCACTTATCTTTGTAGAAGAGTTTGGAACATTATTGCTCAGCATCATTTGCAGGTTCAATTTGGTTTTATTTACAGGGAGGGCAACTCCTCTGCTGATTGGTTAGCAAAAACAATCACAGAGACTCCTTTGGTTGGAACTACACCACCTATGCACCTTCTCACACTGCTTAACAGTGATCTGCTGGATATCCCTTATATTAGATCCTAACCCTACAATGTTCTTTTGTTTTCTGATACATGAGGCTTCTGCAAACTGGAACTGGCTGTTTCGTCTTAATGCTGCGTTTTTTGTCTTCGTTGCTGGACTTATTGGATCTCAGCTCTGCTTAACTAGGGTTTTTCTGCTGATGCATCTTGGTTATAAATTGATGTTTGCGCCCTACATATTACTTTTCTTCAATATACTTTTCATAGGTTCTCAGTTTCTGCATTTCAGTAGTTTCCTGATATTTTTTGTTGCTTATTTTCTTTCGTATGGGTCACTCTCGTCTTGGTTTTTTTGGAGAATTTTTTTGCGTGTGTTGTAACGCTGGAGGCGGAACCCCTAGGGGTGAGTGGGTACTGTACTTTTCTATTTCTTTTAGTTGGGGATCTGCCTCATCAACCTTTTGTACTGATATTTTTCTAATCAACGCGTAGGGAGCCCTAAGTGCTCTTTCCCCTAAATGGGTTGCGAGCCAGGGGTGGTTGGTGGTTCCTCCCGTCAAACATCTTTAATATATATATATATATATATATATATTAAAGATGTTTGACGGAGGAACCACCAACCACCCCCGGCTCGCAACCCATCAGGTTTGTGTTAGACCTAGGTGCCTAAACACTCGAGTACCACCCATATATAACATGGTCGTCTAGGGGGATTCGAACCCTAGACAAGAGGGGACTTATAACAGATAAAGTTGATGCTCTATCAACTGATCTAGGAACGTGATGCTATATATATATATTCCAAAAAAGAGATTCTATTAATAAGCTCAACTTACAACTCCGAGAGGGGGAACCTCTAAAAGGTCCCCATCAAAAAGGAAAATAAGAGGGGGAGAAGGAGAATGGTAGACAACAAACTCATTAGTGGAAGATCCTAGTCTAGCAAGCCAGTTAGCTGGCCTGTTACCCTCCCTGTAAACAAAAGAAAATTGAGCATGTAGGGAGGATCTAAGGAGGTACCTGTAGGTGAGTCCACTGGGTCATGGAAGCAAGTCTGATGGCCCAGTAAACATATATATATATATATATATATATATATATATATATATATATATATATATATATATATATATATATATATATATATATGTTTACTGGGCCATCAGACTTGCTTCCATGACATGCAATTATATAGTGAGTTGAAAGATGTATAAACAATAATAATTTCTCGACCTGCTCAATGAGTGAAGTAATTGAACTAGTAATGCCAATTGATTAGCGAGGATCCTACATCAGTGGAGGGCAAAACATGAGCCGACTAGGGATTAAATCATATAAAATTTGTTATTGGCTAAAATCTTCATAGCTACGTCTTATAGTTGGTTGATATTATATACATTTCTGTGGCAAATTTTGTTCGATTATAGCACTGGCTGGTTCGGTCCTACTTTTCCAAAACGTACATTACACTGATTTAACAGGTCGATTCTTATTTCTAATAATGTAATAAAGTGGAAAAGAATCAAATCAAATTTTCAAGTATAAATTTTAGGAGGGGCCTTTACATACATACCACACAATTTTTATGTATTTACGTATATAACAGCTATAATTTCATTTTTACATGCATGATACTCTAATCTTTAATACATAAAAAAATATCATTATTATCAATTTATCTAAAAATAGAAAAACATTTCCATGCATTAACCAAGGTGTTATACATACATACATACATATATATATATATATATATATATATATATATATATATATATATATATATATATATATATATCTAAAGAGAGAGAGAGAGAGAGAAAGAGAGAGAGAGAGAGAGAGAGAGAGAGAGATAAAATTTTAGTTGTTACAAGGGTAAATACATAAAAATTATACTGTATGCATGTAAATTTCTCAATTTAGAAAGATAAAATAAAAGTAAAATCACACATAACTTTTACATTTTCAAGCATTTGACATTTAAAGTTTGACATTTATTTATCTTTTATTTAATGTAAAATTTACATCAAAATATGCTTTAAAATATATTTTTAAAAAATTAATATTAATGATATTTCTAATGTAATGTGAAAGATTTGAGTGTTATTAAAATTTAAGAATTAAATATATAAATAAATAATAATTGTTGGATATACATGTAAATCCCTAGAAGAAAAAAAATTAAAACTTGTGTTAACACATATAAAATAAAATAAACAATCATATATATTATTAGTATAATTGTTAATGCTAAAATGTCTAGCATTTATGTTGCATGGATAACACCGATCCTACCACACTAGTGTATATATATATTAAATAAATAAATAAAAATATTAAGAATAATATATTAAAAAAAAGAAATTTAATAGCATTATTTTTCAAAACTAAAATGTTCATAATGAGAACTATTTGCCCAGACGAGTGATTGATGAACCGCTCACATTTATCTGTGAGAAAAAAAAATCAGACAAAAAATCAAAAATATAAGTTTAACCTTTACATAAAAAAATAAATATATATATTTTAATTTTACTCATAAAAACATAGCATAAATATTTAAAAAATATTTCTAAAAATTTTTAATTCACTAATTTAAGACATATATGTGACATTTATCTCTTTTTATTGTATTATTCTTTTAAATCTGACAAGTTAGGGACCTTGGTTAGAAGTATTTATGCATCATAGCTCAACATTCTATGTTTTACGTGGTCACATTTATTAATTTAAAAAATAAATATTTTAGGTTATCATAGCTCGATATTTTGCTTAATAATCAGGTGTCTTGATGCATACCCCTGTTTGCCACCATTACTAATGTATTCCTTCCAAACAAATAAAATCAATCCTAATAAATTTACGAACATACCACCTAAATCTTATGTATTTACATATCTAACTCCCAAAATGCATGAAAATATCAATTTCATTTTTTAAATATAATGATGGTGATATTTTTACTGTGATGTTAAAACATTTAATAATATGCATGCAAAAATGAATGTTTAAATGTGAGATATACCCCCTCTAAAATGAATTAAACAATTAAAAATTTGTAATTTTCTTTTTATCACTCTAATTACTGATAAGTGCAGTAATTTGGAATAAATAATGGAAACCATACACAACTCATAATCATTTATAAAATAATAATCCAAGGAATAGGCTATGAAGTGCATTAGATCCATAATAACGACAAAGCACAATTCCTCACAAATCAGTAACAACGTTTGTAAATTAAGTGCATATGCTCTATGTTCTTATTTACTAGCAAGAATTCAGCCATGCGACCAGCAAAGTCTTTCAAAGCTAGCAAGAGCATGTTTTGAAAATTTAAATCCAGATCTCCACCAATAAAATTCGGACAATTATTTTGAACGGACAATTATTCTTCAAAGCATGCACGTGTCTGCACTTAAATCTGATGTATGCCTCCATTTCAATACATCTCCAATTCATACACCCTCAGTTCTTATGAACGAAGAAAAATACTAAATACCACAACAAGCTACGAATGACGCAACTAAAGACGAGAATGTTGAAGTAGAATAGACCATCAGTTGCGACAACGGCCACTGTGACTGCCGGTAGAAGATAATATTATTTTGTAAACATGTTATTATGAAGATATTATAATGTGAAAAAAAATATTTAATTTGATTTATTGCTAATCAATTTATTTTTTATATACACTTTTTAGTTAATTTAACACTATTTAAATATTAATTAATATAGTATAAATTAATAATTTATTTATAATAATAGTTAATATATATATTAACTTTTAAATTAATTAGAATATTATATTATATACTAAGAAATTATTTTTTATAAACTTCAATGAAAATGTCACAAGGGGGCGTTCTTGGTGTGTTTGTTTCCTGTCATTATAAAATTTTAAACTCTATAGGGCAAATGGGAAGATTCATCAGCTTGGTTTCCGAAGGCTAATTGTCCACAAGAGATCAACATCAGAATGAACTGTAATTTTCTCCTCCCGCACAGAATTAGATGTGCTCACCAAACCACCAAAATGCATCCCCGTTTCAGCTGGAGACAAAGAAGCAGACAAATTTTCAGCTAAGAATATTCCCAACAAATTTCATTTTAGAACCATGAAAGATATTGTGGATACTCACAAAGATCCCATTGAAGACCATTCGTTGTGGTACGAGCCGAGGGTGCACCGATTGGTATCAGACCACATTGCGGACCTTCCACGGATGACTCGATATAGATCTCATGACGATGAGTTTTCGAAAGAAGAAAAATCAAGCAATCATCGGATAGAAGAATGATGCGCACGTTCGGAAACCGATGTAGCACATTGATGTTACCAATTTCATGATCGAATCTTCCCCCAAGCGCTCCAAGAACAAGAATACAAAGCTGAAGTTTTAAGCATAAATGTTTGCAGTAGAATTTTAACTATTAATCTAACAGGATGTGAAGAATACAGGTAAGCTTGAAAACAATAGAATGGTGCTGCAAGTACTCGACTGAAGAAAGTTCTGCCAAAGAAGTGTAAATTCATTGGTACAGTTAAGTTTTTAAATATTGAGATGTAGACTTTATTGATAACTGTAAAGATGTTATTATTGTACAATACTCTAAAATGATGGTAGATAAGTGAGAACAATTAGGAGCACATGGAATCTTGCACTGGTATTTTTGCCAAAAGAACTAAAATAGCAGACTGGACCATAGGATTACACTGATTCAATATTTCAAATTTCATGTTTATTCAGCGTGGGAAGTGGATCTATAACAGAGCTTTTTTCCCATGAGAGCAACAAAAGGATCATAGTTGAAGAACATTTACAACCGTATAAGACTAGAAATTCTTTCATTCATTATACAAGTCATCCAGGTCTTCAAAGTATTTGTTAAAAAAATTGGTATTATAGCGCATGAAATTGTCTTTGCAGTTATAATCCTACTGCAAAAATTAAAGTTTGGAATTCTTTGACTAAGAGGGCATCAAACAATTAGAGGAGCATTTTGGTAACAACGTGAAATTAACTAGAGAGACATTAAGCATTCTGGTAATACAAAAATAATTAAATGTATGAGTCATACAACTAGTTTATAAGATATGATAATAGAACAAGGATTTGGGGAAAAATGTCAGTATAAAAAAAAATTATTTTATATGTACAAGATCCATTAAAATAATTAAAAGAAAAATAAGCTCGAGTATCATGAGGATTGACCTTCTATTGTTTAGAAAGCAAAAAAGTGTAAAAGTTCCAAATTATTATCATACTATTAGAAATAAGTATGGATAGACTACGGAGACAATAAGCATTCTAATAATTACAAAACAATTAAATGTATGAGTCATACAACTAGTTTATAAGATATGATAATAGAACAAGGATCTAAGAAAAAAAATGTCAATATAACAAAAATAATTTCATTTTATATGTACAAGATCCATTAAAATAATTAGAAGCAAAATATGCCCGAGGGTAATGAAGATTGACCTTCTATCGCTAAGAAAGCAAAAAAAAAAAAAGTATCATATTATTAGAAATAAGTATGAATAAACCAAAGAGTTACCAATGACAATATGATTACATCAATGATCAACATTAAATCCATACGATTTTGTATTGTTGATGGAAGTGGTAATAAAAGAGTTGTGAAGATTTAAGGAAAAGAATTAGAAGAATGCTACCAATACATAAAATTGGATTAAGTATTAGATAAGGAGCAGTGGAAGAACTAAGGGGTGTCTTTTCATTTTTTTTCCTTTAAATCTACAAGCTGTTCTCTTATTGCTTTACAGTTGTGAGAATTCTTCATTTGCTAGTAGTGGTGGAACTAAGGGGGGTCAAGGGGAGCAGCGCTCGCCTATATATCATGCTATAAATTAAAAATATTATCACACTTGAACTAATTGCCCTCTATATTTAATAAAATATTAAATATCATGTTATAAATTAAAAATCTAGCCTCCTAAAACTTAAATGTTTAGCAATTATAGTTTTAATTTAATAATTATTTCAAATAAATTTTCATAATGATTATAATTATCCCATTAAATTTAAATATATAATTTAGTTTTTAAAAAAAAAGTTTATAAATGTTAAATAAAAGTCATTTCAAACTATTTAGAAAAATTATATATAACTTATGACTCCTCCCATCTAACCACTACCCGACCAATTAGTGTCTGCCTCCGTCCCAATTCCCCCCCTACTGATTTCATTCAAAACCATCATCGAACACTTGCGACATAGATGTGATTTTGTATTTTATATCTTATGACAAAAAATTTAAAATTTATTTATGTTGATATTTGTCAAGCATTGCAAAGGATGTCATAAGTTATCTTAAATGCAAAGCATTTAATATCAAGAATCAAATATCTTCTTTAAAATTTAAGAGAAATATGATAATCTTCTTTATTTCTGAAGGTAAAATTATTTTTTTAAAAATAGAACATATATGTATATATATTTCAGATACGAATGCTCCTTACTAGAGCTAGGAGCTCTTTTCATAAAATGCACTATTAACATAGAGCATTATTACAAAGTTAAAATTTTCATAGCCACATTAGACGCATAACTATGGGTGATAAATAACAAATTTTTAAAAAAATTGTATAGAATTACTAATTCATAGTTCTACATTGGATAATTGAGATGAAATCAATCACTTGAAAGTAATAATATTTATGAATTTATAAATAAATTCAATCTTAAAAGATTTCAAAGATACAAAAAAAGCTAAATTAAAAAATGATAACAAAATTTAAAATTGAAGTTCGTCGGAATCAATTTTCTTAGAAATTCTCAACAAAATTATTATAATGAATCTCAATTATTAGACTAGGTAGACCCGGTCTACAAGGGGAGGCCCCTTCTATTTATAATAGAAGGGGTGGCTTGTAGGGGACGGGTGAGGGGAAAGGCACCAATGAGTGAGAACTAGGAGGAAGTAGAGAAGAAAGAGAGAGGCTTCAAGAATTGAGGGGGAGAATCTTAGGGATCTAGGGTCGAGGTTATTCGAGAGAGAGATCGTGGCAAGATGGGAGCTCAGTGAGAACTTGGGTCGAGGTGAGTCGAGAGAGAGATCTGGAGTTTATTCCTCAACAGTGTAGAAGCCTTGTAATTCTTCTCGATTATCTTAGTGGATTTGGTTGATTCTCTCCCGTGGATGTAGGTCCGAAAGACCGAACCACGTAAATCCTCTTGTTTGCTTGTGTTTGCATCTTCTTTGTTATGATTTGTGGTTTGTTCTCTTGCCAAGATTGAGGAAAGAAAGTGTTTTTCCCACAAAAATTGGCACCGCCTGTGGGAAGATCCATACTTCTTGGCTAGATGTGTCCGCGTGAAGGTGTTCGCGGTCAGCGACGAAGAAGAGGAGCTCGGCATTCACGAACATAGGAGCAGGAGGATCGCGGTGCAGGTAGCAGAATCGTGATAGATTTGGTGAGCAGCGCAAGCTTTGATCGACTGGATTCGTCGCAGGCTGTGCGGTTCGGCGAGACGGAGGAGGAACGGTCCGCGAAGGGGTAGATCTGAGGAGGAGCGCCCGGAAGACAGCTCGCACGGCATAGGGCCTCGCGACGGACAGGTACAGGAGCACGCCGTGACAGCCAGAGGATAAGATCACGCGGAGCACGTCGCGACAGCTCTGGAGGTGGGGTCGCGGATGGTGACCAGTGGGGATAAAGAAATTAAGAGCAGTTTTTTTTTCTTTTTTTTCTGACTCAACTAAAATAAAAAAAATAAAAAATAAAAAAACAGCAGGTAGCACACAGGCTTTTACCGAATAGCTGGCATAGAAGGATAGACGTGACTTTCAAGGCTGGCATAAAGAAAGGAACCAGGGAATCTTACATTCCTACTTGAGAGAAGGAAATCTAAGGATTATTTTCTATTGGCGGAGGAGGTTCAAGCAGCGAGTTTAGTTCTTTGGTTCGAGACGAGAACAAAGTGCAGTTCACGGCAGGTAGAGTTGCAGGAGGGATTCCGGAGGAAGAGTTTGCGACTGTCAGAATTCACAGGGGCATGCTTCCGGTTCGCAGGGGTGTCGCGACGATTCGCGATTGCTAGCGGGAAGCCGCTCGGCGAGGTGGAGCATCGTGCGGGAATGTGGAGGAATATTCCCCCGGAGGCAGTTGCTTCAACAACAGCGCAGTGCGTCGAGTCCAGGAAGAGATCAACAGCGGTTCTACAGAGGAGATCGGGCGAAGAACTGGGGGAGGATCTTGGAATTTTGTAATTGAGAATAATGGGGGAGAATTGTTGTAATGAATCTCAATTATTAGGCTAGGTAGACCCGGTCTACAATGGGAGGCCCCTTCTATCATAAATAGAAGGGGTGGCTTGTAGGGGAGGGTTGAGGGGAAAGGAACCAAGGAGTGAGAACTAGGAGGAAGTAGAGAAGAAAGGGAGAGGCTTCAAGGATTGAAGGGAGAATATTGGGGATCTAGGGTCGAGGTTATTCGAGAGAGAGATCGTGGCAAGATGGGAGCTCAGTGAGATCTTGGGTCGAGGTGAGTCGAGAGAGAAATGCGGAGGCTTATTCCTCGATGGTGTAGAAGCGCTTGTAATTCTTCTCATTATCTTAGTGGATTTGGTTGATTCACTCCCGTGGATGTAGGTCCGAATGGTCGAACCACGTAAATCCTCTTGTTTGCTTGTGTTCTTGTGTTTGCATCTTGCTTTGTTTTTATTTGTGGTTTGTTCTCTGCACAGAGATTGAGGAAAGAAAGTGTTTTTCCCACAACAAAAATAAAAGATAATTTTCTTACAAGTTCACGATAACATACATTGAAAATAATACTTCAATGAGTTTCTGTATAGAATCAATGCTTGATGATTTCGATGCCATGATAAATTATCAGACACAATTTAAGATGTAGATTCAAAACATTATGATTAAAAGAATTGTTTTTTTTTATTTTATATTACAACAACAACAACAACAACAACAACAAGCCTTTATCCCACTAAGTGGGTTTGATTACATGAATCCCTGCTCTCCATTGAGTCGTATTGATTGTCATATTTACATTTAATTCTAATAGATTAAGATTTTATTTTATACAATATGCCCAAATCCTTTTAGATCTACCTCTGCTTTATTTTTTTTATTATTTTATAAGTTGTTCTCAATAAATTTTTCAATTCATTTATTTATTTATTTTTTTTAAATAAATTTTAATTTCAATTTATTTTAGTTGATTTTTTAATTTTGCATCACTTTCTTTAAATTTTGGTTCCGCCCTTGATTGCTAAAGTACCATATAAATGAAATGATAACATTAATAAAAGATAAAATTAGAAAAGATATAAGAAGAGAATAATAATATCTTCAAAAAAAAAATAAGTGTAATAATATCTTCAAAATTCACAAGAAAGAGACCATGTTTTACCTCATAATGAGAAAAGGGAGTAATTTCATGGCATAGCACGTTCTTTTCTAACCAAAAATATTTTATTCATTGTAAAAAATTGTTATAGAATAAAGGAATTACAACAAAAGCCCGGTTTAAATCATCAGTGTTAAGAAAATATGATTTAGAATTATAAGGAAGCGCTTACACTCGATTTCTCCAAAATGGAAGCACCATCACAAATAAATGTTACACACTTGCGTAAGTCGGTTGATCCTTGGTCATGAGATTTGTCCACTATCTCAACCCCCTGCAATAGATGTCAAAATACCAAAAATAAATATAAATAAATTAAGAAAATAAATACATATTGCTCTGCTGGCGTATTTAGCTTCAAAATAGAAAGCACATAAGAAAAGCAGCACGCAAAAGAAGAGGTATTATATCCTGAATGTGTGATTTTGAAACAAAACTCATTTGGAGAATTGTAGCAAATATTTTAAAAAGATAGTTGTTCCACTATAATTTATTTCCATGCAAGTAACTCATAGAAAAATCATAGTAGGAGATGCGGCATCAACTACATTATTGATCTACCTAACTATGAAGAATATTAGTGTTTTTCTATAAGAATTTATCTCTGGAAATGTCTAATCAAATGGAAAAGAGGAATCGAATTGCAGTAAATAAAGTTTCAAATTACAATTTATTGTCTTTCATATGAAAATGATAATTACTATTTTCTAGAAAATGTGATGGAATTTCGTTAACCCGTTACCTAAATGTGTGTTCATCCATCATCTAATAAATTAAGTGACTTCACTGGTTTTATGGCCTTCCCAACAACCTTTTTACTTAAATGCAAATAAATATTTTAAGCTCTTGTTAAAACCAAATTCCACCATTTTTCCTCCGTCTTCAACATGGAAAACAACTGTTAAAACTTAAAAATCATCACAAACTACTAGTAGGAAAAATGATACCTACATAAGTTAAATAAACTTTAAGATTAACAACATAAAACGCAATGCTGCAAATCAATGGTCCGCATGGTCTAAGATTATGATTTTTCTAACCATGTTTTTTAATAGTTCATAATATTGCTTAGTTAATGCAAAAGACACAACATGACATTCATAGCGAGGACGGTCTTCTAAATTATCAACAAATACCAATCAAATAAAAATATTAATTACAATCCATGAATCACATAGTTGGGAATGTCCATCATAATGCTGATGATAACATGCAAATCTCTCTCGATAAAACATTGATCCCCAATTACAGACCATAAAATGTTACCAAAGGTTGTTGTCTAAAATTTCTCAAAAATTTCACTTCTTACATCTTAAATATTAGTATTTTCCAACTGTGCATAGAAAAGTGAATTCCAATACAATTTGACATCAAAAGAGTGCCAAAACTACAGCATATGCACCTCCTTCACGAACAGTATATTCTGGAATAATCCAGAAAAATGAAGTAAAATAGAAAAAACATGATCATTTCATTAATTAATGGAAGCAATCAACTAGCAAGACCAACGCATCATTATGTAAAATGAATATAAAAAATGTTCTGGAAAAAATACGAAAAGATATCAAGCTTCAACTTTTATGGTAACACGAAGCAAGAATTGAACAATGATGCAAGTGGGAAACCTTGGAGGATTTGTAAGAAATGATATTACGTTAAAATTAGAAAATGAATTTTATTGTATAAGCCTTCCTCCAATAAATACAATCTTCGACCAAAATTTTCATGTGCGGTTAGGGCATGTTTGGGAGCCGATTTATTCGGCTTCTCGTTTTCAGAACGGCAAACGACCCGTTTGAGAGACTCTTTTTTTAGTGTGTTTCATGGTCGGCGGGCTGCTGAACAGCAAAAGTTGAAACGGAAGGGTCTTGTGTGTTCCGCGGCGGGAGCTTCGTTGAGAGTAGCAGTTGATGTCGCTGCCCCTCTTCAATTCGCGAAATACATGGCCATATCCGTGCAAATACCCCTCGTCCCCTCCCCTCATTTGTCATGTGTATTTAGGGCTGAAACCTAGTTGCGCCTGCCTCTCTCTTTTATCGCTGCCGTCAACCATCTGCCTCCCTCCGTTGAAGGTTTTCATTTATTCCTTTTTTTTGTGTTTCGGTTTCCAACTACTTCATTACCTCTTTCAGCTTCACAGAAGGCCGATTTGCACTGTGTTTGGCTTCTAAGTTTGGTTGTGTGCACTGTTTTTAAATTTTTCTGAGAATTTTTGTTGGACATGTTTTTCTTATGCCTGTTATAATGTTAGTGATTACCAATTTGATTGCTCTTGCCTCATCTTCAGTTTAGAGAAACATTTCGGGGGGGGGAATTTGAGCGCTGGTTCTATTTTTTTCTATTTAAAAGATTTTGAACATTGGAAATACATATGTTGTGTTGCAAACTTTAGGGCTACATGATAGATAAGTCAACAGCATTTATTTTCCCCATGATCATTCAGGAGAAATTATAGAAGGATAGATATATGAGTATTGTTTTTCTATTTCTTTGATAATTTTCTTAGACTTATTTTTTATATGCCCGTTCGCATGTTAGAAATTGTTGATTTCCTTACTCTTTCCTCATCTTCAATCTACAGAAACTTTTTGGGAGGAAAAATTTGAGCAATGGTTTTTTTTTTATTTAAAATTTTTTTACCATTGGAAATGCATATATTTGAGCAAACTTGAATGTTACATGACAGATAAGTTAATAGAATCAATTTTCTCTCCTGATTATTCAGGAGAAGCTATGGAATAGATATATGAGTATTGTTTCTCTGTATCTCTGAGAATTTTTCTTGGACTTGTTTTTTAAATGTATGTTCTCATGTTGTCAGTTTGTTTGTTATTTCCTCATCTTCAGTCTACAGAGCATTTGGGGGACACGGGGAAGGGGGGGGGGGTGGTGGAATCTGAGCACTGGTTTTATTTTTTTATATTTGAAAGTTTTTTACCATTGGAAATGTATATGCTTTGAGGCAAATTGGAAGGTTCCATAACATATAAGTTAGCGACATCAGTTTTCCCTTCTGATCATTCATGAGAAGTTATGGAATAATAGATATTTGAGTACTGTTTCTTTGTATCTGTGAGAACTTTTCTTGGACTTGTACTTTAAATGTTTGTTCATATGTTAGTAATTATCAATTTGCTTGCTCTTTTCTCATCTTCAGTGTACAGGAATATATTTTGGAGGGAAAATTTGACAACTGGCTTCACTTTTTTATTTTAAAGTTTTTTACCATTAGAAATGCATATACATTGAGGCAAACTTGAAGGTTACATGACTGATAAGTTAGCAAAATCAATTTTTTCTCCTGGTCAATAAAGAAAAGTTATGGAAGAATAGATATATGAGTACTGTTTCTCTATATCTATGAGAATTTTTCTTTAACTTGTATTTTAAATGATTGTTCTAATATTAGTAATTGTCAATTTATTTGCTCTTTTCTCATCTTCAGTGTACAGGAACATTTTGGGGGAGGGGTGGGGAGAAATTTGAGCACTAAAAATGTATATGTTTTGAACAAACCTAAAGGTTTATGCCATTAAGTTAGTAATTGGGAAAGACTATACAATTGTTATTTAGATTGATGATGAAAAATAACTATCAAGGGGCTCAAGCGGTCACCATTTGTCAATTTTAAAATTGACAAGTTTTGTCATAGATACTACTTGTCGCTAAATAACGCATACAAGTGTTTGTATGAATGGGAAAAATGGTGATATGGATGAAATCTTCTTTAATTGAGAGATCTCACTGAGCTCTAATGATTTGTTCAGGGACCATATTTGACTAGTGTGATTGAAGCAAAGAAAAATGATTGATGATAGCTTATCTAACATATACCTTTCAATTTGTGCAGAACATATGCATCTCTAATGATATAAATCTTTCAAATAAAAGAAAAAATGAAACCAGTTCTCAAATTTCTCCCCTTAAATTTTCTATTTAGATCGAAGAAAAGGCGAAAGCGAAACAAATTAACGATTACTTAATATGAGAACGGACATATAAAAAATAAGTCAAAAAAATCTCGGAGAGCGAAAAACAATATTTATATATCTATCGTTCAATAGCTTACTACGAATGATCATGAGGAAAAATAAAAGTTGCTAACTTATCTGTCATAGTTTTTTAGATTTATCTGATCTTATTGCATGGGATGGTTTATGGACCTGGTGGTTTGTTCAATTGTTGGTTTTCGTTTGCAGTGATGCTCTTAGAATTTGTTTCGATGACTCGTTACTTTTATTGTGAAATTTTTTGTAGCAATGATAGAATAAAACAAAACAAAAGGCTAAACCGATTACCAATTGTAAATTGAAAAAATGGCTCCACAACTTTGACATGAATATTGCCTGATCATTGCTTAAAGTACACACTTAGTGATCCTGGATGGAGCCCTTTTTGATATCATGGATTTAATTATGAGCTCTACTTTTAAAGTCGCTTTACCATATTTGTTTTCTTTTTGATATCATGGATTTGATTCTTAGCCACCTCAAGATTAATACATTTTAGCCATTACTACAACATTTTCAATTGAGCTAATCCACTAATGTTGTCATTAATTAAGAAAATATCAACTAGTCGACTTGAGAAATTCATTGAAACAGGGTCTTTTAAGTCATTACCCAACACGAGGTATCATCTTCTTGCTTTTGAGCACAATAGTCAGGTGAATAGAGGGAGGAGTTAACTCTTCAACAAAAGACACTCGTCATTACAAAACATCATCAAAAGAGCATTCGGCGTATGGAAGTAGCTCATATTCCGAGATATGTCTACATATTTTTTCAAAAAGTAGGTAAAGATAGTTGTTGCGACAATATCTCTCCATAATTTTATACGAAGGCTTCCATCCCGAGATAATATCAATTTCAGATTTTTAAATGACAATCTTACCAACATGCTTGAAGAAGCTAACAAACATGGAGCCGGACCTTTAGTGCTTGAAGGGGACTTTACTACGAACGAGTAAAACATTCTTGAGAGAGAAGGCGCCTAGGAGAAGATACAGTTCAGAGAGGAGATTACTAATATTTTAGTAGGCGCAATGACCATATTTATATAGCATCACATACTTATTTGTTGTTGATGATTATATTTCAGCGGTGGAAATGCATATGTTTTGAGCACTGGAAATGCATACGTTTTGAGCAAACGTAAATGTTTATGCCAGATAAGCTAGTAATCGAGAAAGATTATACAATTGTTATTTAGAGCGATAATGAAAAATAACTATCAAGGCGCTCAACCGGTCACCATTTGTTAATTTTAAAATTGACAAGTAAGTTTTGTCATAGATACTACATATCGCTAAATAACACATACAAGTGTTTGTATGAATGGAAAAAATGGTGATATGGATGAAATCTTCTTTAATCGAGAGAACTCACTGTGCTCTAACGATTTGTTCAAGGACCCGATTTGACTAGTGTGATTGAAACAGAGAAAATAATTGATGATAATTTATCTGATGTAAAACCTTCAAGTTTATATCAGAACATATGCATCTCTAATGATATAAATCTTTCAAATAAAAGAAAAATAGAACCAGTTATCAAATTTCTCCCCCTAAATGTTCTATTAAACTGAATAAGATGCAAGAGCAAAACAAATTAGCAATTACTAACATGAGAACAAACATATAAAAAACAAGTCCAAAAAAAATTCTCAGAAAAGCAGAAAAACAGTATTCATATATCTATCATTCCATAACTTATTTTGAATGATCATGAGGGAAAATAGATGTTGCCAACTTATCTGTCATCGTTTTTTATATTTATCTAATCTTAATGCATGGGATGGTTTGTGGACCTGTTAGTTTGTTCGATTGTTGGTTTCCATTTGCAGTGATACTTTTGGAGTTTGTTTCTGTGACAAATTTCACTTTTATTGTGAAATATTTTGTAGAGCAATGATAGAATAATACAAAACAAAAGGCTAAACCGATTATCAATTGTAAATTGAAAAAATGGCTCCACAACTTTGATACGCATGCCTAAAGTACACACTTAGTGATCCTGGATGGAGCCGTTTTGATATCATGGATTTAATTCCGAGCTCTACTTTTAAAGTCGGTTTACCATATTTGTTTTCTTTTTGATATCATGGATTTGATTCTGAGCCTCCTCAAGATTGGTACATTTTAGCCATCACCACAATATTTTCATTTGAGCTAATCTACTAATGTTGTCATTATTCAAGAAAATATCACCTAGTCGACTTGGGAAATTCATTGCAACAGGGTCTTTTAAGTCATTACCAAACACAATAAATCATCTTCCTGCTTTTGAGCACAGCATGGAGGAATGAACTCTTCAACAAAAGACACTCGTTACTACCGAGCATCATCAAAAGAGCATTCGGCGTATGAAAGAAGTAGCTCATATTCCGAGATACGTCTACATATTTTTTCAAAAAATAGGTGAAGATAGTTGTTGCGACAATATCTCTACATAATTTCATACAGAGGCTTCCATCCCGAGATAATATCAATTTCAGATTGTTAAATTACGATCTTACCGACATGCTTGAGGAAGCTAACCAACATTTAGCCGGACCTTTAGTGCTTGAAGGGGACTTTACTACGAACGAGTACAACATTCTTGAGGAAGAAGGCGTCCAGAAGAAGATAAAATTAAGAAAGGAGATTACTGATAATTTAGTAGGCGCAATGACCGTATTTATGTAGCATCACATACTTATTTGTTGTTGATGATTATATTTCAGCGCTGGAAATGCATATGTTTTGAGCATTGGAAATGCATATGTTTTGAGCAAACCTAAATGTTTATGTCAGATAAGTTAGTAATTAAGAAAGATAATACAATTGTTATTTAGAGCGATGATGACAAATAACTATCAAGGGGCTCAATCGGTCACCATTTGTTAATTTTAAAATTGGCGAGTAAGTTTTGTTACAGATACTACTTGTCGTTAAATAACACATACAAGTGTTTGTATTAATGGAAAAAATGATGATATGGATGAAATCTTCTTTAATTGAGAGAACTCACTGAGCTCTAACGATTTGTTCAAGGGCCCGATTTTACTAGTGTGATTGAAGCAGAGAAAAATGATTGACGATAATTTATCTGAAATATAACCTTTCAGTTTATTTCAGAACATATGCATCTCTAATGATATAAAATAAAAGAAAAATGGAACCAACTCTCAAATTTCTCCCCTTAAATGTTCTATTAGACTGAAGAAGATGCAAGAGCAAACAAATTAGCAATTACTAATATGAGAACAGACATAAAAAACAAGTCCAAAAAAATTCTCAGAAAAGTAGAAAAACAATATTCACATATCCATCATTCCACAACTTCTCCTGAATGATCATGAGGAAAAATAGATGTTGCTAACTTATCTGTCATATTTTATTAGATTTATCTAATCTTATTGCATGGGATGGTTTGTTCCATTGTTGGTTTCCATTTGTACTGATGCTTTTGGAGTTTGTTTCGATGACACATTTCACTTTTATTGTGAAATATTTTGTAGAGCAATTATAAAATAAAACAAAACAAAAGACTAAACCGATTACCAATTGTAAATTGAAAAAATGGCTCCACAACTTTGACACTGATATTGCCTGATATTTATGCCTAAAGTACACACTTAGTGATCCTGGATGGAGCCCTTTTTGATATCATGGATTTAATCCTGTGTTCTATTTTTAAAGTCGCTTTACCATATTTGTTTTCTTTTTGATATCATGGATTTGATTCTGAGCCTCCTCAAGATTGGTACATTTTAGTCATCACCACAATATTTTCATTTGAGCTAATCTGCTAATGTTGTCATTATTCAAGAAAATATCACCTAGTCGACTTGGGAAATTCATTGCAACGGGGTCTTTTAAGTCATTACCCAACACGAGAAATCATCTTGCTGCTTTTGAGCATAGCAGCCATGTGATTAGAAGGAGGAATGAACTTTTCAACAAAAGACACTCGTCATTATAGAGCATCATCAAAAGAGCATTCAGTGTATGGAAGAAGTAGCTCATATTTCGCGATATGTCTACATATTTTTTCAAAAGATAGGTGAAGATAGTTGTTGCAACATCTTTCCATAATTTTATACGGAGGCTTCATCCCAAGATAGTATCAATTTCAGATTCTTAAATTACAATCTTACCTACATGCTTGAGGAAGCTAACCAACATCGAGCCGAACCATAAGTGTTTGAATTGGACCTTACTACGAACGAGTACAACATTCTTGAGGGAGAAGGCGTCCAGGAGAAGATACAGTTAAGAGAGGAGATTACTGATCTTTTACTAGGCGTAATGACCATATTTATGTAGCATCACATACTTATTTGTTGTTGATGATTATATTTGAGAGCTACGTTGGTTCTTTGGATGTATAGTTTCTAAATATTTGTAGTAATCTGTATTGTAGCTTTTCTTAGGTATCCCGACAACCTTTTAATCTTAATTTTAGGGCTGTTAATTTTTTTAATATTTCTTGAAGGTTATATCTGCTTATTTTTGGTTAATTAGAGCTATAGCGCTTTATAATAACAGGAAATATGAGTTCAAGAGCATCAGGTACTTCGAATGTTTCGCTTTGCAATTGTGGCGATAGGTGTGTTCAGTACCAATCAATAAGGTAAGACAGCTCCGGGAGAAGATTTTACTCTTGTCCCAGAAGCAGGACTCCTGTAGATTGAGACTTTTTTCGTTGGGTTGATGACATTGATGAATTCCTTTTTCGGTTGGGTTGATGACACTGATGAGTTCTCTCCAAACCGTGATCAGGTGAGGAGAGATGCTGACATGGAAAGGAGATTGTCCTGAAGACTTAATCATCAAGACTTGAAAATGAATATCATTCTAGGCTTGTTGGTTACTGTTATTGTACTTATTATTGTAGTTATATGCTTCTAATAATTGATTATATTTTTATGTATTAGAGTATTATACACTGTATTGATGCTTTTCTGGTAGAAGAACATTTTTCTGTTATTTAGTTGTAATTATTCTGAAAACTACACTTATTCGAATATATTACATATATAAGGGAAAAACAAACTTTCTCGTTAGAAATAACAGTAACAAAAACAGATCTCCTAAACAGACTCCTGCTTCTTCATCAGCAGCTTTCTGACAGCTCCTGATAAGTTGCTTCTGCAGGAAGCAGCTTTACAAATGCATCTTGGAAAAATAGTAGCCGTCCCAAACACACCATTAGAAGGATAAGCGAATGTTTGTTAAATTTTCTCTGCAATCCTTCCAAAAGGGAAAAGAAGGAACTTTTTTTCAACAATTTCACCAAAAATTTTGCAGTTTAACCTCATAGAGTGAGTTGAATAAAATATTTGCAATATAGAAAGTTGTTAGGTTGCAATTAAATGATGTACAATATATACAATTTATAAAATAACTGAGATGCTGCATTGGTGCTGCATGCACCCTCTATAAATTGTATGTCATTTACATCAAAGGCTACCTAATAAAATATTTCCCAAAAGTCTCAAAACATTATATATATGTTACATCACTGTCATGTTGTAAACATTTTTAGCTGAACCTATTTCTTCTGTTTTAAGGACCACTTTCACTAGAAGGGCTGCTGGTGACTGTTTGCTAAGACTTTATTTTTCCGATTAGTTTACTCTTATTCAATAATTTCCTAAATATAAAAATATAAGTCATCACCCAAAACCCTCTTCCAATGATGAATAGTATCGATTATGTTAATGAACTTAGCTGATATGTACTTGGTCAGAAAAGTTAAATGGTTTTAAATTGTAAGATCTGTAAAAGAAGATCAGTGCAGTTTTCTTCACACATTAAGTTATTCAAAAAGTTGCATTTGAGAAGCAAATGACTGCTCATCATTTCATTCACAGTTATAAACTATAGGAAAATTTACATATAAACCACGTAATTATTATGTATTTACATATCTAACACCCAAAGTTTGATATCTACAATTATAACACCTTGGTGTCATAAACATATGCATGAAAAGGTGTATTTCACTTTCATGAAAAAGGTGAAATTGAGTTATATGCATGTAAAGGTGAATGTTTAGATGGTAGATATGTAAACACATAAGAATTATCTGGTATGTATGTAAATGCCCATAATTTATATTATCATAACTTACATAAGTTGCTTGCATGTTACGTTAATTTTGTTTCTGAATAAACAAGATGTATAATTTTTTTCAAAATTTGAATCTGTGATTAAATTTTTATAATGAAAAAGTTTATTATACAGCTTTAATTATAATAACTGTATAACCAAATTTGTGATTATTAGGTTAAAATAATAGCATTGCTAATTTTTTTCAATTTCATTTCTGGTGATTTCAAGCATTTGAGCTGGCTTAAAATGGGCAGAAGAAATTGACCAAATTCTGGCATACTTGGTTCAAAAATCTAACCACGATTTAGCTTTGGTGCTACTAGCTCAATTCGATTTTGAGCCACTACCAAACCAGCTCAAGGTCAGTGTTAAATCTATTCCTATCTCAGCTGCAACCTATTATTCTTCCTTTGATATAGATAACCCTAAACTTTCACCTATTCATAAAATAACAGAATAGAGATAATTGCCTATCTTGAAATTAGAAATGATGATAAATTCCGCATGGATGGGCTGAAACTATAGCCATCTGGTTAGGATTTTTTCACTTCATCATATATTGCATTATTTAATTTTTATGATTTTAAAAACTTTGTTATATTGCTAAAAGCATTAGAAGCATAACTTCAACACAAATTGGTAAAAATATCATAGATGATTTCAGATTCTCACAAGAATAACACAAAGAATCAAACACAAAACATAAGTCATCAAACAATAGCTCATACCAAATCAGAATAGTAATCCTTCACTTCCGCTCTTATTGAATCCATGTCACCATTAATTACATCTGGCTTGTACCTATCACCATCCAAACAATCCTGTATGAATAAGTATAGACGCTGCTACCTATAAATGCATATCAATTGTAATTCAACTATCAAACATAATCAACACAACATAAGTACAACATCAAAAAAGGACTTAAAAAAATAAAAAATAAAAACTATTGTATTCAAATTTCGTCCAAAAGGACAGCACTTTTTTAAAGAATTTTAACCAAATACCCATTACCTTACAGACTTTAAAGACCAAGGAAACTTCATCTAATTATTGACTAATTATCTTTAATTTTTCAATCCCTCTTATTCATAATTCCCACCTCCAACTTCAGCTCACAGATGATCTTGTGAGATGAATGAAGTAAGCTTGAGCCAACATCTGCAAGCCAATGTCAGAGCCACACAAGCTAAATGAAGAAAATTTAATTATTATTTTTCAAAATATATGTTTATTCAAGATAAACTTCTGGTTGCCCCAAATATGCATTTATGTCTGGTTTTTGCATATATGTCTAGGGTTCTAAAAACCAGACATAAATGTTTCAATTTTTCCATCCTAATTACCTTGATTACAAAATATACCGTCTTATTTCACTAAAAAAAAAAAAGGATAGAAACAACAATTTGTTTTGAAAATTATTCAATTTTTTTTTCAAGGCAAAGTTAATTGTGCAGCACCCTGTTTTAATCAGGACTATTAATCATTTTATGAATTTCATTACTCACAACAACAAAGAATTGATTTAGGATCTGTACCACCACCAAATTCATCCTCAATAAAAAATTAAGAAAATAAATCAATGATGAAGATTATTATTAGTAGAAAAAAAAAAGGAAAGAAAAGATAAACAAACCTAAGCCTAACCTCCCGTGGATCATCATCGGGAAAAAATTCAGGCATTCCATCAAAAACACTGTTTGCCCCTCCATCCGCACAAACCCTCAGCTTCGCTGTTTCAAAAACTCATCAAGAATCAAAACTCCAGAACTGTACAAATCGAAGCAAAGACACACAAAAGGAATGGAAAATAAAGAGTTAAAATACAGAGGGAAGAGGGGGAATACCGCGTTCCCAGAGGAGAGGAGCAAAACGAGGGAGACGCTGGTTTAGGATAATAAGGGCGTCCACCGACGACGGGAAATTATCGTTGGTTTCTAACGATGAGGGAAGAAGAAAGGTGGAAGAGTGACGTAGCACCTCCATTGACGCTTTGGTCTTCGTTCCCAGGCACTTTGCTTATAAAGAAGCGGTGGTGTTAAGATGCTGAAAATTTGACCCAAGAATCTAAAATTCAGATGGGGATTGAGGGGTAGCCCACGGGCTCTTAATAAGCCCATTTAAAGTGCACAGGATCTGACTATGAAAAACTAAAATTTATCAGGCTCGGCTGGGCGGAGTCTTTTAACTTGGTTACTTTGAGTCCACGTTCACCAAACGAAGCTCACCCAATACTGAAACCAGTTAATTTCCTCGTTTCTTTTCTCTTACCAACCAATTCTTTCATATCACATAAAAATTATCATTTTTTTATTTTTTAAAAATGAAATACAACTTTCATGTATAAATAATAAAATGACAAATATGTAAAAATTAAAATTCAACTATTTTATATGTAATTAAATAGAAATTGATAAGTGGTATGTCTGTAGATTTTTTTTTCTGCAGTATTTTACTCAACTCTTTTGTATTTACATATAGAGATGTTCTAAGTTTAAAATCTTACATATATCTTGTGTATGCACTTCTATAAAATTCACCTAATGCATGAGAAAAAAAAAACGTACATGTTGAATCCACAAATGACCTGTGGACCACAACCACGGTATAAAGTATTGGACGGATAAAAGGAACATGGAGAGAGAGGAAAATAGAGTGCAATGTAACCCAAGTTCTGAGAGAGTAAATTTAGTAGCTCTTTATTGAAGAAATGACCCTCTACTTGTAGATCATAGCGAGATGTAGTAACGTTAAATGTTTATCTTTGTTTTAATAGGAATGTTATAAGTCATCGTTATACATTTTCATATTTATAACCGACACTGAGACCCTCTAATATCTATAACTGACAATGACATTATTTCGTATTCATAACTATTTGAAGAGACGTATTTAATGGCCCGATGGTGTTATCATTTGATCATCGGAGAATCATTCACTTGGCTGAGAGGTCTTCAATTAGCTTGAATGTCTTTTGTCACCCTTCTCAAGAGAATCCCCGGTAGAGATCCTTTTGTCTTTAGGGTGAACTTGGGCAGTCACGCAGAGGGTGTATCACCATAATCTAACGGGTAACTCTCCTTGAATAAGGGTCTTCTCATATGATTAGAAAGATATTCCAAGAGGTGCTCTTTGGCCTTCTTTATGAAGAATCTCAGACACAGTTGAGGGAGCTGGTTACAAATGATTGTCCCTCAAATTAGATGTCTTATATTCCTTCATTCAGCTTGTTCCTCCATTTGGTTTGCTAGTAGTTCCAATTGAAGGTTAGTTCTAATTGAAGAAAACGTTGCCTGGCGCTTTCGTCTTCTGACTTTCATGATGTAATTCTTTGATGTTCATTAAGTGATACTTGTTGAATTTCCGCAAGATTTGTGCGGTCATATTTCTGATGTATATTACTTATAAAATCAATTTAGAACACTTGTCACGGATCCTTTCATTTGCTCATATTACATATTTTTTATTATTTTAAATCAATAATGTGATTCGAGGGAAAATATTAAAGATTATATGCATTATTTATTTTTCAAAAAAATAAATAACAATAATATATAAGAAATTAATTAAAATTTTAAACTTATATTCATGTTTTTATAAACAAATAATTTAGAAACTCATTCAATTTAAATTTAAGCAAAATTTTGCTTGATTTAATTTTTTTCTTCTAATTAAAGTAAATGAGAATGAGTTTTAGCATGAAAAATCACTTTTTTTAAGGCTCATAGGCAGCTTGCAAGCCACCCGACTCATTTACCACCCGACTCATTTAGTGAGTGGTTTGGGTATGAAATTATAAATAAAAATCGTAGTCAAGTCTGGCCCGAGCCCGCTTTGCCGGTCAAAGCTTGAATAAGTCTGGCTCACGCCAAGCTCTTCTTGCCTATTGCCTAAGTCTATATACGAGTACTCCACTTCTTTAGGTTTGCTAAAAAATAATATAATTTACTCTCTCTCTCTCTCTCTCTATATATATATATATATATATATATATATATATATATATATATATATATATATATATATATAGAGAGAGAGAGAGAGAGAGATATTAAGCAAGGGGATTCTCTTTCCCCAACTGTTTTCATACTTGCTTTTGATTATCTTCTAGACTATTACATTCTTATCAATATCAGCATCGACACACTCTTTACACACACAGAGCAAATTTCTTGGTGTCTCATCTTGCCTATGCAGATGATACTATCATTTTCACTAATGCCTCTAAGCCTGCGGTTAAGGCTATTCTGAAAGTGTTAGACAATTTTCAAAGTGCCTCTGGTCTCACTTTCAATACAGCTAAATGTCAATTATTTTTTAGGAAGTATGTAAAACCTGACATCTCAACTTGGGTAACTACATATACGGGTTATATACATTCTCATTTACCTCTTAAGTATTTGGGTGTTAACCTTTTAAGAGGCCGTCGTAAACAAACCCAAATGGACGATGTAGTTAATAAAATCAGATCCAAGATTGATGATTGGAGAAATTCCTACCTTTCTAATGGTGGCAGGATCACCCTGCTTGCTAGTGTACTTCAAAGTATACCTCTTTATGCACTTCAGGTCTTTAATGCCAAGAAATCTGCTTTGAACATTTTGGAAAAAATTTTTAATGCTTTTCTTTGGGAGAATGGAGGAGAAAAAAAGCATTAGCTTACTTGGCAAAAGTTGTTTAAGACAAAGTACTATGGGGGACTGGGTTTTAAAGCTCTTCATCATGTAGTTGAGGCTAATATGTGCAAGTTATGGTATAAATTTCGTTTGGGCAACTCTTTGTGGGCTGATTTCATGCATCATAAATATTGTCTTCATACACATGCTTCCCTTGTAAACTGGAAAGTTGGGGATTCTAAATTATGGAAGGCTTTGCTTAAAGCTCGAGAGATTGCCGGAAACTTCATTTTTTGGGATATAGGGGAGGGGAAGGTCTCCTTTTGGAAGGAGGATTGGGGTGCAACTAGCCTTAAGAATCTCCAGCATCAACAAATTTACGACTCTCTTCTTGTTTCTGATTTTCTCTTGGATGGAGCTTGGAATGTCCCTAAACTGAAAGAAATTGTTGGGGAAGATTATGCAATACAAATTAGTCTAATTCCTCTACATACTCAAAAAGATTTACCTACGTGGAAAAAGTCACTTACAGTTTCTCCTAGTAAAATGCTTTATAAGCAGTTACATCCTTTTCCTAATTGGTGTTGGGGTCATTTAATTTGGCAACATGCAATTACTCCTTCTATCTCCTTTTTCCTTTGAAGACTTTTATACTCTCTTCTTCCTTTGGATGATATTCTTAAACTTAAAGGCTTAAGGTTGACCTCTATCTGCCTCATATGTAGACAAGCTGAGGAGACTTTCAATCATCTATTCTTTCATTGTGCATTTGCTAAGAATGTTTGGCAGCAAATAGGTTCTCATCTTGGTTTGGTGTGGGGTGAAATACATTCACTTAGAGCTTATTTTAGATGCTGGAGGCAGTTCAATACTTTTGGGGACAAGTTACTTTCTTTCCCCCTTGTTGTTTTTTGGTTTCTTTGGACTGCCAGAAACAATTTTAAATTCGAGGCTGCAAATGTTACTCCTTCTATTATTGTCTTACATTCTTGCCCATTTCAATAGAGCCACTCGGTTATTCTCTTCTGCCCCCACCTCAACTGGGCGTAGGTTGTCTGTTTTGGTTAATTGTCAGCCTCCTCCCTTGTCAGTCTCCTCTGTTTTTTCTCTTCACCCATAGCTGTTGAATACCCTTTAATGGCTGAAACTTGGGCTTTATTCTTTGCCTTAACTACTGCAGTTTCTTTTCGTTATTTTCGACTTTTTAATGAAACTGATTCTAGCCTTTTATATAACATGTTGTCCAAAACCTCCCCCATTTCTTGGGATCTCACTTACTTATTTAGAAGAATTTGGAATGTTATTGTTATGCATGATATGCAGGTTCAAGTGAGTTTCGTTTATAGGGAGGGTAACTCCTCTGCGGATTGGCTGGCAAAAACTGCTAATGACGCTCCTTTGATTGGAACTACTCCCCCTACACAACTTCTCAGACTGCTTAACAGTGACATGTCGGATACTCCTTAAATCAGGTTCTAACTGTTTATTTTTGTATTTTTTTACTCTTTCTTTGTTATATACTTGGGTTTCGGCTCTTCCGTCGTGGAGATTTTATACTTGGGCGCTGCATTTGCTGGACTATGGACTCCTCTTGTGTTGTTGAATCAGTTTTCAGGGTGCTACACTTATGTTGAATCTGTTGTAGTCTCTTCTTCTCATTTCTCTTTTGTTTTATGGACTCCTTGTTTTGTTTTACTTGTCATTTTAATGCTTTTTTGGGGTGCGTTGTAATGCGGAAGGTGGAACTCCTAGGGGTATGGTTTTGAATTGTTTTTTTTTTTTTTGTTCTTTTTAGATGGGGTACCACCGGCTATCCAATTTTGTACTTAAATTTTTATATTAACACGTAAGGAGCCACCGTTGCTCTTTTCCTTATAAATATATATATATATATATATATATATATATATATATATATATATATATATATATATATATTTTGTGAACATAAAATATGCATTTGATATCCAAGTGATGGCTTCTAGGTGTTGGTCACTGTCGTCTAAGTGTTCCAGCCTTGACATTGACTTTTTGCCTTCTCGGAATGAATTTCTGAGGCAGAGAATAGGTGTCTGGGTGCCTAAAATTGGCTTATGTGTGCTTGTTTCATTGTCCATTAATTACTCCTAGGCACCCAAGTATGGCGAGGGGGGTCGGGCAACCCGATTCAGCTTAGTTTAGCTTGTTTTGAGTTCGTTTTAACTCATTTGCTTTCTAAATTGTCTAATCTCCTGTAATTTGCATCTAAAATCACAAATATTATGAAAAATATAAAAATGCATAAATAAAGATGAACAATATACTAAAAAAAATATATGAATATTTGATAAACATCAAATATCAATCAGTTTGATGAATATAATTCTATATAATTTAAGATTATTATCTAAGATTTACCTCAAACACTCTAAACTATATATATTCAAACTCCGATCAGAATCTATTTACATAATATGTGCAAAGCATCATATTTGCTTCTAATAATATTCATGATGGAGTGGACACTTAGATGGATAAAACATGTAAAAATAAATTATTAGTAGTTTTATAAACAAATAGAAAAAGAAGGTTCAATCTATGTATGTTACATGATGTTTTACATGCCGTGCTCTAAAACATTGAAAAGACATACTTCGAATGAAAGTAGTTATGATAGTATTGTGGCATACACTGAAGTAGCACACTAACGACTCTAGGGGTGAAGCTATGGGCTGGGCTGAAATCAGTGCAAAGATTATGGTCGTGACTGTCAAAATGTTGCTAGTAAAAATAAGAAAATAAAATAATTAAAAAATAATAAACAACAGTAAAAATATAACTACAAAAAATAAATACATAAAGTATAAAAAGTAAAAAAATACAAAGCAAATTAATTAAAAATAGCAAATACAAGAAGTAAAATCAGAAAAAAAAACACTAAATAAGAAATAAAACAAGTACAATAAATAAAATAAAAATTGCCTGCACATCTCATACTTATTCATTGGACGAGTGACTAGGGGTTGAACATAAAAATTCTTAATCTAAATCATCACCTAACCCATACTCGATATGATTAATTTCTTCATGCGTGTCACTGATATCATTTAAACTTATTACTTGCTTAACAAAAGTAATTAGAATGCAAAAATCAGATATTTCTTCTTCCTAATGAGTAGATTCAATACTCTTTTGAACCTCAATAAGATAACTAGACTTAGCATTGATGATTAACACCCCATTTACTTTGTCTTTTGCTCTACCAGGATATCTATGATACTATAGTTGACTCATTTGCCGTGTTAAAAAATAAAATGATTAGATTTAACATATCATCTATTCGTTGATATTAGATGACTTACCTAACAATGTTGCATGTTTAGGAACATGATCAAACTAGTCGTATTTTGAACTTAAATACGCTTTGCTTAATAGAGTCAGGATATTACAATTGTACTATTTCTTGAAATATGCCATAGTAGTTTATTTCATCATTTGAATTGACGGTTACTTTAAAATAAACACTAGAGTTATTTATTAATTTTTTTTAGACCAAGAACGTGTGAAATCTATAATCATTTACATCAAATATTGGCCACTTATTCATGATGCATATAAGTCCTTGACCCGATATAAATATATGCGTACTAAAATCTTCTTCCCCGGCAACGGTGTCAAAAACTTGACCTGAAGTCCTCTGAAGATCAACGTACTAATTAATGCTTTCAAAAATATATGTTATAAATAATAATAGCGGTTAGTGTACGTAAATATAATTTTATGGAAAATATTTTACACGGTTAGGGATTCCTGTAAGTATACGTATCGTTTCGAAGTGATATAGGGCTTTGAAACAAAGGCAGGTATCGTTCACAAGAGGAGAGAGTTATAGATCTTTAAATATTTTTATTTTAAAGTATTGTCTTTTATAATTAAAAATAAAATATCTTTAATTTACTTAGATGCAATAATAAAGCAAAAATAAAATAATTGATGTAAATAAGCAATTAGAAAGCAACTTTCTCCCTTTCAATTAATCCAAGATTTTCTAAGATAATGATAATATTCGTGGAGAATATAAATTTATGGTATTGTGCCAAATAGAAGCATTCATATTCTTTACCCTTTCGATCCAGTGCAAAGAATATCGGCTATTCTATAGATCGAGTCCGGATGTATTGTTAGTAGAATGGGTTAATCCAGGCTCACACTACTAGATGTCCATAGGTGGTTATGGTCGGCCCTACTAGTGATCCTTTCCTTTTCTATAAACCAAATCATAAGATTAGTATCGTCACTCGAAAAACTTATCAATTCTACGCCCAATATATAACATCTTCCTATTTATTTGCACTTCACCTTGAATAACCCGCACAGACCTTCGACTACCCAATGATTCATGTGATATCTATAAGTTAAGAATTCATCTCCTTCTAGGTCTAAAAATTCTTCAACAGGTTTTAACAATTTAAATGACCAATTTACATAGTAAATTAAGAACCGGTATTAATATCATCACAATGTTTTGAAAATATATGATTTTTAATTCTCCGACGAATTTTGTATTATCTTATTTATCTTTTTATAATTGAAAGGAGAAAGTAAAGTAACTACTCAAAACACATTGAAATTAAATAACAAAACATAATAAATAAACTTTGAATCAAGATAAAAATACTTATCTTAGATGTTTCTGCTACTGAACTTCTGATTCCTACTGACTCCACAACGTAATGAACTACAGATGCAACAACTCTTTCAAACTCTAAATACAAACTCTAAAATAAACTCACTAATTTATGAAGGAAAGTAAAAAGGTGGCCCTAATATGATCTCTCTAATTCTCTCTCTAGGTTGGACTCTAGATAGGGGTAGATGGGGCGTTTTTCTCTGAAGGAATACCCTCCTATTTATAGGCTTCAAGGGTTGCCTCAAGGCACCTCTTCAAAATGTGTCCACATGCAATGAATCTTCTAGAAGGCGTGTCTGGCGCCTAGGCGCCGGACACCGCGTCCAGTTCTTCACACCTCTTCACTTTAGATCGCATCTCTTCGCGATTAAAACCGTTTTGAAGCGTCCAAATACATTGTATCACATGTCCTATAAACCAGGAACAACTGTCAGACTTCTAGAAGGTCCAATAACCGCTCACACCGTTAAAATAATGGCACAAAAGTCGTCAAAAACTTAACAGTTTTTTGTATCGAGCTGGCGCTTAGGCGCCGGACTCTGGCGCCTAGGAGCCAGGCCAGTAATTTCGACAATTTTGCAGTTTGGCTTTATTTTTGCTCCTTTTTGCTCCTTTTTCATATTTTTCTCCTTCTTGAATATTTTTGTATCACCTACATCCAAAAACACAAAAATACCTTTCATTAAAGCATAATATCCTTAAAATTTAATAAAAATCAAGGCATAAAAATAGGTATTTTTTTCTTGGATCAAAATCCCCCAAACTTAAACGTTACTTGTCCTCAAGTAACCCTTTTTACTATATAAAATGTATAACATTTGGAATAAAAAGGTAAATATTTAAGACTTCTTATGATTTTTGATTTTATAAAGGCTTTAGTAAATCATTAACCAAATTTCACTAAGTTTAATTTTAAGAATTTAAAGAATATTCTAACTACCAAATCATAAGACTTCAAAAATTTATCATTCACTTCGAAAATAATTGTAGTTTATTATATTAAGATCACATAAATTATTCACAAGAAAAAGATATTCATGAAATTCTTTTCTAATAAAAATACATGCATAAAAATTAAGTAATATATGTAATCAGTTTTTTTTTATAAGTTAATTCAAGTGAAGCTAATTTTTGATTAAGCATTTCCTCAAGCTTCTCCTCTCTTTTTCTCTTTTTTTTTTTCCTTTTTTTCTTTTTTTTTAAAGAGAGGATTACTGTATTTGGATAGCCTGTTAATGGTTTTGAACTTCACTATCCTTAACTTATATTTTCAAACTTATACATTTTCACTTAAATATTATAACATAAATAGATTTAAAAAAGAATTGCAATCTATTCTTTTTCGAGTTATAATTTTTGATTTCTTAATACTTCTAAAATTCAATTATCTCTACTATGAATAGAAAAATTTCTTAATCTTATTCTTCTTTAAGTTGAATAATTCTATTCTTAAAATCAATCAAAGTTATTAAAATTTTTGATTAAGTCCACTAAATTATTTATAATTTCTAAAATTTAAGTGATCTTAAATAGATTCTTCATTCCTCATGTTATGTTAAAAACTTTTATTTTAAGAAAATATTAGTTCTTAAAGGACAAATAAAATTTAAATTTGAATGTATTTTCCCTTTCCCCCAAACTTAAGTTTTGGCCTATCATGAAATTTTTTTTTTTAAAGTATGAGAGAGAAAAACATAATTTTAAAAAAGAATTTTTATAAGTATGTAAAAGAAAAAACATTCTAGAAAGAAAAATTTACTTCTACACATGCTTTTATGAATAATACTGAAATAATGAAGCATGTATAAAAGTAAATAGGCTCATTAGTAATTAAATTAAATGACTATACTACTTAAAATAACAGAAATAGAACAACAATACTAACTACTAAACAGTAGGTTGAAACAGAATTAAACATAAATTTATCCAAATTTCAATCTTAAACACAATACATTAAAAATACTCTAACAACAGTCTCAACACCCAACAATCCACAAAAAGTACATAAACAAATCTAAACTAGCAAACAACAAACAACAAACAACAATCAATATTAGCAAACAAACTAATCTAACAACAGACTTAGCACAACTTAGAGGTAAATTAGGCCACTAATCACTGTCTGTAGCCTCCTCATCATCATCATCACCAAAAGAAAACTCAATATCCTTAGGATCAACATATGGTGAGAAACTAGGAAAGGTAGGAAACTGAACATCATGCTCTCCCTTTAGGAATCTAACGAGAGCTTCATCATACTCAACATCATAACTACTCTTCCTCTGGGTATACTCAGATAAATGATCAATTTTCTTATCAATAGAATCAACTCTGCAGTGAGTTTGAAATAACTCATGTTGTTGCTCTATAAACTGATCATGCATCGATTCCCAAAAACTAGATGGTGGCTCAGTAGTAGAAGTAGAAGGTCTGGAAGTGGAAGGTCTACCTGAAGTGTGTGCAGAAGTAGAAGGAGCAGTCGATCTCTTCCCTCGAAGAAGATCATATATACTAACACTCTCCTGTCCAATTGGCTTGGTAGACTTCAGCTTCTCCTCAGAAATATCAGCAGTGACTCCATTGCTAACACATAAAGAATAGATCAAAGATGAGAATCCCAGTCCCACAGAAGTACTGGATCTAGCAGTAGACTCCACAAAATCATAAATAATACTGCTGACATCTATCAGCTTCCTCTCCTGAATGCAATAGTTCAGGATAGCTCTTTCTCTGGTAACTTCACTCGGGTGGTTGGATGGTAGAAGTCTAGCAGAAATAAAATAATGTCAAACCTTTGAAACACCATTTAGCTTAGAAGATTTGAAGTTTACCCGTTTTTCATTCCGGATCTTCCGAGCTCCAGGCTGCGTCGATCAAATAAGCAATAATCATCTCAAGATCTCCCTCAGATGGAGATAATCCAGAATAGTGGCACTCAATGGTAGGTGACAGTCCATAAAACACATTAATCCTCTCCGGAGTAAATCCTACTCCAATACCTCTGATGAAGACTTTGTAGTCTTCTGCATCTAAAAAGTTAGCATGAAATTCGCGAACGACTGGAATAACAGCAACAACAGTGAAATAACAGAATCGTTGCCAGTTGTGCGCAACGATTGTGTTCTCGATCATTTCACCCAGATTGTAAAAGCTTCACTCCGAGATAAACTTTCTCGACGTCGCAAATTCGTAATATCGAAAATGCGCTGCCGCAGTTGCGAACTTGCTACTGTCAAAATTTTCTTATCCCTTCCTTCGCTTAGATTTCGGTGTCATCTAAACGTGAAAGAAAACAAGAACAGATTTAAGAATCAAATATTTAAACTCTATTTAAGTTTAAGAAACTTAAAATAAGTTTAAAAATCCAAATAGAATACCTAAAAAAAGAAATTTTTCTCAAAATTTCAGTTTTTAGCAAAACATAGGAAAAACTATGGTGAAAATCGAAAATAAATGGATTAGAGTGTAGATCTGACCTCGAGACGAAGAAATCAAGTGATTTTGCTCCCAAATACTTGATGTTTTGACCTCAAAATGGATCTAAGAGGTGTATTTTCGTGAAAATGGGGAAGGAGATGAAGCTTAGGCGTAATCCATGGCTAATGGGGTTTATATGGTGTTTTTCGGGTAAGCAGGCCAAACCGGCGCTTAGGCGCCGAATTCTGGCGCGTAGGCGCCAGACTCACCTTTCACAAAAATCACTCTAAAAATTTTTTTTTCCACCAAAATTCATAAATTCAACTTCCAATTACTCATATTAGAGTAGGGCTTCAGTTTTTAACTTTCAAAATATTTTCCAAAAATTTTTAAAAATTAAATATTAAATCCACCAATCAAACACAAGGTTTAAATCAAACTCCTCTAATTTCCATTTATAATCTTCAATATTAGCTCAATACACTTCAGATAAGTATAATATAATGATTCAAGTCCTAGCACACAATCAAACAACAAAATTTGAAAACAAATACAACACACATTGAACATGAAAGCAAATACACAAACAAACACAATCAATTCACTAAATCGATACAACGACTCACTAGATAAATCACGATCTCACCAAATCACTATCTAATTTTCATTATCTTCACAATGAAGATTGCTTGGCCTACTGGGGAAGAATACTAATTCTCTTGGAAAATCTGTAGCCGTTATCTCGTCGATCCAATTGTTCTTCGCATACATCTCCACTTGAGCATCTTGATAAGCCGCTAGATGATCAAATTGGAATTTCTCTTGCCATTCCAGATGTTCAATCTGATGATACATCTCATGGAGGAGATCTCCTATACTCTTGAAATCTGCTTCAATTTTATCAAGACGACTAGAAATTTTCTCCAAACTTACAACGATGAAACTATTGAAGTAGGGTTAAGGATCTTTTGGACCTTTGTCTCTAGCCTCTTCCCCAAGATTTCTCCTCTCCATTTCTTCAAAAATCCTCTCTAATTTCTCATGAATGGAGTGTATGGGTCAAAAGAATGATTGCATAGGGATTGGGGACGAAGATGAGTTAATTTAAAGGCGAAAATTGTGTGAAAACTGAAAATTTTTTGTTTTTACACGACCCAGTAACCGTGGCGCATAGGCGCCAAATCTGGTGCCTAGGCGCCGGACCCACCGACACGCAGCTTATTCTGGCGCTTAGGCGCCGAATTATGGCGCCTAGGCGCTGGAACCATGTTCGATTTCGTTTCGCCTAACGTCAAATTTCAAGGTTTTGTTCTCAAAAAATAGGTAAATTATAATGGTAAGATCAGAACAATCTCAATAACACAATTATACATAATTTCAATGAAGGTTAACTTGATCTCCTTTTTACTCACATATGAAATGGAGTGATCCAAAGTCCAAACTTTATATACTTCAAAATAATTTTTAATTTTCTGAAGTTATATAAAATTAGTCAAGACCGAGACATAACCATACATTAAAAATGTAAAAACACACTAAATATAAAATCTATGGGTTGCCTCCCATTAAGCGCTTGGTTTAACATCGTCAGCCCGACCTAAGTAATTCTTTAATCAGGTTGACTTAATTCATAAGCCTCTTTATAAATCTTTTTAATGTCTCCCAAATAAGGCTTTAATCTTAATCCATTAACTTTAAAAGTTTTTCCCGTTTTGGGGTCTTTAATATCCACAGCGCCATATTGGTATACTTTTTCAAATATATATGGTCCTATCCATTTTGATCTCAATTTTCCAGGAAAAAGTCTTAAACGAGTATTAAATAGTAATACTTCTTGTCCAAGCTCAAATATTTTTCCTGAAATCTTTTTATCATGTAATACCTTCATTTTCTCTTTATAAGTTTTTGCATTATCATATGATTCATTTCTTATTTCATCCATCTCATTTAATTGCAATAATCGTTTTTCTCATGCAGTATTCAAATCAGAATTAAACTCCTTTATCGCCTAATAAGCTTTATGTTCAAGTTCAACAGGTAAGTGACAGTGTTTTCCAAAAACTAAGCAGTAAGGTGACATTCGTTCTATAAGCCCATAATGCAGAATCAAGTCTATCAACCCAATCAGTTCTTTTAGGATTAAGAGTCTTCTCTAAAAATTTTTTAATTTCTCTGTTTGATACTTCAGCCATTCCACTTGTTTGTGGGTGATATGCGATTGCAATTTTATGTTTGATTCCAAATTTTTGCGAGTAATGATTGAATTCTTATATTTCTAAAATGACTTCCACCATTTGTGATAATTACCTTAGGCATTCCAAATCTTGAAAAAATCATCTTCTTTAAAAATTTAGATACACTTTTGGAGTCACGAGTTAGCAAAGCTACAACTTCAATCCACTTTGAAACATAATAAACTGCTAATAAAATATAAATTTTTTCAGATGATGGTACAAATAGTCCCATAAAGTCTAAACCCCATATATCAAAAAGTTCAACTTCAAATATATAGTTTAAAGACATTTCATCTTTCTTGGATATATTTCCCATTTTTTGACATCAATCACATGTTTAAACATAATGTCTCACATCTCTGAATAAAGTAGGCCAATAAAATCCTGAATTTAAAATTTTAAATGCAGTTTTATCTACTCCAAAGTGTCCTCCAAAATCGAAATCATGACATTTTTGAATAATAGCATAAGTTTCTTCATAAGGTACACACCTTCGAATTATAGAATCTCTTCCTAATTTAAATAAATGAGGATCTTCCCAAATATAATATTTAACATCATTTTTAAATTTCTGAATAAAATTTTCATCCAATCCATAAGGTAGAATATTGCTAACTAAATAGTTAACTATATCCGCATACTAAGGTGTTTGGTATCCTTGAATAACATATAAATGTTCATCAGGAAATTTTTCATTTATGTTTTCTTCAGTAATAACATCATTCTTAATTCTAGATAAATGATCAACAATTTGGTTGTCCGTTCCTTTTCTATCCACTATTTGAAAATCAAATTCTTGTAGAAGTAAAACCCATCTTATTAGTCTAGGTTTAGCATTCTTTTTGACATTAGATATTTAATAGCGGAATGATCAGTATGAACTATGCATTTAGTACCAAGAAGATAAGGTCTAAATTTATCAAAGGCATATACTATAGCTAGAAGCTCTTTCTCAGTAGTAGTGTAATTTCTTTGAGTTTCAATAAGAGTTTTACTAGCATAATATATAACTTTAAAAATTTTCTCATATTTTTGTCCCAATACAGCTCCAATTGCAAAATCACTTGCATCACACATTAATTTAAAAGATTTATTCCAATTAGGTGCAACAATGATAGGTGCAGTAATTAATTTTTCTTTTAAAATATTAAAAGCATTAACATAGTCTTTGTTAAATTCAAATTTAGCATTTTTTTCCAATAAATGACAAAGAGGTTTAATAATTTTAGAAAAATCCTTTATATATCTTCTATAAAATCCTGTATGACCTAGAAAACTTCTCACATCGATAATGATAGTAGGTGGTTGTAATTCAGCAATAATTTTCACTTTTGCTTGATCAACTTCCATCCCTTTTTGTGAAATCTTGTGACCAAGTACGATGCCTTCTGTGACCATGATTGATATTTTTCCCAGTTAAGAACTAAGTTTGTTTCTTCACATCTTTTCAGAATTTTGGAAATATTTTCCAAACAAGATTCAAAAGAAGTTCCAAAAATTGAAAAATCGTCCATGAATTTTTCAATTCCTTTGTCAATGAAATCACAAAATATTGACATCATACATCCTTGAAAAGTTGCAGATGCATTACATAAACCAAAAGGCATTCTTCTAAAGGCAAATGATCCATAAGGACTTGTAAGTGTTGTTTTCTCTTGGTCCTCAGGAGCGACAGGTAATTGATGATAACCAGAATATCCATCCAGAAAACAGAAATATGAGTGTCTGACCCACAATTTTTGTATTATGATATTTTTAATTTAATTGCAATGACGCCAAAAACTTGACCCCGCTATATTATATGTATAGAATTGTAATTGTTTATGTTGTGGATGCTACGCAAGTATACGTATCGTATCAAGTAATACAAGGCTCTAGTGGAGTCCTGGTTATCGATCCCACAGGGAAAGAGAAAATTAAATAACAACTAATTTTAAAATAATAATAATAATAAAACTAGTATACGAAAATTTGGAATTCTAAATTTAAGCGCAATAAAGTAAACTAAGTATTCTAATCAGGTAACTTAACTAAGTAGAGAATTAATACGTATTAAAAGTGCAGGAAATTAACTAATTGCTAAATAAGTCTTAACTATTCAGAAAAAGTATCTTTCCCCTTGTTTAGAAATTTATGTTATTGATGAATTTAAATTTTAAGGTATTGTGACAAATAGGAGCATTCCTATTCTTTACCCTTTAGTCCGAGTGTAAAGAATATTGACTAATCCTATGTTTGATTACCGAATCGCGGCTGAGGTCGGGAGGATACCGACCGCCACTTCGTAGCTCCCACGTTCCCCTCGCTCGAGGGCTAACATCTACACTTCGACTCTCGAAAAATAAGTCCGAATTGAATATTTTAGTCCGTCACACTAAAATGCTCAATTCTACGCCCAGTGATATTATTTCCTATTTATTTGCACCTTCCTTCCAAGGCTTTTGAATTCCCGAATATCATATGTAATTTTTACTATAGTTGTAAATCAACACATTTTAACAAATCAAATGGCCAGTTTGAAAAGTAAATTAAGTTTTAAGTAAAAATTATCACAATTTATTAATATATAAAAGTATCTCTATTTTAATTTCATCAAGTCACTTAATTTCATAAATAGGGAGAAAGACTAAATAAACTACTCGAATGCATGGGAACTAAACTAAGCATGGATTTCATTTAAAGTTAAAAACAATAAATACAAATACTTATCTTGATTTATCCCCAAGCAGACTCCTCGTAGTTCCTTTGACTCTTCCTTCCAGTACAGCACGACTCACTAATTACTCACTAAACTCACTAAAAACTCACTAAAGACACACAACAGCACTCAACACAAAAAATTAACACCCTTAGAACACACACACACACTTAGAGACTGAATTTCGGCCTCTATATATAGAGGTAAGCAAAGGTCCAAGAGGTGTGTAAGCATCTCTTCAAAAAGTGTCCAGGTTCAATGTATCCGTGCCATTTGAACTAGCTCGCCGTCGGCGAAGAACTACCTCGTCGTCGGCGAGGCTTCTGAAGATCTTCAAACCGCGCTATCTCGCCGTCGGCGGGCTCGAGCTCGCTGTCGGCGAGACGGTTATAAATCCTTCGAAATGTCTCCTTGTAACCTCGCCGTCGGCGGCTCGATCTCGCCGTCGGCGACTCAGGACTAAATTGCATTATTTTCTTCCTTTTTGCTCTAAATCCGCTCCTTTTTATGATTTTTGCTTTTATCACCTAAATTCTCCATTCCTGCAATAAAATAAAGAAAATACCCTTCTTTAAAGTGCAATTTCATCAAAAATAGGTATGAATTTCTTAATAAATTTTTCAGTGATCAAAATCTCCCAAACTTACTTATTACTTGTCCTCAAGTAATTTTAGTACTACATAAAAATAATGAGTTCTATAATAAGATTTTTCAATTTAAATAAACTATGAATTAGATTAATTAATATCATAATAAAGTTAAATAAAAATAATTCATGTAATTTAATTAATTTTATAGAAATAAATTATTTAGTTATTAGGTCTAAGATTTCTAGCTTACTATTTATTCCAGGAATGACTATATTTAAAAGAATAACTACTTAAGATATTCATATGATAAGAAATTCAAGAAAACACTATTAGGTAAAATTCTAATCCATAAACATAAGTTTGGAAATATCTAAGTTTTTCCTTTTAGGTTAATTCAAATGAAGCCAATTTTTGATAAGGCATCTCTTCAAGCTTCTCCTCATTTTTCTTTTTCTTTTTCTTTTTCTTTTTCTTTTTCTTTTTAGGATTACTGTATCTGGAGAGCCTGTTAATAATTTTGAACTTCATTTTCATCTTCCTAAATTTGAAACTTAGGAATATTCTTTAGCTTATATATACTTCATAGTTTTTACTTTATTGATTTTCAATCTTTTCTTTTTCACTTGAATACTTAAGAATTTTAATTTTAGAATATAGTTTTCCTTACTAAAAATAATTTACTATATTCTTATTCCCTTTAACCAAATATTTTATTCTATTTAATTAATTAAAGCACTAGAAATATTTCATTTAACCTTTTATAATAATTAAATAAAATAATTCATATTAATTAAATTGAAAAATTTGTTATAAAAATCATTTTATAATAATTTGAAAATAGAAATTGAGAACAAATTAATAACTAAATTTGTATTTTACTCCCCCCCCCAAACTTAAATTTTTATATCTATTCTAAATAATGAAAAAAGGGAAAGTAAATAAATCATACCTTTGAAGTTTAGGTATTTCTTTTTCTTTGAAATTTTTGCAGGCTTTTTCATTTTTCATTGAACTCGTCTCGTTAGTATTCTCCATATATATATATAACAATTTAAAGAAAATGCGAGGATAAAATCTAAGATAAGTATTAAATATAACAATTAAAATTAACTCTACACTACACATATGAATTACTAACATATTAAAAACATTGAACTAACAGATTAACAATTTTACAACTTAAAACAATACAGAATAAAATTAAAACATACTAAAGAAAACTAACATCCTATTTAACATAAAAACAAATGTAATTAACTAACACAAAAACAAAAACTAAACTACTATAACAATTCAAGCAAATAATCTAACAAACATCCAATGTCTCAAAACATAAAGTATTGAATATTACAAATATATAAAGTCTTCAAAATAACTTAACATCAAACAAATAAAACAAATAAAGTCCTAATCTTCAGCACCAAAGTCCCAAGCTATATCATCTCCTCCCCGATCCGTAGGTCGAGAAGACCGAGCGAGGATGATACTGTGAACATCGGGGGCACTCAGGAAAGACAACATCTAAATCACCACTCCTATAACGACGTTCAGCTTCATAGTATGCAATCTCGTATTTCGAATGTCGCTGGAGATATTCGCTATCATAATCATGTCTCCTCTCCAGATTATCAATTCTTTGATCAAAATGATCAAATCTTCTCCCCATTGTCTCTCCAAACTGCTCAAAACTTCTTCTATGCAGTGTCAATTCATTCATCAGATCTTGTAGGGTAGGGGTGGTAGGCTCAAGAGGTTCATGGCTAGTAGAGGGTATATCTCTAGTTGACTGAGTGAAATAACTTCTTACTCCTGCTCTCCACCCTTCATGAGATTCATACTTCTTAATATTGGCAGCTGTGAGTGGTTTCATTGGTTCTACCCATTCTTCATTATCTCTAGCCTCAACTCCAGAGAGTTGGCAGAGTGTAAAAATTAATCCAGGGTGTCCCGATCCAGCTCCATTCTCATTTCGAGGAGTGGCCAGGATGTTTTGATAAATAATTCTCCCGATGTTGATGCTTTTGTTATTCTGAATACAGAAATTCAGAATTGCTCTATCTCGTGTTACCTCACTGTGATGATATGTGGGTAACAGAGTAGAACAAATAAAGTAATGCCATGCTTTGGAGACTGCATTTAATTTAGAAAGAGGAAAATTCACTCTTTCCTGCTCGCTTAATTTTCCAAACTCCGGTCCCATCGGTGAGAAAGTTAATGACTTCCTCCAGGTGGCTCTTCCATCGTTCCAAAAGTTTCATACTCGCTAAAGTGCGAGTCATGAACTTCATAGAACGCATTAATTCTTGCGGCATTGAAATCTACAAAAAAATCTCGTACCTTTATCGGTGCATCTTCGACGGCAGTTAAATTGGCATAAAATTCTTTAACCACTTCTACAAATTCGCTCTATATTGAACGTAACGAAATTCTCCCAACCTCGTTCCTTAATAATCCGCTCTACTTCTCCTCCCGGATTTTTGAAAACCCGATCCGCAATGCACTTTCTTCCTTGAATATTTTCAAAATATTTAGTACGTGCTCGTGCATTGATGAATCGGTCTTCGTCGAATTCTACTCGACGTTTTTGTCGTGGAGCCATACGATCGATCCGTGAAAATCATGAAAATTTTCACTAAACTTAAAAATAATCCTAAGAAGGCTTCCTACAACATTTATAAGCAATTTAAATTAAATTCCATGGATTTCCACCGAATATTTCTTCCATATTTTGATTTTTCCCAAAATTTGCAATGTGGTGAAAATACATGGTGAAAATCAAAAATTTTTGCATAGGAGTGAAGCACTTATCAAGAGAAGATGAAATCCGGTGTTTTTGAGTGATGAAATCGCCTCTAAATCCAGGATCTCTCAAGCTCTAGGTCGATTTTTGCGAAAATGAGAGGTTGGGGATGATGAATAGTGTTTTTGACCGGTCAAATATATGTTTTTCCCGACCTCGCTGTCAGCGAGATTTTTCTCGCCGTCGGCGAGCTAATATTTTTCGGAACCAAAAACTCTCGGGAAAAATCCGCTGTCGGCGAGAAATTCTTCGCTGTCAGCGAGATCGATCTCGCTGTCGGCGGGATTTTTCTCGCCGTCGGCGAGATTCCAAAAATTTAAAATTTTTGAAATTTGTCACTCATTTCGTCCTTAATTTGCCTTATATTATATTTCCGATCACATCATTTATTAATTTAATATGAAGATTAGCTACTTATACATAAACAAATTCACACAACACAACAAATTAACTTTAATATTGAAATCCATGAGATATACAAACTAACATAATTTTAGATTCTATAATCAAACTTCAAACTTCAATCCTTACTACTAATCAGCATCGCAAACCAATCCACGACACACTAAATGCTGATACAAAACTATGACGCATATCTTAACTAAGTTTAAGATATTCAAATCATCACTCCACACATAATAAAATCTAAATCAAATTAAATAACATCAATACAAACATACTATGGAAATCTTTACTACTACTCTTCAAGGTCAGAATCTTCATCTTCTCTGATATTTTCGATATGACGATGATGCACAAATAAGTTATAGAAAGGCTCGAAGGGAAATTCCGAAGCAGATTCTTCAGTGATCCAACCCTTCTGTCTCAGTAGATGAAGAAAGCTAGCTTCCAGGTGTCCAGAATGATCAAAGTGTTCCTTCATCCTCCAGTCAATGTGATCAAATAAATCAGATATATTGTCAATTGAATCTCTCACTTTCTGCAGTTCTTTCTCCATTCCTTTAATTTTCTTCAAAAGTAACTCCGTTTTATCTGAAATAGGCCTTGCTATAGGATTATTCTGTGAAGCTCTATCAGAGATAAATGTAATGTCTTCATTATTGTCCAAAGTAGGGAACATATCCGTAGGATCAAGCGGCTTCCAAGGTAACGGAACCTTTTCCCAAGCTTCATAAGAAACCCGGTACTCGACTGCATAATGCAAAAATAGTAGATGGGTGTCCTAGTCCGTGAACTGACCCATGCACAATTAAACCCAATGCAGACTTAACAATTATTGATCCAACATCAATAGGCAATCCACTTTGAATACAATAATTCAATATAGCGCATTCCTTCAAAACCTTGTTTACCCTCATAGTAGGTAACAATTTAGATGAGATGAAAAAGTGCCAGTGCTTTGAGAAAGGATTCAAAAGTGATGCAGAGAAACTAACATACCCGTCTTCACGCATTTCCCAATCTTCCGGTTCATCGATCGGATATCGAAATATCTCATTCATATTATATCGAGAAGGCACAAAATTTGAATAGTGACATACCGGGTGTTTTCTATAGAGAATAATTCATTTACTCTTGATGGAGTAAACGTCACCCATCTTCCTCGGACGTAGACATTCCCATTGTTGATCGCATGTAAGTTAGAGTAGAACTCTTTCACAACTGGAATAACTACAGCAGACGTAGTGTAACAAAATACCTCCCAGTGCCGCTGCGCGATCATTTCTTCTATTTTAGTAGTGGAATTCTCTAATCCTCGATTGACAAATCCCCGTTCCTTGATAACTCTTTTCTTTATCAAAACCTTGTTGAAGATCCGCTGCGCTTCCGCACTCACAAATTTCCTTCGGTTAAACACTCCAGATTTAGAGGAATCTAAGAATTTGGAGGCCATTATGGTGAATGGAATGAATTCTAGTGAAGAAGGCAGACTTAGAGTGGTTTAAAAATGGATTTTCACAAAGGAATTGGTGTTGAAACCGTCCAAATCGGCATTCAAAGTATAAATAACTCATCTTTATAACTTCCTCGCTGTCGGCGAGGACGTTTCTCGCCGTCGACGACTCAGTTATAAAAATTGCCTTTCCGGTTCTCGCTGTCGGCGAGGACGTTTCTCGCTGTCAGCGAGCTCGATAAATAAACTGAATCTAATTTAGGCGCGAACCTCGCTGTCGGCGAGATTCCAAAATAATGTCCAATTTCGCTCTAAATTGAATAATTTCTTTTCTCATCAAAATGGTTCGAATATGTGATGATTCTTAATAATAATTGAGTAGTAAAGTTTCAATAATATAGACTAACTATTAAGATACAATAAAAATAGATGACTAATATGGGTTGCCTCCCATAAAGCGCTTGGTTTAACGTCGTCGGCCCGACCTAATTTCAATTATTAATCGAGTCGACTAAGCATTAAAACCTCCTTATAGTTAGGTCTTATACCTTCGAAATATGGTTTTAATCTATGTCCATTAACTTTAAATTTATGTCCGAGTTTTTGGATCTTCGATTTCTATAGTTCCGTATGAAAATATTTGAGTTATGGTGAAAGGTCCTAACCATCGAGACTTCAATTTTCCAGGAAATAATTTCAATCTAGTATTATACAACAAAACTTCCTATCCTGGTTCAAAATTTCTCTGATTAATCTTCCGATCATGCCATAATTTCATCTTTTCTTTATAAATCCGATCATTATCATATGATTCATTTCTTAATTCTTCCAATTCATTTAATTGCAGCAATCTCTTCTCACCAGCTTCTTTCATATTATAATTAAATTCTTTAATCGCCCAATATGCTTTATGTTCTAATTCAACTGGTAAGTGACATGTTTTTCCATATATAAGCTCGTAAGGAGTCATTCCAATCGGAGTTTTATAAGCGATCCTATAAGCCCATAATGCGATTGTCTAATCTAATGGACCAATCTAACCTATTTGGGTTTTCGCATTTTTCTAAAATACGTTTAATCTCACGATTAGATACTTCGACTAATCCGCTAGTACGTGGATGATAAGCGAGTGGATATCTTATGAGTAATATTGTATTTTTCTACTAGTTTGTGAATGTATTTATTTCTAAAATGAGTTCCTCCGTCAGTGATAATCACTCTCGGCATTCCAAATCTAGTAAAAATATTTTTCATCAGAAATTTTGAAACACTCTTAGCATCACACCTAGGTAAAGCTTGTGCCTCAATCCATTTGGAAACATAATCAACAGCTACTAATATGTATGAGTTTCCAAACGAAGGAATAAAATGTCCCATAAAATCTAATCCCCAAACATCAAAAATTTCAACTTCTAGTATAAAGTTTAGAGGCATTTCTTTTCTTCTAGATATATTTCCTACTCTTTGGCATTTATCGCAAGTTTTAATATATATGTATACATCTCTAAATAGAGTAGGCCAGTAAAATCCAGATTGTAGAATCTTATAAGCAGTTTTATCAGTCCCGAAATGTCCTCCAAAATCAGAATCATGACATATTTGAATAATTGGTTCAGTTTCTTCATAAGGTACACATCTTCTAATAATTAAATCCTTACATTGCTTATATAAATATGGTTCATCCCAAAAATAGGTTTTCGTATCATGGATGAATTTTTTCTGTTGTTGTAAAGTTAGCATAGGTGGTAAAATATTACTAACTATATAGTTTACTATATCGGCATACCATGGTATTTTCCACTCATTGATATTATATAGTTGTTCATCGGAAAAGCGTCTATAATTTCATTTTCAATATCAGATAATTCATGATTTTCTAATCTTGATAAATGATTTGATTATCAGTTCCTTTCTTATTAACGATCTCAAAATCGAATTCTTGCATTAATAGCATCCATCTAATTAATCTTGGTTTGGAATCTTTCTTTTGCATTAAATATTTGATAGCGAGAATGATCGGTATGCACGATACATTTTGTTCCAATCGGATAAGGTCTAAATTTATTAAAACCATATACTACCGCTAATAATTCTCTTTCAGTAATCGTATAAATTATTTCAGCATTATTTAGAGTTTTACTAGCATAGTATATAACTTTAAAAATCTTTTCATATCTTTGCCAAGAACTGCTCCTACGAGCATAATCACTAGCATCACACATAAGCTCAAATGGTTTCTCCTAAGTTAGGTGAAACTATTATAGGTGCTGTAATTAATTTTTCTTTTAAGAGTTCAAAAGCATTCAGGCATTCGATTGTAAATTCAAATTTCTTGTCCTTTTCGAGAAGTTGGCATAGAGGTTTAGTAATTTTTGAAAAATCTTTTATATAACGTCTGTAGAATCCAAGCATGTCCAAGAAAACTTCTTACCCCTTTTACCGTAGTTAGAGGTGGTAATTTAGCTATAACTTGAATTTTTGCAAGGTCCACTTCCATGCCTTTTTCCGAAATTTTATGCCCTAATACAATGCCGCCCGCAACCATAAATTGACATTTCTCCCAATTTAGAACTAAATTTGTTTTCTCACATACTTCTAATACTTTTTCAAGATGAGTTAAGCATGTGTCAAATGATGTTCCAAATACAGAGAAATCATATAAATACTTCTATTCCATTGTCAATTAACTTACTAAATATAGACATCATACATCTACTGGAATGTTGCTTGGTGCATTACATAATCCAAAAGGCATTCTTCGAAAAGCGAAAGTTCCATAAGGACTAGTAAATGTAGTTTTCTCTTGATCCTCGGGAGCAATTTGTATTTGATGATAACCGGTGTATCCATCTAGAAAACAAAAATACTTATGTCCGGCTAATCTATCTAACATCCGGTCTAGAAATGGTAAAGGGAAGTGATCTTTCCGGTGGCGGTATTTAATTTCCTATAATCAATACATATACGCCAACCAGGTAACTTGTCTTATAGGAATAAGATCGTTATTTTCCTTGGCGGTGACGGTCACTCCTCCCTTCTTAGGAACACGGTGAATTGGGCTTACCCAAGCATCGTCGAAATAGGATATATAATACCATTATCTAACCATTTTAAAATTTCTTTCTTAACTACTTCTTTCATTATCGGGTTTAATCTCCTTTGGCGATCTGCTTTAGGTTTATGTTCATCATCTAAAATAATTCTATGTATACAGATTGAAGGACTAATTCCTTTAATATCTGCTAAAGTCCAACCAAAAGTTTTCTTATATTTTTTTTAAAGTTTCTAAAAGTTTCTGTTCTTGAGATTCGTTTAATGCAGATGAAATAATAACTGGTAAAGTTGAAGAATTACCTAAATAAGCATATTTCAAATGATCGGGTAATATTTTTAGCTCAAGTTCGGGAGGTTTAATAATTGATGGAACTATATTCTTGTCGGTGTTTTCGGTATTATCCAAAAATTCAAATCTTTCCCGAATATAATCTAGTTCTTCATTATTATCTTCAATTAATTCAGTGTTTTCTTTTTCTAATTTATCTTCGTAATATTCCTTAAAATGTTCGTGTTGTAAATGTTCAAGTATTTCCATCCGAAAACATTCATCATCTTTTTCTAGCGCAGGATATTTCATTGATTTTGCGATATTAAATGTAACTTTTTGGTCATTTACTCTCATAGTTAATTCTCCTTTCTGAACATCAATCATAGCTTTTCCAGTAGCTAAAAATGGTCTTCCTAAAATGATAGGAATTTCTTTATCTTCCTCCATATCTAAAACAATAAAATCTACTTGGGAAGATAAATTTATCCACTTTTACTAACACATCTTCAATAACTCCCTTAGGATAGGTAACCGAACGATCGACTAATTGAAGGGTTACTGAAGTAGGTGTAATTTTTCCTAATCCTAATCTCTTAAAAATTGATAGAGGCATTAGATTGATGCTTGCTGCTAAGTCACACAAAGCTTTTCCATAAAAATTTTCTCCTATAGCGCATGGTATAGTGAAACTACCAGGATCTTTCAATTTTTCAGGAAGCTTCTTCGAATAATAGCACTACACTCTTCACTAAGTGCGACTTGTTTCATTATCGGTGAATTTTCTTTTCTTATTTAGAATATCTTTCATAAATTTTACATAATTTGGCATCTGATCTAAAGCTTCGACAAAAGGTATATTGATTGTTAATTTCTTTAATATTTCAAGGAATTTAGCAAATTGTTTATCTTTGTTATGTTGAGCTAGTCGTTGAGGAAATGGTGGTGGAGGTTTTTCAACAGAAATTTTCATAGGTATTAAAGGATGTTCTAAGTTTAAATCTTGTTGAATTGTTTCTTTTTCAATTTCCACTTCCTCTTTTTGGCTTTCAAGTTCTTTTTGAATTTGAGGTTCTAATTCTTTTCCACTCCTTAGTTGTATTGCTTTAATTTGTTCTTTTCCTTGATCTTTAGGATTTATTTCCACATTACTAGGAAAAGTTCCGAGTATTCTATTATTTAGTGCGAGTAGTAATATGTCCAAGTTGAGTTTCGATATTTTTAATAGATGTTCCTTGAATTTGTAATTGATTTCCTTGAATTTGTAGTTGATTTCCTTGATTTTGTAGTTGATGACCCATATTCAAAATTAATTCATCCATAGATAATTTCTTCTCTTTGAATTGAGGGTTATTGTTATTAAATCCAGGTGGGTAATTAGGTTTATAGTTTGGATTTGCTTGATTAGGTTGATTCATCCATTGTTGATTAGATGTGTTATTCCAATTAAAATTTGGATGAGTTTTCCAACCAGGATTATAATAGTTTGAATAAGGGTTATTAGTTCTATTATTAATAGCATTTAAAGTTTCATAATTAGATTGAAATTCTATGATTTGTCCAGATGAGTTTTCTTCTAAAGTAGGAGAGTAGTTCATTCCAAAATTATCTAATTTCTTAGATATAACGACAATTTGAGAAGCTAACATAGATATTGCATCGTTTTCATGAATGTCGGCTATCTTTTTCGGATTTATTCTATCAGCGAGCCGTTGGAAATTATTTGTTGCCATTTCTTCGATTAGTGCATAGGCTTCATCAAATGGTTTAGACATTAATGAACCTCCACGACGAGCATCGATGATTGATCTTAAAGATCCTACTAATCCATTATAAAAGGTTTGAATAATCGGCCAATCCGGTAGCGCATGATGTGGGCATTTCCTAAGAAGTTCCTTAAATCTCTCCCAAGCTTCATATATTGATTCTCCATCTAATCGACAAAAAGAAGTTATATCATTTCTAAACTTAGCAGTTTTAGATGGTGGAAAATATTTGGATAGAAATTTTTGTGATAATTCTCCCCAAGTTTTAATAGATCCAGAGTGCTTAACGAATTCAACCACATTTTAGCCTTATCCCTTAATGAAAAAGGAAAAAGTCTAAGTCTTATAGCATCGTCGGATACTCCTTGATATTTAAAAGTAGCATAAAGTTCTAGAAAACTAGCAAGATGTAAGTTAAGATCTTCGATAGGTGAACCACTAAATTGATTGTTTTGTACCATTTGGATAATTGCGGGTTTAAGTTCAAATGAATTAGCAGCTACATCGGGGTTTTGAATAGTTAAATGAATTTCATCCGATGTAGGGTTGGCATAATCTCTTAATGGTCTTTGTTGGTTCATATTTTTAATTTCGGGAATATTTGCCATTTGTGTTAAATTTATAATTTGTTTCTTTTGTTTTCTAATTCTTTTAATTGTACGCTCTAATTCAGAATCGTAAGGTATTAAATTTTCGTTTCCAAATTTGCGCATACAATTTTTGAATAGATATTAATTTATTTATTATGATTATTTTAAAATAGTCCGTTACTCTTAGTAAATTTTACTTACTTTCCCCGGCAACGGCGCCAAAAACTTGACCCACAATTTTTGTATTATGATATTTTTAATTTAATTGCAACGACGCCAAAAACTTGACCCCGCTATATTATATGTATAGAATTGTAATTGTTTATGTTGTGGATGCTACGCAAGTATACGTATCGTATCAAGTAATAAAGGGCTCTAGTAGAGTCCTGGTTATCGATCCCACAGGGAAAGAGAAAATTAAATAACAACTAATTTTAAAATAATAATAATAATAAAACTAGTATACGAAAATTTGGAATTCTAAATTTAAGCGCAATAAAGTAAACTAAGTATTCTAATCAGGTAACTTAACTAAGTAGAGAATTAATACGTATTAAAAGTGCAGGAAATTAACTAATTGCTAAATAAGTCTTAACTATTCAGAAAAAGTATCTTTCCCCTTGTTTAGAAATTTATGTTATTGATGAATTTAAATTTTAAGGTATTGTGACAAATAGGAGCATTCCTATTCTTTACCCTTTGGTCCAGGTGTAAAGAATATTGACTAATCCTATGTTTGATTATCGAATCCGTGGCTAAGTTGGGAGGAAACCAACTGCCACTTCGAGCTCCCACGTTCCCCTCGCCCGAGGGCTAACATCTACACTTCGACTCTCGAAAAATAGGACCGAATTGAATATTTTAGTCGTCACACTAAAATGCTCGATTCTACGCCCAAGTGATATTATTTCCTATTTATTTGCACCTTCCTTCCAAGGCTTTTGAATTCCCGAATATCGGATGTAATTTTTACTATAGTTGTAAATCAACACATTTTAACAAATCAAATGGCCAGTTTGAAAAGTAAATTAAGTTTTAAGTAAAAATTATCACAATTTATTAATATATAAAAGTATCTCTATTTTAATTTCATCAAGTCACTTAATTTCATAAACGAGGAGAAAGACTAAATAAACTACTCGGAATGCATGGGAACTAAACTAAGCATGGATTTCATTTAAAGTTAAAAACAATAAATACAAATACTTATCTTGATTTATCCCCAAGCAGACTCCTCGTAGTTCCTTTGACTCTTCCTTCCAGTACAGCACGACTCACTAATTACTCACTAAACTCACTAAAAACTCACTAAAGACACACAACAGCACACAAAACTAGACAAAAGACTAAAAGATTGCACTCAACACAAAAAATTAACACCCTTAGAACACACACACACACTTAGAGACTGAATTTCGGCCTCTATATATAGAGGTAAGCAAAGGTCCAAGAGGTGTGTAAGCATCTCTTCAAAAAGTGTCTAGGTTCAATGTATCTGTGCCATTTGAACTAGCTCGCCGTCGGCGACGAACTACCTCGCTGTCGGCGAGGCTTCTAGAAGATCTTCAAACCGCGCTATCTCGCTGTCGGCGGGCTCGAGCTCGTCGTCAGCGAGACAGTTATAAATCCTTCAGAAATGTCTCCTCGTAACCTCGCCGTCGGCGGGCTCGATCTCGCCGTCGGCGACTCAGCACAAATTGCATTATTTTCTTCCTTTTTGCTCCAAATCCACTCCTTTTTATGATTTTTGCTTTTATCACCTAAATTCTCCATTCCTGCAATAAAATAAAGAAAATACCCTTCTTTAAAGTGCAATTTCATCAAAAATAGGTATGAATTTCTTAATAAATTTTTCAGTGATCAGTGTCCAACTAGTTTATCAAGCATTTGATCCAAGAAAGGTAAATGAAATGATCCTTTCTAGTGGCGTCATTTAATTTCCTATAATCAATGCAAATTCGTCATCCAGTAACTTGTCTTGTAGGAATTAGTTCATTTTTATCATTGACAATGATAGTTACTCCTCCTTTCTTTGGAACATAATGAATAGGACTTACCCATTGGCTATCCGAAATAGGATAAATAATACCAGCATCTTACCATTTAACAATTTCTTTTTTAACAACCTCTTTCATGATAAGATTTAATCTTCTTTGCGGTTCAATAGTAGGTTTAAAATTTTCTTCCATTAAAATTCTATGCATACAAATGGACGGGCTTATTCCTCTTATGTCAGCAATTGTCCAACTAAATGCTTTCTTATAATTCTTTAACACTCCTATCAATTTTTCTTCTTGATCTTTACTTAGCTCAGAAGAAATAATAACAGGTAAAGTTAATGAATTTCCCAGAAATGCATAGTTTAAATGTGAAAGTAACATTTTTAATTCCAGTTCAGAGGCTTTTTTAATTGAGAGTAAAAGTATATCATTTTGAGTTATGTCCAAAGTTTCCCAATTATCTTTAATATAATGAGTTTCTTCTTCTTTTAGTTCTTCATATTCATCGGTTAGTATTTCAAATTTTTCTTCAGAAATTACTTTACATTTTTCTTGATAATGTTTCTCAATTAAATAATCAATTATATCCATTCGATAACATTTTTCTTTGTCAGGGTACTTCATTGATTTAAGGACATTGTACGGCTTATTTTTAGGTTATGTGTTGTATTTTGAAAATGGGTCACCTAACAGAAATTATCGGCAAATTTTAGGTTTTAAATTTAATTTAAATATGTATAATTTAAAAAGTAGCATTTGATTTTGAAAATGATTTTAAGTTTGAAACTTTTAAGATATGAAATCAAACCGATCTCACATCCCAAATAGTTTATATAAACGAGCACCGCATCACATACCGTGTATCTATCCCGAAGAATAGACACACTGCTTGATGATGGGGCTCGGTTAAATAAACTAGAAGATTTGTGACATCCGTTTGGTCCGCGAACCAATTTTATAAGCCGACAAGTTCCCCTGCTTAATATAAAGAAATTAAGCGAGGTTTATATTACCCAGGTTCTTAAAGTTCTCTATAAGGGCAAGCCCCTATAGTTAATTACATCTTAAATGACGGGAATCATTTAAGAAAACTCTCGATAATGATTAGTGGATTTGCTCTCAAGAATTTCAAAGTTTAAGGTTTTCAAAGGATTGGATTTTGGAAATTTTCAATAGGGATTAGCTGAAATTTGGAACAGTTTGTTCTAAGAGTCAAAAGGAAGAGAAGTAGGAGAAGCTGATGATCCAAGAAGAATCTTGGCAACTTCCCGAACTATCCTATTGTTTGGTTTTAATTTAGGAGTTCATTTAATGTTTCATCTTGCCTGTTTTAATTAATTAGGACTTATATTTGTATGACATAATCATACAAATAGCCTCGAAGATGTGAGGGTTTATGTCGTACCAAATGACTACCTCAGAGTCCTAAGACCGGTTAGGGCTTAATTTACATAACATGATTATGCAAATGCCTAACGAAGAGTTGAGGATTTATGTTGCACTAGGCAAACTACCTCGAAGTCCTATGGCTTGGTTGTTTAATTCTAGGAATGTTTAGCTGATGTAGAGTTGTTTTGCTGACGAAGATGACCGTGCTGCCCACCATGCTCCAAGCTCATTGTTGTTGCAGAGGTTTAGTTTTAGAAGTCATAAATCAGGAGATGAGAGAAGTGTTTTAGTTTAGAGAGAATCTTAAAATCCAAGTGTTTTTTTGTATTTTAATTAAACAAATCTTAAAGTTATTTAAACAGAACCGATTAAGATCCCACGGTTCCGTCATCCCGGCACCGTTATTTTCATTGAATTCGCTTAGTCCAGATGAATTTGCTAAACTCAACTGAATGAGTTCCACACTTTCATTTAGACCGTGGGAAATCCCGTTAGCAACACGTGGGTTACATCATCCGAGGTATTCCCGATCATTCAACGAGACGTTTTAATTTAGTTGCAATTGTAGTTTTGTTGTTCCGTTTGTGATTAAATTTTGAGTTGTTTTATATTTTGAAATGTTGTGGCGGTGAATTTTATCTTGCAATGACTTTTAATTTAGTTTTGGTTTCAGTTTAGGGACTATCCTAAAGGTTTTGGTTTTCATGCAACAGTCTTGTTTATCATGCAAGAAAAGTAAAGCACAATGCATGTAAGTAAATTGCAATAAAATAAAAGCGTGCCTGGAGGGTCGTCCCGTCATCCCAACTGCACTTAAAACACATGTTAAGATATTTAAATATTTCAACAGATACCTAGGTAAAGCTAAGGGAAGGGTTTCAGTTGTCTACCAAATTCCTAATCCTATTGCTAGTCATCTCCTATGACGTCTAGGTTCTTGGTTTGGTTTAAGGATGATTTTCTTCATCAAATAACAATTAAATTCAGTTGTTCTTCTAAAACATCCCGTCATATTGAGGAAGTGTTTAGGACGAGTCCTAAACATCTTTTCAATATTTCTGGGATTGTTTTGAGGCCAAGTGAATTTATTTGCACAGGTGAATTAATCATCCAGGGGTTTAAGTTTTATTCCCTTGCTCAGTGAACTAGGACATTTGAATATCCTATAAGTGAAGTAACACTTCACTTGATACTTCATTTAAGAGTTATAATAATAAGAGCTTTAAAAGGGCAAATCAACTTATTAAGTATTTTAATGATTTAAACTTAATGATTTAACTTTAATTTTGACTTAATTATAGAAATTAGTTTATGTTTGGAATAATGTTCAAGTTATTTTAGATTTAATTCTTAATGATTTCATTTAGGTTTGTTATTAAATGATTTTGATTTAATTTAATTCAACTTAATTTTAATTTAATTTATTTTAATTTTAACTTAATTTTATTTGATTTTGATTTTAATTTAATTTAATTTTAATTTAAATTTAATTTAATTTAATTTAATTTTAATTGAATTTAATTTTAATTTATTTTAATTTTAATTTAATTTGATTTTAATTGAATTTAATTTTAATTTAATTTTAATTTAATTTGATTTTAATTTAGTTTTAATTTTAATTTAATTTTAATTTACTTTAATTTAGTTTAGATTAATTTTAATTTAATTTTAATTTGATTTAATTTTTAATTTAGTTTAAATTTAAATTTAATTTAATTTTAGTTTAATTTTAGTTTTAATTATTAATTTGGATTATTATTTTAATTTTTTAATTAACAATTAAGTATTATTGAAGTGATTTATTTAGGAATTTTTAAATTAAAGAATAAATATCTTCTTAATAATATCCCTACATTAATAATTCCAATTTTTATTATTCTTCGAAAATTTCAATTAATTAATTAATTAAAGTTTTATTTTAATTATATTAGAAATGGTTAGTAGGTTTCTACCCTCAATGATTTAAGTCTCAATCATCCAAAATCAGTTTAAAATCAAATATTTTACCCTCCCCTTTTTGATTAACCCTAAAATTTTAATTAAAGGTTGAAATTTTTAATTACCCTTTTGCCCTTCAAGCTTAATAATTTTATAACTCACTAAAATAAGCTCAAATGAAATTGAAATTTTTATGTGACCTCAATCACATGTCAATTAAGATATTAGAGGAGAAAATGTGATTTTTCTGTATTTAATTTATTTATGTAATTATTTTTAATGGAAAATAGGGGTTTTCAAGGAAAATTCAATAACATGACCAAGAAAATGTTTCTGTTCTTAAGAAAATTATGGGATGTTCCTAATGACGAGAGGACCATTTGGACCAATTTTAGGGATTTTTTGGATTATATTTTATTTATTATAATTATTTTGAATTTTGGAGTATTAATTAATTTAAAAATAAAATTGAATTTGAAAAATAGGTTTTATATTTTTCAAAAATCTCTCTGATATCAGGGAAATCAGAGAATAAAATTTTATATTTTTCTGATTTTTCTTTGATTTATTGGAATTTTTTTAGTGGAAATGTTAAAGAAAATCATTTTTTAATTCAAAAATTGTTTTAAGCCTTTAAAATTCAATATGTTACCCTAGAGACTTAGGAAAAATATTTAGTTTGTTCTTAGGTGATTAGAATTCAAAATGTGACATTTTGGTGATTTTTAATATTTTTATGATTTTTATTATTTTTTTATTATTAAAATATTAAAATAATGATAAAAATCAACTTTTTTAGAAAATTACAAATTTAATTTTCCTAAATTCCTCTGATATTAGAGAAGCTCCAAAACCATTTTTATGAATTTTTGAAAAGTATTTTTGTGAGTTATGAATTTTTAAAATTTAATTTTATCCAATTTTGCTTAAGAGGCTTAATCAACCCATTTGGTGAGGCTAATCAAATCCAATTGACTTCAAATTTTTATGTGATGTTCCTCTGATTCTAAAAATCAGTGAAAAGTTGTTTTCAAGTTAATTTGATGTGTAGTTAACCCTAATTAATTAAAGTTCAATTTTGGGTGTTTAGGCCAATTAGGGTTGTTTCATGTGAATAAACTCAAAACCTATTTTTCCTAGGTTCCTCTGGTCATAAGGAAAATCACCAAATTTTTCTAGAATTTATTTTACAACATGCTAATTATTGGAATTAAAATACTCAAAACAGTAACATGCAATTGAAAAATCAATAACTTCTCATAGGGATGGCCTCTGACCTTGGAAAATTCAGGGAATGTTCCCAAGTTCAGAGGCTTCAAAAGCCCCATGGTCTCATGCCATGGTGAATTGCCTATGCAAATGGAGAATTAAAACAATGCAGAGAGTAAATAAATCATTAAAAATAAAATACTCAATGAAATTACTTGATTTCTTTCCACATTATTCTCCTATATTCACTGAGTAAGAGGGTATTTTTGTTTTATTTTTATGATTTTTCTACACAAAGTTATGCATTTTTGAAGTTCCCGGTATTTAATAAATAAGAAAATTCCCTAATTTTCTATTTATCCAGCGCGGCGCCCTGTCATCCTCGGCATATCCGAAAGGCCACGCGGCGCGCTTTGATTCGGCGCCGCCATCTGAGTCAGCTTCCACGGGGCCCGCGGTTCACGTACCATCTCCTGGTCCGACGCCATCTGAGCCGTCCGCTCGATACACGCGCGATCCAACGGCTCCTAGTCATCGTCTACGACTGGTGTGCACCAGTGACCGTCCACACTAAAACCCTAAGATCTCACTCGATTCTCAATGGATTTTTATGTTCTTATGCTCTATGGATTCGTCTTGAAGAGACGAACACATCCATACGGTTTATGTGGCATGAAATTAACCCAATCAAAATAGAGAATGTTCAGAAGCTCGGGAAGAAGAGAGAGCTCATACCTTTGCTCAGATAAGTGTGGCTTCGATCTGAGAGTTCTGTCACCTTCGATTGGACCTAAGCAAGCTCCGGATGAAGTCTCCGGCCCCGAGGAATTGCCTGGACTCGATTTCCACCAGACCCGATTTCAATCTTTGGAGGCTAGAACAAATGGGTGGCCTGGAGAGGGGGCTTTCACTGGGGAGCTCCTTCTCTTGGTCTTGTGCAGGTGTGGGAGAGTTTAATTTGATTTTGGTGGAGAATCTGAAAGTGTCCTCGTTCGGCTCGAGAATCGAGCTCCAAAATCGAGCTCAATCGGTGGGAATTAGGTCGGGAGGACGAGTGGGGATCAAATGCTCTTGGCTAGGGGAAGCTTTGTGAGGAGTTTGGAGGGATTTTGCGAAGGTCGATTTCGACCAACCTTTTGGACGAGAGGGGTTGGCCGGCTTAAATAGCCATGGCCATGGCCTCTCGTGGGGAGTTAGGGGCTAAGATCGACTGCTGCGGTGAGGAGAAGAACGACCACAATGGCCATTTGGAGTGGGGCAGCTCAGCCATGGGGAATTGCAATTTTGGTTGATTTGGACCTCTAGGCTTGGTGTTTTCGGCGATCGTGGTGGCCGGCGGCCGTGGTCGAGTCACTGTTGTGATCAGGAGGATCAGTGCTTGAGGTTTGTGAGTTCAATTATCAAATGCCATGTGTAAAGAGGATGAATTGAAATGGAAAGGGTAAGAGGTGATTTTGGCTTGGTTTGGGCCAACCCATGTATTTGGGCTTAGTTCACCTCCCCATGGCCTGATTTTGGGATGAGGAGGTCAGGTGGGTCAGGCTCACATGTGTGGTGAAGTCCACATCCAAACATATTTGGATTAATTTTGGGTTAAGGGTAATCATGGTTAAGGCTAATGACTTTAAGGGAAACTAGAAAGAGCTTCCTCCATTTGCCCAATGTGGTATGGTCACATGTCAAACCTTTCATGGCTTCACATGGGGCTTAAGGATGGCTCCATGGCTCTTATATGGCTTGGGAAAAGTTTGCTTGGTTTCATGGAAATAGGTTTTAGGAATTTTGGTATTTTGGTGTGAAATTTGGATAGTTTGTCATATGGCTTAATTTAGAAAAGTTTGATTGTTGATTTAGAATTTAGGGATGATTTTAATTAGTGAAATGATGAATGGAGTGTCATATGGGCTTTTAAAATGGTTTTAGGGGAATGGATTTTTTTTATGTTTCAAGATGGGCTTTTAAATCAAAAAAAAAAAAATTATAAAGGGCCATGCCAAATAAATGTTGGTTTTAGTTTAAGGATATGTCATGAGTGATTTAAAACAAATTTGGAGTGATTTGGGATTTAATTGGATTGGATTTGGGTTTATTTGGTAAAGGGGCTAAGGTGGGCCTTGGGCTAACTTAGGCTAGGTGACCCACTTTTTATGTTTGCAAATTGTGTTAATAGCAACGACACCAAAAACTTGATCCCGCTTTAATATATATATTTGATTTTATGATGGAATGTATAATGTGGATTCTACGCAAGTATACGTATCGTATCAAGTAATACAGGGCTCTAGTGGAGTCCTGGTTATCGATCCCACAGGGAAGTTTTACTAGATTTGTAACAGCTAAATTTAAAGGTATTTACTTACTAATATAGTATACGAAAATTTAGAATACTTAACTAAAGCTAACTAAAGTAAACTAATGCTTGAAATAAAGTTGATTTAAAGATTTCAGAAAAAGGTATCCTTCTCCTTGTTTTTAGAAAATTAAATGAATGATGAATTCAATTAGATTTTTCTTTATTGTATTATGACAAATAGGAGCATTCCTATTCTTTACCCTTTGGTCCAGGTGCAAAGAACATTGACTAATCCTATGTTTGATTACTGAATCTGCGGCTAGGCTGGGAGGATACCGGTCGCCACTTCGAGCTCCCACGTTCCCCTCACCTGAGGGCTAACATCTACACTTCAGCTCTCAAACAATAGAACCAAATTGAATATTTTAGTCTGTCACACTAAAATGTCCAATTCTACGTCCGATAAATTATATTTCCCTATTTATTTGCATCCTCCTCCTAAGGTTTTTGACTTCCCTGAATATTGGATGTAATCTTTACTATAGTTGATAATTCAACATATTTTAATAAATCAACGGGCCAGATTGAAAAGTAAATTAAGTTTTAAGTAAAAGATTATCACAATTTATTTTAATATATTAGGCACTTCTATTTAATTTCATCAATTCACATAATTTTCATAAACAAGGAGAAAGACTAAGAAAACTACTCAGAATGTATGGGAATTAAACAAAGCATGTATTTCATTTAAAGTCAACAACAATAAACAAAGATACTTATCTCAATTTCCTCCCCAAGCAAACTCCTTGAAGTTCCTTTGACTTTTCCTTCCAGTACAGCACACTTCTAAACTCACTAATTACACTTACTAAAACTGAAAATACACTAAGACTCTCTAAATTGACTCACAGAAGATACAAAATAGACACTGAATAGACACACCAAAGACTAAAATTCGTCCTCTATTTATAGAGGTAGACAAAGGTCCAAGGGGTACTTAAGCACCTCTTCAAAAAGCGTCCAGGTTCAATGTATCTGGCGTTTTGACCAATCTCGCCGTTGGCGAGAAACGACCTCGCCGTCGGCGGGGCTTCTAGAAAGTCTCCAAACCGCGCGATCTCGCCGTTAGCAGGCTCGGTCTCACTGTCGGCGAGGTAGTTATAAATCCTTCAAAAAAATTCTTCTCATGATCTCGCCGTCGGCGGCTTAGTTCATTTTGCATGAATTTCTTCCTTTTTTTGATCCAAATTTGCTCCATTTCATGATTTTTGCTTCTATCACTTTTAAATCTTCATTCCTACAATAAAATAAAAAAATACCTTTCTTTAAAGTGCAATTTCATAAAAAATAGGTATGAATTTCTTAACATATTTTTCTGTGATTAAAATCCCCTAAACTTAATTATTACTTGTCCTCAAGTAATTTTTATACTAAATAAAAAACAATGATTTTTGTAATAAAATTTTTAATTCAAATCAACTATGAATTTAATTTAAATAATATTATAGTAAAGTTGAATAGAAATATTTTTAAGTAATTAAATTAATTTTATAGATATAAGATTATTTAGTTATCAGATCTAAGATTTTTAGCTCTCTATTTATTTCAGGAAAGACTATATTTAAAAGAGTAATTTACTTAAGATATTTAGATGATAGGAAGTTCAAGAAAACACTATTTAGTAAAATACTAATCCATATATATAAGTTTAGAAATATATTTTAGTTTTACCCTTTAGGTTGATTCCATTGAAGCCAATTTTTGATAAGGCATCTCCTCAAGATTCTCCTCACTTATATTTTTCTTTTCTTTTTTTCTTTTTTCTTCTTTTTGGATTAATTTTCAATCCTTCTCTTTTTTTTTTTCAAGTGAGGATTACTGTATCTGGATAGCCTGTTAATAATTTTGAACTTCAACTTTCTCTTCCTAAATTTAAAACTTAAAATATTTCTTGCTTATATGTATTTCATAGCCTTTACTTCATTGAGTTTCAGTCTCTTCTTTTTCATCTAAATACTTAAGAATTTCAATTTTAAAATATAGTTTCCCTTACTTTAAATAGTTTACTATATTCTTATTTCTTTTAACCAAATATCTTATTCTATTAAATAATTGAATTACTAAAAAACATTTTTTTTTAACTTTCTATAATAATTAAATAAAGTAATTCATGTTTATTGAATTAAAAAAATTACTATAGAAAAATCATTTGATAATAATTTTTTAAAAATAGAAATTGAGAACAATTTAATAATTAAATTTGTATTTTTCCTCCCCCAAACTTAAATTTTTCTATCTACTTCTAAATGGTGAAAAGGAAAATATACAATGAATCATACCTTTGAGCTTTAGGTATTTCTTTTCCTTGAAATTTTGCAGGCTTTTTCATTTATTTAAAGAACCTGTACTGTTAGTATTCTTCCATATATATATAGTATTTAAAAGAAAGTGCTGGGATAAGAAATTTTTAATAAGTATAAAACACAACAAATGAAAACTTAATCTATTACTCCAAATACAATCAACTAACCTACTTTAAACAAATTAAAACAATATAAACATATTAAACGTTCATAACTTATAAAAAACTTAAACAACACATTAAATAAAAACTATTCATCCTATCTAAAAGAAAAATTGCAAACTAACTTAACACACATAAAAAAATCTAACATTACAGCATAAGCAAACACACAACACACCAAATCCATAGTCCACAGAAAGTATAGAATAATTACATACAGAACAATAAAGTTTTCGAAAGAACAAATAATCTAAACAACTAAACAAAGTCTCTAATCTTCCGCATCAAAATCTCAAGCTATATCATCTCCCTGATCTCCAGGCTGAGAAGCTGAGCAGGCTGGTACTGTGTGTAGCGGGGGCACTCAGGAAAGACAACATCTAAATCACCACTCCTGTATCGACGTTCAGCCTCATAATATGCAATTTCGTACTCTGAATGCCGCTGGAGATATTCACTATCATAATCATGTCTTCTTTCCAAGCCATCAATCCTGTGGTCCATATGCTCAAATTTTCTTTCCATATTTTCTCCAAATTGTTCAAAACTCTTTCTACTCAGGTTCAGCTCATTCATCGGATCTTGAAGGGTAGGAGTGGTGTACTGAGGGGGTTCATAACTAGTAGAGGGTATATCTCTACTTGAAGAAGGTACATAATCCCTTGTCCCAGATCTCCATCCTTCGTGGGATTCATATTTCTTAATATTAGCCAGAGTAATGGGTTTCATAGGCTCAACCCATTCCTCATCATCTCTTGCCTCTACCCTAGATAATTGGCAGAGTGCATAGATAAGACCAGGATGTCCTAGTCCTCCTCCACTTTCACTTCTTGAGGTAGCTAATATATTCTTATAAATTACATTTCCCACATTAATACTTTTTTGGTTCCGAATACGAAATTCGGAATCGCTTCTATCTCTTGTTACCTCACTATGGTGGTAAGTAGGTAACAAAGTAGAACAAATAAAATAGTACCAGGCTTTTGAAGTTGCATTTAACATAGAAAGAGGAAAATTTACCCTTTCCCGCTGCTTGATCTTCCAGACGCCTTTCCCATCAGTGAGAAAGTCGATCACCTCTTCCAGTGGTCCTTCCATCGTCCCAAAAGTCTCGTACTCACTGGTGTAGGTGTCTCGTACCTCATAATAAGCATTTATTCTTGCAGCGCTGAATTCCACAAAAACTCCTCTAACCTTCACTGGCACATCATCAGTTGAAGTCAAATTAGCATAGAACTCCTTAACTACCTCCACAGCTGCTCTGTATGAAATATAGCAAAAATTCTCCCATCCTCGTTCCTTTATTACTCGCTCCACCTCTCCTCCTAGATTCTTAAAAACTCGATCTTGAATGCATTTTCTTGATTGAATGTTGTGAAAATATCTTGATTGTGCTTTTGCATTCACAAATCGAGTTTCGTCGTAATCCAACCGTTGCTTTTATCATGGAGCCATTTTCGATCTGTGAAATTTGCAAAAATTTTAACTAAACTCCCAAATATTACTAAAAAGGCTTCCAATAACATCTAAAATCCATTTAAATCGATCTCCATGAATTTCTTCCAAGTCTTTTCTTCACATTTCAAATTTTTTTCAAAATTTCCCAATGTAGAAGAAATTCATGGTGAAAATAAAAAATTTTTGCATGGGAGTGAAGCTCTTACCAAGGGAAGATGAAATCCGGTGTCAAAAAGTGTTGAAATTGCCTCAAATCCAAGATCTCACAAGCCCTAGGTCGGTTTTTTCGAAGTTTTGAGGAAGGGAATGATGAATAGTGTCGGTTGACTGGTCAAATATAAGACTTTTCGCGATCTCGCTGTCGGCGAGCTAATTAATTTTACAGAGGCAAAAGTTTCGGGAAAAATCCGCCGTCAGCGAGATCGTTCTCACTGTCAGCGGAGTTTCCTTCGCTGTCGGCGGGATAATTCTCGCCGTCGGTGAGATCCCAAAATTTTAAATTTTTGAAATTTGTCAATCATTTTCAACCTCAATTTACCCTTAATCAATCTTCCGATCACTTAATTTAATAATTAGCATGAAGATTAGATACTTATACTCACAAAATGTTCACACAACACAAACAACATAACTTTATATATGAAATCCATGAGACTTACAAACTTCACACTAACGACTAACAACACACTTAATTTAAATGTCCAAATCCATAATACTCAGCATCGCAATCTAAACCACTATACACTAAATGCTGAGACATAACAAATACATATAATTTCAACAAATCTGAGATGATCAAATTAAAAATAAATCCTAAATCCAAATCTACACACACAAATACAACATAAGATAGAAATCTTTACTACTCCTCAGTGTCTGAACTATCATCCTCTCTGATATTTCCGATGTGATGCAGGTGCACAAATAGATTGTAGAAAGGCCTGAAAGGGAATTCTACAGTAGATTCTTCATCGATCCACCCTTTGTGTCTCAGTAAATGAATAAAACTGGCCTCCAGATGTCCAGTATGATCAAAGTGCTCCTTCATCCTCCAGTCAATGTGATCAAACATAACAAAGATATTATCGATGGAATTCATCACGTTCTGCAACTCTTTCTCCAAACCTTTAATCTTTTTCAGAATGAAATTTGTTTTATCAGTAAGGGGTCTTGCTAAAGGATTGTTCTGTGATGCTCTATCAGAAATAATGGTAATCTCATCATTGTTGTCCAAAGTTGGAAACATATCCGTAGGATCGAGTGGTTTCCATGGTAAAAGTACCTTTTCCCAAGCCTCATAAGAAACTTGGTACTGACTGCATAAAGCAAATATAGTCGATGGGTGTCCAAGTCCATGAACTGACCCATGCACAATTAATCCCAATGCAGATTTTACTATAATTGATCCAACATCGATAAGTAGTCCAATTTGAATGCAGTAATTTAATTTAACGCACTCCTTTGAAACCTTATTTACCCTCATAGTGGGTAATAATTTTGATGAGATAAAGAAATGCCAATTCTTCGAGACAGGGTTAAGAAGTGATGCAGAAAAACTAACATACCCGTCTTCGCGCAACTCCCAATCATCAGGTTCGTTGGTCAGGTATCTATAAATCTCTTTCATATTGTATCTTGAAGGAACAAAGTTTGAATAATGACAGACAGGGGTATTTTCTATAGAAAATAATTCATTTACCATTGAAGGAGTAAATGTTACCCATCTTCCTTTGACGTAGACACTTCCATTGTTGATCGCATGTAGATTAGAGTAAAACTCTTTAACTACAGGAATAACTACAGCAGATGTCGTATATCAAAATACCTCCCAATGCCGCTGTGCGATCATTTCTTTAATTTTTGTGGTGGAATTTTCTACTCCTCTGTTGACAAATCCCCTTTTTTTAATAAGTCACTTCTTCATCAAGACTTTGTTGAAAATACGCTGCGCCTCCGAACTGACAAATTTTCTTCGGTTGAAAACTCCAGTTTTTGTGGTTTCTAAGAGTTTGGTGGCCATTTTGGATTGAAAGGAATGGTCTCTAGTCGTTTCTTAGGAAGAAAACAGTGTAAAAATGAATGTGGGATGGTTTTCTACAAAGAAATGGCTTTAGAACTGTCCAAAACCGCACCTAAAACTTAAAAGAACCATTTTTAAACTGCCTCGCCGTCGGCGGGAAGTTTCTCGCTGTCAGCAGGCTGGTTATAAAACTGATTTTAAAATATGGCACGCGATCTCGCTGTCAGCGGGCAGTTTCTCACCGTCGTCGAGCTCGTTAGTGAACTGAAATGTAATTATGCGCTATTCTCGCCGTCGGCGAGAATCGACCTCGCCTTCGGCGAGATTTCGTAAAATTGCCCAATTTCGCTCTGGTCCGAATATTTTCTTATCTCATCATATAGGTTCAAATTTGTGATAATTCTAATTAAAAAATTGAGTAGTAAGATTTGTTTTAATAATACAGACTCACTAATTTGTATATAATTAAAAATAAAAGACTACTATGGGTTGCCTCCCATAAAGCGCTTGGTTTAAAGTCGTCAGCCCGACCTAATTTAGATTAGTAATCAGGTCGACTAAGCATTAAAACCTCTTTAAAATTTGGTCTTCTACCTTCGAAATATGGTTTTAATCTATGTCCGTTTATCTTAAATCTATGTCCCGTTTTTGGATCTTCAATTTCTATAGTTCCATTTGAAAATATTTGAGTTATGGTGAAAGGTCCTAACCATCGAGATTTCAATTTCCCGGAAATAATTTCAATCTAGTATTATATAAAGCAAAACTTCTTGTCCCGGTTCAAAATTTCTCCGATTAATCTTCTTATCATGCCATAATTTCATTCTTTCTTTATAAATCCTATCATTATCATATGATTCATTCCTTAATTCTTCTAATTCATTTAATTGTAACAATCTCTTCTCACCAGCTTCTTTCATATTATAATTAAATTCTTTAATTGCCTAATATGCTTTATGTTCTAATTCAACTGGTAAGTGACAAGTTTTTCCATATATAAGCCTATAAGGAGTCATTCCAATCAGAGTTTTATAAGCAGTCATGTATGCCCATAATGTGGTGTCTAGTCTTATAGACCAGTCCAATCTATTAGGGTTTACAGACTTTTCTAAAATATGCTTAATCTCTCGATTAGAAACTTCAACTAATCGACTAGTTTGTGGATGATAAGCAGTTGATATCTTATGAATAATATTATATTTTTCTACTAGTTTGTGAATATATTTATTTCTAAAATGAGTTCCTCCATCAGTGATAATCACTCTCGGCATTCCAAATCTAGTAAAAATATTTTTCATTAAAAGTTTTGAAACACTTTAGCATCACACCTAGGTAAAGCTTGTGCTTCAATCCATTTAGAAACATAATCAACAACTACTATTATATATGAGTTTCCAAATGAAGGAATAAAAGGTCCCATGAAATCTAATCCCCAAACATAAAAAATTTCAACTTCTAATATAAAATTTAGAGGCATTTCATTTCTTCTAGATATATTTCCTATTCTTTGGCATTTATTGCAGGTTTTTATATATCTGTATACATCTCTAAATAGAGTAGGCTAGTAGTATCCAGATTGTAGAATTTTATACGCAGTTTTATCAGTCCCAAAATGTCCTCCAAAATCAGAATCATGACATTTTTGAATAATTGGTTCAGTTTCTTCATAAGGCACTCATCTTCAAATAATTAAATCCTTACATTGCTTATATAAGTATGGTTCATCCCAAAAGTATGTTTTAGTATCATGAATGAATTTTTTTTGTTGTTGCAATGTTAACATAGGTGGTAAAATGTCACTTACAATATAATTTACTATATCAACGATACCAAGGTATTTTCCACTCATTTATATTATAAAGTTGTTCATCGAGAAAACCGTCTATAATTTCATTATCGTATCGGATAATTCATGATATTCTAATCTTGATAAATGATCAGCAATTTGATTATCAGTTCCCTTTTTGTTAACGATCTCAAAATCAAATTCTTGCATTAATAACATCTATCTGATTAATCTTGGTTTAGAATCTTTCTTTTGCATTAAATACTTAATAGCAGAGTGATCAGTATGCACAATACATTTAGTTCCTATTAGATAATGCCAAAATTTATTAAAAGCATATACAACTCGCTAATAATTCTCTTTCGAGAATCGTATAATTTATTTCAGCATCATTTAGAGTTTTGCTAGCATAATATATAACTTTGAAAATCTTATCATATCTTTGCCCAAGAACGGCTCCTATAACATAATCACTAGCATCACACATAAGTTCAAATGGTTTCTCCCAATTAGGTGAAACTATTACAGGTGCTGTAATTAATTTTTTTTTTAATAATTCAAAAGCATTCAGGCATTCAGTTATAAATTCAAATTTCTTGTCCTTTTCAAGAAGTTGTCATAGAGGTTTAGTAATTTTTGAAAAATCTTTTATATAACGTCTGTAGAATCCAAGCATGTCCAAGAAAACTTCTTACCCCTTTCACCGTAGTTGGAGGTGGTAATTTAGCTATAACTTGAATTTTTGCAGGGTCTACTTCCATGCCTTTTTCCGAAATTTTATGCCCTAATACAATGCCGTCTGCAACCATAAATTGACATTTCTCCCAATTAAGAACTAAATTAGTTTTCTCACATACATAAAATACTTTTTCAAGATGATTTAGGCATGTGTCAAATGATGTTCCAAATACAGAGAAATCATCCATAAATACTTCTATTCCATTATTAATTAATTTACTAAATATAGACATCATACATCTCTGGAATGTTGCAGGTGCATTACATAATCCAAAAGGCATCCTTCGAAAAGCGAAAGTTCCATAAGGACTAGTAAATGTAGTTTTCTCTTGATCCTCAGGAGCAATTTGTATTTGATGATAACCGGTATATCCATCTAAGAAACAAAAATATTTATGTATGGCTAATCTATCTAACATCTGGTCTAGAAATGGTAAAGGGAAGTGATCTTTCCTGGTGGCTGCGTTTAATTTTCTATAATCAATACATATTCGCCATCCAGTAACTTGTCTTATAGGGATAAGATCATTATTTTCATTAGCTTTTACGGTCACTCCTCCTTTCTTAGGCACACAGTGAATTGGGCTTACCCAAGCACTGTCAGAAATATGATATATAATACCATTATCTAACCATTTTAAAATTTCTTTCTTGACTGCTTCTTTCATTATCGGGTTTAATCTCCTTTGGGGATCTATTTTAGGCTTTTGTTCATTATCTAAAATAATTCTGTGCATACAGATTGAAGGACTAATTCCTTTAATATCTGCTAAAGTCCAACAAAAAATTTTTTATATTTTTTAAGGTATCTAAAAGTTTTTGTTCTTGAGATTCATTTAATTCAGATGAAATAATAGCTGGTAGAGTTGAAGAATTACCTAAGCAAGCATATTTCAAATGATTAGGTAACATTTTTAACTCAATTTCAGGAGGTTTAATAATCGATGGAACTATATTTTTTTCAGTGTTTTCTGTATTATCCAAAAATTAAAATTTCTCTTGAATATAATCTAGTTCGTCATTTATATCGGCTTTTTCAATTAATTCAGTATTTTCTTTTTCTAATTTTTCTTCATAATATTCCTTAAAATGTTCTTTTTGTAAATGATCAAGTACTTCCATTCGAAAACACTCATCCTCTTTTTCTAGCGCAGGATATTTCATTGATTTAGCAATATTAAAAGTTACTTTTTTGTCATTTACTCTCATAGTTAATTCTCCTTTCTGAACATCAATCATAGCTTTACCAGTGGCTAAAAATGGTCTTCCTAAGATGATAGGAATTTATTTATCTTCTTCCATATCTAAAACAATAAAATCTACAGGGAAGATAAATTTATCCACTTTTACTAAAACATCTTCAATAACTCCCTTAGGATATGTAACGTAACGATCGCCTAACCGAAGAGTTACCGAAGTAGGTAAAATTTCTCCCAATCCTAATCTCTTAAAAATTGATAGAGGCATTAGATTGATGCTTGCTCCTAAGTCACACAAAGCTTTTCCATAGAATTTTTCTAGCGCAGAGGTATAGTGAAACTACCGAGATCTTTTAATTTTTCAGAAGCTTTTTCGAATAATAGCACTACACTCTTCACTAAGTGCAACCGTTTCATTATCGGTAAATTTTCTTTTTTTATTTAGAATATCTTTCATGAATTTTACATAGTTTGGCATCTGTTCTAAAGCTTCTACGAAAGGAATATTTATTGTTAATTTCTTCAGAATTTCAAGGAATTTAGCAAACAGTTTATCTTTTTTATGTTGATTTAGTCGTTGAGGAAATGGTGGTGGAGGTTTTTCAACAGAAATTTTCATTGGTCTTAAAGGATTTTCTAAGTTTGGATCTTGTTGGTTCTTTTCCTTTTCGATTTCCACTTCCTCTTTTTGACTTTCTAGTTCTTTCTGAATTCAAGGTTTTAATTCTTTTCCACTTCGTAATTATATCACTTTAATTTGTTCATTTCCTTTGTCTTTGGGATTTATTTCCACATTGCTAGGAAATGTTCCAGGTATTCTATTATTAAGCGCGGTAGCGATATGTCCAAGTTGAGTTTCAATATTTTTAATAGCTGTTCCTTGATTTTGTAATTGGTTTCCTTGTATTTGTAATTGATTTCCTTGATTTTGTAATTGATTTCCTTGATTTTATAAATGTTGACTCATATTTAATATTAATTCTTCTATAGATAATTTTTTATCTTTAAATTGAGGGTTATTATTATTAAATCCAGGTGGATAACTAGGTTTATAATTAGAATTTCCTTGGTTAGAGGGATTTCCTAATGGTTGTGTTATGTTGTTCATCCATGGTTGATTTGTTGTATTATTATTCCAATTAAAATTATGATGATTTTTCCATCCAGGATTATAATAATTTGCATAAGGATTATTGGGTCTATTATTAATAGCATTAATAGTTTCATAATGAAATTGAGATTCTATAAGTTGTCCAGATGAGTTTTCTTCTAATATAGTTGGAGAGTAATATATTCCAAAATGATCTAATTTTTTAGATATAGCAGCTATCTGCGAAGCTAACATAAATATTGCATCATTTTCATGAATACTGGCTATCTTTTTCGGATTCATTCTATCAGCAGGCTATTGAAAATTATTGGTAGCCATTTCTTTGATTAGTGCATAGGCTTCATAAAATGGTTTTGACATGAATGATCCTCCAGCAGCAGCATCGATGATTGATCTAAGAGATCCTACTAATCCATTATAGAAAGTTTGAATAATTAACCAATCTGGTAACGCATGATGTGGGCATTTCCTAAGAAGTTCTTTAAATCTCTCCCAAGCTTCATATATTGACTCTCCATCAAACTCGACTAAAAGAAGTTATATCATTTCTAAGCTTAGCAGTTTTAGATGGTGGAAAATATTTGGATAGAAATTTTTGTGATAATTCTCCCCAAGTTTTAATAAATCCAGAGTGCTAACGAATTTAACCACATTTTAGCCTTATCTCTTAAAGAAAAAGGAAAAAGTCTAAGTCTAATAAGCATCGTTAGATACTCCTTCATATTTGAAAGTAGCACATAGTTCTAAAAAACTAGCAAGATGTAAATTAGGATCTTTAGTAGGTGAACCACTAAATTGATTGTTTTGTACCATTTGAATAATTGCAGGTTTCAGTTCAAATGAGTTAGCAGCTACATCAGGGTTTTGAATTGTTAAATGAATTTCATCTAATGTAGGGTTGGCATAATCTCTTAATGGTCTCTGTTGGTTGATATTTTCTTTTTCAGGAATATTCGCCATTTGTGTTAAATTTATAATTTCTCTTTTTTGTTTTCTAATTCTTTTAACTGTACGCTCTAATTCTGAATCGTAAGGTATTAAGTTTTAGTTTCCAAATTTACGCATACAATTTTGCAAAAAATCTGTTACTCTAGTAAATAATTTCTTTACTCTCCCCGGCAACGGCGCCAAAAACTTGACCCACTTTTATGTTTGCAAATTGTGTTAATAGAAACGGCACCAAAAACTTGATCCCGCTTTAATATATATATTTGATTTTATGATGGAATGTATAATGTGGATTCTACGCAAGTATACGTATCATATCAAGTAATACAGGGCTCTAGTGGAGTCTTGGTTATCGATCCCACAGGGAAGTTTTTAACAGATTTGTTATCAGCTAAATTTAAAACAATTACTTACTAATATAGTAATCAGAATTTTAAAGTAACTAAAGCAAACTAAAGTAAACTAATGCTTGAAATAAAGTTGATTTAAAGATTTCAGAAAAAGGTATCCTTCTCCTTGTTTTTAGAAAATTAAGTGAATGATGAATTCAAATAGATTTTTTTTATTGTATTGTGACAAATAGGAGGATTCGTATTCTTTACCCTTTGGTCCAGGTGCAAAGAACATTGACTAATCCTATGTTTAATTACTGAATCTGTGGCTAGGCTGGGAGGATACTGGTCGCCACTTCGTAGCTCCCACGTTCCCCTCACCCGAGGGCTAACATCTACACTTCAGCTCTCAAACAATAGGACCAAATTGAATATTTTAGTCTGTCACACTAAAATGTCCAATTCTATGTCCGATAAATTATATTTCCCTATTTATTTGCATCCTCCTCCCAAGGCTTTTGACTTCCCTGAATATTGGATGTAATCTTTACTATAGTTGATAATTCAACATATTTTAACAAATCAACGGGCCAGATTGAAAAGTAAATTAAGTTTTAAGTAAAAGATTATCACAATTTATTTTAATATATTAGGCACTTCTAATTAATTTCATCAATTCACATAATTTTCATAAATAAGGAGAAAGACTAAGAAAACTACTCAGAATGCATGGGAATTAAACAAAGCATGGATTTCATTTAAAGTTAACAACAATAAACAAAGATACTTATCTCAATTTCCTCTCCAAGCAGACTCCTTGAAGTTCCTTTGACTTTTCCTTCCAAGATACAGACACTTCTAAACTCACTAATTACACTTACTAAAACTGAAAATACACTAAGACTCTCTAAATTGACTCACAGAAGATACAAAATAGACACTGAATAGACACACCAAAGACTAAAATTCGTCCTCTATTTATAGAGGTAGACAAAGGTCCAAGGGGTACTTAAGCACCTCTTCAAAAAGCGTCCAGGTTCAATGTAGAAACGACCTCACCGTCGGCGGGGCTTCTAGAAGGTCTCCAAACCGCACGATCTCGCCGTCAGCGGGCTCGGTCTCACTGTCAGCGAGGTAGTTATAAATCCTTCAAAAAAATTCTCCTCATGATCTCACCGTCGGCGGGCTCGATCTCGCCGTGGGCGGCTTAGCTCATTTTGCATGAATTTATTCCTTTTTTTGATCCAAATTTGCTCCATTTCATGCTTTTTTCTTCTATCACTTATAAATCTTCATTCCTGCAATAAAATAAAGAAAATACCTTTCTTTAAAGTGCAATTTCATAAAAAATAAATATGAATTTCTTAACATATTTTTCTGTGATCACTAGGGTTGGGCTAATGTTGAAATTGATGTAAAATTGATGTTGAGAAATGTTTATAGGTGTGTTACAAAGAGTTTTCAACTTTGGTTGGGGTTCAATTTTGGGATTTAGGCTAAGTTAGGGTTAAGCTTGGGTTTAGGCTAAATTGGGGATTTTGTGTTTGGGTTGAATTTGAGTGGGGTTTGGGTTCAAGTTTTGGGAAAATTATGTTAGTTTTTTGTTTATGGAGATGTTAGGGAAGGTTTAGAAAAGATTTGGGGTAAATTGGAGTTGAATTGGGTTGGTTTGGGCTAAGTTTGGGTTATGGGTCAAAATTGGGCTTTAAGCTTAAAAATGAATTTGAATTCAAATGTCAATCAAATTGGGCTTGGATTTGGTCTAGATTGATATTGGGGATATTTAATTGAAGTTTAGAATTGAATTGGACAAAAATTGAGGTCAATTGGAGTGATTTGGTTTGACATTGGGTTCGTTTGGGTTAAAATGGGTTAAATTGGGGGTTTTGGTAAAAGTGGGGTAAATTGGAAAAACTGGCCCATGATGTAGTTGAACAAAATGAAATTGGGAATATTTGAGATTATCTGGAATTTTTTGGGAATTTTCTGAATTTTTGGATTTTTGGGTCAAGAGGGGCATTTTGGTAATTTGGAGGGTATTGGGGGTATTTTTGGAAATTTTGGTATTTTTTGCTGTAAATGATCAATTTGATTGGTGGGGAAATGTTCAAGGTTAATTTTGGAAAAGTTTTGGGTGATTTGGAAATTTTGGTGGTTTTGGGTAGTTTCAAGGGCTTTTAGTAGGTTTGGTTGGTCCGGGGCCCTGGGGGTCAAAAATTAAAATTTTGAAAAAATGAAAATTGATCAAATTTGAGTATAATGGAATCAATTTGGTTGAGCTATGAAGCCATATTAAGCCCATAGGAGCCATGGGATGACTTATTTGAAGCATTCACTATGTTGTTCCTAACCCTATTAGCCAAGGGCTTAGGGGTTAAGGTCCATCCATATGAATTATCTACACGAGTCAGGAAGTCAAGCTAGGCATGAATAGTTTTAGGATTTGGAATGTGTGTAAAAGTGTAATGTGTGCAGGTGAAACCTCACCAGACCAGGCCACACAGGGTGATCCTAAGGCCAAAGGTCCTATAGGGAACTCATCCTTTAAACCTCCACATTTGATTTCAACCCTCTAGGTGATTAGGGGTTTACAATCAAGCTTGTGGGGTTTGCAAGGAGTTAAGAAGTGGTTGAGTTTCTAAAGGAGTAGGTTCCATCTCTAGTCCTCTAGGATAGTCAAAGGAAAAGCCTAAGGCTAGATCCTAAGTACTAAAGAGGGAAAGAGAGGACCTCATCAAAAATGAGGCCAATAGACATTAAATTTAATCTCTTGATCATTAACTCTCATGGTTAATTCTCCTCTTTGCACATCAATCATAGCACGTCCGGTCGCTAGAAACCCTAAAATAATAGGTATTTCTTTATCTTCTTCCATATTAAGTACAATGAAATCTACAGGGAAGATAAATTTATCAACTTTAACTAGAACATCCTCTATAACTCCTTTAGGATAAGTGATAGATCTATCAGCTAACTGAAGGGTTACAGTGGTGGGAGTAATCTCTCCTAAATTCAACCTTCGAAAAATAGAAAATGGCATGAGATTAATACTTGCTCCTAAATCGCATAAAGCTTTTCCACAAAACCTTTCTCCAAAAGCACAAGGTATAGTAAAACTTCCAGGATCTTTAAGTTTTTGAGGTAATTTCTTTTGAATTATTGCACTACATTCTTCACTTAACGCAATAGTTTCAAAAGCTTCAAATCTTCATTTCTTACTTAAAATATCCTTCATAAATTTTGCATAAGTTGGCATCTGTTCCAAAGCTTCAGCAAAATGTATGTTTATAGTAAGTTTCTTAAAAACTTCAAAGAACTTAGAAAATTGATGATCAAGCTTCTGCTGTATAAGTCTTTGAGGAAAAGGAGGTGGTGGTTTTTCAACTTCCATATTAATAGAAATATCAGTTTGATCTTTATTAGGAGAAGAAGTTTCTTTAGATTTTTCAATCTCTTCAACCTCAATCTCATTTTCAATTTCATTCTGCATTCTCTCTTTTTATTCCTTTCCACTTCTAAGTTGTACAGCTTTAACATGTTCATGTTCTTTTCCAGTTTCTTTTGGATTGATTTCAACATTACTAGGAAGTGTTCCTGGGGGTCTATAATTAATTAAATTAGCGATTTGTCTCATTTGATTCTCAATATTACGAATAGCTGTGTTTTAATTTTGTAATTGATTACTTAGTTGTAAAATTAATTCTTCTATAGATAACTTTTTCTGTTGATTGTTAAATCCAGGTGGTTTATAGTTTGAATTAACTTGATTATTCCAATTTCCAGTGGGATGAGATTGATTGTTACCCCATTGTTGTGAATTATTCCAGTTAAAATTAGGATGATTTTTCCATCCAGGATTATAATAATTTGAATAAGGATTATTTTTACTAGCAATAGCTTGTAAAGTTTCAATAGTTTGAGAATCTTCAATATTAGCAGAGTTATTATGTGATATAATAGTAAAACTATCTAATTTCTTAGACATTGCTGCTACTTGTGAAGCTAAAATAGAAAAGGCTTCATTATCATGAATACTTGCCATTCTTTTAGGATTAATCCTTTCAGAAGGCCATTGAAAATTATTGTTAGCCATTTCTTCAATTAATGTGTAAGCTTCTTTAAATGATTTAGACATTAAAGAACCTCCAAGCAACGACGATCAATAATTGATTTTAAAGATCCAATTAATCCATTATAAAATGTTTGAATAATTAACCAATCAGGTAAAGCATGATGAGGAAATTTTCTTAATAGTTCTTTAAATCTTTCCTAAGTTCCATAAATTGTCACCCAGTCAAATTGACTAAATGAAGTAATATCATTTCTTAATTTAGTAGTTTTAGAAGGAGGAAAATATTTAGCATGGAATTTTTGTGCCATTTCAGCCCATGTTTTAATAGAACCTGTTGCTAATGAGTTCAACCACATCTTTGCTTTATCTCTTAAAGAAAAAGGAAAGAGTATAAGCCTAATAACATCATCAGAAACATTGTTATATTTAAAGGTAGCACAAAGTTTTAAAAAACTAGCAAGGTGTAAATTTGGATCCTCATTTGGTGTTCCACTAAATTGATTGTTTTGAACCATTTAAATAATAGACGGTTTAAGCTCAAAAGAATTAACATCTACAGTGGGTATTTGAATACTACTATGAAGTTCATCAACTGTAGGGTTAGCATAATCCCTTAATGGTTTATAAACATTTTGATCATTAATTTCAATTGGATTTTGCAAATTGTTATGTAATTAGTCATTTCTTGAAATTTTTGAATTTGTTTTCCTTTTTTAATTCTTCTAACAGTTCTTTCTAATTCAGAATCTAAAGGTAATAATCCTTCAGATCCAGAACTACGCATAAAAAGTCAATTAACAAGAATTAAAATAAGTATTATTATTATATATATGTTTTTTTTTGTTTTTTTTTATAATAAAGAAAAATGAATAAAATAAAAATGCTTAAAATCTAAAAGTTTGCCTCTGCTCTCCCCGACAACGACGCCAAAAACTTGACCCGATATAAATATATGCGTACTAAAATCTTCTTCTCCGGCAACGGTGCCAAAAACTTGACCCGAAGTCCTCTGAAGATCAACGTACTAATTAATGCTTTGAAAAATATATGTTATAAATAATAATAGCGGCTAGTGTTTGTAAATATAATTTTATGGAAAATATTTTACACACTAGGGGTTCTACGCAAGTATACGTATCGTTTCAAGTAATATAGGGCTTTGAAACGAAGACCCCAGTATCGTTCCCATGAGGAGAAAGTTATAGATCTTTAAATATTTTTATTTTAAAGTATTTCTTTTATAATTAAAAATAAAATATCTTTAATTTACTTGATGCAATAATAAAGCAGAAATAAAATAATTGATGTAAATAGCAATTAGAAAGCAACTTTCTCCCTTTCAATTAATCCAAGATTTTCTAAGATAATGATAATATTCGTGGAGAATATAAATTTATGGTATTGTGCCAAATAGAAGCATTCATATTCTTTACCCTTTGATCCAGGTGCAAAGAATATTGGCTAGCCTATAGATCAGGTCCGGATGTATTGTTAGTAGAATGGGTTAATCTAGGCTCACACTACTAGATGTCCATGGGTGGTTATGGTCGGCCCTACTAGTGATCCTTTCCTTTTCTATAAACCAAATCATAAGATTTTAGTCTGTCACTCTAAAAACTTATCAATTCTATGCCCAATATATATCATCTTCCTATTCATTTGCACTTCACCTTGAATAACCCGCACAAGGCCTTCGACTACCCAAGGATTCATGTGATATCTAAATGTTAAGAATTCATCTCCTTCTAGGTCTCAAAACTCTTCAACAAGTTTTAACAATTTAAATGACCAATTTACATAGTAAATTAAGAACTGGTATTAATATCATCACAATGTTTTGAAAATATATGATTTTTAATTCTCCGACGAATTTTGTATTATCTTATTTATCTTTTCATAATTGAAAGGAGAATGTAAAATAACTACTCAGAACACATTGAAATTAAATAACAAAACATAATAAATAAACTTTGAATCAAAATAAAAATACTTATCTTAGATGTTTCTGCTACTGAACTTCTGATTCCTACTGACTCCACAACGTAATGAACTACAGATGCAACAACTCTTTCAAACTCTAAATACAAACTCTAAAATAGACTCACTAATTTATGAAGGAAAGTAAAAAGGTGACCCTAATATGATCTCTCTAATTCTCTCTCTAAGTTGGACTCTAGATAGGGGGGTAGATGGGGCGTTCAAGGGTTGCCTCAAGGCACCTCTTCAAAATGTGTCCACATTCAATGAATCTTCTAGAAGGTGTGTCTGGCGCCTAGGCGCCGGACACCGCGTCTAGTTTTTCGCACCTCTTCACTTCGGATCACACCTCTTCGCGATTAAAACTGTTTTGAAACGTCCAAATACATTGTATCACATGTCCTATAAACCAGGAACAACTGCCTGTCTTCTAGAAGGTCCGATAACCGCTCACACCGTTAAAATAACCGCACAAAAGTCGTCAAAAACTTAACAGTTTTCTGTATCGAGCTGGCACTTAGGCGCCGGACTCTGGCGCCTAGGAGTCAGGCCAGTAATTTCGACAATTTTGCATTTTGGCTCTATTTTTGCTCCTTTTTGCTCCTTTTTGCTCCTTTTTCATATTTTTCTTTTTCTTGAACATTTTTGTATCACCTACATCCAAAAACACAAAAATACCTTTCATTAAAGCATAATATCCTTAAAATTTAATAAAAATCAAGGCATAAAAATAGGTATTTTTTTCTTGGATCAAAATCTCCCAAACTTAAACGTTACTTGTCCTCAAGTAACCCTTTTTTACTATATAAAATTAATAACATTGGGAATAAAAAGGTAAATATTTAAGACTTCTTATGATTTTTGATTTTATAAAGGCTTTAGTAAATCATTAACCAAATTTCACTAACTAAGTTTAATTTTAAGAATTTAAAGAATATTCTAACTACCAAATCATAAGACTTCAAAAATTTTACATTCACTTCGAAAATAATTATAGTTTATTATATTAAGATCACATAAATTATTCACAAGAAAAAAGATCTTCATAAAATTCTTTTCTAATAAAAATACATGTATAAAAATTAAGTAATATATGTAATCAGTTTTCTTTTTATAAGTTAATTCAAGTGAAGCCAATTTTTGATTAGACATTTCCTCAAGCTTCTCCTCTCTTTTTCTCTTTTTTTTCCCTTGTTTTGTTTTTTTTTTTTAAAGAGAGGATTACTGTATCTGGATGGCCTATTAATGGTTTTGAACTTCACCATCCTTAACTTATATTTTCAAACTTATACAATTATAACATAAATAGATTTCAAAAAGAATTTCAATCTATTCTTTTTCGAGTTATAATTTTTGATTTCTTAATACTTCTAAATTCAATTATCTCTACTATGAATAGAAAAATTTCTTAATCTTATTCGTCTTTAAGTTGAACAATTCTATTCTTAAAATCAATTAAAGTTATTAAATTTTTTTTATTAAGTCCACTAAATTATTTATAATTTCAAAAATTTAAGTGATCTTAAATAGATTCTTCATTCCTTATGTTATGTTAAAAACTTTTATTTTAAGAAAATATTAGTTCTTAAAGGATAAATAAAATTTAAATTTGAATGTATTTTCCCTTTCCCCCGAACTTAAGTTTTGGTCTATCATGAAATTTTTTTTTTAAAAAGTATGAGAGAAAGAAAAACATAATTTTAAAAAGGAATTTTTATAAGTATGTAAAAAAAACATTCTAGAAAGAAAAATTTACTTCTACACATGCTTTTATGAATAATACTGAAATAATGAAGCAGGTATAAAAGTAAGCAGGCTCATTAGTAATTAAATTAAATGACTATACTACTTATAATAACAGAAATAGAACAACAATACTAACTACTAAACAGTAGGTTGAAACAGAAATAAACATAAATTTATCCAAATTTCAATCTTAAACACAATACATTAAAAATACTCTAACAACAGTCTCAACACCCAACAATCCACACAAAGTACATAAACAAATCTAAACTAGCAAACAATAAACAACAATCAATACTAGCAAACAAACTAATCTAACAACAGACTTAGCACAACTCAGAGATAAATCAGGCCATTAATCACTGTCTATAGCCTCATCATCTTCATCATCACCAAAACAAAACTCAACATCCTTAGGATCAACATATGGTGAGAAACTAGGAAAGGTAGGAAACTGAACATCATGCTCTCCCTTCAGGAATCTAAGGAGAGCTTCATCATACTCAGCATCGTAACTACTCTTCCTCTGGGTATACTCAGATAAATGATCAATTTTCTTATCAATAGAATCAACTCTACAGTGATTTTAAAATAACTCATGCTGCTGCTCTATAAACTGATCATGCATCGATTCCCAAAAACTAGATGGTGGCTCAGCAGTAGAAGTAGAAGGTCTGGAAGTGGAAGGTCTACCTGAAGTGTGTGCATAAGTAGAAGGAGCGGTCGATCTCTTCCCTCGAAGACGATCATATATACTAACACTCTCCTGCCAAATTGGCTTGGTAGACTTCAGCTTCTCCTCAGAAATATCAGGAGTGACTCCATTGCTAACACATAAAGAATAGATCAAAGATGGGAATCCCGGTCCCACGAAGTACTCGGATCTAGCGAGTAGACTCCACAGAATCATAAATAATACTGCCGACATCTATCAGCTTCCTCTCCTAAATGCAATAGTTCAAGATAGCTCTTTCTCTGGTAACTTCACTAAGGTGGTTGGAAGGTAGAAGTCTAGCAGAAATAAAATAATACCAAGCCTTTGAAACACCATTTAGCTTAGAAGATTTAAATTTTACCCGTTTTTCATTCCAGATCTTTCAGGCTCCAGTGCCGTCAGTCAAATAAGCAATAATCATCTCAAGATCTCCCTCAGATGGAGATAATCCAGAATAGTGGCACTCGATGGTAGGTGGCAGTCCATAAAACACATTAATCCTCTCCGGAATAATCCTACTCCAACACCTCTGACGAAGACTTTGTAGTCTTCCACATCTAAAAAGTTAGCATGAAATTCGCGAACGACTGGAATAACAACAAAAACAGTGAAATAACAGAATCATTGCCAGTTGTGCGCAACGATTGTGTTCTCGATCATTTCACCCAGATTGTAAAAGCTTCACTCCGAGATAAACTTTCTCGACGTCGCAAATTCGAGATATCAAAAATGCGCTGCCGCAGTCGCAAACTTGCTACTGTCAAAATTTTCTTGTCCCTTCCCTCGCTTAGATTTCGGTGCCATCTAAACGTGAAAGAAAAAAAGAACAGATTTAAGAATCAAATATTTAAACTATTTTTAAGTTTAAGAAACTTAAAATAAGTTTAAAAATCCAAATAGAATACCTAAAAATCGAAATTTTTCTCAAAATTTAGGTTTTTAGCAAAACATAGGAAAAACTATGGTGAAAATAGAAAATAAATGGATTAGAGTGTAGATCTGACCTCGAGACGAAGAAATCAAGTGATTTCGCGCCCAAATACTTGATGTTTTGACCTCAAAATGGATCTAAGAGGTGTATTTTCGTGAAAATGGGGAAGGAGATGAAGCTTAGGCGTCATACATGGCTAATGGGGTTTATATGGTGTTTTTCGGGTAAGCAGGCCGAACTGGCACTTAGGCGCCGAATTATGGCGCCTAGGCGCCAGACTCTCCTTTCACAAAAATCACTCTAAAAGTTTTATTTTCCACCAAAATTCATAAATTCAACTTCCAATTACTCATATTAGAGTAGGGCTTCAGTTTCTAACTTCCAAAACATTTTCCAAAAAATTTTTAAAATTAAATATTAAATCCACCAATCAAACACAAGGTTTAAATTAAACTTCTCTAATTTCCATTCATAATCTTCAATATTAGCTCAATACACTTCAGATAAGTATAATATAATGTTTCAAGTCCTAACACACAATCAAACAACACAATTTGAAAACAAATACAACACACATTGAACATGAAAGCAAATACAAAAACAAACACAATCGAATCACTAAATCGATACAACGACTCACTAGATAAATCATGATCTCACCAAATCACTATCTAATTTCCATTATCTTCACAATGAAGATTGCTTGGCCTACTGGGGAAGAATACTAACACTCTTGGAAAATCCGTAGCCGTTTTCTCGTCGATCCAATTGTTCTTCGCATACATCTCCACTTGAGAATCTTGATAAGCCGCTAGATGATCAAATTGGAGTTTCACTTGCCATTCCAGATGTTCAATCTGATGATACATCTCATGGTGGTGATCTCCAATACTCTTGAAATCCACTTCAAATTTATCAAGACGACAAGAAATTTTCTCCAAACTTACAGCGATGAAACCATTGAAGTAGGGTTGAGGATCTTTTGGACCTTTATCTCTAGCCTCTTCCCCATGATTTCTCCTCTCCATTTCTTCCAAAATCCTCTCTAATTTCTCAAGAATGGAGTGTATGAGTCGAAATAATGATTGCATAGGGATTGGGGATGAAGATGGGTTAATTTAAACGTGAAAATCGTGTGAAAAAATGAAAATTTTTTGTTTTTACACGACCCAGTAACCGTGGCTCTTAGGCGCAAATCTGGCGCCTAGGCGCCGGACCCATCGACACACAGCTTATTCTGGCGCTTAGGCGCCGAATTCTGGCGCCTAGGCACCGGAACCATGTTCGACTCCGTTTCGCCTAACGTCAAATTTCAAGGTTTCGTTCTCCAAAAATAGGTAAATTATAATGGTAAGATCAGAACAATCTCAATAACACAATTATATATAATTTCAATGAAGGTTAACTTGATCTCCTTTTTACTCACATATGAAATGGAGTGATCCAAAGTCCAAACTTTATATACTTCAAGATAATTTTTAATTTTCTGAAGTTATATAAAATTAGTCAAGACCGAGGCATAACCATACATTAAAAATGTAAAAACACACTAAAAATAAAATCTATGGGGTGCCTCCCATTAAGCGCTTGGTTTAACGTCGTCAGCTCGACCTAAGTAATTGTTTAATCAGGTTGACTTAATTCATAAGCATCTTTATAAATCTTTTTAATGTCTCCCAAATAAGGCTTTAATCTTAATCCATTAACTTTAAAAGTTTTTCCTGCTTTGGGGTCTTTAATATCCACAGCTCCATATTGGTATACTTTTTCAAATATATATGGTCCTATCTATTTTGATCTCAATTTTCCAGAAAAAAGTCTTAAACGAGTATTAAATAGTAATACTTCTTGTCCAGGCTCAAATATTTTTCCTGAAATCTTTTTATCATGTAATGCCTTCATTTTGTCTTTATAAATTTTTTCATTGTCATATGATTCATTTCTTATTTCATCCATCTCATTTAATTGAAATAATCATTTTTTCCCTGCATTATTCAAATCAGATTAAACTCCTTTATCGCCCAATAAGCTTTATGTTCAAGTTCAACAGGTAAGTGACAGTGTTTTCCAAAAATTAACCGGTAAGGTGACATTTTGATTGGTGTCTTATAAGCTGTTCTATAAGCCCATAATGCAGAATCAAGTCTATCAACCCAATCAGTTCTTTTAGGATTAACAGTCTTCTCTAAAATTCTTTTAATTTCTCTGTTTGATACTTCAGTCATTCCACTTGTTTGTGGGTGATATGCAGTTGCAATTTTATGTTTGATTCCAAATTTTTGCAGTAATGATTGAATTCTTATATTTCTAAAATGACTTCCACCATCTGTGATAATTACCTTAGGCATTCCAAATCTTGAAAAAATCATATTCTTTAAAAATTTAGATACACTTTTGGAGTCACAGTTAGGCAAAGCTACAGCTTCAATCCACTTTGAAACATAATCAACTGCTAATAAAATATAAATTTTTCCAGATGATGGTACAAATGGTCCCATAAAGTCTAAACCCCATATATCAAAAAGTTCAACTTCCAATATATAGTTTAAAGGCATTTCATCTTTCTTGGATATATTTCCCATTCTTTGACACCGATCACATGTTTTGACATAATGTCTCACATCTCTGAATAAAGTAGGCCAATAAAATCCTGAATTTAAAATTTTAAATGCAGTTTTATCTACTCTAAAGTGTCCTCCAAAATCGGAATCATGACATTTTTGAATAATAGCATAAGTTTCTTCATAAGGTACGCATCTTCAAATTATAGAATCTCTTCCTAATTTAAATAAATGAGGATCTTCCCAAATATAATATTTAGCATCATTTTTAAATTTCTTAATAAATTTTTCATCCAATCCATAAGGTAGAATATTGCTAACTAAATAGTTAACTATATCCGCATACCAAGGTGTTTGGTATCCTTGAATAACATATAAATGTTCATCAGGAAATTTCTCATTTATGTTTTCTTCAGTAATAACATCATTCTTAATTCTAGATAAATGATCAGTAATTTGGTTGTCCGTTCCTTTTCTATCCACTAATTGAAAATCAAATTCTTGTAGAAGTAAAACCCATCTTATTAGTCTAGGTTTAGCATCCTTTTTTGACATTAGATATTTAATAGCGGAATGATCAGTATGAACTATGCATTTAGTACCAAGAAGATAAGGGCTAAATTTATCAAAGGCATATACTATAGCTAGAAGCTCTTTCTCAGTAGTAGTGTAATTTCTTTAAGTTTCAGTAAGAGTTTTACTAGCATAATATATAACTTTGAAAATTTTCTCATATTTTTGTCCCAATACAGCTCCAATTGCAAAATCACTTGCATCGCACATTAATTCAAAAGATTTATTCCAATTAGGTGCAACAATGATAGGTGCAGTAATTAATTTTTCTTTTAAAATATTAAAAGCATTAACACAGTCTTTGTTAAATTCAAATTTAGCATCTTTTTCCAATAAATGACAAAGAGGTTTAGCAATTTTAGAAAAATCCTTTATATATCTTCTATAAAATCCAGCATGACCTAGAAAACTTCTCACATCAGTAACAGTAGTAGGTGGTTGTAATTCAGCAATAATTTTCACTTTTGCTTGATCTACTTCCATCCCTTTTTGTGAAATCTTGTGACCAAGTACGATGCCTTCTGTGACCATGAATTGACATTTTTCCCAGTTAAGAACTAAGTTTGTTTCTTCACATCTTTTCAGAATTTTGGAAATATTTTCCAAACAAGATTCAAAAGAAGTTCAAAAAACTAAAAAATCATCCATGAATATTTCAATTCCATTGTCAATCAAATCACAAAATATTGACATCATACATATTTGAAAAGTTGCAGGTGCATTACATAAACCAAAAGACATTATTCTAAAGGCAAATGTTCCATAAGGACTTGTAAATGTTGTTTTCTCTTGGTCCTCAAGAGCGACAGGTAATTGATGATAACCAGAATATCCATCCAGAAAACAAAAATATGAGTGTCCAGCTAATTTATCAAACATTTGATCCAAGAAAGGTAAAGGAAAATGATCCTCTCTAGTGGCGTCATTTAATTTCCTATAATCAATGCAAATTCTCCATCCAGTAACTTGTCTTGTAGGAATTAGTTCATTTTTATCATTGACAATGATAGTTACTCCTCCTTTCTTTGGAACACAATGAATAGGACTTACCCATTGGCTATCCGAAATAGGATAAATAATACCAGCATCTAACCATTTAACAATTTCTTTTTTAACAACCTCTTTCATGATAGGATTTAATCTTCTTTGCGGTTCAATAGTAGGTTTAAAATTTTCTTCCATTAAAATTCTATGCATACAAATGGATGGGCTTATTCCTCTTATGTCAGCAATTGTCCAACCAAATGCTTTCTTATAATTCTTTAACACTCCTATAAATTTTTCTTCTTGATCTTTACTTAGCTCGGAAGAAATAATAACGAGTAAAGTTAATGAATTTCCCGGAAATGCATACTTTAAATGTGAAGGTAACATTTTTAATTCCGAGTTCGAGGGCTTTTTTAATTGAAGGTAAAAGTATATCATTTTGAGTTATGTCCAAAGTTTCCCAATTATCTTTAATATATTGAGTTTCTTCTTCTTTTAGTTCTTCATCTTCATCGGTTAATAATTCAAAATTTTCTTCAGAAATTACTTTACATTTTTCTTGATAATGTTTCTCAATTAAATAATCAATTATATCCATTCGATAACATATTTCTTTGTCATGGTACTTCATTGATTTAAGGACATTAAATTTAATATCTTGATCATTAACTCTCATGGTTAATTCTCCTTTTTGCACATCAATCATAGCTCGTCAAGTCGCTAGAAAAGGTCTCCCTAAAATAATAGGTATTTCTTTATCTTCTTCCATATTAAGTACAATGAAATCTACAGGGAAGATAAATTTATCAACTTTAACTAGAACATCATCTATAACTCCTTTAGGATAAGTGATAGATCTATCAGCTAACTGAAGGGTTACAGTGGTGGGAGTAATCTCTCCTAAATTCAACCTTCGAAAAATAGAAAATGGCATGAGATTAATACTTGCTCCTAAATCGCATAAAGCTTTTCCACAAAACCTTTCTCCAATAGCACAAGGTATAGTAAAACTTCCAGGATCTTTAAGTTTTTGAGGTAATTTATTTTGAATTATTGCACTACATTCTTCACTTAACGCAATAGTTTCAAAAGCTTCAAATCATCATTTCTTACTTAAAATATCCTTCATAAATTTTGCATAAGTTGGCATCTGTTCCAAAGCTTCAGCAAAATGTATGTTTATAGTAAGTTTCTTAAAAATTTCAAAGAACTTAGAAAATTGATGATCAAGCTTCTGCTGTATAAGTCTTTGAGGAAAAGGAGGTGGTGGTTTTTCAACTTCCATATTAATAGAAATATCAGTTTGATCTTTATTAGGAAAAGAAGTTTCTTTAGATTTTTCAATCTCTTCAACCTCAATCTCATTTTCAATTTCATTCTGCATTCTTTCTTTTTATTCCTTTCCACTTCTAAGTTGTACAGCTTTAACATGTTCATGTTCTTTTCCAGTTTCTTTTGGATTGATTTCAACATTACTAGGAAGTGTTCCTGGGGGGTCTATAATTAATTAAATTAGCGATTTATCCCATTTGATTCTCAATATTACGAATAGCAGTGTTTTAATTTTGTAATTGATTACTTAGTTGTAAAATTAATTCTTCTATAAATAACTTTTTCTGTTGATTGTTAAATCCAGGTGGTTTATAGTTTGAATTAACTTGATTATTCCAATTTCCGGTGGGATGAGATTGATTGTTACCCCATTGTTGTGAATTATTCCGGTTAAAATTAGGATGATTTTTCCATCCGGGATTATAATAATTTGAATAAGGATTATTTTTACTAGCAATAGCTTGTAAAGTTTCAATAGTTTGAGAATCTTCAATATTAGCAGAGTTATTATGTGATATAATAGTAAAACTATCTAATTTCTTAGACATTGCTGCTACTTGTGAAGCTAAAATAGAAAAGGCTTCATTATCATGAATACTTGCCATTCTTTTAGGATTAAACCTTTCAGAAGGCCATTGAAAGATATTGTTAGCCATTTCTTCAATTAATGTGTAAGCTTCTTTAAATGATTTAGACATTAAAGAACCTCCAACAGCAGCATCAATAATTGATTTTAAAGATCCAATTAATCCATTATAAAATGTTTGAATAATTAACCAATCAGGTAAAGCATGATGAGGAAATTTTCTTAATAGTTCTTTAAATCTTTCCAAAGTTTCATAAATTGTCACCCAGTCAAATTGACTAAATGAAGTAATATCATTTCTTAATTTAGTAGTTTTAGAAGGAGGAAAATATTTAGCATGGAATTTTTGTGTCATTTCAGCCCATGTTTTAATAGAACCTGTTGCTAATGAGTTCAGCCACATCTTTGCTTTATCTCTTAAAGAAAAAGGAAAGAGTCTAAGCCTAATAGCATCATCAGAAACATTGTTATATTTAAAGGTAGCACAAAGTTCTAAAAAACTAGCAAGGTGTAAATTTGGATCCTCATTTGGTGTTCCACTAAATTGATTGTTTTGAACCATTTGAATAATAGACGGTTTAAGCTCAAAAGAATTAGCATCTACAATGGGTATTTGAATACTACTATGAAGTTCATTAATTATAGGGTTAACAAATCCTTTAATGGTTTATAAACATTTTGATCATTAATTTCAATTGAATTTTGTACATTGTTATGTAAATTAGTCATTTCTTGAAATTTTTGAATTTGTTTTCCTTTTTTAATTCTTCTAACAGTTCTTTCTAGTTCAGAATCTAAAGGTAATAATCCTTCAGATCCAGAACTACGCATAAAAAGTCAATTAGCAAGAATTAAAATAAATATTATTATTATATATATATGTTTTTTTATTTTTTTTATAATAAAGAAAAATGAATAAAATAAAAATACTTAAAATCTAAAAGTTTGCCTCTGCTCTCCCCGGCAACGACGCCAAAAACTTGACCCGATATAAATATATGCGTACTAAAATCTTCCTCCCGGCAACGGTGCCAAAAACTTGACCCGAAGTCCTCTGAAGATCAACATACTGATTAATTCTTTCAAAAATATATGTTTTAAAAAATAATAGCAGCTAGTGTATGTAAATATAATTTTATGGAAAATATTTTACACACTAGGGGTTCTAAGCAAGTATACATATCGTTTCAAGTAATATATGGCTTTGAAATAAAGACCCCAGTATCGTTCCCACGAGGAGAGAGTTATAGATCTTTAAATATTTTTATTTTATAGTATTTCTTTTATAATTAAAAATAAAATATCTTTAATTTACTAGATGCAATAATAAAGCAGAAATAAAATAATTGATGTAAATAGCAATAAGAAAGCAACTTTCTCCCTTTCAATTAATCCAAGATTTTCTAAGATAATGATAATATTCGTGGAGAATATAAATTTATGATATTGTGCCAAATAGAAGCATTCATATTCTTTACCCTTTGATCCAGGTGCAAAGAACATTGGCTAGCCTATAGATCGAGTCCGGATGTATTGTTAGTAGAATGGGTTAATCTAGGCTCACACTACTAGATGTCCAAGGGTGGCTATGGTCGGCCCTACTAGTGATCCTTTCCTTTTCTATAAACCAAATCATAAGATTTTAGTCTGTCACTCTAAAAAACCTATCAACTCTACGCCCAATATATAACATCTTCCTATTTATTTTCACTTCACCTTGAATAACCCGCACAAGGCCTTCGACTACCCAAGGATTCATGTGATATCTACAAGTTAAGAATGCATCTCCTTCTAGGTCTCAAAACTCTTCAATAAGTTTTAAAAATTTAAATGGCCAATTTAAATAGTAAATTAAGAACCGGTATTAATATCATCACAAAGTTTTGAAAATATATGATTTTTAATTCTCCGACGAATTTTGTATTATCTTATTTATCTTTTCATAATTGAAAGGAGAAAGTAAAGTAACTACTCGGAACACATTGAAATTAAATAACAAAACATAATAAATAAACTTTGAATCAAAATAAAAATACTTATCTTAGATGTTTCTCCTACTGAACTTCTGATTCCTACTGACTCCACAGCGTAATGAACTACAGATGCACCAACTCTTTCAAACTCTAAATACAAACTATAAAATAAACTCACTAATTTATGAAGGAAAGTAAAAAGGTGGCCCTAATATGATCTCTCTAATTCTCTCTCTAGGTTGGACTCTAGATAGGGGGGTAGATGGGGCATTTTTCTCTGAAGAAATACCCTCCTATTTATAGGCTTCAAGGGTTGCCTCAAGGCACCTCTTCAAAATGTGTCCACATTCAATGAATCTTCTTGAAGGTGTGTCTGGCGCCTAGGCGCCGGAATCTGGCGCTTAGGTACTGGACACCGCGTCCAGTTCTTCGTACCTCTTCACTTTGGATCGCACCTCTTCGCGATTAAAACCGTTTTGAAGCGTCCAAATACATTGTATCACATGTCCTATAAACCAGAAACAACTGCCAGTCTTCTATAAGGTCCAATAACCGCTCACACCGTCAAAATAACCACCCAAAAGTCGTCAAAAACTTAACAGTTTTCTGTATCGAGCTGGCGCTTAGGCGCCGGACTCTGGCGCCTAGGCGCCAGGCCAGTAATTTCGATAATTTTGCATTTTGGCTCTATTTTTTCTCCTTTTTGCTCATTTTTCATATTTTTCTCCTTCTTGAACATTTTTGTATCACCTACATCCAAAAACACAAAAATACCTTTCTTTAAAGCATAATATCCTTAAAATTTAATAAAAATCAAGGCATAAAAATATGTATTTTTTTCTTGGATCAGTCCTCGAGCATGATCTAACAAGTGTTAATTTGTAATTTCCAACTTTTTAATTATGAACTTATTAAGTGCATCAATAACCATGTGTTATTATTTTATTCAACCTACATAAAAGTGAATGTATGCAATTAGTAGAATTTATGCAGAGTTTAAACCTTGATGGGTGGTCTTCTTCAATCTTCTTACTTATCATACTCTCATCATCTAGTTTAAATGAACTGATAAATAACCTAGGCACATTTAAAAATTTTTGAAAATCAAGTGAGTATTTATTTGAGTTATAGAGTTGAACAACCTTATATTTAATTTTTATGCTTAATTAAGTTTAGAAGATGATTTGGGCTAGCTATGTAAATTTGCAAGTTTACAAATTTTCCCCTAATATTTTACTTTCATCTTTAATTTATCGATGTGGAAATTATCGTTTTAGTGTTTAGGGTTACTACCCTAATGTTCCTTGTTAATTTGCCTTTGAACTTATATTTTTGCTATATTATTATTATTATTATTATTTTCTAGTTATTTTTCAAATTAATTATAATTTTGATAGAAAAACATATATTTTTGTGTTAGAGAATATCTTTCTTTAAAAAAATCAAGAAATATTCCCAATGACAGAGGGATTAATTCATGAAACTTTTATACTTTTATGTTATAAGTTCTTATAATTAAAATATTTTTTTGTAGTATTTAATTAATTTAAATTAAATCAATATTAATTATTTTATTTTTTATTTAAATTATTTTCTATTTTGTTTGCTGAGTGTAAGGGTTATTTTATTTTATTTTTGTGGCTTTTTCTTAAGAAGATGTGAATTTTTAATTTTTATTAGATTTTTTTGGATTTATTTAATTTGAAAATTCTAAATTTCCTACTTGATTCAGTCAGTGCTGCATCATTCCTCATCCACTATGAAACTCCATGCGGTGTTTCGCATTTGGCTACGCTTTTCAAGTGGGTAGCCGAGGTGCCCTTAATCCAATGTACTCTCCACAGTTTCTGCCGTGCTGTTCAATCTTCACCGTCCATTTTAAATACAAGGAAATAGACAACATCCATCTACGTCCCCATCGGACAAGAACAAAGATTCGTCCATAGTCAAACCCTAAGATCTAACAATAGAGTTAACCAAATGGGGTTTGTTCTTATAGCTTCATCTTAGTGAGATGAACATATTTATATGGTTAAGTGGGCATGTATTGTTCATCTTCTTCATAAAAGACCAAACTGAGGCCTAATTTAGGAGTTTCGAACCCATACCTTATACCAAGCGGTGAAGCCTCTATTGGGGTTGATGAAGATGATCGCTTGAGTACCACAAACCATCCTCTTGCTTCAATTTGAATTGAAATTGGTCTAAGCTACGAGCAAGGACAAAGGAGGTCAAAGTTTGGTGATGAGCTATGGTGGAGGGTACAGGAAGGTCTAATTTGTTTTTTGAAGGTATGGTGAATCTCTGCGAAGCTTTTAAGATGCTCAATTTGGAGTTTGGAAGGGTTCGATGTCAAGGCCATGAATGTCCCTGGATTTCATCAATGAAATTAGCGCAGTGGGGATAGTTTGGAGGCTTAAAAATGATGGGGGTTAACCCCTCTTGATTGTAGGAGGGTTTATTGTGTTGGGAGCTAAGGGTTTGGGTGGCTATTCAGTTAGTTCAAGTGTTGTGAGGGGCTCTGTAGTTGGGGTGATTTATATCCTTAAGAGGCAGTGGAAGAGGCCTTGAGGTGCTTGGGGAAATTAAGTGGATCTCTAGAGAATATGTAAAGGGATCTCAGAAGATTTGGGTAGTAGAGAATGCTTTCTCCAATTTTGCAGTTTTTTCCAAGATGAACTCCAATGGGGAAGAGCTAAGGCGATTGGGGGAGGTCTTAGTGTGGTGGCTAGGACCAGTTTTTGTCTGGTCTCAGCCTTCTTTGAATGAGAATTGGGTTCGTTTGACCAAGGTGTCAAGTGTTTGTCTCTTTGATTAATTGTACCTAATTTTTCTTTTGGTGTTTATTTAAGCTTTGGGTAATTTAATTTTAATTTTTTTAGTGGTGTAGTGTCATGGAAAGTCATGTGAGTCTTTAATGAGTCATGCAGCATGGTTGACCCATGAGGAATGGACCATGGGCTATCCCATGATGGCTTGAGCTTAAGCTTAAGTTTGGGCTTTTGTGATTAAGCATAGCCTTGAACAATTAGGGTTAGCCTAAAAGGATTAGTCCTTTAGACCTTCATAATTAGCCTAATTAAATAATTAGGTTAATTATGATGGTTGTCCTTTTAATTTAATTTAATTTTTTTTAGGTAGTCTTAATTTTGATATTTTGGTTTAAATCATATTTAGTTTTGTTTTAGGTAAATTTGGGTTCAATTATATTTTGGTGAGGTTGGCAATTTCAGGAATAAATTCCAATTGTGGTGACCCAACTCCCTTTTGGTTTGAACTTGATGTTATGATTTAGTTTAGGGTTATGAGTTTAAAGGGTGAACCCTTCTTTAGTCTAGAACCAGACTCATGCCCAATGGGCTTCTCCTAGACCAAAGAGGGTGCAGGGATGGTTAGTAGGTTATCACAGGGATTTCTAGGACTTTAGGTTCCATGGGTTTCCTAAGGCATCCTCAACCTACAGGACTTCAACTTGGGCTTCTGCCAGTTTCAACCCTCATCAGAGGATTTGGGCTTAACCTTATGAAACCTTAAGTGAATGTAGAGTGGTCTTGAAGTTCTAAATGTGTGTTAGTCCCATTTCTAGAAATCTAAGAAGGTCAATAGGAAACACTAATGCTAGATTTTAGGCTTCTATAGAAAGAAAAAGGGCCTCACAAAAGTGAGGTTGACACATCCTGAATACGAAGATCTGACATACCTCCTTTCTGGTGAATTGGTTCTATAGTACTATGAAACTTAATAGTTTTCCTTGATTTATTTTTCATATCCACAACTTAATCAACTTTATCCCTTTCTCTACTAGGGTATTGAAGGTAATAATGTGTAGCTTCACATGTTAGAACAAATGAATCAAACTTCACATATAATATGTTTAATTTAACTTTAGTGATATCATAAGGCGTAAGTATTCAGGTTTCTTTATTTCAAACAGGATTGAACCACTGACAGCTGAACAAGTATAACGTAGCTGACATTACCTGAAAATTGCAATTGAATGACTTCTTCAAGTACACCATAATAGCTAATCATGCTATCTGTAACAGCAATGCCATAGTTATTTGTCCTCTTCCCTTCACTCTAGGAACTGGTATGGAATCTATAATCATTTTTGTCAAATATATATATTGTCGTAACACTGCGATTGCGCCCTTAGGAAAGATCTAATAATCTCTGATCTATGGTTTTGTTAGTTGTATTATGAACTTATAACAAATTGATATATAGTGTAACTTTAAATGTGAATGTGCACGTGATTTGAAGAGTTGCTTCTACATACATATAATTTAAATCATGTTGGAAATTCTGCTTTGATCTTCCTGCTTATTAGAGAATCATCTTCCTTGTACAATATGTCGATAAATAATCTGCTCACAAGATTGTTATTTGTATTTTTGAATTAATTAGTATATAAATAACACTATGAATAATAAATGACATTGTTGAGTTTGGGGATCGTCAATCTTACTCTATAAATAGCTGAACTTTACCATAGTTCCTTAGGACATACAATGTAGCTACCCGTATCTCTTTATTGCTTAGTATCAGGTACCATGCCTCTCTGATGACTCGCTTGATATTTGATATATGGATAATTCTAGCTATGAAGGCATGTCACTATTTTATGATCTATTTGATGACCTTGCTCAAAATAATATGAGCAGAAAGTTATCGTCTCCTGCAATAGATATGCTTCACAGATCAATCCCTCATGATGTACTTTATTCTAGACCATTTTTTTGATTTTACTTAAAAAATCTGCAGCATAAAGATATTTTACATTAAATATGGTGGTCGTTTAATATGGAATAAAATGCTACTCGCAATGTATGCGTTAGGAAGACATACCTCTCAAAGGGTTACATTCATTTGTACTACACTGAACCCCCAAGTATAGCCTCGTAACATAGATGTACAGGCAAAAGCTTCATATAGTTAAAAAAACTAGGGGGAAATGTCCGCTCAAGCTTACATAGAATAGGGGAATACTCGCATCAAGTTTTCTTAAAGAGTCAACATTCAGTGTCTCTACACATAACTCTCTGAAGAATATATTGACTATGATCAAGGTTTCAAGCACCGATTTTAACAGTGCATGGAATGCAATAAATAATAAGCACTATAAAAATATATGACAATCATGACCTTCATGCCAAATATCTTACCCATTCCCAAGTAAAAAAAAAGCGGCTTATACTGGAAACTTTAGAGAATTCAACCACTCAAATATTGTCTTCCGTTGATTTGGTGTAAAATAGAATGCAACTTAATACTTCATTAATTTATCCATTTGTCTCCTAAACTTTTAAGGTCCTCTTTTTGCAATACTCTTTCAGGTCCATTCTTGCTTTCAAATTATCTTTTGTTTTACCCTTGATATCCATCACAATATTTAAGATGTTATCAAAAAATATCTTCTCAATGCGCATAAATCAAGATTATGTCTAATCAGATTAGTTTTCCAATACAGAAGATACTATGCTTAGTCTAGTTAAGTGTGACACCGAAATCGAAAGACAAGTTGAAGCTAACTCTGGTCTCTCAGCGATCTTTGGTACTTCACTGATCATCTACAATATTTTGACTCCAGTAATTATGGGGGATGGACTTGATCTATGAACCCTATTTTTGAAGAATGCATCTCTGTTTCTTCTAAATGGGTGATCACAGTGAATAAATTTTTGGTGGCAGACAAACCAGCTGTTTTTCCTGCTGTGTTTTAGAATATATTTTTTCAACATATCAATGCAGCAAGGACAAGCCGATTTCTCGATTGTGCTCTAACCAGCTAACATCTTATAGGCCAGTAAATCACTAATTATTTACATAAGAGCTGTGCTTGGTTGGGAATTCTGTTTCATAGCAATGCCATATGTAAGCGAACTTGTCTCTCATAATATTTAAAGCTCTTAAATCAAAGGTTGTAAGTAGACGTCAATTTTTCCCATTTGGCTATGTGGACCCGATATGATCAAGGTCAAAATAAGAATGATGGAGTCATGAAATATCATGGGGAATATTTTACGGTGTAATGATCACTAGTTAGCATGAGTACGGGTTTGCAGCGTGACTGTATGAGGTGAAGCCATCTGCGCATAACCCAAGACTAACATTGCGTGCTTCAGCTACAAATTTTGTTTAATTATGATCACAATGTCTCCAGGCCTCACCATGTGACAGATGACTTATAAAGTTAGCAATAACGAATCCAGTACCGTGCCAAGTCATGTGAGGGCCTATATGTATGGATGCAAATAATCTATAAAGTTGGGTATGAGTGGAAAATAAATGAGACGCTTGTATGGAGTTTTTTTTTTACTTTATCGCCCCTTTGTTTGAATTTATCAGCAGCACAAAATCGACAATTCGTCATGACTGCACTGGCCTTGTAATATATCATGCAACCATTAATACATTAATCAATCTTCTGACATTGTAACTCTAACTTTGAAACCAATATTTTTGTTCTGTACAGGTCATCCAACACTAAATTTCCTGTAGGGTTCGTCTCTTTCAATAATGCTACAACCTGATTGAATGATTTTTTGGGCATGTTAAAATTAGATTTGATGGAAAACATTCTTAGTGCCACAGATAACTCTATAAGTGTAGTACAATCATCCCATAAAGGTTGTTGTGCAAATTTCAGTAAGTCATAGAATTGTTGCAGTTCATTGTTCGCTGTTTTAGGTTCTTATGGAACCCTCTCAACAAATTGAGCTCTTTGAGCATCAAGAACCATTTCTTCAGATGTGTCAGGATCAAATTCCTCTACAGGTGGGGCATAACTTGTCGAGGCACCTCCTTACTTGAACTAAACTCCAGGTTCTTGCTCACCATGTGCAGTCCAATAGAAACAGTTAGCTTTGAATCCCTTGAGATAAAGATCCAACTTAACTTTTTTGGGCGGCATAAATGTTGGATTTTTCACTTTCGCATAATGACACCGAAACTTACCCTTAGAATTATAGATGGGCAGCTGTGATGTCACCTACACGAATTTCTCAATGCTATTAAAGAACTTAACTGTGAGTCTTTTTCATCTTATTTATAGTTTGTTATACATTCAAGCTTTCAAATTATAAATATCCTTCTGCATCATAGATGTATCTTTGCAGATCAGTGCAACTATAACAGAAAATAAAATCATTCAATACTTATCAATATGTACAGTGAATGATTATGCTTAGTGGTTCATGGGAGCTAATTCTTATCGAAAAATTTGACCAGATGCACTTCTCCACTTCAATCAACCAACGTGAATTCTATTAATAACATCTCCATCTATATCACCATCACTCTGAACAAGACCAGATGCACTCTTCTACTTCAACCAACCGACTTGAATTCTACTAAGAACATCCCCATCTATATCACCATCACTTTGAACAATAAGCCTGATCGTTGCATGCATTCCTCCGCTTTAACCAACCAACTCTAATTATGTTAATAAAAATATCCTTATATCACCATCACTTCAAAAATAGACCTGCATTCCTCCACTCCAACGAATCAATTTGAATTCTTGCTGATAACATCCTCTTAATGATTTTACATGCCTAACACCTAAACTTCATTTTTTATGAGTTTTTTAATACATACCACTCAATTATTATGTATGTATGTACACACGCGCGCGCACACACGCACACACCTAAATTTCAATTTTTACATACATACCACATTACCTATTTGCGAAGAATTTTATAGATACATACCACTCAACTCTTATATATATACATACCTAACACCCAAACTTCAATTTTTACATACATACCACATTATATACACAAAGATTTTCATACATTTCACTCAATTCTTATGTCTATACATACCTAACACCTAAGTTTCAATTTTTACAAGCATACCAAATTACCTATGCATGAAGATTTTCATACAAGTCCCAAGATTTTCATACAACCCAACACCTAAACATTGCTTATCAAAAGATGACATTCACTTTTCAAAAGTTAGAATAAAAAGGAGTGGCGCGAATAGACTTACATTCCTCAATATTTTTTGATAGGAGCGGAGCAGAAGGATGAAAAATACAAGAGTTTTACTGGTCTCTGCAAGTTACCTTCCGGCCACACCTTCCCAGCTAGCTCTAATGGGGACTGGATCATGAAGGTTCGCAAGTGAAGGCGATGCTTTGAAGAGAAATCGAAGGGGAGAGAGAGAGGGCGAGGCTGCGATGGTTTCAGGCAGAAAGGGGGGAGCAAGATAGGCGCAGAGAGGAGAAATGAATTTAGGCATGCGGGATATGTATTTTAAGTTTTAGCGTCGGGTTTCCGTCGAATTTACGTCGAATATAATTTGACTCTAATAAGTAATGTTTTTGCGTTGCTTTTTTTGGACTCAATTCAATGCAAAATCTGTCGCGATTCCACTTAAAGTTTCGCTGTTCTAAGTATAATTTTTATGTCTAATTATTGGATGCAAAATTGACACAACATTTGCTGCAAATATCAAAATTTATTTTTTCCCGCTTAACGGCCACAAATCCGATACTGATATTCGCAAAAATTCGACACAAATAACTAACAAAGCTAATATCTATATATCTCCCGTAGTGGGCGGCAAATGACTGCCGGCTTGTATAAACAGACATTTTTATTGGGAAAGAACCATTTGCTATACTTAATTGACACTATCTGAATAATTTTATTTAATAACATAGATGCAAATTTTTTTTTTCCTAGGATTTTCAAATGAAATTTTTTGTCTCAGATGTGTACCTCTCAATGTATTCATTTGTACAAAATTTTGTATAATCTTAAGATGAAAAATTCTCTCCACAAAGAATTTCTAAGTGCAGGTAACCCATTTACAACCAAATCTAACCATAATTGTATTGCCCTATTAGAAGGAAAAGGATAAAAGCAAATAAGTACACATCTTTTTCTGTTTCACAAATTAAACTCACAATTCGCAATAAAGTACTCATCTTTTCCATAATTCAAATAAGGAATAATTACAATCATGACACTGAAAATTTTACTATTTACAAAACTAACACTCGGTTAATTTTTTGAACCAGTGAACCTATGTATTTACGCATGTCACAAACCTTCGGGGATTTTGATAAAAATTAATTTTTGATATTTGAAACAGATGGAAGAGAGTGCCACTTTTGTAAATAGCAAAGTTAAGGTCTATAAAATTAATTGCCCCTTCAAACAATTATCCTGTTTGAATACAATGAGCTTTTGGAGACAGAGCTGCTGCATGAAGTAGAGCTACGGAACCTAAAACTGAGTAAAAAAGAGAAGATTTTGTTCCTCATCCTCCCAAGCCTGATACCGTGTTTTCTCTTTAGCTTTGAAAAGACCAGCTGCGACTGAGTTCTTTTCCTCTGCCGGCGCTCTTCCTTCTCGAGGACCTTGTAGATGCGAAACTGCTTCTTTCTCTGCTGCAATTCTTCTGTGTCAGGTTTCTCCAGTCTTGAGTAGCTGAAGGAGCTTCTCTTTAAGAGGTTCATGGATATCAGCGAGAGAGAGGGAGATAGAGATCTGAGGAAGTGGAGAAACTGCAGAAGGCATTTATAGAGGAATAATTGGACCTTCCCATACGATACGTAGAATTTTTAAAGGTTGTAATTATTAAATTAACTTTTTTTTTATGTTGCTTAATCATCATATATTTATATATTTACAAAGCATTTTAATCTTAAGATGATGTTTAGATTTCCTTAAAATATATCTTTGAAATGTGATATATATATATATATTAGACATACAAAAAGGTTATATTTATGTACATTCTTTTGTTTTTAATCTTTTCCCCTTTTGTTTGCATTGCTATTTTATAATAAAATTGAGGCAAATCATGGCATATGGAGATGGAAGTTTTATTAAGAAAATTTCTTTTAAAATTGATTTGACAGGAAATTAGCTAATTAACGTCAGATTTTACATCGAAAAATTTTTGCTGCAGATTTTAGCATTGGATTTGTGTCTATTTAGCAGCAAAATGGTAAAATTTGATGAAATTATTTGGACGCTAAAATTTATGTGTAATAGAAAAGTATAAAACTAAGTTTTGCAAATGGACAAAAATCTGTCTTTAAAATTTAAGTAAAAAAATCCGACGTTAAAATTTAAGTAAAAAAATCCGAAGCTAAAATTTGCCTCCGATTTATATCTATATTTTTTAACTCAATAGTATTGTTATACTTTCCTTTTAATTATCAAATTTTGTTGCTAAAATTTTTCTTCGTACACGTTAATTTGTGTTAGAGTGTATTTACTACTTAGACTTACAGGAAAATTATATAAGATGGTGGTGAGACTTGCAATGTTTTATTATGCAGAATGTTGGCCTATAAAAGAGAAGCATAAAACTAGGTTATGCCTTGTTGAGATGAGAATGCTTAGGTGGATGAGGGGCTTTACACTTAGAAACAAAATGTGAAATAAATAGTTCGTGAAAGGGTTGGAGTTGCTCCAGCAACAAACAAGATTAGAGTGGGTATTTTAGATAGTTTGGTCATATTAAACGTCGACCATCTAATGACCCAGTTGTGAGACTAGAAGTTTTAGATTCGACCTATGTTAAGAAAAACAGAAATAAACCTAAAAAAACTTGGACCTATTGCATAAAAATGATCTTAATTTATTAAAAATAAATAAAAATATGACACTTAATAGGACACAATGGACATATTAAATGTTTGTGTTTGGCTCGTTTATAAATCAAAATAAAAAAATTGTTTGTGTTTGGTTCGCTTGCTTAACGAACGAATTGAAAAGTGAACTAAACACGAGATGTTCGTGAGAGACAAACTTTTGTGAAAACACTAATATGAATAACAACAAGGGAGGTACAAAGAAGAGCCATAAAAAGACCATTTGTGTATAAACAAGAGAAACAAAAGGAAAAAGAGCCCCCATTCAAAAAATCATAGAGATTAATAATTGATATACCAATTTACATGACCAAATCAAGCACATGGGAGATAAGCTTCTGATGGTTTGCATGTATGAATTGAAATTTTGTTGCTGGATGTGTAATATATAAAAATTATATTGTTTGTAAGTTAAATTTGAAGTTTAGGTATTTATACACCTAAAATATGTAGTGTTTTTATACACATTTTTATACCTATTTTTGATGATATTGCACTTTAATGGAATGTATTTTGTGTTTTTCTTGCAGATATGATGTAAATAATTAATTATGATGAAAGGAGCGAAAAAGAATCAAATTTGGAGCAAAATTATGAAGTTTGATAAATTTGGCCTCTGGCGCCTAAGCGCCAAAGTGCCGGCGCTTAAGCTCTATAGTTAAAAATCAAATTTAAATCAAATTTGGCATCATTTTCAAGAGGTGTTTGAAGCAACTTTTGGTGGTGACTTCCTTAACTTCCTTTGAGCGGCAAATATGATTGAAGGGATGCATCTTTTGGTGGATACATTGAATCTGGACATGATTTGAAGAGACACCAAGACACCTTTTGAAAAATTATAAAAATGAAGCCTCAAAATTTGTGAGGGGAGTTAGTGTGTGAAGTATGTGTTGAAGAGAGTGATAGTTGTTAGTATTGAAAGTGTGTTTTAGAGTTCTTCTTTTCTATAGTAGAGAGTAGAGAGTAAGAAAGGAAAAATGGTTGGTGTGAAGCCTTCTTCTCACCAATTTTCTTTTATCATTATATCTAGTTTTTATTGAAGTTTAAAGACTTTATTAGAGTCACCAGAGTTGGGTGCCAACCTCTGTAGAGTTGTATTGTGGAAAGCAAAATTCCAAAGGAACTTCCGCAGTCTGGTGGAGAGGATTTTCAGATAAGTATTTATCTTTGCTTTTACATTTTGTTTTTAAGTAAAATTGTTGTGTTTTCATTATGGTTTATGCTTTCATATCAAGTTGTGTTTGTGTTTTCTTTATGAAATCCGAGTAGTTTACTTTATCTTTTTCTTTCTTAGATGATGAAATAATTAAATTATGAAATTATATTGTGGAAAGTATAAGAGTTTAATGCTGGAATAAATTGTGATGATTCAATTCCTTGAACTTAATTTACTTCTTGATTTGGCCAATTAAGATGTTAAAATCTGTTGTAAGATTATCTAAGATCCAATGCGGTATTGTCTCAAATAACAATTGGAAAGAATCAGATGCAATTATATGGGTGAGAATTGTAGTCCATATGATTGAATGCAAATATATAAGGAGATATGTTTTATTGTGGAGTAAAATTAGAGGACTTTAGAGTGACAGACTAGAGCTCCCCTAATTTAGTTTGTTATTTTAAATTTTGTTATGAGATGTTAGCCCCCAGGTGGAGGGAATAGAGGGAACTCTAGAGTGAGAGCTAGTATCTTCCCTGCCTAACCCATCTATAAAATTTCAAATTTTCAAATTAACCAATTTTCTTTATAGAACCAAGTAAGGGTAAAGAATATAATTGCTCCAATTTGGCATAATACATTTAAATACTTCCACAACAGAAATATTCATAATTATTACTGATTCATTAAAGAAGAAAAATGATATTTGATTCTTATAACTTTTATATCGTGTTTAGAGCATTGATAATTTTATTTCCTGCTTAACTTGTTATTAAAAATATCAAAAACAACTTTTCGAAATTAAAACCTTATAACATAATTAATCAATTAAAAAAAGTAAAAAGTTTTTTTTTTTAAAATTTTACACATTTCCCTGTGGGTTCGATATCTCGGGGCTTAATCAGAAAGTCCTATATTACTTGATAAACAATACGTATACTTGCGTAGTATCCCATATTATAAATCATAAATTTCCTATCTAAATAGTAAGCATAAATATTTGGGCACCAAGTTTTTGGCGCCGTTGCCGGGGAATTGATTAAATTTTCATTTAAAGAAATTTGATAAAAATTAAAAATTTTTTACTTTCCTTTATTTTTGTTAGTGTGTTTTATTTTATTTTATTTAACATTATATGCGTATTTCAGGGTCTGAGGGACTTGTGCCTTAAGATTCGAAATTAGAAAGAACAATCAGAAAAATAAAAAAAAATAAAAATTCTGAAAAAGATAAAAATATTCAAGAAATGACAAATCATCAAAATCAAATGTTGACATCCATCAAGAATTTAGACCCTTAAGAGAATATGCTAACCCTACAGTGGATGAACTTCATGGTAGTATTCAATACCCTGCTGTAGCTGCTAATTCTTTTGAACTTAAGCTTGCTATTATCCAAATGGTGTCTAATAATCAGTTTGGGGAGCACCAACTGAAGATCCTAATTTACATCTTGCCAACTTTCTAGAGTTGTGTGCTACTTTTAAATATGATGATGTTTCAGATGATGCTATTAGACTCATACTTTTTCTTTTCTCACTAAGGGATAAAACTAAGATATGGTTAAATTTGTTAGCACCTGGATCTATCAGAACTTGGAGTGATTTAGCACAAAAATTTCTTGCTAAATATTTTCCACCATTAAAGACTACGAAGCTTAGAAATGATATCACATCTTTTTGTCAGTTTGAAGGTGAATCTATATAGGCATGAGAACGATTTAAAGGTCTCCTCAGAAAATGTCCACATCATTCGATACCAGATTGGTTAATAATTCTAACTTTTTATAATGGAATAGTTGGATCTCTTAGATCTATTATCAATGCTATTGTAGGAGGATCACTGATGTCTAAACAGTTTACTGATGCTTATGCTTTGATAGAAGAAATGGTTATTAATAATTTTCAATGGCTTTTTAAAAGGTTAAATCCTAAAAAGTAGCCAATATTCATGAAAATGATGCTTTTGCAATGTTAGCAAATCAAGTTGCTGCAATTTCAAGGAAGATAGACCAATTTGCAATGAATTTTTTTCAGCCAATTGTCATGATTGAAGAAAATTCATTAAGTCAAATGGTTGATTCTCATATTTCGCCAGAAACTTTAAATGTTATAAGTAAGCCTAATAACCCTTATTCTAATTATTAAAACCTAGGTTGGAAGAATCATCCAAACTTTAACTAGAATACCAATAATGAGGGAACAACCAAGTAAACCCTTTGGGAAACTGGAACAACCAAGGGAATAATAATTATAGACCAACCTATCCTCCAGGTTTTAACAATGCTTCACAATTTAAGGAGAAGAAGTTGTCTATTGAAGAAGTTGTGTTACAAATGGGAAATCAATTGCAAAGTCAAGGAGCTACAATAAGAAATATTAAAAATCAATTGGCCCAAATTGCCAATACATTAAGTAACAAATCCCAAGGTATGCTTCCTAGTAATATTGAAGTAAATCCAAGAGATAAGAATAAAGAGCATGTAAAAGCAATTCAACTGAGAAGTGGAAGAGAGTTGGAAGGTAGAGTTCAAAAAGAAATTGAAGTAGAGAAAGAAGAGATTGAAGAACCAAAAGAGGACGCCCCGAAAGACCTATTTCTCCACTTAAGGAAGATTTGGAAAAACCACCACCTCCATTTCCTCAAAGAATTCGTCAGAAAAAATTGGATAAGAAATTTTTAAAATTCTTGGAGATATTTAAGAAGATAACAATCAAATTTCCATTTGCTGAAGCCTTAGAATAGATGACAAGCTATGTGAAATTTATGAAGGATATTCTCAACAAAAAAAAAATTTGAAGATAATGAGACAGTTGCACTTAGTGAGGAGTTCAGTGTAATAATTTAGAAGAAGCTTCCTGAAAAGCTTAAAGATTCTGGTAGTTTCATAATTCCATGTGCAATCAGAGACAAGTTTTATGGAAAAGCTTTATGTGATTTGGGTGCAAGCATTAACCTTATGTCTCTATCAATATTTAAAAGACTGAGATTAGAAGAAATAACTCCAACTACTGTAACTCTACAATTAACAGATCGTTCGATCACATATCCTAAAGGAGTTATACAAGATGTTTTGGTAAAAGTGGATCAATTTATCTTTCTTGTTGATTTCATTGTGATGGATATGGAGGAGGATAAAGAGATACCCATAATTTTAGGAAGACCGTTCCTAGCCACAGGCAGATCAATGATAGATGTGCAAAAAGGGGAATTAACAATGAGAGTTAAATGATCAGACTGTTACATTCAACATTTCAAAATCCATGAAATATCCTGCAAGAGGTAAAGATGATGAATGTTATAGGATGTATGTTATCAAGTATTTGAGTGAATGTCATTTCAAATCAACTTATGAACAGAAATCTGAAAGAGAAGAATTAGAACATGAGCAAGAAGAGGAGTTACATCATTCTGAAGATTTCATGAGGAAGATTTAAATTATTTTCTTGAAAATTTTGATATGTTGGACATGACTGAAAAAGATGAATTTTTTGGTCCATCAATTGAAAAACCTCCTGAACTTGAGTTAAAGATGCTTCCTGATCATTTGAAGTATATTTTTCTAGGTGAGTTCTCAACTTTTCCAGTGATAATTTCCTCTCAATTAACTAAAAAAGAAGAAGAGAGTTTGTTTGAAGTTTTGAAGAAGTACAAAAAAGCCTTCGGATGGAAGATAACTGATATTAAAGGAACTAGTCCTTCAATTTGTATACATAGAATCCTTATAGAAGATAATTGTGAACCTAGGGCTGAACCTCAAAGGAGATTAAATCCTATTATGAAAGATGTTGTTAAGAAGAAATTTTAAAGTGGTTGGATGTTGGGATTATCTACCCTATTTCAGATAGTGCATAGGTTAGTCCTATACACTGTGTTTCTAAGAAATGAGGAGTAACTGTGACTGTTAATGAGAAGAATGAGATTATACCAGGTGGCCGATAAGCATTGATTATAGAAAGTTAAATCTTGCTACAAGGAAAGATCATTTTCCACTCCCATTTCTAGATCAGATGTTGGATAGACTAGCTGGGCCTAAATACTTTTGTTTTCTGGATGGATATACTGGGTACCAGCAAATTCAAATTGCTCATGAGGATCAAGAGAAAACAACATTTACTAGTCCTTATGGTATGTTTGCTTTTAGAAGAATGCTCTTTGGTTTATGTAATGCACCTGCTACATTTCAGAGATGTATGATGCTTATTTTCTGTGATTTAATTGAAAAAGGGATTGAAGTTTTTAGAGATGACTTTTCAGTGTTTGGAAGTTCATTTGAATCTTGTTTAGAAGATTTATCTAAAGTTCTAAAACGCTGTGAAGAAACTAATTTGGTCCTTAATTAGAAAAAATGCCAATTTATGGTAGCAGGAGGAATTGTATTAGGACGTAGAATATCAGAAAAAGGTTTAGAGGTAAATCCTGCAGAAATTCAAATTATCTCTAATTTACCTTGTCCAACGATTGTAAGGGAATTAGAAGTTTTCTGGGACATGCTGGATTTTATAGGCGTTATATTAAAGACTTTTCAAAAATTTCAAAATCCTTATGCCGTTTATTGGAAAAGGATGTAATTTTTTATTTTGATGATGAATGCCTAAAAGCTTTTGAAACATTAAAAGAAAAATTAATCACTGCACCTATTATAATCTCACCAAATTTGGAAAAAACTTTTTAATTAATATGTGATGCTAGTGATTATGCTATTGGTGCTGTTTTGGGTCAGAAATATGATAAAATTTTCAAAGTAATTTACTATGCTAGTAAAACTCTTAATGAAGCTCAAATTAACTATACCACTACTGAGAAAGATTTATTAACAATATCATCTTAATTTATCGTCACCGCACCTGCTTTACCGTTTGTCAAAGGGAAGGAAATTCTTCATGAAGAAGATTTTGATAATGTCTTTCTTGCCCCGCCATCAGTCTTTGAGATTGGTTCTAGTTCTGGAGTCCCCCAGCCGACTAGGTCTAAAAGGAGGAACCACAATCGTAAGATTCTCAAAACCACCAGGGCACAAGCTGTGAGTCCGCCAGTGATTGATGAGATTCCTCAGCAGGAGGAACTCAGTTTATCGGAGACCTCTCCTCTCCTTCAAGGGAGTAGGTTCCACTCGATGATTGATACTACCAGAGATGAAAGCCTCCACAAGATTGATGCTACACTTCCAGCAACACATGGTCGTGATGAAGTGAGGGAGAGGGACATCCTTCTCTGAAGGTTAGCTGAAAAAGAAGGTTGTTCTGCTGCTAAGGTCCTCAAGAGGATGGGATGTGCAGTATCCCCCGAAATAAAAATGAAATTTTGAAGATGGAGAGACCTGTCCAAGTGTTCATCAAACAACGTTTGGGGAGACATGTTGATACCACTACTACAGATGATGCTACTGCCATTCTGACACCCATTGTGTGCAGATCAGTCAAGTCTCGGCTGGGTCCGAGAGAACCTTTTGCTAATGATTATGAGAAATCCTAAAGGAAAAAGAATAAGAGAAGTTTGTTTACCTCTGTATATGATATACACCCTAGGGAGCACACTTCCCCTCATCACTCCGATGTCCCCGCCAAGACACCCCGTCTCAAGGCATCTACTCTTAAGAGGAAAGTATGGTTACTGAAGGACGTTGCACCAGTGCATTTCGAGAGGTTTTTGAATCAAAAAATAGAACATGAGTCTGATGTTCCTGTTGCCATTACCGCCTTTGCACCCGAGTCAGTTGCAGAGAGAAGTGATAGCTGAGGGAAGTCTACAGATATGAAATTTATTAAAGAGAAAACAGCCAATGATAAAGTTCAAAGGCTTTGAGCAGAGATTTCAGAATCAGCAAAACAACGAGGTTTGGATATTGATGATGAAGATTACTTTCTGTCAGATTACATTGAAGAAGAGTTTATGGAAATCAATGTGGTTGAGACCAAATCCACGACATCTGCGCGCGAGGCTCCCAGTGAGGAGAACACTGCAGATGAGCTTCAGAGGTTCATATTGATAAGAGATGAACAGATTATTCGTTTGGAAAAGAGGATGTGATGACCGCCGCCATGACCGCCATGACTACACTCCACGGACAGTCGCAGTCACTACTAGTAGCATCTCCGTAAATTAACCAACTCAAAATCATACACATTATCGATGAAAGAAGAGAAGTGGCTTCTGCAAATGAAGATGAACCACCGAGGAAGGATTCAACTCGGAGCCTACCAGAAAAGGATATCAAGCAAATGGTCGAACAACAAGTTCGTGAGGCCTTGGCTCAGTCCAAAGGCGGAGCATCAGTTTCAAAGGGTAGACCCTACCCGGAGGAATTTGATGTCGTGCCTTACCCTAAAGGTTTCGTTCCCTCGACTTTCGAGACGTTCGATGGGACAGGGAATCCTCGTCAGCACAAAACACACTTTAGGGCCAGTTGTTGCAACACAGGAGGAAGTGAAACTCTATTGTTCCGATAATTTGTCAGCAGCTTGTCAGGGATAACATTCGATTGGTATGCTGAGCATCTCAATGGATCAGTGAGGACTTTCGCAGAAATGGAAAATATATTTCTGAAGAGATTCGTCAGTGCATTGCACCATGTCACTATAGGAGACCTCGTAGTAGAGTGACAGAAGCCTGATGAGACTCTAGTCGACTATATTCTGAGATGGAGAAGCTTAAGCATGAAGTGTGAACCTTAGTTACAGGAACAACACGCGATCGAGATATTACTTAAGAGTATCCACGGTCTGTTGGCTTTCATGCTTAAGCGTCTCACCATCAAATCTTTCGGGAAATTACTCAGTAAGGCAAGTAGTTTACAAGTGGAAGTCAAGCATATGAAGCCTACAGAGAAAGTAGAGAAAACAATGTCAGCTAGATGACAAAATTCCTTTTTTTGCCTCTTCTTGCTCCAAATTCGTTCATATTTGTTTTTTTTTTCTCCAAATGCCTAAAATCATCATACCTGCATCAGAACATGAAAAATATATTTCTTTTAAGTGCAATATCACCAAAAATGAGTACAAAATATATATGAAAATTACAAAATATTATTGGTGCATAAAATATCACTCAAATTTTAACATCACATCAAATCAACATAACTATTTTTTTAAAAGTAAAATACACCTTTTAAAGCATAGGCTTATGACACCAAAATATTACAAATGTAAATATCAAACTTTTGGTGTTAGATAAAAAAAATCATAAGAGTTTTGTGCTACATATGTAAATTTCCATTAAATTTTTGGGGCATTTACAGACGTAGTATTCAATACATTATTATTTACTTAAATATTAAGCCTTAAGCATGTAGAAATCATAGGAATAATGAATAACACATTCAACCTAATCAAAATCTTGAATTCTATAAAACATAAAAATCTGAAAAATGAAAAAAAAAAAACTATTGATACAAATTTTGAGAGAGAATTGAGTCGAGATTACCATCAATTTAAGTTGAAAAAAATGAAAAATAATGCAAAGCAACGCAGATGGGGGCATAAATGGCCTTAGTGGTTCGGAGCTCGAGTGCGTGGGAAGAAATGAAATTGAGAAATTTTGGGCATCGTTTTGATAATATGAGATGTTTCTGGCAGCTTACTGACGCCATTCATGGAGTCGGTTATAATGACCTACTAACCAACGGTTTTATACATCTGTTAATATTGAATGGTTGTCGGTTTTTAACCCAGAGAAACTAATATTATGGAATTTTGAAGATCTTAGTCTGTCAGTTTGTAAGTTGACATGAACATATAACATGGACCGCTGATGGCTTCTTAAAAGCCATCCAAAACACTTATTACTAGAGAGTTATGGTTTGTTGTGTTGAAAAGTCATCATAATGAACTTGAAAAAATAATCATAGCTAAACCGTCATAAATCACACCAACATTTCTAAAAAAAAAATATAGCCATCAGTTTTCTTACTCATTTAGCTGTTTATCATGTAGTATAAAGGAGACCAACGCTACAGAGAATTTAGTTATGGATGACCATTACAAAACAAAAAAATTAGTGTTGATGTTAGGTGTACAATTTGAGAAGATAGATTGTGTGTTGATGATTGCATGCCATATTATAAGGTTGATGCTATAGAGACTAAATATTGATTCCGTGTTGCTGATTCAAACCAAGGAGGCGAAAAGTAAATATTAGAAAAATATTCCATGTAAGCGACTTTTCTACTTGCCAGTCATATCTCCGCGTCGGAGACTATTTACTTTTATATGCATAGCCCCTCATAAGACATGACACTATACCAAATTTGTTGATACTAACTCTTTCAGTCGTCTGTCAGATCAGGAAGCCTGGAGATAGTTCGAACTTTGCAATTGAGCTACACAACGTTAAGCTTGACTTATATACAAATGAGTTCACCTCATACAGTTATGGCGTAACATAAATTCATGTCGGTTGGTGATTATTATGCCATATAATTTACCCCCTAATTTGTGAATGTTTGTGTTGTTCTTATTTCTAACTTTAATCATACTAGGTCTATATAGCCGAAAAAGAAAAAATGATGTCTACTTGCAACCGATAGATGGGCATCAATTATTGTGGGAAACAAATATGCTGACTTATAACATTGCCATGAAAATGAATTTTTAGTTGAAAGCTGCTTTTATGTAGATGATTAATGATTTTATGGCTTATGGGATGTTGTCTAGTTAGAGCACTGCCAGGAAATTGAGTTGTTTTTATTGCATTGATCTATCCAAGGCATTCACATTAAATCATGAAAGAAATAAAGTCAAGGTTTGAGTACCTTAAAATGTATCTAGCCCATGATCACCCATTCAAAAGAAATATACATGCCTTCTTCAAAGCTAGTGCTGAAATATCAAGTTCTCTCCTAAAAATAACTGAGGTCGATATATGATGGATTGTTAATGAAATACTGATGATTATTGAGAGCTCCAAAACTAGCATCAAATCGTCTTTTTGATTTCGGAGTTATACATAATTGGACAAAACAGAATATTATCTGGCTGCTATAGTGGAGGACTAATTTGAGTATACATAATCCAGATTTGATTATACATGATTTGACAAAACATAATATTTTCATATTGAGAAAATTTTTTCAATAATATCTTAAATAAATGAAGGAGTATTTACAAGAGGAAGGTGTAAACTTCAAGAGACACATGCAGGCAAACTAATAAAGCCCAAAGCTACATACTCTCTCACATTTTATCAATGAAGAGTGATATGTGAATGAATTTACTCTTTGTAATTTGTAATTGGATTCCTTCTATAGATGTGAACTTATATTCATTTAGCTTAGTGATGGCTGAAATATGTTTGTTTTTACTATTGGTATTTTATTGTGCGTCGATTATGCATTATGCTGGTGGAAAATACATATTTACGAGATTGTTGATTGTTGTGTGCAGGTTATAGAAATAAGAATTTTCTTTTATATATATATATATATATATATATATATATATATATATATATATATATATATATATATATATATATATATATATATAATTTTTATAGGTTTGTGTATGGTTCGTGTTAGAAATTTTCGACCGTAATACCTTCAAAATTTTTCGACGCAAATCGATAAATTTCTACAATATATGATCTCCAGCAGACATAATCAACACAAACCATGACTGAAATTTCCATCAGCTAAAAATGGATGTAAAGTACACAACTGACATTAGAACTCGACGCGTTGAATACAGTTAACAAGTCAACATTGACATGTTCGGTCGCTAAGACCGACAAATATTTACCGTCTGACTATTTCAATGCTAATTGAATTACCGATTCTGATATTTTTTGTGGAAAAAAATATCAACACAAATATGACGCTAAGGCTATTTAGCATCAAATTTCTTTGTTTTAATGTCAGATTTGTCCGACAATAATTTATAAAAAATGTTGTAGTGAACTCTCTCTCGACTCATTCCTAATAATATACAATTACCATAAGATACTCCGGTGTTACTTTCGTAAAATAAATCCTTTGGTTAATTTATTTTCATCCCCTCACATGTCATAACATTTATATTTATTTTAAATAACGTTTTTTTTTCTGTATTATTTAGACTAAGTTACTAGGTGTATCTAAGACGCCGATAGTAATGTTATCAATTAGAAAATCATTTGGGGTTGCCATTTAAAGCTAACCGAACAGACGAAAGAAGTCAAAAGAGCGAAAAATGTTAAAATAGCGTACCCTTCCAAGTTACAATTGACACCTGCCAAACAGTTCCAGATCAGCTCCTATACATTAACGTACGTATTGACTGCTCGAGCAAGAACGTGGCGCATAAGTGGCTAACACACGGCACGTTAAATTAAATTGATGCAATGTAATTAATCAGTTTCACATCGCATCATTATTGATTTTTATTAATGAAACTGGATGCATACGAGTAAGAAAATTTCAATGTCAAAGTCAAGATCACTATTATGGAATTGAACTTTTTGATGAGAGAAATTTATCAAATAAAAAATAATTCAATTTGAATTAAAATAAACTAAAATCAAGCACTTTAAAATATTAAAAATGTTTAAAATGTTAATTAGATATCCAAATAATATACAAATCTTGTATTCTACTAAATTAAATCGAGGACACCAATGACATAAGTTCAACAACCTAACATCATTAATTCAAATGACGTGATTAAAGCATGCAATGAAATTTCAACCAAATGCTCAACTATGGTTTTGTGATTGCAACCGCCTCTCGAGTGTCACTCGATCTTGGATGACTATGTATGATTATATGATCTCCATCACCTATATATGGTTGCTTGACCTTCATCCACTGATCATAATAATTGGTCTATGGACACCTAATCTATCACTCGATTAAGAATTACAACCATCATTGCCCTATCATTCTTTTATAGTTTCTCATCTATATCTGCCAAGATTTTATCGGTTGATTAAGTTCATCAATCACCTTTACCTAAATATGATCACCCAATCACCATCACATGACCATGACCACTCGACCAAAATCATTCGTATATAAAAGCTCGACCTTTATCATCTAGTTAGATTCACCCAACCACATTCATTTGTCTATAGCTTCTCAACATCTATTGCTCAACTTTGTTCTTCTGACCACCATCATCTATCTATGGAGCCCAACCACCACTGCTCATCTTTAATCATTTAACCTTAGGGGTGTGAAAAATTGGCTCGACACGCTAATACGAATTGAACTCGACTCGAAAAATTCGGGTTATGGTTGATCCGAATATTTTTTAAATTGGGTTCGAGACAGGGAATTCAACCTGTTTATTAGTAGTTTCGGGTTCGGGTTGAACACGAAAACCCAAACCAGACCCAATAACATGAAAGTTCTGGTCAGGTTTGGGTCTTATTTTTTGACCCACTTATTATTCGAGTTGACCCTATTTTGGGTCGGAACCGAATCCGATCCGATGTCCTGAGTTGACACTCCTATTCGACCTTCATCATCGTCTCTTTATAAAAGATTGAACACTTCCATATAATTGTATAATGTAATTCCCATTGCTCGATAATAGTCCTTTGACCACCATTGCTCAACTATAATTACCCAACCTATACTGCTCATCTACAGTTGTCCAACCTTTGATGCCTAACTACAATAGTTCGATCTTCAGCACCCTTTTACAACCACTAACCATAGATTATGGTATCTTGACCATTATGTCTAACCATTGCTTAGAAGTCCAATGAACACCCAATGACCACCATCACCTCTAGGGTTATAACATGTAATTGATGCACACTATTATTGTTAAAGTTGATGCAAGCTACAGATACTTGGCTTGACATATAAGATCATCAACACATTTCTTTGCTTAAAAAGTTGATGCAAACTATTGACACATGCAATCAGTTTTAAAGCTAATGCATGACATTGCCAATAATGCTAACACCCACCAACCATATATCCCATCACCAACAATAGTGTTGACACACATAATCACCAATAAAGTAGAAACATTTTATCCACATCAAGATTATGCTTCAATTTTTTATCTCCAGGCTCTTCTTCTCAAAGAAGAATAATTAAAAATGTCACAAATAATCTATTAAAGATAATTCCAATACCTTTTGACCCATCTAACTTTCATCATAAAATCCATTTTATACAATCAACATTTACTATAACACATTAATGCCTTTCCTAATTACAGAGAAGTAAATTACTTATAATCTATAACATGCATTGATAAAATCATTTCAAATAGTTTCGGTCATGTTATTTTTCTTTTATTAATTTTTCACATAAAAACTCTATTTCTTTAGTTAGCTACTCCTTTTATTTATTTATTTATGCATGTGTTAGATATTTATATAAAACTAAGTTGTTAAACTCTCATTTTGTTCACATTTTTTTTTCACGCAATAGATTAACACTATCAGTGAGAAAAAATATTAGGCCAATAACCCTTTTAACTTTGAAAGATGTCTCTAGCATTATTATAATAGGCTTGCTCCTTTTCTACCTATTAAATCATAAATTATAAAATATTTATGTTAAAAGTAAAGGGAAATTGTGATTATAACTTTAAAATGATAATGTTCTAAACATGATTGTAGTCAGAATACTCATTTCTATCATCCATCATTTTTATAGAAAGTAATTTTGAATTGTAGAGAAACCCTAGCTATAGCTACAAATACATATTGATATTGACAGTTTGGACATAGTATTAACTAAGCATGCCCATAATTTAATATCATCTTATATATCAAAGATAATTTTGTTAAAAATTATTATTTTTAAGGATTCTATGAAGTAAATAAATATTGCATCAAAATTTTAAGTGAATTTCAAACAAACATTCCTTAGTTGATTTCTTCCAGTTGGAAATGTCACAAAATTTCTACTCAAAATTCCATTCAAAGCACACGGGACATTTAAACCTCCTAATCAATGTACCATTAGTTTACAGAGAATTTGATTTGACCTCATCCATATTTACAAGCTAACATTAATGAGTAATATTTTGATAAATAATTTAATATAGGAAAATAAATGGTAAATTTTTCTTGGCCTCATTCACATTGGTTAACTTCATCAGGCATCACTTCGAAAGTCAAACTACTTTAATTATTAAAAAATTTTGGTAGATTTGTGTTCTTCTAATCAAGTTAACTTTGCTAAGTAGCACTCAAATAACCTTATCTTTGTGATTTTTCTCGATTTCTTCCACAAAAGTTAGTATCACCAAATAATACGCAGATAAATCACTTTGCATAGGTCAAATGGTCTTAGTGAATGGTCATTAAGCACTTGTGATAAAAAAGTATATATATATATATATATATATATATCCAAAAACATGCCTAAGAGGCAAGCAATATATTAAGATAAAAACATTCAAGTACGATTACAGAACCTGTAGATATGGAAGATATAAATTGTCCCCATGTAACAAAAAGGCTAAGGGGGATGAGGGGTATTTCAATTACAATAGATTCAGTATTTTTTCCCATGGAGGCTAGCCAACAGGCAGGCCCATTCCCTTCCTTGGGAGTATGCAAAAAGGATATCTTGAAGGACTGGGTGTAAGGAGACAATCTACTTTTCCATCTGTTGATATGTCAAGGAGGAGGTTCAGTGTTCTCTAAAATCTTGATACATGTGAGGGAGTCAGATTCCACCAAAGGAGGACCAAATATGCACTTATGAGCAACGAGGATGGCCCAATATTTTGCAATCATTTCAGTCTCCAAAGCATCTAAAGCTGCAGTATGAGAAGAGGAGAAGAGTAAGCATTTCCCCTGAGAGTTTCTAAAGATTCCACCAAAAGCTAGCCGCATCCTTGATGAAACTACCATCTGTGTTAACTTTCACCCAATAACTTGGAGGAGGGGTCCACATAATGAGTGAGGGGCCAACACTTTGCTAACAGGTGAAGGCTGACCTCCAATTTGTACACAAGTTAGGGAACTTGTGGTGTTGAACTAGCTTTTGGATGTAAGACAGGCAGTTTGCTACAACAACATGTACTAGTGGGAGTTTATCCTCATATTTTGTTTGATTTCTGATCATCCTTATAAACCAAAAAACCAGATAAGGAACCACCAGAGGATTTGCTTTATTCCAATCCAACCAACAACCTGAGAATGAAAACCAGCTCAAGTTGATAGTATCCAGATTGAGCTTATCTAGAAGGCTAAACCAAACACCCGGGAAAAGGCACAAGAAAAGAACAAATGCTCCAAAGTTTCCTCAGCAGCATGACACAGATAACAACATGATAGACCTCTCAAACCTTTGAGTTTCAGGATATCATCAGTAGGAAGGATCAGCTGCCATAACCTCCAATAGAAAAAGACATAGAGGGGTTAAATAACCTCCCCCAAATGGCTTGGCCCCATTCAATTTGGTAGTGAAAGAATTTCTCATAAATTAAAGCAGATAGTTTTTGAAAAGGGTCATGCCTTGTGTTTAATTTATCTTTCTGTCCAGGACAAAAAGAAGTTTTCTGAATCAGATGGACCTGTTCATTGGTGAGAATTGTATGCAGAAGACTACTGTTCCATTGGTTTTCATACCAAAATTCACTAACATGATTGTTGTAATTAGGATGAGGTTGGGTATAAGGCAGCTTCTCCCCATTCTACACCCACTGATCTAACCAGAAAATAATCTGGCCCTCCCTCAACTCCCATATAAAAAGTTCCTCAGCTTGATTCCTGATTTGCAATAGCTTGGTCTATAGCCTCGAGTCACCTAACTTGGGAGTGACTAGAGTGGGGTGCATGACACGCCTAAAATATATACGCTTTTTGCTATATCATTTTACTTATTTTTTGATGATATTACACTTTAAAGGAAGGTATTTTGTATGTTTTTTGGTTTTAGGTACAAGAAATGGTGATTGGAGCAAAAGGAAGCAAAAACGGTGCAATTTGGAGCAAAAACGAGCAAGAAATGAAATTCGCCCGACACCTTTCGATAAGTCTTTTGATGCTTAATCTCTTTTACACTTCTTGCATATTTTTGAATGAGATTACACTTTAAAGAAAGGTTGTTTTTATGCTTATTTTGTAGGGCTATCTGTTACGAACGCAACGCAACTGAAATGGGGCGAAACGGAGCCAAACGGAGCAAAACCGTGGAGCCGCGCAGCAGCATGCTCGCCGACGGCGAGGTCGATCTCGCCGACGGTGAGATTTACCCTAGAGCACCGAAATAAGCCCGAAAAGCTCGCCGACAGCGAGCTCGAACCCGCTGACGGCGGCCGGAAGCTTCTGGACCGACTTTTGGGCGGTTATGGCCGAAATTCGACGTATCTGGACGCTTTTTCGAAGGGGTGCTTATGGAAACTCTTCAAACTTCATCCGTACTCTTTAAAATGGCGAATATGGGTTAGATTAGAGGAATTTTAGAGAGAAACAATAGAGGAAAGGAGAGAAAAACTTAGAGGAATGTTTAGGATTCTTAGATTAATAGTAGAAATGTAGATTTCTACCCTTTTGGAGAGATTGGAGAGGAGATTTTGAGAGAATTTGTAAGGTACTTCGCTAGCATTGCATGGATCGCCGGGAGACTTTATGGGAGAGATCTTCGTCTTTCTTTCAAGGGGAAAAAACTAAGTATTGTTCTTCATTATCTTATAATTTTGTAAACATTTATTTAGTGGATTTGCTTTGGTTACATGAGGTTTCCTTTGTATTTTCTTCGTGCTTTGTGACATATCTCTCTTACTTAATCTTCTTCTTTGGAAATAGTGGCATGAGAAGATTATGCCATTATTTTCATTTTACTTTTCTTTTGCAATGAGTAGAAATCATGTTTAGGATTTTGTGATGCATGGTAGAAGTAAATTTAATTATAAATGTGATGATTTTTACTTGCACTTCATTTACATTGCAATAAGGGCCCATTGTAGTGTTAAAATTCGTTGTAATTACATCAACCCGAAAGGGCGGTGTAATTCTCAACAAAGTGAAACCACATTCAAATTCCATGGATGGTGAAGTTCATGGAAGTTGAATGCAAATAAATAGGGAAATATAATTATCGGGCGTAGAATTGGAGATTTTAGAGTGACAGGCTAAAATCCTCAATTCGGTCCTATCATTTGGGTGTCGAAGTGTAGATGTTAGCCCTCAGGCGAGGGGAACGTGGGAGCTCCGAAGTGGCAGCCGGTATCCTCCCAGCCTAGCCGCAGATTCAGTAACCAAACATAGGATTAGTCAATGTTCTTTATGCCTGGACCAAAGGGTAAAGAATAGGATTGCTCCTATTTGACACATACAATATTAAATGCATCTCATTCCTATACATTATCTATTTCATTACATAAGAATAGTAGTTTTTAATATCTCAAAATTCTCCAAACCAATTCATCCAAAAAGGGTTATCTTTAGAATTATTATTTGCATTTAGTTATAGTTACTATTACATTTAACACTTGCATTTAAGAATAGTTACTAGATAAAACACAATTTTAATCGACATTCCAACCTAAGGAGTAATTGTAGTAGGCTAGAATTTGACTAAAGACATCTTACTTCACTTCCTCGTGGGATCGATACTGGGGTTTTTAAAGAAAACTCTATATTACTTGAAACGATACGTATACTTGCGTAGTACCCCTAGTGTGTAAAATATTTTCTAATTTTTTAAGATTTTGCACACTAGCCGCTATTTATAAATCGGGTCAAGTTTTTGGCCATCTTTTGGAAGTTAATTTACTGCGTAATTGCGGGTCGGGTCAAGTTTTTGGCGCCGTTGCCGGGGAAGCTTCGGTAAGAACTTTAGGAGAATTTTAGTTGAAGTAATTAGGCTTAGACTTGGAAAACTGTAGTGTCGTAAAAACTATTTTTGTGTGGAAAGTGTTTTTTTTTTTAAGAAAAAGTGTTGTGAAAAAATTGTTTAAATGAAAAATATGGTGTTCGTTAAAATATTTTGTTGTGTTGAATATATTTCATCTGTTATTTGTTTAATTATTAATGTATTGTTTGATGTATTAAATATGCGAAACAAAAGATCTGCAGGACTTGTGCCTTATGATCCCGAGTTTGAAAAAAATAAAAAAATAAAAATACAGAAAGGACTCAAAAAACTAGAAATGGAAATGAAAAACTTTCAAGATAATAACTTAGAAAATCATCATAAATCATTGAGGGATTACATAAATCCTACGACAGATGAAATTCACTTAAGTATACAAAACCCTATCGTAGAAGTCGACTCGTTTGAAATAAATCCGGAGATTATCCTATCGGTGCGAACAATCGGCTTAGGGGAACTCCTTTGGAGGATCCCTATTTACACTTATCAAATTTTCTAGAACTTTGTGCTACATTTCATTATAATGGCATGTCAGACGATGCTGTTAGACTAAGGCTTTTTCCTTTCTCACTAAGGGATAAGGCTAAAATGTGGTTATACTCTTTAACACCCAGTTCTATTAAAAATTGGGAGGAGTTAACTCAGAAATTCCTAGAAAAATATTTTCCACCTTCAAGGACTACTCAACTTAGAAACGATATTATCTCATTTTGTCAATATGAAGGTGAATCAATATACGAAGCCTGGGAAAGATTTAAGGAACTCCTAAGAAAGTGTCCACACCATGCTCTGCCCGATTGGTTAATCATTCAAATTTTTTATAATGGGTTAGAAGGATCCCTTAGGTCTATAATTGATGCTACCGCTGGTGGATCATTAATGTCAAAATCATTTGATGAAGCGTATGCATTAATTGAAGAAATGGCTACAAATGAATTTCAATGACCCTCTACAAGGGTAAATCAAAAAAATGTAGCTAGTGTTCATGATACAGATACGATTTCAATTCTTGCATCTCAGATTGCTGCAATATCAAGGAAGTTGGACCAATTTGGAATGAACCAACCTCAATTTACTCCTGTAAGTGAGGAAAGTTCATTAGGGCCTATAATTGATTTTAAATTATCATATGAGACTTTAAATACCATAAACAACCCATATTCTAACTTTTACAACCCGTGTTGGGAGAACCATCCTAAATTTAACTGGAATCATACTACTGATGGTGGAAACCAAAAATAGGAAAATAATCATGCAAATCATAATGGAAGTTGGAATAATCAGGGGAACACAAACTATAGACCTTCATATCCACCGGACTCTAACAATGATCAACAATTTTAGGATAAGAAAATGTCTATGGAAGAAGTGGTATTACAAATGAAAAACCAGTTGCAAAGTCAAAATGCTGCAATTAGAAACATAGAGAATCAACTGGGACAAATTGCTAATTCACTTAGCAATATACCCCAAGGAACACTTCCTAGCAACATTGAGATCAACCCTAAAAAGAACACTAATGAACAAATAGAAGCTGTCCAATTAAAAATTGGCAGAGATATAGAGGATGTGGTTAGAAAAGAGAAAGATGTTGTGAGAGAAACAACGGAAACTAAAAGACCTGAAGAACATGTTTCTAAGGATCTAGAAAAATTAATATCTCCAACTAAAATCAGTTTGGAAAAACCACCATCTCCATTTCCTCAAAGACTTAGACAGCATGAGTTGGATAAAAAATTTTCAAAGTTCATGAAAGTACTTAAGAAGTTAACGATAAATATTCCTTTCACTTAAGCTTTGGAACAGATGCCAAGTTATGTAAAGTTTATAAAGGATATATTAAACAAGAAAAGGAAATTTGGGGATTACGAGACAGTTGCAATGAGTGAGGAGTGCAGCGCTATACTTCAAAAAAATTTTCCTCGGAAACTTAAAGATCCTTGTAGCTTTACAATTCCTTGTGCAATTGGAGAAAAATTATGTGGAAAAGCTTTATGTGATTTAGGAGTGAGCATTAACGTGATGCCTCTATCTATATTTAAAAGGTTAGGTTTAGTTGATATTTCTCCCACTACTGTAACCCTTATGTTAGTTGATCGATCTATCATTTATCCAAAAGGAGTTATAGAAGACGTGCTTGTTAAAGTAGATAAATTTATCTTTCCTTTGGACTTTATTGTATTAGATATGGAGGAAGATAAAGATATTTCAATTATTTTAGGGAGACCTTTCCTTGTTACTGGACAAGCTATGATAGATGTGCAAAAAGGAAAGTTGACTATGAATATTAATGACCATAAAGTCGCTTTTGATGTATTAAAGACTATGAAATATCCAGCTGAGAGAAAAGATGATGATTATTTTTGGATGGATGAAATTGATTATTTAAGTAAAGACCATTTCCAAGAAAGTTTTGAGGGTAAGTTAGCAGATGACATTGAAATAGATTTTCATGATGATTCGAAAATATTAATTAAAGAAGACTGTATGTATGTTCAGGAGAGGTGTGAAATGATGGACGCTACCAAAAATAATAAACTTTTAATTCCATTTGTTGAAAAATCTCATGAACTTAAGATGGATGTACCCTATACAAATTTAAAGCCTATCTACTTAGGGAATTCATCTATACAATCAGTCTTTATATCTTTAGATGCGACTCAATCACAAGAAAAACCTGAATTAAATGATGAACAAGATAATATTATTGAACTAGGACTTGGAAGAGAATTTGAGGATAAATTTCAAAAGAACTTTGAGTTGGGAAAAGAGGATAAGGATATTGGAAGACCATTGGAAGAAATTCTTAAGGAATTAGAAAAACCTATTTCCTCAACTAAGATAGATCCTCAATCATTTAATAATTATAAAGGGGAAGAATTGGAAGATAACTTGAATCATAAGATTGACATAGAAGAGTTTGATCTTGAATCTGAATTATCTAGAGAGAATCTGATCCAAAATTTGGGAGATATTGAAGTATTTTATAAAGATCCATTTCTAATAAATTTCAAGGATGATATTAATATGCGGATTGAAAAAATCAATAGAAGAATATTGGATCTAGAAAGAAATATGAGGAATTATGATATAAATTCATCTAAAAATGAAGAGCTGAATGAAAAATTAAAATTTGAGGATTTTATAGGAATCCCTGGATCTGGAAATGATTGGGCGATTGATCGAGGATTACTTAAATGGAATTTTGATCCAGGAGGAATCATTTGTCGGTCTAATGACGTTAAACCAAGCGCTTTATGGGAGGCAACCCATAGTTATCAGTGTGCTTTGATTTAGTGTGCTCAAGAGTCATGATTGTTAGTGTTGTATTGTGTTTGATTTTGAATGGATAGACTTAATCTTTATGTGTCATTATAGATTGATAAGTTTGATTGTTGATTGATAGATGTTTGGTTTATTAGATCTTTGATCTGATCTTTGTCTGTGTTATGAGGGAGGTGATTTCTTAACTTCTTATTATGGCTAGACTTGTTCTCTTGTAGTAGTTGGATTGACGAGTCCACTGTGACTTGGGTCTCACTCAGACTTGAGTTTTACAAGAAAAATCATGAATTTAGAACAATGATAGTTCCATCTTAATTTGTTACTTCCTTTCTACAACTTTATTTTCATTAGGTAGGAGTCGCGAACCTATTTGATGAATAACATTAGGATGATCTCACACTATCTTTATAATCGTTAGAGGTGCTTAATTATAAAGATTAGGTGATGCCTGAGATTGGTGTCCGGAAACCAATTTATCAGGGGTAATCTTATCTTTGGGATTATAATCTATAAAATCATTTTAAAGTACCTAATTTACTAGTGTAGTGATTCCGTTAAAAGTTGAAGGTAACATAGTGAGATTGGATGAGTTAAAGGAAGAATTGACCTCATTTATCATTTGTGTTTGTATTTGAATTGTGTGTTTGTGTTTATGTTTGTGTTACAACTTTATTTAGGTATTGAAGAACATTTTTATATTCCCTTGCTGAAACATGCTATGCTAGTTAGACTTTGGTTTAGTTAATTTCATTCTGACATGATTAGTTTAAATTTACTTTCTGCTGCATATTGTTCTGTCCTAATGAATAATTGTAAATGGGTTTTGATAGACATTTGTGGTAGATAGAATTTTTAAACTGTTTTCTTCCTGCTTATATTTTCTGTACTAAATGCTACATATGTTAAAAATTAAGTTTTGGGGTAGGAAGAAAAATAAAATTTTAATGTGAAAATACTTTCTTTTAGTGTAATATTATTGTAAGCATGTTTTAGGCTAGATTTACTTTCTCCTACAGTCTTTCTATCCTGATTATGCATGATATGAATTTGATAGGATGTTATAGTAGTAAGTAGATTCAACCTTTACTTTTTCTTCCTGCTATATTTTATGGAATTAATTGCAAAATATTCTAAAATTTAAGTTTGGGGGGAAGAAAAATATTAACTCTTATTTGTTCTCAATTGTTATATTTTCAAAAATTACTAGCATAACTTCAGGCAGTTGAACCTCACTTGAGATAACTAAAACATTTTATTTAAGTTGAATATTATGGAAGGATTGGATGAAAGTTTTTAGTAATAAAAGTTAATTTTATAAGGGTAAGATATTTGGTATGAAAGAATTTGATTATAGTTAACTATTTAAAGTAAAGAAAACTGTATTTTTGAAATGTTAAGAGACTTAAAGTATTGTGTGTTAAGAAGAGATTGTGACTTTATGATGAATAATAAAGCTCATACCTACTTATAAAGTAAGGATGTGTTTCAAGTTTAAACTTTGGAAAGAGGAGAGTGAAGTTCAAAATCATTACAGGCTCTCCAGATATAGTAATCCTCATTAAAAAAAAAGAAGAAAAAAAAAGGAAAAGAAAAAGGAAAGAAAAATATTTATGAGGAGAAGCTTGAGGAGATGCTTAATCAAAAATTGGCTTCACTTGAGTCACCCTAAAGGGAGATCTTGATTTCATTTCTGAATTTATATTTAAAGTATTGACCTACATTCTAATGAAGTTTGCATGAACTCCTTTTTCACATAATCTTTCAAGGCACTCTTAATGTAACAAATTATGGTTTATCTTGAAATAAATAGAAGACTAGAACCATTTGACTTGATTGCTGAATATTCTTATACCTGTAGCATTAACCTGAGTTACTGAATTTCTTTCTAAAAGTCTAACCAATATATTCTTTTTAATGAAAAATTTTAGTGTCTTACAGGTGAAAAGTACAATGTCTTGAGTTATATTTTTATGTAGTAAAAGTGTTACTTGAGGACAAGTAACAGTTAAGTTTGGGGGATTTTGACACGCCTAAAATATATACGCTTTTTGCTATATCATTTTACTTATTTTTTGATGATATTACACTTTAAAGGAAGGTATTTTGTATGTTTTTGGTTTTAGGTACAAGAAATGGTGATTGGAGCAAAAGGAAGCAAAAACGGTGCAATTTGGAGCAAAAACGAGCAAGAAATGAAATTCTGCCCGACACCTTTCGATAAGTCTTTTGATGCTTAATCTCTTTTACACTTCTTGCATATTTTTGAATGAGATTACACTTTAAAGAAAGGTTGTTTTTATGCTTATTTTGTAGGGCTATCTGTTACGAACGCAACGCAACTGAAATGGGGCGAAACGGAGTTGAAACGGAGCAAAACCGTGGAGCCGCGCAGCAGCCTGCTCGCCGACGGCGAGGTCGATCTCGCCGACGGTGAGATTTACCCGAGAGCACCGAAATAAGCCCGAAAAGCTCGCTGACAGCTAGCTCGAACCCGCTGATGGCGGCCGGAAGCTTCTGGACCGACTTTTGGGCGGTTATGGCCGAAATTCGACGTATCTGGACGCTTTTTCGAAGGGGTGCTTATGGAAACTCTTCAAACTTCATCCGTACTCTTTAAAATGACGAATATGGGTTAGATTAGAGGAATTTTAGAGAGAAACAATAGAGGAAAGGAGAGAAAAACTTAGAGGAATGTTTAGGATTCTTAGATTAATAGTAGAAATGTAGATTTCTACCCTTTTGGAGAGATTGGAGAGGAGATTTTGAGAGAATTTGTAAGGGACTTCGCTAGCATTGCATGGATCGCCGGGAGACTTTATGGGAGAGATCTTCATCTTTCTTTCAAGGGGAAAAAGCTAAGTATTGTTCTTTATTATCTTATAATTTTGTAAACATTTATTTAGTGGATTTGCTTTGGTTACATGAGGTTTCCTTTGTATTTTCTTCGTGCTTTGTGACATATCTCTCTTACTTAATCTTCTTCTTTGGAAATAGTGGCATGAGAAGATTATGTCATTATTTTCATTTTACTTTTCTTTTGCAATGAGTAGAAATCATGTTTAGGATTTTGTGATGCATGGTAGAAGTAAATTTAATTATAAATATGATAGTTTTTACTTGCACTTCATTTACATTGCAATAAGGGCTCATTGTAGTGTTAAAATTCGTTGTAATTACATCAACCCGAAAGGGCGGTGTAATTCTCAACAAAGTGAAACCACATTCAAATTCCATGGATGGTGAAGTTCATGAAAGTTGAATGCAAATAAATAGGGAAATATAATTATCGGGCGTAGAATTGGAGATTTTAGAGTGACAGGCTAAAATCTTCAATTCGGTCCTATCGTTTGGGTGCTGAAGTGTAGATGTTAGCCCTCAGGCGAGGGGAACGTGGGAGCTCCGAAGTGGCAGCCGGTATCCTCCCAGCCTAGCCGCAGATTCAGTAACCAAACATAGGATTAGTCAATGTTCTTTATGCCTGGACCAAAGGGTAAATAATAGGATTGCTCCTATTTGGCACATACAATATTAAATGCATCTCATTCCTATACATTATCTATTTCATTACATAAGAATAGTAGTTTTTAATATCTCAAAATTCTCCAAACCAAGTCATCCAAAAAGGGTTATCTTTAGAATTATTATTTGCATTTAGTTATAGTTACTATTACATTTAACACTTGCATTTAAGAATAGTTACTAGATAAAACACAATTTTAATCGACATTCCAACCTAAGGAGTAATTGTAGTAGGCTAGAATTTGACTAAAGACATCTTACTTCACTTCCTCGTGGGATCGATACTGAGGTTTTTAAAGAAAACTCTATATTACTTGAAACGATACGTATACTTGCGTAGTACCCATAGTGTGTAAAATATTTTCTAATTTTTATATCATCTAAGATTTTGCACACTAGCCGCTATTTATAAATAGGGTCAAGTTTTTGGCCATCTTTTGGAAGTTAATTTACTGCGTAATTGCGGGTCGGGTCAGTGCACATTCCTACAATACTCCCCATTCATAAAAATTGCCTAAAGACAATCTTGGGCTCTAAATCTGATCCACAATTTACAAAGCTTAGTAAAGCTCAAATGAGTGAAGCTCTTAAACCCCATGCCACCATCATAGAGAGGTTTACACAATTTCTACCAAGGGAGCCAATGGTACTGCTTCTTCTGCCCAGCCCGCAGGAAAATATTGAAAATCCTTCCTAGGAGGACTTGAGTGCTCTTCTTCATAGAGAACATCTGGAGGGCATAGGAGGGAATAGCCATTAATATACTTCTCAGTAATGTAATTCTTCCCCCACTAGACAAGAAGAAATTAGTCCAGCATTGGAGTTTAGCCTTGATCTTGTCAATGACCGTATTTGTTTGGTTTTGCCTTAAAGTAATTGAACACCAAGGTACTTAATGGGAAGAGAGGCTTGGTTGAAACCAGTATACTCAGATATCTAGTGCTTAATATGAGGTTTGGTATTGAGGCTAGCAAGGAACAGACATTTTTGAAAGTTAAGTTCCATACTAGAAGATTGTTGAAAATGTTTGAGTGCCTGATAAACAGTTATGACAGCTTGCTTAGAGGCATTTGAGAAAATGATTAGATCATCAGCATAAGACAGATGACTGATTACATAGCTTTATGATGGTAGGCCAAATGTGGAGAAGTAGCAAATAGGTTATCCAAAAACCTTGAGATGTAATCAAATGCTAGTATAAAGATAGTAGGGGAGAGGGGGGTCATCTTACTTGATGCCCCTAGTGGCACTAAAAAAGCAATAACTTTTACCATTCACAAGAACTGAGTGTGCATTACAATTGAGCCATCTCCCAATTAAATGAATGAGATCATAATGGAAGTCCCTAGCAGAGAGAGTGTCCAGGATGAATTACCAACTAATTGTATCATAGGCCTTCTTGATGTCTAATTTGAAAATCACATTATTTCCTCTACATTTTTTATCTAAGTCAAGTAGCAGTTCCTGTGCTAGTAGAATGTTATCAGAAATGGTCCTCCCTTTCAAAAATGCTGCTTGGTTAGCTTTGATTAGGTGTTGCGTGTGGGGTTGAAGTTTGAAGACTAAGATTTTGCTAATCAACTTGGAGATGACATTAGTTAGGTTAATTGGTCTAAAGTCCCCCAAAGTTTGCCTCAACTTGTTCTTAGGCAGCAAAATGATAGTAGAAGCAGTAAAATGTTTAGGAGGATCAACACCCTGAAAGAAGCATTGGACATCTTGGATCACATCCTTATTATTTTTGGCCCAGCTTGTTTTATAGAAAGTGGAAGTGAATCTATCAGGTCCAGCTGATTTATTCCCATCAATGGATTCTAAAGCAGATTTAATCTCAACTTCCAATGGGACTTGAGTTAAGTCCAGCCCCTGAACATAATTCTGACAATCATGAAAAGAGAAGTCTCAATGGGTGTTCTATAAGACTACCTATTAGTGAAATGCTTTTTAAAGTGATCAACAAAATCATCAGCAATCTACCAGCTGTCGGCGTATTTTTAGGTTGAGTGTCGTATTTTAAAAAGGGGTCGCCTACAGAAGTTGTCGGCGAATTTTAGATTTTTAAGTTTAATTTGAATATATATAATTTGGAAAGTAGCATTTGATTTTGAAAATAATTTTAAGTTTGAAAATTTTAAGATATGAAATCAAACGGATCTCACATCCCAAATAGTTTATATAAACGAGCACCGTACCACAAACCGTGTATCTATCCCGCAGAATAGACACACTGCTTGATGATGAGGCTTGATTAAATAAACTAGAAGATTTGTGACATCCATTTGGTCTGCGAACCAATTTTATAAGCCGACAAGTTCCCCTGCTTAATATAAAAGAATTAAGCAGGGTTTATATTACCTGGGTTCTTAAAGTTCCCTAAAAGGGCAAGCCCCTATAGTTAATTACATCTTAAATGTCCGAAGACACTTAAGAAAACTCTCGATAATGATCAGTGGTTTTGCTCTCAAGAATATCAAAGTTTAAGGTTTCAAACAAATTGGATTTTGGAATTTTCAATAGGGAATAGCTTAAATTTGGAAACGTTATTTCAGGGGTCCAAAGGAAGAGAAGTAGGGGATGTCATAGACCCGAAGCGAACTTCGGTGACTTTCCGACTATCCTATTATTTGGCGTCAATTTGAGAGTTTATTTAATGTTTCAATCCTGCCAATTTTAGTTAATTAGGACTTATGCTTGTATGATATAATCACACAAATAGCTTCGAAGATGTGAGGGTTTATGTCGTACCAAACGACTACCTCGGAGTCCTAAGACCAGTTAGGACTTAATTTGCATAACATGATTATGCAAATGTCTAACGAAAAGTTGAGGATTTATGTTGCACTAGGCAAACTACCTCGAAATCCTATGGCTGTATTATTTAATTCTAAGAAAGGTTTTGCTGAAGTAGACTCAGGTTTTGCTGATGAAGATGGCCGTGTTGCCCATTGTGCTCCAAGCTCCTTGTTGTTGCAGAATGTTTAGTTTTAGAAAGTGGCAATCAAGAGATGAGAGAACTGTTTTGGTTTAGAAAGGTTAAAAAAAATGAGGTGGCTTAATGATTTAATTAAAACAAATCTTAAAGTTGATTAAGCAGAACCGATTAAGATCCCACGGTTCCGTCATCCCGACACCACTATTTTCATCGGATTTACTTAGTTCAAATGAATTTGCTAAACTCAACTGAATGAGTTCCAAACTTTCATTTGGACGGTGGAAAATCTCGTTAGCAACATGTGGGTTACATCATCCGAGGGATTCCCGATCATCCAACGAGACGTTTTAATTTAGTTGTAGTTATAGTTTTGTTGTTCTATTTGTGATTAAATTTTAAGTTGTTTTATATTTTGAATGATGTGGAGGTGAATTTTATCTTGTTGTGACTTTTAATTTAGTTTAGGGTTTCAGTTTTGTGGCTATCCTAAATGTTTCAGTTTTCATGCAGGGTGACATTCTTGTTTAACATGCAAGTTTTACAAAAAAAGAAAGTACAGCGTAGGTCAATAAATTGCAATAAAATAAAAGCGTACCTGGCAGGTCTTCTCGTCATTCTAGGTTGCACTTAAAACACATATTAGGGCATTTAAATATTTGCAAGAAATACCTAGGTAAAGCTAAGGGAAGGTTATGGTTGTCTACCAAAATCCTAATCCTATTGCTATTCAATTCCTATGACGTCTAGGTTCTTGTGTTTTGTTGAGGATGATTCTCTTCGTCAAAGAACAATTAAGTTCAATTGTACTTCTAAAACACCCCATCATATTGAGAAAGTGCTTAGGACAAATCCTGAACATCTTTTCAATGCTTATGGGATTATTTTGAGTTCAAATGAATTTCATTGTACAGGTGAATTAATCATCCAAAAATTTAGTTAAGTTTTGTCTCTTGCTCAGTGAACTTAGACATTTGATTGTCTGATGAGTGAAGTGACATTTCACTTGATGCTTTATTTGAGAGTTATGTGGGTGAAAGCCTTTAGGGGCAGGTTAGGTTATTAAGAAACTTAACCATCTTGTTTGAAGTTGAGTTAGTTTTTTAAGAAAAATTCAAATTATTATAATATTTTAGTTTAATTATAATTATCTTATGTTATTTCAATTTCATTGTGTAATTTTAAAAGTTGACTTAGTTGTTTTTTTAAAATTGTTTTAACTTTAATTTTAATTATAATTAATTTAATTGCGTTGATTTGAAGTTGATTTTAATTCAGTTGTATTAATTTAATTTTGATTTACAGTCGATTAAATTATTTTAAAATTGCTTTAATTTAATTATATTTAATTTAAATTGTCTTGAATTAATCATGTCATTTTAAAATTATTTTTTATTTATTTAATTATATTATTTTAAAATTATTTTTTTATTAAATTATCTTAGAAATTGTTTTAATTTGGTTATTTAATTTATCTTAGAAATTATTTTATTTTGATTATTTAATTTATCTTAGTTTTTATTAATGAGTTATTAAATTAATATTAAGTGGTATTTGATTTCTATCATTATTTAGGGGTTAAGATTAATAAGTTAATATCTTCCAAGATTAAACACCTTCTGTTAATACATTCTCTTTTAATTAACTTCAAATTTTCAATAATTTAAGAAATTATAATCATTTTGTTTATGTTGGAAAAGTAATAAAATGGGTTCCTACCCTTTAACCCTCGATATTTCAATCATCTAAGGAGATTAATTAGGATCGTTTATTACCCATTACCCATAATTAAGCCTAAATATTAATTAAGGCTAAATTTCAATAATTATCATTTTGACCCTTAGGCTTATTCACTTCATAATTCATTAAATATAACTCAAATGACTTTGAAATTTTTATGTCACCTTACTCATGGGTTAATTAAAATATCATAGGAGAAAATGTGATTTTTCTGAATTTAATTTAATTTATATATTTATTTTAATACAAAAATGGGGTTTTCAATGAAAAATCAATAACTTGACCAAGGAAAGACATATGACTTTGAAATTTTTACTGGAAGTGACCCTTGTCTAGAGAACCATTTGGACCAAAGTTGGGGATTTTTTTGAGTTTTAATTTAATTATTAGAATTATATTAAGTTCCGGAGTATTAATTCATTTTAAAATATTTTAAAGGTGGAAAAATTAATTTTATATTTTTAAAAAATCTCTCTATAGTCAAGGAATCCAGAGAAACAAATTTTATATTTTTTTGATTTATTAGAATTATTTTAGTGGAAGGTTAAGAAAATTTATTTTTTAAATGTTAAAAATTATCTTAGGCCTCTAAAAATTAATATATTAAATTAGAGACTTAGGAAAAATATTTTGATGGTTCCTAAGTGATTAGGAGACCAAATGTGGCATTTTGGTGAATTTTTACATTTTTTGATTTTTTATAATTTTTAATTATTAAATATTTAAAAAATAATTAAAAATCAAATTTTTATTAAAAATACAATTTTATTTTTCTTGAACTCCTCTCATCACTAAGAACTCCCAAAATTAATTTGGTGAATTTTTGAAATGTATTTTGGGTTTTATGAATTTTTTAATGTGAAAAATGGTCATGTCCCTTAATTAATTCATTTGATGGGTCAAATTAATTCCAATTGATTTGAAATTTTTATGTTAGGTTCTCCTGATACTAAGTAAAAGTAGAGAGTTGATTTCATGTCATTTTTATGTGTGGTTACTCCTAATTAATTAAAATTAAATTTTGAGGTTTTGGCCAAATTAGAGTTTGTTTGATTGAAATAAATCATGATATAATTTTCTTTTGTACCACTAGTCAAAGGGAACACACCCTAATTTTTCTAGATTTTCTAAGCAACATGATAATTTTTATAATTATTATAACAAAATTGATGTATAATATTGAAAAATAGACATCTCATCATGGAGATTTTCCCTGACTTTAGAAAAAACAGGAAAGATCCATCATTATGCATATAATAACATACCAAAATTTCAAGTTATGGTGAAGCTCCTACATGCATGAAGAATTATAAGTTTGAAAATACCATTTAATTAATTAAAAATCAAATAAACATCAAATAAATATGAAATTAATTCCACATTATTCTCCTCGTTTTAGTGAGCAAGTGGATATTTTTATTTTATTTTTTGGAGTTTTCTATGCAAAGTTATGATTTTTTGAAGTTTAGGTTCAAAAATAAATCAAAAATCCAATTTCCCACTCAAATGACATGTGTCGCGCTTCTAATGGTTGGCGTGGTTCTGTTTGGCGGCCTGTTCACGGACGAATCTCTATCCAACGCCATAAGGACCGTCCGTCCGATACACGCATGATTGGACGGGTGCTGCTCCTCTCTCCAAATGTTATTCACCCAAAACCGTCCACCTTCAAACCATGATATCTCACTCGTTTCTCAACGAAATTGAGTGAAATTTTTTTTAAAATGATCGTCTAATCGAGTAGCACACATCTATACGGTGATGATATACTTAAAGTATGTGAATATTTACAGAAAATTAAAATAACCTTGGTTGGAGGAGAAAAAATTTGATACCTTGGTCCAAGAGGTGAGGCCTGAATTGGAAATGGTTTGATTGAGCTTAGGAGTGCTTGGAGAAGCTTTGAGAACAATTTGGCAGGGTCTCCCCAAGGTAATTTTTCATCTCTCCTTCCCTTGGTCATGGAGGTGGGGTTTAAATAAGGAAGGTTATGGTGGCCATGGGGGTTGGCTTGGTTCATTCACCAAGATTTTTTGGCTGAGAAAAGCTCACATGATTCAGCTTAATCTTGGTGCAATCAATTGGGTTATGCCATGTGTAAAGGCATGAGTTTAAGTGGTATGGGTGTAAGGGCCATTTTTGGGTCAATTTGAGTCAAAACATGGATTTGGCTTGGTGCACCCTCCCATGGTTTGATTTAGGCTGAAAAGGATGATTTGTGTCAACCAAAAGAAATGGAGTAGTCCCCATCCCAAGTACTTGTGTCAATTTTGGGTTAAGGTATGTCTTAGAAAGGGTTAAAAGTGTTTAAACATGGCTAAGGAAAGAGGCTTACTTCCTTGCTATTTAAGGTTTGGTGATGTGTAAAGAGCTTACATGGCTCACATATGGCTTGACACAAGCTTCATGGCTCACATTTGGCTCCTCCATGGCTCATCTTTAGCTTGGGAGCTTTCTTAAAAGGGGATTTTGAAATATTTTAGATTTTTTGTGAAAATTGTCAAGATGCTTGATTTGGAATAATTTGATGATGAATTTGGAACCTTAGGCAAATCATTTAATCAAAGGGATGATTAAATGATAATTGGCATGTGGTCTTTTGAGTGGATTTGGGCTAATTGAAGCGATTTAGCTCATGGGCTTAATTTTGGGCCTTTAAATTTGGGGTGAGCTTGGGCTTGAGTTTGGGTTAGGTTTGGGTCAAAATTTGGGCTAAGTGAATGTAGAGTTTGGTTTAGGAAAGTGTTATGAAGAGTTTGGATAAGATTTGGAGTGATTTTCAATCGAATTGGATGATCAATTTGGTGGATTCGGACATAGGGTCGATTTTGAGCTTTGAGGGCAAATTTGAAATTTTTGATTAAATTGGGTTAAATTGACAAAATTGGGGTATGTGGTAGTTGAACAAAATGATTTGGAGAATATTTTGGAATTTTTGAGATTTTTTGGGACTTTTTGGAATTTTTAAAATTTTTAGCTATGAAGGCCATTTTGGTAATTTTGGAGAGTTTGGGGGTAAGTGTTCAAAAGGCTGAATTAAAGGCTTGAGGTGGTTTAGAAAGAAATTTGGAGTCAAACAAAAGTGTCCGGGGTCATTTTTTATTTATGTGGAAGGTTTTATGAATCCGAGAGTGTTTTTTAAGTATTGGCTATTTTGGCCGCGAGGGGCCCAAAGGTAGCTCGGAAGTATGACATGTTTACAGTCAAACTTCTCAATTTGACGAGAGGAATGCTCTGGCATGATTTTTTTGGGAGACCAGGAGACCAGGAGACCGTGAAGTTTTGATTTTCGAGGCCGGGGGTCAAAAATTGAAATTTTAGGAAAAATGAAGATTGATTTTATGTGAGTAAAATGAAATCATTTTGGTTGAGCCATGAAGCCATGTTAAGCTTACAATAGCCATGAGAAAATTCATTTTAGGCACTTAATATGTTGTTCCTGATCCTCTAAGTCAGGGGCTTTGGAGTTGAGGTCCATCCATATGAGTTTCCTACATGAGTCAGGAAGCCAAATTGGGTAAGAGTGGTTTTAGGGTTTGGAATGTGTGTGAGAGTGTGGTGTGTGCAGTTAACCTGACCAAGACCAGACTACCCAGGGTAATCCTAAGGCCAAAGAATCCTATTGGAACTCATCCTTGAACCTCTACATTTGACTTTTAACCTTCCAAAGGGGCTTGGAGGTTTATGGTCATCTATGTGGGGTTCAAGAAGAGTTTAGAAGTGTTTGAATTTCTAAGTGATGGGTCCCATTTTTAGTCCTCTAGAATAGTCAAAGGGAAAACTTATGGCTAGATCCTAAGCACTAAGGAGAGAGAGATCAAACCTCACAAAAAATGAGGTCAACAAATGGACCCCAATAGGTGTGGTGTGCTAAAGGAGCACACCGCGCGTATTGGCATTGATCGAAGAGATCAACTAAACCAACACAGACGTCAAAAACAATTCTCTCAGAATAAACTGAGAGAGCGAAGAAAGTTCCCGTTGGGGAGTATCTGGTGAATTTTCACTATGGAAGTCTACCAGACACTCACTAGGGAGGAAAGGTAAAATCCTTCAAAATGAAGCAAAGAATTCAAAATTCCACATTCTGAAGGGGGACACAGTCTGATTTGATTTAGAGCTTAAGATTGAAAATTTCAAGATTTGAGTTAAAGATTTGGAGTTTGGAATTTGAAGTTTGGAATTTTATTTTGAATTTAGAGTTTGGAATTTTATTTTGAATTTGGAGTTTGGAATTTTGGTTTAGTTTATGTGTGATTTCATTTAAGTTGAAAATGTTGATTTTGAATCTGAATTTGAGATTTCAAATAATTCCATTCTGCAAAAGTTCGTGAGAAAAGTTTGAATTTAGTAAGATGAATTGATATAATTTGAATGAGAGATGGAAGTTCGGCTCCAGCCTCAGAATTGATTTGAGAACTGGAAGTTAGACACCAGCCTTGAGAATTGATTTGAGAACTGGAAGTTCGGCTCCAGCCTCGAGAATTGATGTTCTACGATGAGAACTTTAACTTGAACCATTGCGATATGAAAGAATCTTAAAGCAATGCGGTGTCGGATGCTGTGATCCTCAACCTCTAAAACATGAAAGGAGATCATTGCAAAGCAATGCGGTATCAGATGTTGGGATCCTCAACCTCTAAAATTTGATTTTGATTTGAACCATTGCGATAAGAAAAGATCCTAAAGCAATGCGGTATCGGATTTAAAATCCTCAACCTCTAAAATTTAATTTTTCATTTGAGCCATTGCGATAGGGAAAGATCCTAAAGCAATGCAGTATCGGATGCTGGGATCCTCAACCTCTAAAATTTGATTTTTGATTTGAACCATTGCGATAGACAAAGAACCTAAAGCAATGTGGTATCGGAAGTAAAATCCTCAACCTCTAAAATTTGATTTTGATTTGAACCATTACGATAGAGAAAGAACCTAAAGCAATGCGATATCAGATGTAAAATCCTCAACCTCTAAAATTTGATTTTGATTTGAACCATTGCAATAGGGAAAGAACCTAAAGCAATGCGGTATCAAATGTAAAATTCTCAACCTCTAAAATTTGATTTTTGATTTGAACCATTACGATAGGGAAAGAACCTAAAGCAATGCGGTATCGGATGTAAAATCCTCAACCTCTAAAATTTGATTTTGATTTTGAACCATTGCGATAGGAAGGAACCTAAAGCAATGCAGTATTGGATGTTGGGATCCTCAACCTCTAAAATTTAATAGAAGTCATTGCAAAGTAATGCGATATCGGATGCAGGGATCCTCAACCTCTAAAATTTGATTTTCGATTTACACCATTGCGATAGGGAAAGAACCTAAAGCAATGCGGTATCGGATGTAAAATCCTCAACCTCTAAAATTTGATTTTTGATTTGAGCCATTGCGATAGGGAAAGATCCTAAAGCAATGTTGTATCGGATGTTGGGATACTCACCCTCTAAAATTTGATTTTTGATTTGAACCATTGCGATAGGGAAAGATCCTAAAGCAATGCAGTATCGGATGTTGGGATCCTCAACCTCTAAATTTTGATTCTGATTTGAACCATTGCGATAGGGAAAGAACCTAAAGCAATTCGGTATTGGATGTAAAATCCTCAACCTCTAAAATTTGATTTTGATTTGAACCATTGCGATAGGGAAAGAACCTAAAGCAATGCGGTATCGAATGCTGGGATCCTCAACCTCTAAAATTTGATTTTGATTTGAACCATTGCGATAGGGAAAGAACCTAAAGCAATGCGGTATCGGATGCTGGTATCCTCAACCTCTAAAATTTGATTTTGATTTCACGATTGATTTGCAAAGATTTGTAGTGTCGATTTGAAAAGTATATAATTTTAGTGTTTTGAGAATTTCATGAAAGTTGTAAAAGATTTTTGTGGAAAGAAATGGATTAAGAGGGATTATGAGGATGCCACATATCCCATTCAAAAGAGTTGATCGAAAAGTTACTGGTTTGGATTAGATATGATTCCTTGCCATCAGAACCAAATCGAAAACCTCGTGGCTCCGAGTCAATAGAATCGGCTACTCCTATCTCAGACAAGGGAGAGAATTGAAGGGATTGGATTTTAGACTTGGAAGTTTTGAATTCGAATTTGATTGGGATTTGATTTGAGATTCAAATTGAGATTGGATTTGATAGTACAGATTGGAGATTCAGATTTGAGGTTTATTTTTAATATTGAGATTCCTTTTTTTCCGAAGATTTGAGTTCGTTTTGATTTAGATTTCAATTTGATTTCGGATTTCATTTTGATTTGAAGTTTCATTTTGATTTGAAGTTTGTTTCATTATCTTATTCGATTTTTTTTTAGTTTTCATTTTTTTATTTATTTGTTGTCATTTGTTGGGGGATTTATTGTTGGTTTTTTTTGTGAAGTTTTATTTTACTCATTTATGCTTCATGATTTTTCATTTTTTTTTTATTTTTTTTAGTTAAGGTTTGGACCCAGTCATAAGCAAGTGCGACATCTGTGCTTCGTAGATCGAGGTTGTTTTTGAAACATCATGATGCGTAGTTCTTCTTGAGGTATCGTCCACTGACCGAAGACATTTGTAGAAAATGACCTAGTCTTTGAGGTACTATTGGAATTATATCCTTTCAAGTACCTACAAAGATATGTTATTTCTACAGACACCACAGCTGAAGGGACAGAAACTTCGTAGCTTCGTTTGTAACAGTCGTCACTCTTTACCATTGATTTAGGAGGATTGTCTAGGCTGTCTCTGCGAAGTGGCCTTGACGCCCTTTGAATTGATGTTGGATTTATATCCTCTGGAAATGAAAGGCATGACTTCAGGTTTGAATTTCCATTAATTGCTCATAACATAGCCCATTTCTTTAATTCTTTCCTTCTAAGCCTAAGCATATTCAAAATTTATGCTCATGTGATAGAAATATTTTTCATTGGCCAAAGATGTTTTTGAGTCAATTAATGACTGACCAAAAGACATAAAATCACTTGACTCTCTTCAAAGCATAATATCAGAGGAATCTTCGTAAGGTAGCCTTTCAAGTTTTATTAATCGGGGGAGGATTAAGACACCAATTTTTGATTATATGCTTGCCTCAAGCTTCTTCTCAGGGAGCCTTTTTATTTCCTTTTTTTTCTTTTAGGCTTTTCTCTTTTCCTCTTTTTTTTTTCTTTTCTATTGAGGATTACTATATCTAGTGGAACACATGTTAAAGATTTTGAATGTCTAGATTGGGACACAAATTTTTTATTTTGTGCTCACCTCAAGCTTCTCCTCAGTTGGATCTTCATGAAGAAACATTTTCCTTCTTTTTTTTCTCTTTTTTTTTATTTTCTCCTTTTGTTTTCAGAGAATTACTGTATCTGGCAAGACATATTTTTGTTAAAGATTTTGAATGTCAAAAATCCCCTAATTAATAATTCTAAAATGTTTCTTAACATGACTCATGGGATATTATAACTCATCCAAAAGTCTGGACCCAATCACATGGCAGAAAATTAAAAGACCCTTGATATCTCGTATCAATTACTCGTATTTCAAGCACACTGCTTCATTTCAAAATTTACTTAGGACTCAGTCCAAATTCCTTAAAGTGAAGGACCCAGTTATTAGGGCATAAATTTCATTCTTTCTGAAGTTATTGTCTTATCAAAATATCCAACTTTGAGCTTTCCAAATATCGAACAATTCTGAATAAAAAATACTTTTTCCATTCATTTTCATTCATAGCAGTGGGAGGGATGTGACAGATCAACATCAATCCTGCAAATTTCCCTTTACATTGGTAGAAGTAGTACAATGGTAGTCAAGAAATGTCTTCTTTGTTGCCAATTATGTAGGAGTCAGCTAGAACAAACAGATGGACCGAAATCATATTGATAGAACCTTTTTCAGGTTCTTTTCAAATATTCTTTCGGGATTGTTACGTTCCTATTCTTGAAATTCTCTTCAAGCCAGTCTTTGAAATTGCAACACTCTTCTATGGTGTGTCCAACGAACCTGTGGTACAGGCATTATCTTGGATGTCCTTTCTTGTTGATTTCATCCGGTCTTTTTGGTTCAGGTAACCGGAATTCAAGATTCTTGATTAGATTGCGGAATATCTTTCTTGCTGCTTTGTCTTTAAAAGATTACACCTTATTTGTTCAAGCAACCATCGTTGGAACTTGTCTTTCATTTGTCTGGTAAAGTCTTTGCTGAAAGGATTGCTGAGCGTTCTGCCTGGGACGTTGGAAGGTCCGCTAATGTTGTTCGACCTGTACTTGCAATTGTCGCTTTCCCCTATTAACCACAGCAAGTGCTTCAGATTCCTTCTTGAATATCTTCGTTGGCTCTAGCTTGTTGGCTTTTCCAAGAAAAACAAGTTGTTTAGCTTCTTCTTGAAGTCTTCCGACTTTATTAAGTAACTTCTCGAATGTCTTCATTGTGAATCCCTTGAGCAAGAGACCAACTGGACCGTGAATGCTCTTTAGAAGAATTTCAACTGTGTGCTGCTCTTGCAACTGTGGCTTGCATCTCATGTTGTGATTTCTCCAACGCAGGATGTATTCCACCAAGGTTTCATCTGGTTTCTGTTGCTCTACCACAAGATCATCGACGGTAATGTGGTGCTGAGCACCAGCAAACCGTTTGACAAAAAGATTTTCCATTTATGTAAATGTCCTTAGCAAATCATTTGGCAACTCTGCATACCAATCAAAGGCAGCTCCAGTGAGGCTATTAACAAATTGGCGGAACAAAAGTGCTTCGCTACCCCCCGCGTTGCAGCAGCTTGCTCGAAAGTGTGCAACATGTTGTTAGGGATTTCCAGTTTCGTCAAAAGTTTTGAACAAAGGTGATAGGAAACCTCTGGGGTACTGAACGGTATCAAACTCTTCTTGGTAAGGTCTACCCTTTGAAACGGATTCCTCCATTTCTGATTGGACTAGGGCTTCTTTCACCTGTTGTTCCACCGTCTGTTTAATGTCACTCTCCAGCATCAAACCCTGAATTAGATCCTTCTTCGGTTGTTTGTTGGAGGTGGACTCTTTTCTTTCATCCGTAACATGAACAATTTTTGGTTGGTTTGCTTCTAAAGTTGCTATTGGTAACGACTGCGACTGCCCTTGAATTGTAGCCATGACGACCATTATTTCCTCCAGTTGTTTCTTCATTTGACCTATCTGCTCATCCCATTATTGAACGGCCATTTGAAACTCATCCGCGATGTTCTCCTTAGTGGGTAAAGGAGCGTCGCACGAGGATGGTGTGGCCTCCGTTTCGATGACGTTGATTTCTGCAAAACCACCTTCCATATAATATGGTTGGTTGTAATCTCCATTTTTGACATCTTCTTTTTGGTCTTCAAATAGTTGTGCAATGTCAACTCAGATCTTCTCTATGGCGGACTCAATTGAATTTCCTTTGAGAATTTTTAGGTCAATCGGGGACTTTTGAGGAACATCACTTGTCCCCTCGAGCACTGGCGTCATTGTATAGAAGCCAAGTGAAACATCCAAAATCATATTCACAGAACCTTTTTTAGGTTCTTTTAAAATATTCATTCAGGATTGCTATGTTCCCGCTTTCAAAATTCTTTTCGAGCCAATCCTTGAAATTGAAGCAGTCTTCTATCTTGTGTTCGATAATCCAGTGGTAAGGGCAGTACATCGGGTGATCTTTCTCGCTGATCTCTTATGGCTTTTTCGGCTCTGGCAGTTGAAAATCAACCATCTTACTCAAGCTGCAGAACATTTTGGCCACTGCTTCATTCTTGAAGGGGTATTCTTTTTTTAGGAGTTCTGTCAAGCTGCGCTTTTGTTGAACTGGCTGCTGGTTGTACTGCTGAGGTGACTGCTGGCTCGGCTGGCGGCACTGCGGCAGGCGGGGCTATCGTGGCTGGTCGACTTTTAGACTTTTCAGGTTGTGCTTCTTTTCTTGTGCTTTCATTAATTGCACGGTCTTTGAATTGGACCCAATTTCGAGTCCGGAAATAGGTAGGTTGTAAGCGTCGGCTGACTCTTCCTTATGTAAAATTTCTTTTCCTTTATCTAACAAAATAGTTAGTGTGGTGACGGTGGCTCTGATAGTAGGAACTGAAGCAGTCCTCAGAAAAGTCCCAGTGTTTCTAGCGGCTTACTTCACAATAATAGAAGAGTCTTTTTCAATCCACTCCTTCTTTGGCATAGGGAGCTCTTCAATAATTTTCAACTTGAACTCTACAATAGGCTCAATGGACTTTCTCATTTCAGGTTTCATCATTTCAACTGACAAATTCCCGAACTTAGTTTCAACACTGTCGAATCCTTGTCCAAACTTGATGACTGCCAGGTCAGGCAGTTCCTCCCTATTGACGACAAACTCCACTCATGAGGTAAAAGAAAAGACCAGCTTGGGTGAAGACATTGTCTCCTGTCATTTGAAGAATTTGTGGAAGTCAATGATATTCCTCGCTTTGCAGTTTCAACGAAAGTACTCAAGTTAACTTGCTTTGTACTGGGCATCCTTTAAGCATGTGAATTTTTTTTTGTTTTTTTATTATTATTGTATACTTTCTGTGTCTTGAGAAGTTTTATTTTGGTTTGAAATTTTGACAAAAGTTTATTTTATTTATGGTTTATTGGAAGGTTGTTATAGGGAAATTTGAGTTTGTCCTGTTAGCAGCAAGTCAAACCCAAAGAGGAAAGAAGAATCAGACCTGGTTCGAGGTTTACAGGAGGTTAAATTCACATTTAAATCACATCAATAGATAGCTCATATTCTAACACACCTATTGGGGGTCTACCTCGCCCTCTTTGGGGAGGTGGGAGAATTCCGGAACCTCTCTGTTTAAGGTTGTCTAAACAGTGGCTCCAGAATCTAAAGGAGTTGACTACACTCACTCAAGACAGAAATGAGCGAGGTATGCCAACAAAAAGAATGGTAATTTGTTCCATTATGGGTATGGACTCACTACCAATTTATGAAAGCAAAACCATCTGATCAAAATGGAGAGAGGAACTAGTCCCCAGCGGAGTCGCCAGAAATTGTACGACTTATTTTTAGGTTGAGTGTCGTATTTTAAAAAGGGGTCGCCTACAGAAGTTGTCGGCGAATTTTAGATTTTTAAGTTTAATTTAAATATATATAATTTGGAAAGTAGCATTTGATTTTGAAAATAATTTTAAGATTGAAAATTTTAAGATATGAAATCAAATCGATCTCACATCCCAAATAGTTTATATAAACGAGCACCGTATCACAAACCATGTATCTATCCCGAAGAATAGACACACTGCTTGATGATGAGGCTCGATTAAATAAACTAGAAGATTTGTGACATCCGTTTGGTCTGTGAACCAATTTTATAAGCCGACAAGTTCCACTGCTTAATATAAAGGAATTAAGCAGGGTTTATATTACCTGGGTTCTTAAAGCTCCCTATAAGGGCAAGCCCCTATAGTTAATTACATCTTAAATGCTCGAAGACACTTAAGAAAACTCTCGATAATGATCAGTGGTTTTGCTCTCAAGAATTTCAAAGTTTAAGGTTTCAAACAAATTGGATTTTATAAATTTCAATAGGGAATATGTCAAATTTGGAACAGTTATTTCAGGGGTCCAAAGAAAGAGAAGTAGGGGATGTCACAGACCCAAAGCAAACTTCGGTGACTTCTCGACTATCCTATTATTTGGCTTCAATTTGAGAATTTATTTAATGTTTCAATCCTGCCAATTTTAGTTTATTAGGACTTATGCTTGTATGATATAATCACACAAATAGCCTCGAAGATGTGAGGGTTTATGTCGTACCAAACGACTACCTCGGACTCCTAAGACCGGTTAGGACTTAATTTGCATAACATGATTATGCAAATGTCTAACAAAAAGTTGAGGATTTATGTTGCACTAGGCAAACTACCTCGAAATCCTATGGCTTTGTTATTTAATTGTAAGAAAGGTTTTGCTGAAGTAGACTCAGGTTTTGCTGATGAAGATGGCCGTGCTGCCCACTGTGCTCCAAGCTCCTTGTTGTTGCAGAATGTTTAGTTTCAGAATGTGGCAATCAAGAGATGAGAGAAGTATTTTGGTTTAGAAAGGTTAGAAAAAATGAGGTGGCTTAATGATTTAATTAAAACAAATCTTAAATTTGATTAAGCAGAACCGATTAAGTTCCCACGGTTCAGTCATCCCGGCACCGCTATTTTCATCGGATTCACTTAGTCCAAATGAATTTACTAAACTCAACTGAATGAGTTCCACACTTTCATTTATACCGTGGGAAATCTCGTTAGCAACACGTGGCTTACATCATCCGAGGGATTCCCGATCATCCAACGAGACGTTTTAATTTTGTTGTAGTTATAGTTTTGTTGTTCTATTTGTGATTAAATTTTGAGTTGTTTTATATTTTGAATGTTGTGGCGGTGAATTTTATCTTGTTGAGACTTTTAATTTAGTTTTGGGTTTCAGTTTTGTGGCTATCCTAAAGGTTTCAGTTTTCATGCAGGGTGACATTCTTGTTTAACATGCAAGTTTTACAAAAAAAGAAAGTACACCATAGGTAAATAAATTACAATAAAATAAAAGCGTACATGGCGGGTCTTCTCGTCATTCCAAGCTACACTTAAAACACATATTAGGGCATTTAAATATTTGCAAGAAATACCTAGGTAAAGCTTAGAGAAGGTTCTGGTTGTCTACCAAAACCCTAATCCTATTACTATTCAATTCCTATGACGTATAGGTTCTTGTGTTTTGTTGAGGATGATTCTCTTCATCAAAGAACAATTAAGTTCAATTGTTCTTCTAAAATACCCCATCATATTGAGAAAGTGCTTAGGACGAGTCCTGAACATCTTTTCAATGCTTATGGGATTATTTTGAGTCTAAATGAATTTCATTGTACAGGTGAATTAATCATCTAAAAATTTAGTTAAGTTTTGTCTCTTGCTCAGTGAACTTAGACATTTGATTGTCCGATGAGTGAAGTGACATTTCACTTGATGCTTTATTTGAGAGTTATGTGGGTAAAAGCCTTTAGGGGCAGGTTAGGTTATTAAGAAACTTAACCATCTTGTTTAAAGTTGAGTTGGTTTTTTAAGAATAATTCAAATTAATTATAATATTTTAGTTTAATTATAATTGTCTTAAGTTATTTCAATTTGATTGTGTAATTTCAAAAGTTGACTTAGTTGTTTTTTAAAATTGTTTTAACTTTAATTTTAATTATATTTAATTTAATTGTGTTGATTTGAAGTTGATTTTAAATCTGTTGTATTAATTTAATTTTGATTTAAAGTCGATTAAATTATTTTAAAATTGCTTTAATTTAATTATATTTAATTTGAATTGTTTTGAATTCATCATGTCATTTTAAAATTATTTTTTATTTAATTAATTATATTATTTTAAAATTATTTTTTTATTAAATTATCTTAGAAATTGTTTTAATTTGTTTATTTAATTTATCTTAGAAATTATTTTAATTTGATTATTTAATTTATCTTAGTTTTTATTAATGAGTTATTAAATTAATATTAAGTGGTATTTGATTTCTATCATTAATTAGGGGTTAAGATTAATAAGTTAATATCTTCCAAGATTAAACCCCTTCACTTAATACATTCTCTTTTAATTAACTTCAAAATTTCAATAATTTAAGAAATTATAATCATTTTGTTTATGTTAGAAAAGTGATAAAATGGGTTCCTACCCTTTAAACCCCTATATTTCAATCATCTAAGGAGATTAATTAGGATCGTTTATTACCCATTACCCATAATTAAGCCTAAATATTAATTAAGGCTAAATTTTAATAATTACCATTTTGCCCCTTAGGCTTATTCACTTCATAATTCATTAAATATATCTCAAATGACTTTGAAATTTTTATGTCACCTTACTCATGGGTTAATTAAAATATCAGAGGAGAAAATGTGATTTTTCTGAATTTAATTTAATTTATATATTTATTTTAATGCAAAAATGAGGTTTTCAATGAAAAATCAATAACTTGACCAAGGAAAGACCTATGACTTTGAAATTTTTACTGGAAGTGACCCTTGACTAGAGAACCATTTGGACTAAAGTTGGGGATTTTTTGAGTTTTAATTTAATTATTAGAATTATATTAAGTTTTGGAGTATTAATTCATTTAAAAATATTTTAAAGGTGGAAAAATTAATTTTATATTTTTAGAAAATCTCTCTGTAGTCAAGAAATCAAGAGAAACAAATTTTATATTTTTTTATTTTTTTTATTTATTAGAATTATTTTACTGGAAGGTTAAGAAAATTCATTTTTAAATGTTAAAAATTATCCTAGGCCTTTAAAAATTAATATCTTAACTTAAAGACTTAGTAAAAATATTTTGATGGTTCCTAAGTGATTAGGAGACCAAATGTGGCATTTTGGTGAATTTTTATTTTTTTTAAATTTTTATAATTTTTAATTATTAAATATTTAAAAAATAATTAAAAATCAAATTTTTATGAAAAAATACAATTTTATTTTTCTTGAACTCCTCTGATCACAAAGAACTTCCAAAATTAATTTGGTGAATTTTTGAAATGTATTTTGGGTTTTATGAATTTTTTAATGTGAAAAATGGTCATGTCCCTTAATTAATTCATTTGATGGGTCAAATTAATTCCAATTGATTTGAAATTTTTATGTGAGGTTCTCCTGATACTAAGTAAAAGTAGAGAGTTGATTTTATGTCATTTTGATGTGTGGTTACTCCTAATTAATTAAAAATAAATTTTGAGGTTTTGGCCAAATTAGAGTTTGTTTGAAATTATGAGATAATTTTCTTTTGTACCACTGGTCAAAGGGAACACACCAAAATTTTTCTAAGCAACATGATAATTTTTATAATTATTATAACAAAACTGATGTATAATATTGAAAAATAGATATCTCAACATGGAGATCTTCCCTGACTTTGGAAAAATCTGGAAAGATCCACCATTATGCATAGAATAACATACCAAAATTTCAAGTTATGGTGAAGCTCCTACATGCTTGGATAATTATATGTTTGAAAACACCATTTAATTAATTAAAAATCAAATATAGATCAAATAAATATGAAATTACCTCCACATTATTCTCCTCGCTTCAGTGAGAAATAGGATATTTTTATTTTATTTTTTGGAGTTTTCTAAGCAAAGTTATGATTTTTTGAAGTTTTGGTTCAAAAATAAATCAAAAATCCAATTTCCCGCTCAAATGGCACGTGTCACGCTTCTACTGGCTGGCGTGGTTCTGTTTGGCGGCCTGTTCACGGACGAATCTCCATCCGACGCCATCAGGACCGTCTGTCCGATACACGTGTGATCGGACGGCTGCTGCTCTTCTCTCCAAATGCTATTCACCCAAAATCGTCCACCTTCAAACCTTGATATCTCACTCGTTTCTCGATGAAATTGAGTGATTTTTTTTAAAAAAATGATCGTCTAATCGAGTAGCACACATCTATACGGTGATGATATACTTAAATCATGTGAATATTTACAGAAAATTAAAATAACCTTGGTTCGAAGAGAAAAAAATTTGATACCTTGTTCCAAGAGGTGAGGCCTCAATTGGAAATGGTTTGATTGAGCTTAGGAGTGCTTGGAGAAGCTTTGGGAACAATTTGGCAGGGTCTCCCAAGGTAATTTTTCATCTCTCCTTCCCTTGGCCATGGAGGTGGGGTTTAAAAAAGGAAGGTTATGGTGGCTATGGTGGTTAGCTTGGTTCATTCACCAAGGTTTTTTGGCTGAGAAAAGCTCACTTGATTCAGCTTGATCTTGGTGCTATCAATTGGGTTATGCCATGTGTAAAGGCATGAGTTTAAGTGGTATGGGTGTAAGGGCCATTTTTGGGTCAATTTGAGTCAAAGCATGGATTTGGCTTGGTGCACCCTCCCATGGTTTGATTTAGGCTGAAAATTATGATTTGGGTTAGCCAAAAGAAATGGAGAAGTCCACATCCAAAGTACTTGTGTCAATTTTGGGTTAAGGTGTGTCATGGAAAGGGTTAAAAGTGTTTAAACATGGCTTAGGAAAGAGACTTACTTCCTTGCTATTTAAGGTTTGGTGATGTTTAAAGAGCTTACATGGCTCACATATGGCTTGACACAAGCTTCATGGCTCACATTTGGCTCCTCCAAGGCTCACCTTTGGCTTGGGAGCTTTCATGAAAGGGGATTTTGAAATATTTTGGATTTTTGGTGAAAATTGTCAAGATGCTTGATTTGAAATACTTTGATGATGAATTTGGAACCTTAGGCAAATCATTTTATCAAAGGGATGATTAAATGATAATTGGTATGTGAGCTTTTGAGTGAATTTGGGCTAATTGAAGTGATTTAGCTCATGGGCTTGATTTTGGGCCTTTAAATTTGGGGTGAACTTAGGCTTGAGTTTGGGTAGGTTTAGGTCAAAATTTGGGCTAAGTGAATGTAGAGTTTGGTTTAGAAAAGTGTTATGAAGAGTTTGGAAAAGATTTGGAGTGATTTTCAATTGAATTAGATGATCAATTTGGTGGATTCGGACATAGGGTCGATTTTGAGCTTTAAGGGCAAATATGGAATTTTTGATCAAAGTGGGTTAAATTGACAAAATTGGGGTATGTGGTAGTTGAAAAAAATGATGTGGAGAATATTTTGGAATTTTTGAGATTTTTGGGACTTTTTGGAATTTTCGAAATTTTTAGCTATGAAGGGCATTTTGATAATTTAGGAGAGTTTGGGGGTAAGTGGTCAAAAGGCTGAATTAAAGGCTCGAGGTGGTTTAGAAAGAAATTTGGAGTCAAACAAAAGTGTCCGGGGTCATTTTTGATTTATGTGGAAGGTTTTATGAATCCCGGAGCATTTTTTAAGTATCGGTTATTTTGGCCGCGAGGGGCCCAAAGGTAGCTCGAAAGTATGGCATGTTTACAGTCAAACTTCTCGATTTGACGAGAGGAACGCTCTAGCATGATTTTTTTTGGAGCCCGGGAGACCGTGAAGTTTTGAGTTTCAGGGTCGGGGGTCAAAGATTGAAATTTTGGGAAAAATGAAAATTGATTATATGTGAGTAAAATGAAACCATTTTGGTTGAGCCATGAAGCCATGTTAAGCTCACAATAGCCATGAGAAGATTCATTTTAGGCACTTAATATGTTGTTCCTGACACTCTAAGTCAGGGGCTTAGGGTTGTGGTCCATCCATATGAGTTTCCTACATGAGTCAGGAAGCCAAATTGGGTAAGAGTGGTTTTAGGGTTTGGAATGTGTGTGAGAGTGTGGTGTGTGCAGGTTAACCTGACCAAAACCAGACTACCCAGGGTAATCCTTAGGCTAAAGAATCCTATTGAAACTCATCCTTGAACCTCTACATTTGACTTTTAACCTTCCAAAGGGGCTTGGAGGTTTATGGTCATCTGTGTGGGGTTCAAGAAGAGTTAAGAAGTATTTGAATTTCTAAGTGGTGGGTCCAATTTCTAGTCCTCTAGAATAGTCAAAGGGAAAACTTTTGGCTAGATCCTAAGCACTAAGGAGAGAGAGAGAGAGATCAAACCTCACCAAAAATGAGGTCAACACCAGCTGCAATATGCTTAAGCTCAATAGAATTAGTAATGGAAAGGATCATATTGCATTTTCTCCTGTATTTAATGCAAACATGATAGAAGCTTGTGTTCATGTCCCCATCAGTAAATTTAGTAATAACTCTCTTCTGCTTAAGAAATATGTCATGGTAACAGATATGAGAGAGCAGTTTCTCATTAGTTAGGTGCAAATCAGTTTCAGAATTTATGCGCAGTTGAAAGCCAGCCTCCATTTAAAAAACTACGTTTTCAGCTACTTTAAGGTTCTCATGCACATTACCAAATTTATCCCAATTCCAGGATCTGAATGAGCAGCAACCTTCTTTTGTAGTTTCTAAAGATTAAGCCATGGATTTGCCTCAGGATCAGACACCCAAGTTTTGTCAAGCTCTTTGAGAAAATATGGATGAAGGGTCCACATATTTTGGAATATGAAAGGATTGCCCCCAACACTAGTAGAATTATTAATGAAACAAAGTATGGGTCTGTGGTCAGAGCCTGCCATAGCAAGATGAGGGATTAGAGTATAGAGAAACGTTTGGAGCCACAATGAATTCTCCAACATTCTATAAAGCCTTTCTCAGATGTTCTCCCATTCTTCAAGCATATGAGGACATTGAGAACCCAAATCTTAGAGAGCATCATCAGATAAAAACTTATTCATAGCCATAGAGGAAGACAAAGGAGAATTGCCTCCTCTCTTCTTAGATGTAGAAATAAGATAATTATAATCTCCACCCAGAATAAAAAATGACTTAATAAAGAGGCCAAGGTGCAGTAAGTCCTGCCAAAGAATCTGCTGTTGAAGAACATTACAGCTAGCATAAATAAAGGTGGCATACGCTTGCTGATCACCAAGGGAGAATTAATTATGTATGAACTAAGAGTTATTCTAAAGAACTAACTGTTGCAATTCAGTTCTGGCAAATAGACAAATTTTATTATTCAGATTAACATAATGAGTGAAATGAGGGAATTTCTTGATACTATGTTGGGGATTTTTGGTGACCATAGGTTCAAGGAGAGAAAAACACCAAAGATTATGAAGTTAACAAGATGTTTGAGTCTACTTAGGGAGGAAGGATGAGCCACCACCCTAATATTCCAGCACATAAAATTGATCATTGAGAAAGAGTTATCCATTTCCCTCTAGTTTTTGTGTAAGGGGCAGATGTATTGACATTTGGAGGACCAACCATGGATTGGTTAACCAGCAAAAGTGGTAATTCTGGTCTGCTTTTCTTTTTCTTGCCACTCTTCTAAGCCTGCCATTCTTTATTAATCTCATCGATCAATTAGACTAGATTCTGCTCTGTTATCTTCTGAAACTCCCCTATAACTGGACTATTCTCCTTCAGATGAATCTCTCCTCAGTCTGAAGATTGGTGGTGTGAATAAGAGGACTCTCAGGGGCCTCAATATGAGTTGCCTTGGATGATTCCAGCTGGACAGTCCCCAAATCCCCATTCCCTTTAGCAATATAAGGAATTACAGAAGATTTAACACCATAAATCTCCCCTCCCTCCAGAACATGTGGTGCCAAAACCTCATTAGGAACAGTTGCAGTTGCAATCATCTGAGGAGTTCCAGCAGGCTTCCTTCTAGAAGGGGGGTGGAGTCTGTAGCAGCTGTCTTTAACATGGACAAACATTATACAATGCTGACAGTAGAGTGGCTTTTGTTCCACCTCAATGGTCTGCCAGAATCCATCCTCATCAGTTCCAATCCACGCCCTTTCCAAATCAGGAAGGGTTATATCCCTTTCCAAATTTGGAAGGTTATAACCCTTTCCACCAATATTCTAACTCCAGCTGGCCTTGCCATGTCATAGGTGGGAGAGTCCACCATTAAGAGGGTACCAAGTGCCTGACTGATGTTGAAAAGAGAATTAGGGTGGTATAACTGTATTGGCAAGTTAGGGAATTTGAACCACATAGGAACAATGGGAGATTCCTTAATTGGATCAAAATCAAGGGTCCACTTCAAGAGTTTCATAATTGTGCCAGCAATAAAAAGAGATTGTTTAGTAAAAATTTTAGCATAATCTTCCTCATTTGACAATCTTATCAGCAGGTGTTTACCATCCAGTAGACCTAATTTCCATATACCAATAAGGTTAAGCTCTTCAAAAAACTTTCTGACATAATCCATCTTGAGGTGCCCAAAATGAAACTTCCCTGTCAAGGTAAACTTAGCAGCATCAGTAAGAGACTGCATCTTCTAGGTAGTGAAAATTATTGTTGGCTTCCCATCCTTTAAACGAAGTGGCCTGATATAGGGGCATTCACCCTTGCAAGAAGCAACATCTTGAGGAAATACCAAGTTATCAAAGTTCTTGCGTGGAAGCTGCCCATTGCCCACAACTCCAGCATATGTAGCCTTAGCCCATTGGGCATTTGTCTAAATGTCAATGGGGTAAGTCTTAGCCATAAAGTAGAGAAATAACCCAAGAAACTAAAGGCAGTTCCAATGGAACAGTAACAAAATCCAAAATGTGAGTAACCCGGGAAAGGCCAAGGAGAAGCAAAAACCCAAAGTACGCAACACAGCCAAGAGAGCCAAAAAAAACTTGCAGAACCTCCTCTCAACCGCACAAGAAATCAATGGAACAGTAGCCCGAATTTGAAATAAGAAAGCTAGGGAAGCAGTAAAGTGGCAAAGTAACACCACTTCACAACCACCAGTAAAAGCCCACCACCTTTAGCCACCGTGCGCTGCCAATGAGAAGCCATCAACTCCCAAACCCTAATAGAGCAACCAAGCCAGCCGCCATTATAACTATATATACATTAAGAAAAAAGACCTTCTGTATATGCCAAGAAAAACTTGCTATGTATAGGTGGTGGATTCATTCATGCCAAAATTAGTACAAAATCTAATATAAGGAATGTTAAGCCTATCCCCTACCAAAAGTAAAGAGAGTGGACAGGAAATATACTTTCCTACATGAAAAATATCAGTCAAACAACCCATTTTAACTATCCAGTTAGCTGGTATGTTTCCCACCCTATAAGTAAATAAAAAATTGTACATTAAAGTGACAAGATAGGGAAAGATTCTCTGAATTCAGTAGACAACGTGCCATGGGGGAGTAGTAGTTTTGTGGAGGTACTGTATAATTGCTTGAGAGTCAGATTCAATCTGTACTTGATGAAGATGACCTAGAAAGGAGAACTTCAGTGCCAGAAAAAGGCAATTACTTCAGATTTCACAGCATCTCTAGCTTGAATAAGAGACTGTAAATACATTAAGCACTGTCCAGTGTGATCTCTAAAAACACTACCAATTCCTACATTATTTGCAAAATAACTACCATCACTGTTGAATTTAACCCAAGAGGGAGGAGGCATCTGCCATTGAACAATGGAATTTTTCTAGTATTTAGGTGAAATAAAGGAACCACGAGAAAAAGGAGGGAAAGCTCTTTAGAAGAACAAGACTTTGGATGAATGCTAAACAGTGATTGGTTACCTTCTGTGGAGACAAAGGGTGTTCCTCAAATTTGGTTTGGTTCCTAGCCATCCAAATAAAATAGTCCAAAATGGAAGGGATGGAGGATAATGTAAGTATCTACCATTTAGTCCAGCACACCTAGAAACTTTGCCAGCTGAGCATGATAGTAGAAATAGACAAATGACTCACAACAGTGTGCCACACACTTTGTGCAAAGGAGTAGGCAAAGAACATGTTCTCAATAGTTTCTTCTTCAGTTCTACACAGATGACAACATGAAGGGCCCCTTAACCCTTTAAGCTTAAGTATGTCATCAATTGGTAGAATCTTGAGGAAGAGCCTCCAACAAAAGAAAGAGATGTAGGGAGTTAGAAAACTATTCCATATAGGTTTGTCGCACCTATGTTGTTCCACTGAGAGTTTTGATGATAAATGGAGGCAGTGGTGCTCTAAGATATAGGTTTTTTCACAATAAGTTTGTCTTTAGTGTGGAAGGCAAAGTGGATTTGAGTAATGGAGTTCATCTGATCGTGAAACAGAAGGGTAGAGAGGGTGTTGACATTCCATGAATTATCCAACTAACAATCAGCTACCTTGAGTTGTAGATTGGTGGTTTGGGGAACCATTTGAATCAACTTCTCTTTTAGAGACCAATTATCAAAAAAAAATGTTAAGTTTGCCCTCACCTAAATCCTAAATAAAGAGCTCCTCAGCTTATCAAAAATGGCATCATGTTGTATTTGTTTTACTCTTCCTTTAGTAAGCTGCACACCTAAGTACTTGAGGGGAATATAGCACAAGCTGAAGCCATTAAGTGAGATTATACATTGCTTTATTGAAGTTTTCACATATTTGCTAAACATAATTTGACATTTATTGTGGTTTAGCACCATCCCTGATGTGTCTTGGAAAGCCTTCAATTAGTTTCTCTAGAAAAAATAACGAGATCATCTGCATAAGCCAAATGGCTAACACATAGTGGATTTGTGGCTGAAACTGAGAGATGGGGAGCTAAAAATTTTCTGATTTAGAAGCCTGGATAAGTAATCAAATGCCAGAATAAAAATGGTAAGAGACAATGGATCTCCTTTTTTTATCCCTCCCGTGACTTTGAAAAAGCCATAGGCCTGACCATTTATCAAAATTGAACTAAAATTATTTGAGAGCCATCTTTTGATGAGGTTGATCCAATCAAAAGCGAATTCCATAGCTTGTAACACCTCAACAATGAAATCCTAGTTGATAGTGTCATATGCTTTTCTCATGTCTATCTTGTAAATAAAATTGCCTCCCCTACAAGATTTATCAAGATCCTATAGTAGTCCTTGTGCCAATAAGACATTATCAAAGATGGATCTGCCTTTAACAAAGGCAGATTGGTTCTGTCTTATGAGGTGAGGGAGATGAGGTTGTAGCCTATTCACCATGATTTTGTTGATGACATTGGAAATAACATTTATTAAATAGATGGGTCTGAAGTTCTCCCACCTTCTTCGGTTATTCTCTTTAGGGATGAGAACCAAAGTGGCTGCAGAAAAATACATAGGCGGGTCATAGCCTTTGAAGAAATGTTGTACAATCATAATAACTTCCTATTTAACAATATTCCACACTTTCTTATAGAAAGCTGAGTAGAATTCATCAGGGCCTGCAACTTTATTACTGTCAATAGAATTGAGACTTGCCAAATCTCCTCTTCTTGAGAAAGGTAAGTGAGTTCAAAGGATTGAGTATATTCTCTGTCCTGACAAAATACCTCAGAAATGATGGGGGTTCTAGTGACATATGATTGAGTGTGCAAAGACTAAAAATACTGGACAACATTCTCAGCAATTTCCTATTCCTTGTACAGCCATTGACTATCAGATTTCTAAATTTTGCTAATGTCATTGCAAAATATTCTATATTTAATATGTGCATGATAGTTTTTGGTGTTCCTATCACCCTCCACAAATTTAGATATGGCAGCTTTCTGCTTGAGGAGAGTCTTCTTGACAGTTGATGACATTTAGGAAAGCTTCATTAGCAGAGATCAAAGAGTATTCATATGCCAGCCCATCCTCAAATTCCTTTTCAATTCTTTTTACATCCTTTTTAGCATTATTCATTCTGAAGTGAACATCCCCAAAATGAGTCCAGTTCCACAACCTCAGCTGAGAACCTAGGGATTTTTTAAGTCTCCAAAGGTTATGCGAAGGATTTCTCAATCCTGGAGATTGCCAAGCTTCAAAAACTACCTCAAGGAAGTTTGGATGTGAGGTCCAAGCATTCTAAAATCTGAAAGGAGAATGACTATGTTGAGAGGAGTTGGAGATTGAAATGAGGAGGGGTCTATGGTCAGATCCAGCCATAGCCAGGTGAGAAATAGTTGTATGAAGGAAGGTGTTCATCCATGTCGGCATATTTTTGGGTTATGTGTTGTATTTTTGAAAAGAGGTCGCCTACAGAAATTGTCGGCGAATTTTTTAATTTAATTTAAATAAATAATTTGAAAAGTAGTATTTTATTTTAAAAATAATTTTTAAATTTGAAGATTTTAAGATATGAAATCAAACCGATCTCACATCCCAAATAGTTTATATAAACGAGCACCGCATCACAAGCCAGTGTATCTATCCCTAAGGATAAACACACTCGCTTGATGGTGGGGCTCGGTTAAATAAACTAGAAGATTTGTGACATCCGTTTGGTCTGCGAACCAATTTTATAAGCCGAACAAATTCCACTGCTTAATATAAATGAATTAAGCGGGGTTTATATTACACAGGTTCTTTAAAATTCCACTATAAGGGCAAGCCCCTATAGTTAATTACATCTTAAGTGACGGGAATCACCTAAGAAAACTCTCGATAATAATCGATAATGTCGCTCTCGAGAATTTGAAAGTTTAAGTTTTCGAAAGGATTGAATTTTTGAATATCGATAGGGAATGGATCAAGTTTGGAACATTTTATTTTGGGAATTCAAAGGAAGAAAAGTAGGAGAAATTACGGATTCGAAGTGAACTTCGATAATCTCCCGACTATCCTATTGTTTGGCTTGGATTTAGGAAAGTCCTAATGTTTATTTAATGTTTTAATCTTGCCAATTTTAATTAATTAGGGCTTATATTTATATGATAAAATCATACGAAATAGCTCGGAAGATATGAGGGTTTATGTCGTATCGGACGACTACCTCGGAATCCTAAGACCGGTTAGGGCTTAATTTGCAATGCGAATGCCTAACGAAGAGTTGAGGATTTATGTTGCACTAGGCGAAACTACCTCGAAGTCCTATGGCTTTGTTGTTTAATTCTAGGAAAGTTTTCTTGAAGTAGATTCGAGTTTTGCTTAACGACGATGGTCGTCTTGCCCATCATGCTCCGAGCTCCTTGTTGTTGCGAGAGGTTTAGTTTTAGAAATCATAAATCGAGGGATGAGAAAAGTGTTTTGGTTTAGAGAAGTCTTAATTTCCAAGTGTTCTTTGTGTTTTAATTAAAACAAATCTTAAAATTGATTATAACAACACCGGTTAAGATCCCGCGGTTCCATCCTTCAGGCATCGTTATTTTTATCGGATTCACTTAGTCCGGATGAATTTGCTAAACTGTTGAATGAGTTCCACACTTTCATTTAGACAGTGGGAAATCCCGTTAGCAACACGTAGGTTACATCATCCGAGGTATTCCCGATCATCCAACAAGACGTTTTAATTTAGTTATAGTTGTAGTTTCTTTCGTTACGTTTGTGATTAAATTTTGAGTTGTCTTATATTTTGAAATGTTGTGGAGGTGAATTTTATCTTGTAGTGTCTTTTAATTTAGTTATGGGTTTCAGTTTTGGTTTCTGTCCTAAAGGTATAGGTTTTCATGCAACTGTTGTTTATCATGCAAGAAAAATAAGTGCGATTCGATTAAATAAATTACCGTAAAGTAAATCGCAATAAAATAAAAGCGTACTGGAGGGTCTTCCCGTCATCCCAGTTGCACTTAAAACACGGTTAGAATATTTAAGCGAGTTCCTAGGTAAAGCTAAGGTAAGGGTTATGGTTTTCTACCAAATTCCTAATCCTATAGCTAGTCATTTCCTATGACGTCTAGGTTCCTTGTGTTTTTAGTTTGAAGATGATTTTCTTCATCGAAGAACGATTAAGTTCGATTGTTCTTATAAATATCCTATCATATTGAGGAAGTGCTTAAGAAGAATCTTAAACATCTTTTCAATATTTCTAGGATTGTTTTAAGTCCAAGTGAATTTAATTATGTAAATGAATCGATCGTCCAGAGGTTTTCAAGTTTTGTTAACTTGCTCGGTGAAGCTAGGACATTTGAATGTCCTATAAGTGAAGTAACATTTCATTTAATGTTACGTTTAGGAGTTATGATAACTAAAAGCTCTAAGAGGCGAAATGGTATTTAATGATTTGTGATTGAAAGTTAAGTTCAAATTAATGATTTAAGTTTGGAATAGTGTTCGAGTTATCTTAGATTTATTTTTGAATTCTTCATGTCTTTATATTTAATTTAATTTAATTTAATTTAACTTAATTTAATGTAATGTGGTTTAATTTAATTTAATTTAACTTAAGTTAATTTAATGCAATATGATTTAGTTTAATTTAATTTAATTTAATTTAATTTAATTTTTAATTTAATTTAATTTAATTTAATTTAATTTAATTTAATTTAATTTAATTTAATATAATTTAATTTAATTTAATTTAATTTAATTTAATTCAATTTAGTTTGGTTTGATGTTACATTAAATTAATTTGATTTAATTTTTAATTTAATTTGGTTTAATTTAATTTAATTTAATTTAATTTATTTTTTAATTTAATTCTTAATTTAATTCTTAATTTAATTAATTTAATTTAATTTTATTTTATTCATTTTAATTTTAATTAAAGAGTTCGATTATTTAATTTTAGTTTAATGATTAAGTCTTTCGATGTTTTAAATTTGAATTATCATTTTAATTAAGAATTAAACATTAATGAAATGATTAATTTAGGGATTTTTTTTAATTAAAAAATAAATCTCTTACTAATAATATCCCTATTTTAATAATTCGATTTTAGTATTCTTCCAAATTTAATCAATTATTTAATTAAAGTTTAATCATTTTAAATTGCTTGATGGGTTTCTACCCCTCAATTATTAAATTTCAATCATCCAAATCAGATTAGGATCAAATATTTTACTTATTAATTTTATTAAGCCTAAAGTTTTAATTAAAGGGTTAAGATTTTAATTACCATTTTGCCCTTGAAGCTTAATAATTTCATAACTCAGTAAATTGAACTCAAATGAACTTGAAATTTTTGTGTGACTTCACTCATATGTCAATAAAGACATTAGAGGAGAAAATGTGATTTTTCTGTATTTAATTTATTTATATAATTATTTTTGGTAGAAAATAGAGATTTCCAAGGAAAATTTAATAACATGACCAAGGAAAAGTTTATGTCCTTAAGAAAATTATGGGACATTTCTAATGACCAGAGGACCACTTGGACCAAATTTTGTGATTTTTTGAATTATATTTTATTTATTAGAATTATTTTAAGTTCTGGAGTATTAATTAATTTAAAAATAAAATAAATGTTGAAAAACGGATTTTATATTTTTCAAAAATCTCTCTAATACCAAGGAAACCAGAGAAGCAAATTTTGCAATTTTTTGATTTTTCTTTGATTTATTATAATTATTTTAGTGAAAATGCTAGAAAATACATTTTTTAATTTTAAAATTACCCTAGAGCTTTAAAAATTAATATCTCACCAAATAGGTCCGAGAAAAATATGGGGTTTGTTTCTAAGTGATTAAAATTCAAAATGTGTCATTTTGGTGAATTTTATTATTTTTGTGATTTTTATTATTTTTTAATTATTAAAAATATTAAAATAATATTAAAAATCAACTTTTTTAGAAAATTGAAATTTTAATTTTTTTAAATTCCCCTGATATCAGAGAGGCTCCAAAACTAATTTGGTGAATTTTTGAAAGATATTTTGAAAGTTATGAATTTTTAAATTTTAAAATGACTAAATGGCTTAATCAACCCAATTAATAGGGCTAACCAAGTCCAATTGACTTCAAACTTTTATGGTGGGTTCCACTGATCCTAAAGGTCAGTGGAGAATTGATTTCAAGTCAATTTGATGTGTGGTTAGCTCTAATTAATTAGAGACCTATCTTGAGTGTTTAAGCCGATTAGGGTTAATGCGAGTGAATTAACTCAAGTCCTATTTTTCCTAGGGTTCTGCTGGTCATAAGGAACATCACCAAATTTTTCTAGAATTTATTTCACAACATGCTATTTATTGGAATTAAAATACTCGAAAACAGCCACATGTATTTGAAAAATCAATAACTTTTCATAGGGATGGCCTCCGACTATAGAAAATTCGGGGAATGTTCCCAAATTCGGAGGCTTAAAAGCCCTATGGTCTCATGCCATGGTGAATTGTATACATGCATGGAGAATTAAAGGTATGCAGAGAGTAAATAAATTATAAAAAATAAAATACTTGATGGAATTAAATGATTTCTTTTCCACATTATTCTCCTCTATTCACTGAGCAAGAGGGTATTTTTATTTTATTTTTATGATTTTCCTACACAAAGTTATGAATTTTTTAAGTTTAGGGAATTAAATAAATAGAAAATACCCCTAATTTTCTACTTATCCACGCGGCGCCGCGTCATCCTTAACATCTCCGAAGGCACGCGCGTCGCGCTGCGATTGGGCGCCGCCATCCGAGTCGGCCATCCCGGGGCCCGCTGTATCGTTCCGCCTTCTGATCCGACGCGATCCTGGCCGTCTGTCCGCGCGTGTATTAAATGGACGGCATCCGTTCATCGTCCCAAGTGTCCTCACCCGAGAGCCGTCCACACTAAATCCCTAATATCTCACTCGATATTCGATGGATTTTCATGTTCTTATGCTCTATGGATTCATCTTGAAGAGACGAACACATCTATACGGTTATCATGCATTGAAATTAAAGCATTTGAAATGGAGAATCTCCGGAAGCTCGGGATGAAGAATTAGCTCATACCTTTGCTCGGAGAAGTGTGGCTTCGATGCGAGAGTTGTTGCACCTTCGATTGGATCTAGCGAGCTCCGGATGAAGTCTCACGGTGCAGTGAATTGTACAGGTTGGACTTCGACCACGGCCGATCACAAAGCTTGGAGTACGGAACGGATGGGTGGCACTAGAGAGGGGGCTTTTCTTTGGTGGACTTCTTCCCTTGGTACGGTGAAGGTGTAGGACCGATCGATTTGGGGATTGGTTCACTCGTGGAGAAGTGTCCTGGTTTTGGGTGGGATTTCAGTTGAGAAATTGGATTTTGTCAGTGGGGATTAGGGCAAATTGACACTGGGGATCAACTGCTCTAAGGGTGGAGAAGGGTTTGGAACAATTTTGGCAGAGTTTCGGCAAGGTTTGTGCAACTCTTTTTCATGGCCGTGAGGGGGTGGTGTTTAAATAGGAGAGGGTGGAGGGCTTCCCAGGGAGAGTTAGGGCTTTGGATCACCTGCTCTGGGCATGGGAAGAACGAGCCATGCTATCCATTTGGGTTGAGACAAGTCGGCGATGGAGAATTTCAATGTTGGCTCACATGTGAGCTTTCGGCCATGGTGTTTTCCGGCGGCAGGGTGGCTGGCCGGCGAGCGAGGGTCACCCTCGGGGTCGGGTGGGTCGGGGCCGGGTGTTTGTGCGAGCGATTGGCAAATGCCGAGTGTAAAAGGTTTGGATTAGAATGGAATGGGAGAGGGCTTATTTTGCCTCAAATTGGTCGACCCCTCTATTTGGGCTAGGTGCACCACCCGAGGTTTTGTTTAGAGTTGAATAGAAAGTGATTTAGGTCGGCTTAATCGGTGGGGAATGGTCACCATCCAAGTACGATTAAGCTTAAGCGAGATTTAGTGGAATCATGGGAGTGGTTAATCACCTCTAGGAATTAAGGAAAGAGTCTCCTCCTTTTGCCCAAAATGGCATGGTGACATGTAAAGAGGCTCTCATGGCTTCCATGTGGCTCATGCATGGCTTCATGGCTCACCTTTGGCTTGGGAAAAGTCGAGTCGATTTCATGGAAATGGATTTAAGAGAAATTTTGGTATTTAGGGGTGATTTGGCATGAGGCTTGATTTGGAATTATTTGATGATGGGATTATAACTTAGGGAATGTCTTTGATTAAATGGATGGCAAATGGAAATGTCATGTGGGCTTTAGGGCCAATTTTGGGCTTTTGTATTTGGTGGAAATGGGCTTTTAGGATGGTTTAGGGAAGTGGGCTTTTGAATTTTAAAATGGATTTTGGGATGAAATTTTGGTAAAGGCTTGGGCCAAATAATTGTTGAGTTTGGTTTAGGGATGTGTCATGAGTGGTTTGAAACAAATTTGAGGTGATTTGGGTTTGAATTGGGTTGGATATGGGCCTTTTTGGTAAAGAGGCTAAGGTGGGCCAAAATGGGCTACCATGGGCCAAAGTTGGGCTAGAGTTGAAATTGATGTAAAATTAATGTTGGGAAATGTTTATGGGGGTGTTTCAAAGAGGTTTTGGCTTTGGTTAGGTTTTGATTTTGGGATTTGGGCTCATTTGGGTTAGGTTTGGGTTTAGGTCAAAAATGGGCCTTTTAGCTTTGGGTTGAATTTGAGTGGGGTTTGGATCAAAATCTTGGGCAAATCATGTTAGTGTTTTGTTTATGGGGATGTTAAGGAAGGTTTGGAAAAGATTTGGGGTTAATTGGAGTTGAATTGGGTGAGTTTAGGCTAAGTTTGGGTCATGGGTCCAAATTGGGCTTTAAGGCCAAAAGTGAAATTGGATCCAAATTTCAATCAAATTGGGCTTGGGTTTGGTCTAGATTGGTGTTGGGGATGTTTAATTGAAGTTTAGAATTGAATTGGACCAGAATTTGGGTCAATTGGGTAGGTTAGATTTGACATTGGGTTTACTTTGGGTTAAAATGGATCAAATTGGGGATTTTGATAAAAGTGGGGTAAATTGACAAACTTGGCCCATGATGTAGTTGAACAAAATGAAATTGGGAATATTTGGGATTTTCTGGAATTTTCTGGGAATTTTCTGAATTTTTGGATTTTTTGGCTAAGAGGGGTATTTTGGGTATTTGGAGGGTATTGGGAGGTATTTTTGGAATTTTTGATATTTTTGGGTATGGATGATCAGTTTGAGTGATGTGGAAATGTTTGGGAATGATTTTGGAGAATTTTGGGTGATTTGGAAATTTTTGAGAAATTTGGGGTATTCGAGGGCTTTGGGTAGGTTAGCGGGTGTAGGGTCCGGAGGTCGAAAATTGAAAATTTGGAAAATTGAAGATTGGGTGGATGTAAGTGGAATGAAATCATTTTTGTTGAGCCATGAAGCCATATCGAGCCCACATGAGCCATGAAGGGACTCATTTGAGGCATTCAGCTATGTTGTTCACTAACCTCTTGCCGAGGGCTTAGGGGTTAAGGACCATCCATGTGAATCACCTACATGAGTCGGGAGATCAAGTCGGGTATGGGTGTGTTTTTAGGAAGTGTGTGAAAGTGTAGTGTGTAGGTGTAGTGTGTGTGCAAGTCGACCCTTCACCGGACCAGGGCCGCTGAGGGCGATCTAAGGCCGAAAGAGTCCTATAGGAACTCATCCTTTAAACTTCCACATTTGATTTCGACCCTACAGGTGATTAGGGGTTTATAGTCGAGTTTGTGGAGTTTGCGGGGAGTTTAGAAGTGGTTTGAATTTCTAAAAGGTGGGTCCCGATTCTAATCCTCTAAGATAGTCGAAGGAAAAGCTGAGGCTAGATCTAGCAACACTAAAGAAGGAGAGAAGACCTCGTACAAAATGAGGTCGACAAATGGACCCCGATAGGTGTGGTGAGTGACGGAGCACACCGCGCGTATTGGCGTTGACCGAAAAGATCAACGAAACCCAATCACGGATGTCCAGTGACAAACTTAGGACGAAGTAGAAGAGTTCCGTTGGGGAGTGTCGAGTATATCTACGGGGCTGGAGATTCTTGAACTCTCGGCAGGGAAAGGAAAAGGAGGTGAATCCCGAATCACATGATGCGGGAGAATTTCGATTTAGATTTTATTTTGTTTCATGTTCAAGTCATGATGTGTGAGTTTAGATTTCGATTTGGAGTTTCGATTTAGATTGAAGTTTGTCGAATTAATTTGAAGGGATTTGATTTGAAATGAAAATTGGAATTTTGAAGTTTTAGATGTAACATCTTCGACCCAAAAGAAGATCGAATCGATTGGATTGGATCATTACGATGAGGAAAGATCGCGAGTAATGCGGTATTGGATGTAAAATCCTTAACCTCGAGAGTTTGATTTTGATGTATTTCATTGCGATAGGGAAATGATCCTAAAGCGATGCGATCTCGGATGTAAAATCCTTAACCCCGGGAATTTGATTTGATGTATTTCGGTGCGATAGGGAAAGAATCCTAAAGCGAGTGAGTCTTGGATGTAAAATCCTCGACCCAAAAGTTTGAATTTGATGTATTTCGGTCCGATAGGGAAAGAATCCTAAAGCGGTGCGAGTCTTGGATGTAAAATCCTCGACCCAAAAGTTTGAATCGATGTATTTCGGTGCGATAGGGAAAGAATCCTAAAGTAGTGCGATCTTGGATGTAAAATCCTCGATCCAAAAGTTTGAATTTGATTTATTTCGGTGCGATAGGGAAAGAATCCTAAAGCGAGTGCGGTCTTGGATGTAAAATCCTCGACCCGGGAATTTGATTTGATGTATTTCGGTGCGATAGGGAAAGAATCCTAAAGCGATGTAGTCTTGGATGTAAAATCCTCGACCCAAAAGTTTGGATTTGATGTATTTCGGTGCGATAGGGAAAGAATCCTAAAGCGATGCGGTCTTGGATGTAAAATCCTCGACCCAAAAGTTTGAATTTGATGTATTTCGGTGCGATAGGGAAAGAATCCTAAAGCGATGCGATCTTGGATGTAAAATCCTCGACCCGAAAGTTTGAATTTGATGTATTTCGGTGCGATAGGGAAAGAATCCTAAAGCGATGCGGTCTTGGATGTAAAATCCTCGACCCGAAAGTTTGAATCGATGTATTTCGGTGCGATAGGGAAAGAATCCTAAAGCGAGTGCGGTCTTGGATGTAAAATCCTCGACCCAAAGTTTGAATGCGATGTATTTCGGTGCGATAGGAAAGAATCCTAAAGCGGTGTAGTCTTGGATGTAAAATCCTCGACCCAAAAGTTTGAATTTGATTGAGGTTTGATGTGAGATGCTGGAAAGATCGAATTTGAGATTTGAAATTTGGTGAGATTTGATTTAAGATACGGAAGATCGAATTTGAGATTTGAAATTTGGTGAGATTTGATTTAAGATGCGGAAGATCGAATTTGAGATTTGAAATTTGGTGAGATTTGATTTAAGATGCGGAAGATCGAATTTGAGATTTGAAATTTGGTCGAGATTTGATTTAAGATACTGGAAGATCGAATTTGAGATTTGGTAGAGATTTGGAATGCGGAAAGATTGAATTTGAAATTTGGAAGGATGAGTTTGAACTCGGTTGAAATTTGATTTAAGATTTGATTTGAAATTTGGAAGATCACATTTGAAATTTGATTGAGAATTTGATTTAACATTTATGTTGATTTTGTTTATCTTTTAATGATTCAAACTTTATTTTATCGTTTGTTTAATGTTCATGTGAATTTGGTGTTTGTCATCATTTTTTTTTTTAGATTTTCTTTTAAGGAAAGTTTTCTTTTATTCTCTTTTTTTTATTCCTTTTCTGTTCTTTGTTCGAAGTTCATTTAACTTTAACGGCATTTCCCGATCAATTTGCACTAAAAGTGGTGAAGGCGAAAATGTGACATGGTCACTTTCATTCCAATCATGTAGAAGATACATCATACATCTTGATACGGAATATATTTCATACAATCCATGTAAACTCGAAACGGATCATGTATGATCTTTGTTGATCCATCCGAAGAAGCATACATCGAAAATCCATGTCGAATAGTGGGGTACATGGTCGATAACATCACCTTCCAAGCCATCCTTGGCAAGGATGCCGTATGGATGTACATTGGAGGTGTGATATTTTCCATGTAACTCGCGGCTCGTAAGGCCGGAGGCTCTCTAGCTCCGGGTGCAGTTGGAAATGGTAAGGTGTCTTCACTGTCGTCCATCCTTCGAACGTAGCGAGATCCGCTTCCTTGGTACTCACGGTATGCGATGCTTAGCGATATCCGCTCCGTTGCCCTTCGGTATCATGACGGAACCTACCGGTAGTGGTATCTTTGCGGCCCTCGGAACTCACCGGGCCTGCTATCCGGAGGGTCGGATCCGAACATGATGTTACACTCGCTCGGAAAAGAGGCATGCGAGAAGGTCGACAAAGTCGTGGTGATCTATGTGTGGGGGTATGCGGTCACCTGTTTGTAGATGTTGATAATGCGGTATTGGGTATGCAATCTGCGGCGATACCCTCCATGTTATCGATCTCTTTACCATTCTCTTGATGACTAATGGCATCGGATCCGACTTGCCATGACGGAGTATTCCGGTGGGTTTCCCTTCCTGTCCTCCATGAAAGTTATAGTGACATCCACATTGTATTGTGATTCTTCCTTTCCACGGCATCCATCTCGGGGTTACGAGTATGTGTTTTCCCTTAGGCGGCCCGCTCGGCCCATTCTTTTCAAATCCGGATGCAATCCACGATTCTTCTGCTGTTCATACTGCGAGAATACGTACGTATGTAGCTCGAGGCCCTCTAGTATATTGATTCGTCTACCTTTAATTCTCTCGAAGTATTCAAAGGTTTTCTTTTCAACATTACGCATTCTCTCCGGCTCGTATTCGGAATGATGCGGATGGCGAGGCACAGTGACATATTGTGGAATATACGGTTCGATCCCTTCGCGTTCTCCCGCATACCTTGGCTCCTCGGGGATGATGCACGTCGGGACATCCCCGGGGTTGCTTCGCAACAAGGTCATGCATCATTGGTGGTTCTATCCGGTGGCGTGGTGGCCTTCTTTCTTCTAATCTTCTGGAAATTTCCCTGGTTCTTTCTGTCATCCTAGGAGCTGGCCTCCTTTCTTCAGGTTCCTGGTGAGCCGGCGTCCTTGAAGTGTATGCACTGACATTAGAAACTGTCTCGTCGCGGCTGGTCGCGGCTAGTTTTGTTAACATCTTACGGATACGGCGATTCTTATTTCTTCGTTGCGTTCGTTGTGAGAGTAGCTCTTCGAACTTCTTGAATCTCTGTGGGCGCGGCGGCAGAGCTCGCCTGCGCTGTAGCGACTACGGACTTCATTTTCTTATCTTCTTCGATGTTTGTCTTTCTTTTCTTGTTCTTTGGATTGGTGGCTTGGGCCACCTACTTTCATCATTGTATGCGTCAGGGCGGTTCTTCTCGGTCAGCCGGGACCCGGTCACTTTCCTCGTCGCTGTAGGCTGCTGGTGCGAAATCCGAGTCGATCTCGATTGTCGCTCCATCTTTCACCCTCTTTTCATCTAGTGCGAGGCTTACGCCATTCTTAAAGTTCGGGACCAACCGCCCGTTCGACATTTCCTGCGAAAAGACAAGGAAAAGGATCGAGGAGCTGTACTTAAGAACAAGAACATTAAGAAAATTTTTATTAAAGACATTTTTTTATTCTTATATTTTTAAACTTAACAGGAATGAAGTGGGATAAGATCAGGTAAGAGATTTTGATTTGGAAAAGAAAACAAGGAAAAATTTATTATCAGGATTTTATTTATTTTAGCACAATTTTGTCATTTTTGGGTTCGGACCCAGTCATAAGTAATCACTTCACCGTGCTTTTAGGGATGGAAAGTTCATTCCTTCGAAACGTCGGAGTAGCGTAATACTTTTTCAAGTATCGTCCATTGATCGGAAGCATATGTCGTTCTCCACGGCAATTCACTAGGCTGGTAGGAACCTCCGAGTATCTTTGCTTGACCACGAAACGGTCCTTCCCAAGTGGGTTCAAATTTTCCTTCTATCTTGCGGTGTGCGAGAATAGGTCTTTTGAGAACGAGAACTAAGTCACCAACTTTGAAGGTTCTTGGGCGGACCGGTCTGTCATGAGCTTGAACCATCTTAGCTTGGTATAGTTCTAAATTCGTTGCGGCTGCAAGTCTTTTCCCTTCCGGGCTCTCTAATTCTTCGAGTCGTAATTTGGCGTTTTCTTCGTTGTGATTTTATTTGCAAGCTGCAATTACGAGTGAAGGAAGGCTGAACCTCTAAAGGTAACATCTTGCCTCGGACCCATACACCGAGCATAAGGTGTAGCTTGCGTAGGAGTTACGAAGGTTGTCCGGTAGGCCCATAAGGCTTCTAACAACTTCTCGTGCCAATTTCTCTTATTATCGTCTAAAGTCTTCTTTAAAATTTGAACGAGAGTTTTATTAAAAGCCTCGGCTAGGCCGTTTGCTCTTGGGTAGTAAATTGTTGAGTATCGCCAGTCGATTCCGTGTCTCACGACAAAATTGTTGATTTGCGTGCTTCGAATGCGGCCCATTATACGAGATGATCCTGCGCGGCACCCGAAACGGTAGACAACTTGGTTCTTAAAAAGCGTAGCACGTGGTGTGCTTTCACTTCTCTAAGTGGAGCCTGCCTGCGCACTTGGAAAAGTAGTCTGTAGCCGCAAGAATGAAGCGATGTCCTTTTGAAGATGGTGGTTCATTGGACCCACTATATACGTGCCCCAACATTCGAATGGCCGCGATGCGATTGTCGGATGTAGCACATTTGGAGGTTGGTGTAGAACCACTCCGTGCACTTGGCATCGGTGACGGCTCTTGGCGATTTTCATGCGGTCGGTCATCATCGAGGGCCGGTAGTACCTAGTCTTTTAATTTTCATTTTCATCTTCGGACCCGGTGATGAGCGCCACGGAGTCACGAATGTATCTCTTTAACAATTTCACGGGCCTCGGACCCGCTTAGGCACCTTAGCCACATTTGATCAAAAGACCTTCGTATAATGTATCGTTTATTAATGCGTAGGACGAGTTCTTTTCTTGATCGATGGGCTAACGACCTATCATCTGGTAGTTTTCTGTTTGCGGGTAGTACATCGATAGGTTGTCGCCGATCTTCTGTGTTTTACGTCCATTGTTGCAGCTGATTCTTTTTCCTTTTCGATTTGTGTATCGTGTACATGTCGAGTTGTGATAGGACACGGCGTCAGTGAGCCGACACTTCTGCGATTCATCTTGCAAACAGGCAAATTCTTTTGCGAGACGGGCTAGCGCATCTGCTAAAGCGTTTTCTTTTGCAGGAATTTTGTAGATTGTCACATTTGGAATCTGTTCAACAGTTTGTATGGCATACTTGGAAGTATTGTTCGAGTCTTGGCTTTAAAATTCTGTCTTGTCCGGCGATCCGTTGAATGATTAGCTGCGAATCCCATAGATGTTGATGTCTGTTATCCCCATTTGAATGGTTAATTCCGGTCCCGTTATGAGGGCTTCGTATTCCGCTTCGTTGTTTGTACATGGTTACGTCAAGTGGTAGGAGTATCTTAACATCCCCCGCTCCGGTGTTATAAAGATTAGCCGATTCACTGCCTTACGGGGCACTATCACTTGCGATTCTTCGTCTTTGTGCGTCGAAGATGCTCCGTCGAAATATAATTCCCAACGTCGATCATCGAGGTCTTCTAGGTTCATTATTTGTTCATGCGGCGGATCGTCATTGAGAGGAGATTCTGCCGGCAAGAGGTGTCTTTGCAAGGAAGTCTGCTAAGATTTGTCCCTTTACGGCACGAAGAGGCACGAAAGTTATATCGAATTGCAATAATATCATTGACCATCCGGCGAGTACTGCGGGAAGCGTTGGACGAGTCATCGAGTATTGCAATGGATTAAACTTCGAGATTAGGTTGACCTTATGAGAAAGCATGTAGTGCTCGAGCTTTTGAGCGGCGAAGATCGGGGCCAAACAATGCTTTTCGATTGCGGGATACCTTATTTCCGTCGGCGATGAACGACGGCTTAGGTAATAAAGAGCATTTTCTTTACCCTCATCATTGACACAGGCTAACGGGGCTCAGAGAGAGTCGTCTAAAGCCGCGGTATAAAGTATTAGCGGTCTACACGAGGCTGGGGCTGCTAAGACGGGAGGTGTCATTAAATATTGTTTAATGTCCTCGAAGGCCCTACGGCATTTCTCTTCCCAAATAAATTTGGCGTCCTTTTTAACTAGTGCGAGAAAGGCTGACACCTACGACGGAGTTTGAGATAAAGCGTCGAAGATATGCCGACTTCCCTTGAAAAGATCGTAGTTGTTTTAAGGTTTTGGGAGGCGGCATTTCTAAGATAGCTTTAATCTTCTCGGGTCGATTTCAATTCCACGATGTCGGACAACGAATCCTAAGAATTTCCGGAGGTGACGCCGAAGGCGCATTTTAAGGGATTCATCTTAAGGTTAAATTGTCTTAATCGTTCGAAAACAATTCTCAAATCATACAAGTGGTTGTCCTTTACTTTGCTTTTGATGACCACATCGTCCACGTAGCATTCGACTTGATTATGGATGAGATCATCAAAAATTCTTGTCATTGCTCTACGGTAGGTTGCTCTGCGTTCTTCGATCCGAATGGCATCCTTTGTGTAGCAATATACTCCGATCGGCGTTACGAATGCCGTAAGTTTTTCATCTTCTGGAGCCATTTTTATCCGGTTGTATCACGAAGATCCATCCATGAATGAGAATATTTCATGTGTCGAAGCAATGTCGATCATTAATTACGGGATCGGTAGAGGAATTCATCTTTCGGGCATGCCTTGTTTAAATCTGCGAAATCCACACAAATTCGATCGACCATTCTTCTTCTCGGCGGTACCACGTTGGCTAACCAAGTCGGGTATTGTTCTTCACGGACAAATTTAGCGTCGATTAGCTTTTTAACTTCGAGCTTGTTCGATTTCTAGACGCATTCTTACGGGACCTTGTCGGCCGGGACGGAAGTAGGGTCCACTCCTAGTTTATGGACTGCGACCTGCTGGAGCTAAACACAGCATCTCATCGTAGCTCCAAGCAAAGCAGTCTTTAAATTCCATTAATAACTTGATTATTTCTTCGAGTCTTCTTTATTGAGTAAGGAGCTAACAAAGGTAGGTCTAGGCTCTTTGCTTAGTACCTAAGTTAACTTCCGTTAACTCATCTATCGTAGATTTGATTTCTTCTTCGAATTACGGTGGAGCGTCTCCAATTTGTAAATCTTCGAGTTCGTCCATAGTTTCCATGCGGTTTTCATTAGATTCGCAAGTGACAACCAAGCAAAAGTCGGTATCATCAGGCGATCCTGCGTGCCGAATCCGAGACCATGCTTTGAGTTGGGTGGACGACCGGAGTTATTCCATAAATTTTCAAAACGTTGTGATTGACCTTTTGTCCATTGTCGAGGTAAGAAACCACGGTCGAATTAAATTTTGAACACGGGGAGAGTACCACTCGAAAGGCGATTCCATTAATTCGATGAAGTAGCATCTTCGAGTTGTACATTATTTTCGAGTTTTGGAGGAAGAAGCACCACGGTAGAATTTGATGGGCTTTGCACCACCGCTACGTACCTCTTTGACCTCCATACCCTCGATCTTATTAGAATGGATCGGGGTCAGGGTCATAGTATGTACGTAGTGGTTAATCTTCTCGTACATTGATTTGTATTCTTCGTTTCTTTCATCTTCGAAAGGGATTTTGAATTGCGGCTTCTTCCGACTTATTGTCGCTGCTTCTTGTTTGATTTCTTTTTCTTCTTCAGAACTATCTTCCCAATCGACATTATTGGTTGGTTTCCTCCGTCCGATTGTCCTAACGTCTCTACCACGACCTCGTCCCGGCCTCGACCTCGGATGCGAGTTGTGGAGAAACCTTCACCATCTCGCCGTAAGGGAGTGGTGAGTGAGCTGTTGGACAGAACTTCGGGTTCTTCGTTGTCCCGAACTTTCTTTGCTTCATTTGTTATGGTGTCTACGGAGAAGATCGTTTTCTTCGGTGGTGCATAATAAGTTGCATCCTCGTGGATTCCAATTTCATGTACGGAGAATGGTTGTAAGTCACCTTTGATGCACTATTCCCCTCCATCGTAGTATTTGATGCAACGATGTAGAGATGATGGTACCATCCTGTTTTCATGTATCCATGGTCGGCCCGAGTAGAGCGTTGAATGACGTTTCGAATCGATTATGTGAAATTTCGCGGTTGTCTTTGCTAAGTCACCGGTCTTCATTAGCGGTGTTATTGAGCCGAGGGCTCTTTCTCCTTCTACGGTTGAATCCTCTTAATAACATTTTGTCCGCCTCGAGCTCGCGGGCATCAATTTCCAAGTATGCTAGCGTTCGAAGATTCATTATATTGATTGATGCTCCTGGATCCACCAATACTCTGGAGAGTGTAAATTTTCCGATTGTAACTGAAATGTACAATGGTCGGTTGTGATCTGTTGTTCCAAGTAGTAGATCATTGTCGTGAAGGTGACACCTCGCTGTTCTTTTAACGAGCAAACCTCATCTAAGGAATCTCCGGCCATTTGAGCTAAGCAAATTTCTGGATCAAGTAAGGCCTTGATCAGAGCTTCCCTCATCTCCTTTGATAAGATGAGAGCATCGTAGATGCTCAGTTTGGTCAGTAGTTTCCTAAGATGGGCTAGCACGTTGTAGTCCACTTTGTTTTCATGTGCCTCGTTTTCTTCTCGAATGGGTATTTCTTCTGTCGGGGTTGGTTCTTCTTGAACAACCACCTGCTTTCCTTTGTCTTTTGGACCCGTTCTCGGAGGTAGAACTTTTCCACTTCTTAAGTTGACTTCTGTAATTTCTTCTGAATCTATTGTTGAGCTTGCCGGTGTCTCTTCTTGAATCGGAATGATAGGCTCTTCCGGATTAGCTTCAGAGTCTGAAGGCTCTAACTCTCATCGTGAGTTGGAGCTCCTCGAAACTCGCGAGATAGATTCGTTGCTTGTTGAACTCTCGTAGCCTCCTTGATGGATGTCTTCTTCGTTATTTTGCTCGTCGAGATGGTGTATGATTTGAGAATTGTCGTTGGTATCGAAATCGATATCCGGCTTATCGTTAGTTACGTAATCGTTAGAAACAGTCAAAACGTAGCCAACGCCATCACCCTTATCATTATATGATCCCACCGAAGTGAGCGAGATAATCATACGAGTCGGGGGTTCGAGGATTTCTCCCCGAATCGGAAACAACTATCCTAGGATAAGCGGCCCTAGTCTAGCCTTAGGTGTCTCGGTCTTCTCTTCTTCGTCAATTTTCTTCTTTTCTTCGATCGTCTCTGTTGAGGTGGTTCTTCTATCGCAAGTGATAGTACCGGCTTAACGGGTTTCAAACTACGAGTTGAAGCTCGCACCGAAGCGGTTTGGATCTTGTCTAAAATCTTTTTCGAAGACCTCGTCCGAGCGGTAGTCCATCGTCGGTCGTATAGGGATCTATCGGAATGATGGGATCGGTCGAGACAACATTGACGGAACCTCCTTTACGGGGTTCCTTCATGTACTCCTTCGGGATCGTTATATTCCTTTCCGCGAGGTTGTCATTGAGCCAACTTTTGAAGGTAATGCAATCTTCTATTTTGTGCCCGAGCATCCGGTGGTAAGGGCGAAAGTTGGGATCACCTTTCTTGTTGACTTCCTGCGGTCTTTTAGGCTCGGCGGTGGAAATGCGGAGTCTTCATCAAGCTAGCGGAACATTTTCGGCATCTGCTTCATTCTTGAACGGATACTCCACTGCTCGAAGCTCCCTTAACGTACGTTGCGGACGAGGTGGTTGTTCATCTTTGCGAGATGAGTGATAGTCTGGGCCGGGGTTGCTTAGTAGTCTGCTGTGGTTGTTGCGGTCGTTACGGTGGTATTTGCATCGGTTGCTTGCCTTTGTCAACTGCTTGCGACGATCCGGATTTCTTTTCGAAAGTCTTTACGAGGCTTTTGTTTATACGTTTTATCGGTGAAACTTAATTGCTTCGCCTCCTCTTGCAAGCTTCCGGCCTTGCTTAACAACTTCTCGAAAGTCTTAATAGTAAATCCCTTGAGGAGAAGTCTTTATCGGGCCATGGATGCTTTTTAGTAAAATGCCGATTGCATCTTGTTCTTGCGAGTTGTGGTTCACACTTCATGCTTATGTTCCTCCATCGAAGTATGTAATCCACCAAAGTTTCATTCGGCTTTTGTTTCTCTACCACTAAATCACCTATAGTGATGTGGTGCCGAGCTCCGGCGAATCGCTTGATGAAGAGGTTCTCTAGCTGCGAGAACGTCTTCACCGAACCATTTAGTGAGTCGCATACCGGTCGAAGGCGATTCTCGACGGACTGGCGACGAGCCGTCGGAAGAGTAATGCATCGCTCCCGCCGGCATTGCAACAAGCGGCACGAAAGTGTGCTACATGCTTGTCGGGGGTTCCCGGTTCCGTCGAAGGTCTTGAACGAGAGGTGGTACGAAGCCTTTCGGGTATTGGACGGCGTCGAATTCTTGCAGGTAAGGTCTACCGTCCGAATGGATGTCCCGCTCTTCGATTGTGCTAAGGCTTCTCGCACTTTCTTTGTTCCACCAAGTTCTTGATATCCTTTTCGGGAATCATACTTTGTGTTGCATCCTTTTCGGTCGATCATCCCCATTGACGGACGTAATCTCCTTTCCTCCGTCTACTGATGTGAATGACCTGCGGGGGTGTCTCTCATGTGGTTGTACTTGACTGCGGAGAGTGGCCGGAGCTACGGCCATCTCTTCCATCCTTTTTGCCATTTGAGCGATCGTGTCGTCTTTCTCCGAAGGCTTGTCTTCTCATTAGTTACGGCTCCTCTCTCTCGCGGTTGCGGGAGCACCTTGCGAAGGCGATGAAGCTCGTGTCTCGACCATGTTGATTTCTGCGTATTCGTCGTCCATGAATTCCGATGAATCAATCTCGTCTCCGAACTTTTCTTCTCTTTCTTTTGCCGATCGTCGGATATCGGTTCTCGGCTTTTCCATGGCATCTTCTAGCGGGGCTTTACGTGTGTCTTCGTGGTTGTCGTGCGATAGGCTGCTAGGGTCCCCTTCTCGCGAGTCCCCTTCATCGCGGTAGCACTTTCTTCGGATTCGAGTCTCTGGCGAGACTTTCTTTCTCGAGTTTCTTGTTTTAATCTCAGTTGCCCGGTAGTGGGACGCCATAACATCCTTCGGCGGCGGAAGGTGCTAGGACCGGATGGTGCGTCGGCCAAATGCTCCCTAATCCGTAATCACGAGACGACAACGAGGTGGACTAGCCTTCATTCTTTTACTTGGCTTTTCGTCATGATGGCGGGTTCTACTCGGGGCCCAAGACGGGATTTGGCGGCTCCCGCCACTATCCTTCGTAGAATTTCGATACGGGGCGGTTTTCCTTCTTTGCTTAGCTTTTCACCAAAGTTTGCGGTCGAGCGAACGGCGTAGTTCTAGTTCTTTTCTTGCGGCTATCGTTGTAATATGCGGGTCGTGGTAATGTGGCGACAATCTTGCGAATATTTTCTTCATCTTCTGCGGCGGAGAGGGGATGAAACCTGCTTCCTCCCAAGAGTGGTATGTATTCGAGCGGCGGTGTATATTACGGCGAGTTCGGAATTTCCTCCAGGAAAGCAATTTCGGCGGCTACGGCTTCTCTAGCGATCCTTCTACTTCATTTCTTCTTTGGGTCCTTGTCGGTGGCGGAATCTTTGAAGCTGGACCCGATTTCGAAAACGGAAGGTCTTACGAGAAGATACTGTACCCTCCACGGTAACGAGTCCATCATAATTTTGGATTTCTTTCCCCTTTGATTTGGCAAAAGTCGGGGTAGGTGCGGAAACAACAAGACCGGTGGGGGTAGAGATAACGGTCCTTCTATGGACATCGGTACTCCTCTTAGTTGGGATCCTTTGCGAGAGGAGGGAATTCTTGGGTCGACCTGAGGTTGAACTCGAGCGGCGGCTCCTCGGCTTCGGATACCTTGTTCATCGGTGCAAAGAGGGAGACGTCGGTGATCTTGACGTTCGTGTTTTCAAATCCTTGTCCGAATCGGATGATTCCATTGTCGGGCGAGCTCATCCTTATAGACGGCGAGGTCCGATCCATTGGTAAAAGAGAAAATCAATTTCGGGGCTTCCATTTTGCGGGGTAGATTCAGTTTGTCGGTCCCGAGTTATGCTCCTTTTCTTTAGGACGAAAAGAAAGGAAATGAAAAGAGTCCGAACTCATTCATGTTCATGTATTTATAAGAAGGAATCACTTATTAAAAGAATCACTTATTAGAGAATTTGTTTATTTAGAACGGAGTGTTCAAAGGTGTAGAGAAGGTAAGGAATCTGAATCAGAGTTGGAAAGGAAAAGAGAGTCTTAAGCAAGACTTCTCGACTCGAAGGATCACTCCTAGACTAACACTTATTGGGGGTCCGCCCCACCTCGGAAATGAGGTAAAAGGATCTCGGAACCTCTCTGTTTAGGGGTGTCTAAACAGTGGCTCCTAAATCCGAGAGAATGTTGGTTATACTTGTTCAAGGTAGGAATGAACATAGTATCCCAACGGAAAGAAGGGTAGTTTGATCCACTAGGGACATGGATACACTACCGATTTTTGAAAGCAGAATTGTCTGATTAGAATGGAGAGAGGAATTCTCCCCAGCGGAGTCGCCAGAAGTTTGTCGGCATATTTTTGGGTTATGTGTTGTATTTTTGAAAAGAGGTCACCTACAGAAATTGTCGGTGAATTTTTTAATTTAATTTAAATAAATAATTTGAAAAGTAGTATTTTATTTTAAAAATAATTTTTAAATTTGAAGATTTTAAGATATGAAATCAAACCGATCTCACATCCCAAATAGTTTATATAAACGAGCACCGCATCACGAACCGTGTATCTATCCCTAAGGATAAACACACTGCTTGATGGTGGGGCTCGGTTAAATAAACTAGAAGATTTGTGACATCCGTTTGGTCCGCGAACCAATTTTATAAGCCGACAAATTCCACTAGCTTAATATAAATGAATTAAGCGGGGTTTATATTACACAGGTTCTTTAAAATTCCCTATAAGGGCAAGCCCACATAGTTAATTACATCTTAAGTGACGGGAATCACCTAAGAAAACTCTCGATAATAATCGATAATTACGCTCTCGAGAATTTGAAAGTTTAAGTTTTCGAAGGATTGAATTTTTGAATATCGATAGGGAATGGATCGAGTTTGGAACATTTTATTTTGGGAATTCAAAGGAAGAAAAGTAGGAGAAATTACGGATTCGAAGTGAACTTCGATAATCTCCCGACTATCCTATTGTTTGGCTTGGATTTAGGAAAGTCCTAATGTTTATTTAATGTTTTAATCTTGCCAATTTTAATTAATTAGGGCTTATATTTATATGATAAAATCATACAAATAGCTCGGAAGATATGAGGGTTTATGTCGTATCGGACGACTACCTCGGAATCCTAAGACCGGTTAGGGCTTAATTTGCAATGCAAATGCCTAACGAAGAGTTGAGGATTTATGTTGCACTAGGCAAACTACCTCGAAGTCCTATGGCTTTGTTGTTTAATTCTAGGAAAGTTTTCGTTGAAGTAGATTCGAGTTTTGCTTGACGACGATGGCCGTCGTTGCCCACCATGCTCCGTGCTCCTTGTTGTTGCGAGGTTTAGTTTTAGAAATCATAAATCAGGGGATGAGAAAAGTGTTTTGGTTTAGAGAAGTCTTAATTTCCAAGTGTTCTTTGTGTTTTAATTAAAACAAATCTTAAAATTGATTATAACAACACCGGTTAAGATCCCACGGTTCCATCCTTCCGGCATCGTTATTTTTATCGGATTCACTTAGTCCAGATGAATTTGCTAAACTCAACTGAATGAGTTCCACACTTTCATTTAGGCCGTGGGAAATCCCGTTAGCAACACGTAGGTTACATCATCGAGGTATTCCCGATCATCCAACAAGACGTTTTAATTTAGTTATAGTTGTAGTTTTGCTTGATTACATTTGTGATTAAATTTTGAGTTGTCTTATATTTTGAAATGTTGTGGAGGTGAATTTTATCTTGTAGTGTCTTTTAATTTAGTTATGGGTTTCGGTTTTGGTTTACGTCCTAAAGGTGTAGGTTTTCATGCAACTGTTGTTTATCATGCAAGAAAAATAAGTGCGATGCGATTAAAAAAATTACCGTAAAGTAAATCGCAATAAAATAAAAGCGTACTGCAGAGTCTTCCCGTCATCCCAAGCTGCACTTAAAACACGGTTAGAATATTTAAGCAAGTTCCTAGGTAAAGCTAAGGTAAGGGTTATGGTTTTCTACCAAATTCCTAATCCTATATGCTAGTCATTTCCTATGACGTCTAGGTTCCTTGTGTTTTTAGTTTGAAGACGATTTTCTTCATCGAAAGAACAATTAAGTTCGATTGTTCTTATAAATATCCTATCATATTGAGGAAGTGCTTAAGAAGAATCTTAAACATCTTTTCAATATTTCTAGGATTGTTTTAAGTCAAGTGAATTTAATTATGTAAATGAATCGATCGTCCGAGGTTTTCAAGTTTTGTTAACTTGCTCGGTGAACTAGGACATTTGAATGTCCTATAAGTGAAGTAACATTTCATTTAATGTTCTGTTTAGGAGTTATGATAACTAAAAGCTCATAAGGGCAAAATGGTATTTAATGATTTGTGATTCAAAGTTAAGTTCAAATTAATGATTTAAGTTTGGAATAGTGTTCAAGTTATCTTAGATTTATTTTTGAATTCTTCATGTCTTTATATTTAATTTAATTTAATTTAATTTAACTTAATTTAATGTAATGTGGTTTAATTTAATTTAATTTAACTTAAGTTAATTTAATGCGATATGATTTAGTTTAATTTAATTTAATTTAATTTAATTTAATTTTTAATTTAATTTAATTTAATTTAATTTAATTTAATTTAATTTAATTTAATTTAATTTAATTTAATTTAATTTAATTTAATTCAATTTAGTTTGGTTTGATGTTACATTAAATTAATTTGATTTAATTTTTAATTTAATTTGGTTTAATTTAATTTAATTTAATTTAATTTATTTTTTAATTTAATTTAATTTAATTTAATTCTTAATTTAATTCTTAATTTAATTTATTTAATTTAATTTAATTTAATTTTATTCATTTTAATTTTAATTAAAGAGTTCAATTATTTAATTTTAGTTTAATGATTAAGTCTTTCAATGTTTTAAATTTGAATTATCATTTTAATTAAGAATTAAACATTAATGAAATGATTAATTTAGGGATTTTTTTTTTAATTAAAGAATAAATCTCTTCCTAATAATATCCCTATTTTAATAATTCCAATTGTAGTATTCTTCCAAATTTAATCAATTATTTAATTAAAGTTTAATCATTTTAAATTGCTTGATGGGTTTCTACCCCTCAATTATTAAATTTCAATCATCCAAATCAGATTAGGATCAAATATTTTACTTATTAATTTTATTAAGCCTAAAGTTTTAATTAAAGGGTTAAGATTTTAATTACCATTTTGCCCTTCAAGCTTAATAATTTCATAACTCAGTAAATTGAACTAAAATGAACTTGAAATTTTTGTGTAACTTGACTCATATGTCAATAAAGACATTAGAGAAGAAAATGTGATTTTTCTGTATTTAATTTATTTATATAATTATTTTTGGTAGAAAATAGAGATTTCCAAGGAAAATTTAATAACATGACCAAGGAAAAGTTTCTGTCCTTAAGAAAATTATGGGACATTCCTAATGACCAGAGGACCACTTGGACCAAATTTTGTGATTTTTTGAATTATATTGTATTTATTAGAATTATTTTAAGTTCTGGAGTATTAATTAATTTAAAAATAAAATAAATGTTGAAAAATGGATTTTATATTTTTCAAAAATCTCTCTAATACCAAGGAAACCAGAGAAGCAAATTTTGCAATTTTCTGATTTTTCTTTGATTTATTATAATTATTTTAGTGAAAATGCTAGAAAATACATTTTTTAATTTTAAAATTACCCTAGAGCTTTAAAAATTAATATCTCACCAAATAGGCCTGAGAAAAATATGGGGTTTGTTCCTAAGTGATTAAAATTCAAAATGTGACATTTTGGTGAATTTTATTATTTTGGTGAATTTTATTATTTTTGTGATTTTTATTATTTTTTAATTATTAAAAATATTAAAATAATATTAAAAATCAACTTTTTTAGAAAATTGAAATTTTAATTTTCTTAAATTCCTCTGATATCAGAGAGGCTCCAAAACCAATTTGGTGAATTTTTGAAAGATATTTTGAAAGTTATGAATTTTTAAAGTTTAAAATGACTAAATGGCTTAATCAACCCAATTAATAGGGCTAGCCAAGTCCAATTGACTTCAAACTTTTATGGTGGGTTCCTCTGATCCTAAAGGTCAGTTGAGAATTGATTTCAAGTCAATTTGATGTGTGGTTAGCTCTAATTAATTAGAGACCTATCTTGAGTGTTTAAGCCAATTAGGGTTAATTTGAGTGAATTAACTCAAGTCCTATTTTTCCTAGGGTTCTCTGGTCATAAGGAACATCACCAAATTTTTCTAGAATTTATTTCACAACATGCTATTTATTGGAATTAAAATACTCAAAACAGCCACATGTATTTGAAAAATCAATAACTTTTCATAGGGATGGCCTCTGACTATGGAAAACTCAGGGAATGTTCCCAAATTCAGAGGCTTCAAAAGCCCTATGGTCTCATGCCATGGTGAATTGTATACATGCATGGAGAATTAAATGTATGCAGAGAGTAAATAAATTATAAAAAATAAAATACTTGATGGAATTAAATGATTTCTTCTCCACATTATTCTCCTCTGTTCACTGAGCAAGAGGGTATTTTTATTTTATTTTTATGATTTTCCTACACAAAGTTATGAATTTTTGAAGTTTAGGGAATTAAATAAATAGAAAATAACCCTAATTTTCTACTTATCCACGCGGCGCCGCGTCATCCTTAACATCTCCGAAGGCACACGCGTCGCGCTGCGATTGGGCGCCGCCATACGAGTCGGCCATCCCGGGGCCCGCCGTATCGCTCCGTCTTCCGATCCGACGCGATCCCGGCCGTCCGTCCGCGCGTGTATTAAATGGACGGCATCCGTTCATCGTCCCCAAGTATCCTCACCCGAGAGCCGTCCACACTAAATCCCTAATATCTCACTCGATATTCGATGGATTTTCATGTTCTTATGCTTCTATGGATTCGTCTTGAAGAGACGAACACATCTATACGGTTATCATGCATTGAAATTAAAGCATTTGAAATGGAGAATCTCCGGAAGCTCGGGATGAAGAATTAGCTCATACCTTTGCTCGGAGAAGTGTGGCTTCGATCCGAGAGTTGTTGCACCTTCGATTGGATCCTAAGAAGCTCCGGATGAAGTCTCTCGGTCGCAGTGAATTGTCTAGGTTGGACTTCGACCACGGCCGATCACAAAGCTTGGAGTACGGAACGGATGGGTGGCACGGAGAGGGGGCTTTTGCTGGTGGACTTCTTCCCTCGGTACTGGTGAAGGTGTAGGACCAATCGATTTGGGGATTGGTTCACTGTGGAGAAGTGTCCTGGTTTTGGGTGGGATTTCGGTTGAGAAATTGGATTTTGTCAGTGGGGATTAGGGCAAATTGACACTGGGGATCAAGCTGCTCTAAGGGTGGAGAAGGGTTTGGAACAATTTTGGCAGAGTTTCGGCAAGGTTTGTGCAACTCTTTTTCATGGCCGTGAGGGGGTGGTGTTTAAATAGGAGAGGGTGGAGGGCTTCCCAGGGAGAGTTAGGGCTTTGGATCACCTGCTCTGGGCATGGGAAGAACAGCCATGCTATCCATTTGGGTTGAGACAAGTCGACGATGGAGAATTCCAATGTTGGCTCACATGTGAGCTTTCGGCCATGGTGTTTTCCGGCGGCCGGGGTGGCTGGCCGGCAGGCGAGGGTCACCCTCGGGGTCGAGTGGGTCGAGGGCTGGGTGTTTGTGCGAGCAATTGGCAAATGCCGAGTGTAAAAGGTTTGGATTAGAATGGAATGGGAGAGGGCTTATTTTGGCTCAAATTGGTCAACCCCTCTATTTGGGCTAGGTGCACCACCCAAGGTTTTGTTTAGGTTGAATAGAAAGTGATTTAGGTCGGCTTAATCGAGTGGGGAATGGTCACCATCCAAGTACGATTAAGCTTAAGCAAGATTTAGTGGAATCATGGGAGTGGTTAATCACCTCTAGGAATTAAGGAAAGAGTCTCCTCCTTTTGCCCAAAATGGCATGGTGACATGTAAAGAGGCTCTCATGGCTTCCATGTGGCTCATGCATGGCTTCATGGCTCACCTTTGGCTTGGGAAAAGTCGAGTCAATTTCATGGAAATGGATTTAAGAGAAATTTTGGTATTTAGGGGTGATTTGGCATGAGGCTTGATTTGGAATTATTTGATGATGGGATTATAACTTAGGGAATGTCTTTGATTAAATGGATGGCAAATGGAAATGTCATGTGGGCTTTAGGGCCAATTTTGGGCTTTTGTATTTGGTGGAAATGGGCTTTTAGGAAGGTTTAGGGAAGTGGGCTTTTGAATTTTAAAATGGATTTTGGGATGAAATTTTGGTAAAGGCTTGGGCCAAATAATTGTTGAGTTTGGTTTAGGGATGTGTCATGAGTGGTTTGAAACAAATTTGAGGTGATTTGGGTTTGAATTGGGTTGGATATGGGCCTTTTTGGTAAAGAGGCTAAGGTGGGCCAAAATGGGCTACCATGGGCCAAAGTTGGGCTAGAGTTGAAATTGATGTAAAATTAATGTTGGGAAATGTTTATGGGGGTGTTTCAAAGAGGTTTTGGCTTTGGTTAGGTTTTGATTTTGGGATTTGGGCTCATTTGGGTTAGGTTTGGGTTTAGGTCAAAAATGGGCCTTTTAGCTTTGGGTTGAATTTGAGTGGGGTTTGGATCAAAATCTTGGGCAAATCATGTTAGTGTTTTGTTTATGGGGATGTTAAGGAAGGTTTGGAAAAGATTTGGGGTTAATTGGAGTTGAATTGGGTGAGTTTAGGCTAAGTTTGGGTCATGGGTCCAAATTGGGCTTTAAGGCCAAAAGTGAAATTGGATCCAAATTTCAATCAAATTGGGCTTGGGTTTGGTCTAGATTGGTGTTGGGGATGTTTAATTGAAGTTTAGAATTGAATTGGACCAGAATTTGGGTCAATTGGGTAGGTTAGATTTGACATTGGGTTTACTTTGGGTTAAAATGGATCAAATTGGGGATTTTGATAAAAGTGGGGTAAATTGACAAAATTGGCCCATGATGTAGTTGAACAAAATGAAATTGGGAATATTTGGGATTTTTTGGAATTTTCTGGGAATTTTCTGAATTTTTGGATTTTTTGGCTAAGAGGGGTATTTTGGGTATTTGGAGGGTATTGGGAGGTATTTTTGGAATTTTTGATATTTTTGGGTATGGATGATCAGTTTGAGTGATGTGGAAATGTTTGGGAATGATTTTGGAGAATTTTGGGTGATTTGGAAATTTTTGAGAAATTTGAGATTATTCGGGGCTTTGGGTAGGTTAGCGGGTGTAGGGTCCGGGGGTCAAAATTGAAAATTTGGAAAATTGAAGATTGGGTGGATGTAAGTGGAATGAAATCATTTTTGTTGAGCCATGAAGCCATATCAAGCCCACATGAGCCATGAAGGGAATCATTTGAGGCATTCACTATGTTGTTCCTAACCCTCTTAGCCAAGGGCTTAGGGGTTAAGGACCATCCATGTGAATCACCTACATGAGTCAGGAGATCAAGTCGGGTATGGGTGTGTTTTTAGGAACTGTGTGAAAGTGTAGTGTGTAGGTGTAGTGTGTGTGCAAGTCAACCCTTCACCGGACAGAGCCACCTGTGAGCGATCCTAAGGCCAAAGAGTCCTATAGGAACTCATCCTTTAAACTTCCACATTTGATTTCAACCCTCTAGGTGATTAGGGGTTTATAGTCAGAGTTTGTGGAGTTTGCGGGGAGTTTAGAAGTGGTTTGAATTTCTAAAAGGTGGGTCCCAATTCTAATCCTCTAAGATAGTCAAAGGAAAAGCCTAAGGCTAGATCCTAAGCACTAAAAGAAGGAGAGAAGACCTCATACAAAAATGAGGTCAACAATCCAGCGAGTATTTGTAAATAATCTATCAAGTCTTTCCCATATTTACCTCTTCTCCAAGTAAAATTTTCATCTAGATATCCTAGATCATGGATTTTGGCCTCCATAATGAATTCAATAAATTTTGTAATCTTGGAGAGGTCAGGGGGTCTCCCCCTCATGTTTTCAGTGGGCGAAGTGTTGGCCATCAAATTGGAGGCTGTCTTTCGCCAAAATGGATATTTCGATGCCTGTTTTTTAAAAAATTAATTTAACTTAATATATGTATATAATTTGGAAAGTAATATTTTAATTTTGAAAATACAAGACTGAACTAATCTAATATATACAATAGTTTAAATAAACGAGTGCTACGTCACAAGCCATGTATCTATCCCGAAGAATATACACATTGCTTGACGACGAGGTTCGATTAAATAAACAACATAATTTATGGCATCTATTCTAGTCAGCGAACCTTTTATTTTGATCGACAAGTTACCCTACCTAATATTAAAAACTAGATAGGGTTTATATTACCTGGGTTCTTAATACTTACTATAGAGGCAAGCCCCTATAGTTAATTATCTCTCAAATGACCGAAGTCACCTAAGAGAACTCTCAATAATGATTAGAGGTATTTATCTTCATGAATTCAAAGATTTGGGTTTTCAAGGTAGTGTGTAGGAAATCTCAAATGGGAAAAGATCCATTTGGAACATTTTTATTTTAGGATCCAAAGGAAGAAAGCTAAGGGATGTCACGGATCTTGAGAAGAATCTCGGTGACTACCCACACTATCCTATTGTATGGCTTCAGTTTCAAAGAGAAATTATTTAAATGTTTCATCCTGCCAATTCTTATTATTATTTAGGGCTTACGCCTGTATGATACCGATCATACAAATATCCTGAAAGATAGAAGCATTTACATTGTACCAAACAACAGCCTCGGAATCCTAAGACAAGTTAGGGCTTATATTGCACAACCGGGTTGTGCAAAGGCCTAAGGATCAGTTGAGGATTTATGTTGTACTAGGCTGATAACCTCGAAGTCCTAACTAAAGAAAGGTTTTGTTGTTGTAGATCTATTTTACTGTTGTAGACTTATTTGCTCTCTCGAGGATATCCTTCTGTACGTCCTTGTTGTGTTGCCCACGGTGCATGCTCCAAGCTCCTCATTGTAGAATGTTTCAAGTTTGAAGTGTAAAGTTTAAGAAGTTCAAAGAGGATCAAAGTGTGTGTGTCCAGTTTTTTTGTTATAATTTTTGTTGTTATTTTAGATATCTTATGGGAAAGTATAAGTTGATTAAGCGATACCGGTTAGGATCCCACGGTTCCCTTATTCCGGCATGACTATTTTCTTCGGATTCACTTAGTCTAAATAAATTGTTAAATTCATCCAGACATGGGAAATCTCATTAGCAGTCGTAGGTTGCCTCCTCTGAGGGATACCCGATCATCCAAAAAGTTTGTATTAAATTTAGTTAATTTTGTCTTTATTTTGAAGATGTATTAAATTTTTGAAAATTTTGTTGTCTTGTTTTGGTTTTGGCTCAGCATGCAGGTTTATCTTTTTTAAGTTTTGCAGGTAAGAAGGTAGGTACATGCAGTAAAGTAAATATAGGTAAGTAAATGTAGTGAAGTAAATGCAGGAAAGTGAAGTAAAAGCAAACTGCAATACGATAATGTAAAGGCATACCTGTCATCTTCTCACACTTTTGTTGAAAGATTAACTTTTGAAATACACATAATTCCGTAGGAATTAAGATAAATTGCAGGAATGAAAAGCAAGAAAAATCATTTTAATGTGTACCTACCGAGTCCTAGGTCATAACTTGGTGGGTTTCTATTTATTTGCTTATAGGATGATTTTCCTGACAAAGACATAACATGTTTAGTTGCCCTCCAAGATATCCAAAATACCTTAAAGAAATGCGGGGGCATAACCCTATTTTAGAATCCATTGAAACGTCTCGAGTTCTCCTGAACTTATTATGTTGCTAAATTCATCCATCATCATGTTATGGTTCAATGGGTATATTTTAACATGTTGCCCAATGAACCTTAATGTTTTAATTATCCCTATGAGTGGGGTAACCATCACTTGATACTTCATTTATGAATTATGTGAGTGGAGGCACTTAAGGGCAAATTGAATTGCTAAGGAACTTAGCCACTTCAATCAGAGTTGGTCTAGTAGTTTTTTCAAATTGCTTATAATTAATCAAGTTTTCTTTTTAAAAGCTCATTAAGAAAATTTGGATTAAGCCTTGTCCACTACTAAGCCATTACGATTTCATGAGTAAACTTGTAAATTTAAGAATATTAAATTAGGTGAGCTTGATTCTAATTAAAGATTGTGTTATAATTGATCTACTTGAAAAATACCTATTTTTATGTTTTATTTATGATTCAATTCTTAAGGATATTATACTTTAATGAAAGGTATTTTTATGTTTTTCAAGAAGGAAAAATGAGCAAAAAGGAGCAAAAATAGAGCTAAAAAGCAAAGTTGCCAAAATTTTAGGTCTGGCGCCTACGCGCCTAAGCGCAGCTCGATACAAATGCAGACAAGATTTTGATGATTTTGGGCAGTTATTTTGACGGTGTTAAGCGGTTATCAGACCTTTTAGAAGATTGGAAGTTAGTCCTAATACATAGGACATGTGATACAATGCATCTGGACATAGGAAAACGGTATTAATCACGAAGAGGTGCGATCGAAAGTGAGGAGGTGCAAAGATCTGGTCACGGACTCCAGCGCCTAGGCGCCAGATTCTGGAGCCTAGGCGCGATAGTTACCTTCTAGAAGATACATTGTATTTGGACGAATTTTGAAGAGGTGCCTTAAGCAACCCCTGGTCAAAATTCAAAGCTCTATAAATATGAGTCAATTCTACAGAGAAAAGTGCCCCTTCTAGCACCATATAGCCTCCACACATTCTTTAGTCCACCTTTAAAATTCTTACACTTTTAGGGAGCCACCTTCTTTAGTATTTAGTGAGTTTATTTTGAGTATTAAGCATGAGTTTTTAAGTATTGTTGCTGTTGAAGTCTTGTACCTTGCATTAGAGTAAGTAGGAGTCAGCGGATCACTTGAATGAACATTTCAGATAAGTATTTATAACTTGGTTCGAAGTTTTATTAATATGTTTTGTTGTGTGAATTCAATGTGTTATGAGTAGTTAGTTTTCTTTCTCCTTTCATCTATGAAAAGATAATAAGATAAGTAAATTTTGATAGAGAACTTAACTTAAAATATTTATAAAAATTGTGATGATATTAATACCTGATATTAATTTACTTTTTAAGCTGGTCATTTAAATTGTTAAAACCTGTTGAAGAATTCTGAGACCTATCCGGAGATGAATTCTTAACTAGTAGATATCACATGAATCCTTAGGCAATCAAAGGCTATATGTGGGTTATTCAAGGTGAAGTGCAAATAAATAGGAAGATATTGTTTATTGGGCGTAGAATTGATTAGTTTTTAGAGTGACAGACTAAATTTTAATAATTTGGTTTATAGAAAGGGAACGGGTCACTGGTAGGGCCGACCATAGCCACCCTTGGACATCCAGAAGTGTGAGCCTAGATTAATCCATTCTACTAATAAAACATCCTGAACCGATCTATAGATTAGCTAATGTTCTTTATACTATCGAGCGAAAGTAAAGAATATGAATGTTTCTATTTGGCACAATACCATAATCTAAGTTCTCCACAAATTATAATTATTCTAAAAAAATCTTGGATTAGCTGAAAAGGAAAAAGTTGTTTTATTTATACTTGCATTAATCTTTACTTTATTACTGTTTACTTATATTTTGTAGCAATTTTATTTAAAATCTGAATTTTGAATAGAAATAAAAATAATAATTACTTTTAATTTGAAAATTCTAAAATATTTTTTAAGTTAATTTTCTCAAAAATCTTCCCTGTAGGATCGATAACCAGGACTCTAATAAAGCCCTGTATTACTTGAAACGATACATATACTTGTGTTTGAAATTGTGACTTTTACAATCATTATTATAAATATTTAAAATATAAATTCATAAATTCTTACATAAGTAAAGGTCGAGTCGCATCAATAATCCAACCATTAGTCAGGGGTCTTTGATTAGTAAATTATTGTCTTCTAAAATCAAACCCCTCACCTTAAGATCACTCAATTTAATTATCATCCAAATTGAAATAATTAGGGGAAATTATAATTATACCCTTGTTGTGGAAAAGTGAGGAATTGTTTTCTACCTCTTAACCCCTTATATTTCAATTATCTAGATGATTAGTTAAGATCATTTATTACCCATTTACCCTCTGATTAAGCTTAAACGTTATTTAAGGCTTAAATTCCATAACTATCATTTTGCTCTTTAAGGCCATATCACTTCATAAATCTTTAGATTTAACTCAAATAACTTTGAAATTTTTATGCTACTCTACTCATGGTTCAATTAAAATATTGGAGGAGAAAATGTGACTTTTCTATTTAGATTTTATTTTTAGAATTATTTTCAATGAAAAAATATGTTTTTCTTAAGTTAATTCATTAACATATCCAAAAGTATGTCATCTGTCCTTAGTAAAATTATTGGAGGTTTATTTAGGTCAGATGACCACTCAGACCAAATTTCATGAATTTTTTAGTTTTATTTCAATTATTATAATTATTTGTTTGTTTTGAGTATTAATAAAATATAAAATACTATTTAAGTTGAAAAATATGTTTTATATTTTTTTTTAAATCTCTTTGAGTTCAAGGAACCCAGAGAAGTAAATTTCATATTTTTATGTTTTTTATCTTATTTATTGTAATTATTTTAGTGTAAAATTAAGGAAAATTCATTTTTTTAGCTTTTAAAATTTCATAACTATTTTTAGAAAATTAGAAAAAATTATTCTAATTGGCCTTAAATAATCAGGAAGCCAATTGCGACACTTTAATGTATTTTTAAATTTTAGTAATTTTTTTATCATTTTTAATTATTTTAAATTAGTTTTAAATTAAAAATTAGCTTAAAAATGAAGTATTTATTTTAATATCAATTTTATTTTTCATAAATTCCTCTTATCAAAAGGAACTCTCAGAACTATTTTTTATAATTTTCTTAATTATATTTCAATTATTATAAATCTTTTAATGCCAAAAAAGTTATTTTACTTAGAAAGTCAAATTTAGTGGTCAATTTAATTCAATTGGTTTTCAATTTTTACTGTGAGTTAATGTGATTATTATTTACAGTGTGGGTTCAATTTTGTGATTTTTCTATTTATAGTTTAATTATTTATTTTTTTAAGAGTTTTTGTGAGATAATTACATATAATGTTATTTTAATTATTTAAATCCATTTTATATTTTTCATAGGGTCCTCTGATCACAGTGAACCTACCAAACTCATTTTTGTATTTTCTGATTTATATGTTAATTTTTATAATTTTTAATTAAAACAGAGGTGATTTAACTTACAAATTAGGGCTTGCATTTTAGGGATGTTATGTGACTTTGAAAAAAACCTCTTAAATCTTCTTCATCCTCATGCTTATTCTTATTTAATTCAGATAATTACTTAATATCAACTATTAGCTTCTCCAAAGTAGCTTCAATCAATTTTCTTTAACAATTTTAAGATCAAATGGAGCCGATTGACCAATAGTCTCTCCTAAAATATGCTCTGAAATGGCAGCAGCATCTCTTGGCAAAACATAAAACTTGGAATCTTTCTTGGAGTCATCATCTCTGGATTTTTCTGAAAATATCGGTCTAATGACTTTAGGTTGCCACAGTATCTTTTTCGGTGCTGACACCATAAGACTGGATGTCTTTTTGGGGGGTATCAACACGGAGGTAGACGGTATGTCTCCTAACATGCAGAACACATATCTCAGCGAACGATTCCTTCAACCATCTGACGCCTTATGCTCTGCCTTCGTTGTGATAATCACATTGTGAATAACAAAACTAACAAAATTGTCTCGCGTAATGGGCATTTCTTTCAAAACATATTCAAGGAATTTTGATTCAAGTTTATTTTTTGTAAGTTTCTCTTTTGTTTTATTCTTGTTGTCATTTGTTTTTTTTGAAAATCAATTCTATTTATTTTGATTTTTTGAATTTGAATTTTTTGTTTGTATTCTTTTTTATTTTTATTTTTTGATTTTGCCTTTGAAGTTGATATTTCCGAGAAAGGTTTCAGGAGTAAAATTTAGCGTGACTTGTTAAAAACGAACTGAACTCAGAAGAAAGATAAAATGATTGTGAAATAGAGGACCCAGCCTAAAAGTTTGAAATAGTTAGTTTTACATTGTACTCCCATCGATCATATTCATTTCTCACTCTTAACCCACCACACCTATTGGGGGTCCAATCTACTTTTAGAATTTGAAGATTTCGTAACTCTCTTTTTAAGTTTGATTAAATAGATGACTCCAGAATCAAAGGATTGGATAATTATACCTACCTAAGAAAAAAATGAGCAAGTTACATCAATAAAAGAACAATAATCTAGCCCACGAGGGACATTGATACACTACCGATGTATGAAGACAAAATCTGCTAATCATAGAGGGAGAGAAAATTTAATCCCCAGCTGAGTTGCTAGAATTCATCATTCACCAAAAGGAATTTGTTGGTCTTTGAAAAAAAATTCTAGTTTAATATGTATATAACTTTGATTTTGAAAAGTAGCTTTTTTGTTTTGAAAAATGAGACAAAAAAGATCTCATATATTTAATAGTTTAGATAGTTGCGCACAATACCACAAATGATATACAATCTCGAAAGATAAGTGTATCACATGGTAGTAGGCTTAACTATTAAATCAAGAAATTTATGACTCCATTTTGGTCTACAGAATTTATGACATAGAATTCTTCTATCTAATATAAAGATTAGACATGGTTTAGAGTATTTGGGTCACTAATTCTCTTATAAAGGCAAACCCTTATAACACGAACTTGTGACATGTCGGTAAGTAGGGGTGTAAAAGGACCGAACACGAACGAACAGAGCTAGTGTTCGTGTTTGAAATATTCGAACACATCACTGTTCGTGTTTGGTTCGTTTAACAAACCGAACGAAAAAAAATTGTTCGTGTTCGTCTCGTTTGCTTATCGAATGAATCGAACACGAACTTCCTAGTGAATCAAACACAAACTGTTCGCGAACAAAGAGCTTTTTTTATAGCCCTAGCTTTGACAGCATACTTCCACAAAATGAAGCAAATTGATCGGGTATTCCGTACACATCAAGTAATCCATAATTCCACAAAATGAAGCAACCGAATAAGGCGTTTAAGGTTTTGTTTAGGGTTTTATTTTAATATATAATATAGTATATTAATTATAATATTTATATTAAAATAATTAATACTATAATATTATTATTGTTATTAATAATTTATCATATATTATAATTTATAAAAGTTTAATTATTTAAAATATGATAAATTTTTATAATATATAATTATTTTTTAATATCATAAATTTTTATATATAATTATTCTATATTATTTTATATTTCGAACAATAATGAATCTAGCACGAATGAACACATCACCTTTCGTGTTTGATTCGTTTAACAAACCGAACGAAAAAAAAATTCATGTTCTTCTAGTTTGCTTATTGAACGAATCAAACATAAACTTATTGGCGAACCGAACACGAACTGTTCGCGAACAATGAGCTTTTTTGATAGCCCTATCGGTAAGTATTGAGAGGCATGTTGTCGGGGTCGTTCTGCCAGACTTCGGCTCTCACGTATGCAAATGCCGGTTAGCATTTTGCTTGACCATTGGCTTCGATAGGATCGATGAATATTATTCATCGTGTCACGCACAAATCAGACTTAAATTGGCTCGATCATCGATGATCTTGTCTCAACGATCCTGAATGAAGAAACGGAATATGCGAGTGCATACAGAACATTAATTCTATCTAGGGAGGATACCCAAGTTATTATGATTCCGAAACAGGGCGTGGCAGGCAATATTATGTGCCTAAATTAATAATAATAATAATAATAATAATAATAATAATAATAATAATAAACCCTTAAAAGAAAACTCACGCACACTTTCTTCTTCGCCCCGGTCACGAACCGCGCGTGCTCCAGCCTACCTTGTTCACCCTCTCTCTCTCTCTTCGACCAGAAGCCCTCGTTCATCATTCTTCCTTCTCCCTCACAGCATGTTGAGGCGATCTTCCACCCTTTTCTACCCGAAGCTTCTCATAACCTTTGCCCGAAGCTCTCTTAATTCACCTTCGTGTTTCCTATTACCGTAAGTCTTCGATTCTCTAAGCCCTTCTAACCGAAGCATTCCCCTTTTACTCTCTCTTGGGTGGCACGATAGCCTCATTTATCTCCAAGCTTTGTGGACGGTTGTGAAGTTTTGAGCATGTATTTTATTAAAGTCTTTGAAATATACTTTTGTGTAGAAGCAAAAAAAGAAAAAAGAAAAGGGAAAAAAAAAAACCTCATCCTTTGATTCTGATTTCCTTTTTATTAAAATATGTAGAAATTGAACTTCATTTAAAAGTATCGACTAAGCACCTTAATTCTGCCTAAATGCTGAATGAATGCTACTCTTATCAAGTTTAAATACTGCCCAAATTCCATTCTTTTTACCGCTGTAGCCTTAGTTTAGTGTCTTGAAACATGGAGAGGGCAACGGAATTTGGGATATGAATAATCTGACGTTGTTCTTTCTCCAAAGAGAGTAGATTGCTTCAATAAATTTTTGGGTTCATAGGTGAAAGATTTGGAAGGACTAAACTTAGTTTGTTTGCAACCATTTTTGTCAACCATCTATGCATAAAAAATCTAACTTTTTGTTGCTTGCTTGAACTGATGAATGGAAAGCTAAAAGATGAGGGTCTTGGAAGGATTAAGTATGTATACTTTAAAAAAAAATAAAAGAGAGAGAGAGAGAGAGAATGAAGTTTTCTTCAAAACTATGATTGAAATTTTTATGATATTGTCACAAGCATCTATACAAATTGTTCAGAAAAGAAACTTAAGAGTCAAACAATTATTCAGTTGAAAATGAGATGCATCATGACAAAATAGGAAGATTTAGACACATATCACTCAATTCTTACACATTGACATATCTAACACCTAAGCTTCAATGTTCACATATACGCCACTTTTACTACGCATAAAAAGCTTTATTTCATTCCCATGAAAAGCTGTATTTCCTTTTTTTAAAAACATAAAACAGTGTTATACTTTTCTTTGCCATGTAAGATTTGGGTGATATAAATTAATTAGAACAGAGTTCTGGTGTTAGAGATGTAAATGCATAGGAATTGGGTGGTATGTGCATCGTTGAACCCATTTTTGGTATGATAGATTTTTTTTTTTTTTTGTGCGGTGCTCTCTATTCAGCTTTATAAGTAAGATTTTTTTTTTTTGGTTTAGTCTCATCTAATCGTGGTAGTGACTCTATTGTGAATTCATTGTAGAGCATAAAAGAGAATGGTCTGCTTTGCCCCATCCTCTCTGAAAAATTGGAATATTAAAAGTTTTTAAAATTTACAGACCTAGCACACAATTCTTATGTACCTACATACACAACACCTTGTACTTTAAACCTATGTATTAAAACGTATATTTCAGTTTAAAATGTGGTAATAGTGTTGTTTTTGATGATATTAAGGATTTGAGCATTCCTTATATAAATATGAAAGTTGAGGTATGTAAATACAAAAGAATTGTGCGATAATAGTGTTCTTTTGTTGTTAATGACTCCCAATTACTTGGGCAAAGACAATGACACGCTAGTGTAAATCCCACCTACCGCTCACCTACCTTCCACCTACCACTCTCTTGATTTGTATAAATAGAGAGGGTGTAAGGCTTATAGTGTGGGGGCGAGAATAAGAACTAAGAAGTGTGAGAACTCGGAAGAAGTAGAGAAGAAAGGGAGAGGCTTCAAGGATTGAGGGGGTAGATCTTGGAGATCTAGGGTCGAGGTTACTCGAGAGAGAGATTTGAAGTTAAAAGCTTATTCCTCAATGGTGTAGAAGCCTTGTAATTCTTATTTATTGTCTTAGTGAATTGACTGGTTTACTCCCTCCTGTGGATGTAGGTCCAAAGGACCGAACCACGTAAATCGTTTTGTTTCTTGTTTACTTGTGTTCTCTGTGATTTCTTCTAACCAAGTTACATTTCCCACAACAAGTGGCGCCGCCTGTAGGAAAACGACACTTCTTGGCTAGAGGTATTCGGTATATCAAGAAGCAAGGAATTTGGCTACCAGGTTATTGGGCTAAGGGAGGATTTCTTGCTTGTGTCTGTCTCCACCTAATTCAGCAAGGGCTCTGCGAAGGAGATTTCACAGAGAAGGCTGCGAGCTGCGGTTTGCGTGACACTGGATTCTTCCGTGATGCCTGGCGAGTTCGCGAAGGAGTCGCGAACCCAGCAGGAAGTTCGCCAATCGAGCGACGACAGGAGTAGTTCGCGAAGGAAGGAACGTCAATGCAGTTGGCTCACACGCCAGGAAAGAAGGTTGTCGTGTGGTTCGTCAGCTTTGTGAACAGAGGAGCTTGGTCGAGCACAGTTCACGATTCACAGAGAAATGTTTGCGGGGAGTTCGACGAACTGAAGGCAAGAAGATGGTTTTGTGTAACCAATGAGGGAATCATCTTTATGCATTTTTATAATTGGAAGTCATGGGGGAGAATTGTTGTTAGTGACTCCCAATTACTTGGGCTAAGACAATGGCACACTAGTGTAAATCCCACCTACCGCTCACCTAACGCTCACATACTTTCCACCTACCACTCTATTGGTTTGTATAAATAGAGAGGGTGTGAGGCTTGTAGTGTGGGGATGAGGATAATAACCAAGTAGTGTGAGAACTAGGAAGAAGTAGAGAAGAAAGGGAGAGGCTTCAAGGATTGAGAGGGTAGATCTTGGAGATCTAGGGTCGAGGTTACTCTAGAGAGCGATCTGGAGATGAGAGCTTATTCATCAATGGTGTAGAAGCCTTGTAATTCTTCTTTATTGTCTTAGTGAATTGACTGGTTTACTCCCTCCCATGGATGTAGGTCCAAAGGACCGAACCAAGTAAATCGTTTTGTGTTCTTGTTTACTTGTGTTCTTTGTGATTTCTTCTAGCCAAGTTTCATATCCCACAACATGTTTTTTAAAAGATTTGAGCATTCTTTATGTAATTATGAAAGTTAAGACATGTAAATACATAAAATTTGAGCATTCTTGATTTCTGTCCAAGTTTTAATTGCATTTTTTTTACCTGCACGAACCTAGTAGGAAGAATCGTAGCTTCAAACTTCTGTGATCAATACGTTGTATATGATTTCAGAATTGGAGCTCATTAAGGGAATGATGATTTTTTGCATTTATAGTTCATTTATGATTATTTATTTTTATAGAATTTTCTCGATTTTCTCGTTATATCACAACATTTTATGATATATTTTGGTGAGGCACACAGCTAGTCTCTCATGGGATCACCTCTTGCATCCTTATTCAATACTATAGGGCTGATTTATTTGTCCGGTGAAGGTTCTGTCTTGCTGCTCTATTTTGTTTTGCATGGGAACCTTTATGCAGTGAATCAATTTTTTTTATTTATAGAAAGATTACATACATACCACACAGTTTTTATAAGTTTACATATATATAGCCTCCAATAATGATCTTTTTGGTATGCCATAAGAGATTTGGATGCTATAAACGTAAAACTTGGGTGTTGGATAAGCAAATATATGAAGAATTGGATAGAAGGAATGTAAAGGCATGTTGAAGTTCTTAATAACCTTTTTTTTTGTCGAAAATCTGAAAAGTTTTATGGGCCTATATATATTCAAAATTTTGAAATTTTCATATGCCTCTATAAAATCTGATGAGCTTAAATATCTGAAGCCTTTTTTATGTGTATATGTATAAAATCTGAAGTTTCTTATATACTTAGTTATTAAAAAAATGAAGCTTCTATGAGTTTCTATGTGATAAAGATCCGAAATTTTTACAAATTCACGTATTTAAGAATCTGAAACTTTTTCTCCTATAAAATCTGCAATTTTTATACATTCTTATATTCAAAATCTGGAACTTTTATACAATTCTAATGCAGCATACCCACTCATTGCTTACATATACACATATCTAATACCTAAAGTTTGTGTTCTATACCAAACTTTTAGGTGGCTTGAGCCATTAAATAGTTGGAATGCAATTCTTTCATTCTTTTTTAGGTGATTAAAAATAACAAAGAATAATGGGGGAGCTTACATGGATTATCGAATTGGTCTATAAGATTGAAGGTATTGGGAATATGGGAGATGATGCAAAAGGCATCTGGTGCTACATTCGGATAAGAAGATAGTGCCATATCTCCTGACCCAGTGGCTTTGTGAAGGTGCGGGATTGACACTACTATTCACCAACCATTGGTGAGAAGTTGCCCATGCTTTCCTAGGCAATATTTCATGTTTAAAACATCCAATTTTTTGTTTAATTCTCACACATGTATATGTACATGTAATATACAATTGCAATTCTTTTGAAGTATCATTAGAGGTGACATGTACGTATCACCACTTTCTCTTTTACTGCACCTTATTCTGTATGTTTTATTTGTGCACGTTAGTCTTCTGTTACTCTCCTACATTCCTAACATTTGGAAAAGAACTCTAGGGTAGTAAACATATGCTTAGAGTGTAAAACTTTAAATGTATAATTCTTTTCTAACATATGTCTCAGGATAGAGGATGTAGGATATATGTTTAGGTGGAAATCCTATGGAATATGACCAACACAGTGACTTGGAGAAACATTAAATATCATTAAACCCTCATAATAAAAACTCATTCACATAAAATCTAAAAAATGAAAAAAAGAACCTATGATAGACCTCTCGAGGCATGGTTTCTCTCTCCTCTCCTTTCATAGAACGAGGTGATGACACGACCGAACGGTGGACAACCTTCAGGCAACAATAAAGACTAAAACAATAAAGCAAAGGATGATCCCCAACTAAGCTTTCCATAGACTTAAATAAAAAAAAAACTTGTAGGACTTCAAGGTTGTTCGTTTAGCACTTCGTAAATCCTCACATTCTTTTAGTTTTTTGTAAGATTGTATGTCGTGCGATATAAGCTCTAATTCTTTTTAGGATTCTGAGGTTGTTCATTCGGTATGACATAAATACTTCTATCTTCCTAAAATATCTGTGTTGTTATTATGTCAAGCAATATAAGTCCTAGATTTAAAATAAAATGGTAGGAGTAAACACTAAATAGCGACATTTCCAAAATATAAAGCTAAATAGTTGAATAGTTTGGGAGTCATTGAAGTCATCCTCAGAATTTGTGGCATCACATGCATTTCGCTCCATCGGATTCCAAAATAATTGTTCCACATTGAGCCCTTCTCACTTGATTTCCATATGAAGAATTGTGAAAACTAAACTTTAAACTCTTAAAGACGAGATCTCAATCTTAATCGATAGTTTTCTTAAGTGACTCTCGTTGCTTAAGATGAAATTAACTATAGGGGCTTGCGCCTATAAGAGAATTAGTAACCCTAATAATTTAAACCTTATCTAATATTTATATTAGGTATAGGAATGATCCATTGAAAATTTTGTAAACCAAACAAACATCATAAATTTCTTAGTTTAAATAGTTTAGCCTATTATCAAGTGATATTCTCATCTTTCGAGATGAAGTATTACTTGTAATATCATGTTCGATTATTTAAATTATTGAATATATGAGATCTGTTTGGTCTCATTTTTCAATGTTACAAATATTCTTATATATATATATATATAACTATTTTCATCTTTTCAATATAAAAATGGACGGATGAATGCCCATAGAATTTCACTTAGGAGATTGAATTTTTTTATGTTTGGGATTTAGATTTCATGTGAACCTTTATACCTTTATTAGAGAATCTATATATTTTGGTATATGTGGATTATGTCTGGTGTCTCTACCAAACTATGAAGCCCAGAGTGTATCTGAATTTTTAAGGAAAAATATGTTTTGCAGATATGGTATGCCTAGGGTTTTAATTGGTGATGGTGGAGCTACTTAGAAATAAGAGGACTGAGATATTTGTTGAAAAGCATGGAATTAATCATAAAATATCCATAGTGTATCACCCTCAAACAAGTGGATCTATTGAAGTTTCTAACAGAGTAATAAAGAGGATTTTGGAAAAGATGGTTAACCCGAATAAAAAGGATCAAGCTTTAAGAGTTGATGAAGCTTTATGAACTTATAGAAGTGCTTATAAAACACATATAGGAATGTCTTCATATAGGCTCATATTTAGTAAAGTGTTTCACTTACCCGTTGAACTAGAATATAAAACATTTTGAGTTGTTAAAGAGTTTAATTATAACATGAAGGATATTGGTGAGAAATGATTTCTACATCTCAATGAAATTGAGGAAATTAGAGAAGAATCGTATGAAAATACCAAAATATATAAGAAAAAAAAGGAAGAAATAGGATGATCAAAAGATTCATATGAAAACTTTTGAGCCTGGATAGGAGATATTTTTGTATAATACAGGATTGAAATTATTCCAAGAGAAGCATAGATCTAGGTGGTCTGAACCATTTACAGTAGAAAATTTTATCCTTTTGGCATTGTAGTTATTGTAGATCATAAGAGTGGAAAAGTGTGGAAAAGTCTTTAAAGTCAATGTTCAAATACTTAAATGATACTTAGGTGGAGATTAGCCTGGATTTAAAGAGATAGTGACTTTGGGTCATCCGAATTAGAATATCTTGTATTGTCAAGTTGAGGACATAAAATAAGCGCCTTTTGGGAGGCAACCTAAGTTTATATTCTATATTGATGTTTTAGGTGTTTTATCCGTGTAAGTGTAATTGTGTGATTGTATAATTTATTTTGATTAAATAGTTGTGATTCTAGGATGATTAGGTGATGAATTGAGCCTAATTTGATGTGGGCTCATAGGTACCACTACCCTTGGCGCTTAGGCATCGCAAACTTACACGGGCGCTTCGGCGCTACTATTTGGTGCCTAAGCGCTAACTTCACAGGATGACAATGCTTAGGAGTTGCTATCGCTGTGCCTAGACGCTGCCCTCACTTAAGCTGCAGCAGTATACTGACACTTAGGCGCCACTATTTGGGTGCCTAGGTGCCCAGTGTGCTATATAAGGAAAATAAGCCACTTTTAGACCATTTCGCTCAAAATCTCCCTTGGTTAATCTTCTTCACCTGACCTAAATTTTTAGGGCGAAAATCAAATCTCTCCAAATTTTTGTGATCTAAAGAAATTATAGGGGCCATTAGCTTCTCTAAGGTAAAGCTTACTCTCTTCGTCTAATTCCACCATTTTCATTCGAGATTTTTGGAACTCTTTGATATTAGAGTGAATAGGGTTCAAAATTTTTGGAGATCTTGATTTAGCTTAGATTAAATTTCCAAACTTACATTTTGGTATTCCAGTCCATGCATAAATTTATATTTTTATTTCAATCTCTTCTCTATCATTCCTAATGGCTCCTGAAACCATGGGTGGTAAATCAAACTCTATTTTGATAATAAGAAATTCATTAGCTCTAAAGGTGAAGAGCTCTATAAAGATTTCTTAATATCAAATAATCTCATACCTGAGAGAGGATTTCTAACCCCTAGGGGGAGAGGTACAAAGCATGATAGGACAAGGGAATTGGGAGAGCCCATGTTTCAATCCCAGTGTTGTGTAATTCCTGTTATTAAGGAATTCTATTCTAACCCACATGAGGCTTCCAATGATTCAATTTATGTCAGAGGGAAGCAGGTGGATTTCTCATGTTCTCGAATTAATGCATTATATTATTTAAGAGATGTCCCCGATAGCTTCTATTATACTTTTTCTCATGTTAATTCTTACGTAGATCAATTCAATAAAGCTATGACCAATGGTAAGGGGGTATGGAAAATGAGGAACAAAATAAAAATCAATTTCCCTTCCTCTTTAAATGCAGTGTCAAAAGCTTGACGCTATTTTATTTCTGTTACGCTGCTTCCCTCCACCAAACTGAGCAAAGTTACGAGGAATAGGGCATCCTTGAATTTTTGCATCCAAATCTTGACAACAATAGATAGAGGATCTTTATTCATCATTTCATTCTTCATACTACAAAGAGGGGATCCACTGTAGGTCTTAGTCACCCTTCCACTATGATCACCTTATGCCAAAACTCTAGGATTTCATTTAGAAGTCGGGAGGAGTAGCTTCATCCTTTGAAGCCATCTTTAAATTCAATATTGGGATATAGAGGAAGCATGCAGTATTTAGGCATGGAGCGAGCTTTTCCTGACCTTCTACTTCTACATCTAGACCCCGATCTTCCACTTTCATGGCCTCTATTGCAGAGATATTGGAGTGGCTTGAAGATGACACGTCTATCGTACAGGCAGAGGTATACAATTTTGCAGACTGAGTAGCGCATATGGATAAACATAGTAAAAGCCAATTTGACCAAATTGTCAGTTTTCAGGCTGCTAAGCTAGAGATGTACTGGAGGAACCATTGGATTGGAGGAAAGCATCCAATTGAGTTTTTTGTATAATCTTCATATGTGCCTTACAAGACTACCCGTCAACCCATGGAAGAGGATTCAGAGGAAGATGAGGAAGAGGAAGAGGAGGAAGATGAAGAAGAGGATGATGATGATTGATTGAGAAAACGATGAAAAGGAGGATGAGTGATTGTATTACTCAGGATGCTTAAGAGATTTATTTTATTTGCAGTTGCACTTTGTATTTCTTTTGTGTGGATTGGACTTTTATTTTTATATTCTTTATATTCCCTGTTGTATGTTATTAGAAATTTTATGTGCAACTTGATATATTGGGCTATTCTATTTTTTATTATTTAGTACAGTTTTAATTTATGTTACATTCATGCTGATAAATTTTTGGTTGAACATGTGATAGATAGTATTATTTTTGTAAATTTTTTTAAGTTGTGTATCATTTTAAACTTGCTATGATTTATTATGGTTAAGTTTGGGGGAGAATTATGTTTTGTTTAGATATGTTGTCCTTAGTAAACAAAATTTAGTTGGTTACTTCTAGTTAACAGTAGGAAAGTGGGGATGAATATAGAACTATCACAATTTTAAAAGAAGAGAAACATAATTAAAGATAATTTGGACTCCATGTGAATTAAATTAAAGAAATACTAATTAAACTTGGAAATTCAACAATTGAATAATTTATTAGCATATTTAAAGAAGAGTTAGCTACTTGCTAACTTAAGTGCACTTAGATATGTATTTAATAAGATTATAGCCTCCATGTTATTTCAATTTTATTCTAATAAATTCTATACTCTTAAAGCATTAAATAGAAAAGGATTGTGCAGTATTTTTTAATTTATAAAAATTTTATTAGAATTCAAAATCATTAAGGATTTATCCAGATATAGTAATCCTAAAAAAAGTATACTTATGATTGAAATATTCATCCTAAAGTAACAAAAAGGTTATGAATGAAATATATTGAGAAGTTTAAGGGTAAACCTTATCAAAAATTGGTTTTACTAACATACATTTTGAATTAAAAACTCCAAAACATTCTTTAATCATATATGTTTATGAATTATTAGTATATCATTTAATGGAGGACTACATTCTTTATATTTGACATCTACTTTGCATTAGTATAGTCTAAATGTGAGGTCATGTTGTACTTTATGAATTCAAAGCCTATTATAGCATATGTGATAGAGTAATTCACTAGAGAAGCTAAGTTTTCTTAATTATGAATTTTTGGAAGTATGATTGTAAGTATTTCTTTATGAAACCCACTCATACTTAGTAAACATAACCAATATTTAAGTTTTGATGTTACTTGAGGACAAGTAACATTAAAGTTTGGTGGATTTTGATGTGTGAATATGTTGGCTAGTAATTCATATTGTATTTATACATTTAGTGATTAAATTACACTATTAAGAAAGGTATTTTATGTTTATTTTGCAGACAACAACTGAGAATTGAAGTGTTAAAAGAAGGAAATGACATGGTGCTAAGGTGCACATATGTGTTACTTGGCGCCTAGGTGCCCAGACATTGGAGCTTAGATGCCAGAACTTGAGAGCTTGGTGCTTAGGCGCCAAACCCAAGATGCTTAGGAGCGTCAATAATCATGCTTAGGCGCCGACCACTTGGGCACTTAGGTGCCCATTAACTGGCCCACACACAAAGAGCATGACACCTACTTATGTGCCTGTTAACTAGCCCGCGGACAGAGAACATGACGCCTATGCACTAGCCCCTAGGCGCCTACCCGCAAGAAACTATAACTTGCAGTTTTGAGAAGTTCGACACTCCGAAACATGGGAGATCATACAGAAAAGTATGGGTATTGTGAAAGCTATGGGAATAAGACTATAAGTTGGAGGGAATTGCAGTGTTGGTAGAGATTGTTGGTGGTGGTATTTGTTGCTTGTTGGAATTCCAATTCTTCTTCCTGACAAAGAAGAGAAGTCCTACAAGAGAAGAAGCTAGGGAGTAAGGAAGTGCATTTTTATTTCATCTGCTAGTCATTGTGAAGAAGAAAATCCTAAGTCACTTGTTCGAATTTTTGTAATCTTTTAGTTGTAAAACATTTGTAGTTGAATTTCTCTTTGAATCAATGAATGATGTTAATGTTATAATCATGCGTTATGAGTAGACTTTCTATTCTTCCTTGAGATAGTTAAGTTAGAAGGGATGAATTAAGATTGTTGTTTAATTTAATTTATATGTATGATGATGATTAACTTTTTCCAATTCATTTACATTTTATTTTGACCTAGTGAATTGTTACAATATGTTGTGAATTATAAGTCTTACAAAAGATTATAGCATAATCAAATAGGTTAATCACATTAACATATAGGAATAAGGATACTTCCTATAGAAATATGCAAATGTTAGGGAAATATGCAATGATTGGATTATTAATGAGATTTATGGAAATATATTCATTTCTAACCAAACTTCTTTATACTGCCGGAAGGGCATAAAGAAAAGTGTTGTTCTAATTTGTCACGAAGCTTTTCTACTAGCAATTCTTAGTTTCAAGAAATCTACTTAACTCATTTCAAGGAAGAACCATTAAGTATTTGACAACTTTAAATTTATTTGTGATAACTTAGGATACTTTTGTAGGGTATAACCAAATCAAAATTTCAAGCTAGGACTGAAATGTATAGGCTATAACTTTTCCTACTATAACTCATCTTGTTCTCTGTGGGATCAACATTCCAGAATCGAATATCGGTACTACTGATATGCTAAGTGCACTTGCGTGATTAGACTGTGCTTTGCAACACAAGGAGTGTATCACCTAACATCATACAATGTTAGATGATCTGATCTCAATCCGACCAAAGGTCGATTTGAAAGAAATTTGATTCAAAATTAATTTTTGAGTGATTATTGTTGTTCTAGCTAAATTCACAAACCTACACTACGTAACACATGTATAACATAAAATTTAAATATCCTAAGTTCCAAACATTTATAACATAAATTTTAAAAATGTTAAGCTCTAAATTTACAAACCTACCCTACATGCAAAATCAGATTGTGAATCGATCCTAATAAATTTTGATCTAACACGGTATAGATCATTTATTGGCTTAAGCCTTAACTATAGAGAAGAAACTCTACTCTCAATTCTTATGTAATTACATATCTAACAACAAAACTTCCATTTTTTTCAAACATACAAATCTTACTTCTACATGAAAATTGTGTTAAAATGTAAAGTTTAAGTGTTAAACATACAAATACATAGGAATTTAATGCTATGTATGTAAAATCTTTGACTCTCTAATTTTATCAGCCACTTGAGCTATGCTAACCCTATCTATGGATATATTAATTACACATTTTGTCTCTTACAACAAACAACAACAACCAAAAGCCTTTATCCCACTAAAAGGGTTGGTCTACAAGAATCCTTTTTTCTCAATTTCATCCTCTTGAGTGTCATATTTTCATTTAATTCTAATACATTAATATCATTTTTATACAATATACTTAAGCCTTTTTAAGTCTACCTCGTATTCCTTAACATAACTCGAAATTAAAACTTCTACTCTCCTAACGGAATCATCAGATGGATGAAGTCTAAAGTGACCAACCTGTCTAAGATGACTCTCTCCAATCTTGTCTACCATTGGAGCTACACAAACCCTATAACAAATATTTTTATTTCACGATTTTTTAATATGTGTCAAGACACTCATCCATCGAAGCATTCTCATCTCAACAACACGTAAATTTATTTTATACTTTTCTTTTAAAGGCCAATATTCTGCACCATAGAATATTACAGGTCTCACGACCATTATTTTCCATTAAGTATAAGCGATATTTTCTATCACACAATAGGTCGAATGCACTCCTCCACTTTAACCAACCAACTTGAAATCTACTAATCACATTCCCATCTATATCACCATCACTTTGAACAAGAGACCCAAGATATCTAAAATGTTCACACTTTTTAATGATTTGATCAACCATATTTACAACTTTACTACTAAATCGACTAATACTAAAATTACATTTCACGTATTCAGTTCTAGATCTACAAAAACGAAGGCCTTAAGACTCCAATGTTGACCTCCATAATTTATTTTTTTCCTGAAATCTTTTTCTAGTCATATCCATGAGAAGGATATCACCGATGGAAAGCATACACCAAGGTACATCATCCTATAAATGTCTAGTAAGAACATCCATAATCAAAGTAAAAACATATATGCTTAATAAAGCCGGTCCCTGAAATAATCCAACTGAAATAGAAAGGGGATGGAGGGACATACGAGGGTTTCGGGGAGAGGAACGATGTAAGTGAGGGTTTCAGGTAGAGGGGGAACGATTAGAGCAAGTTCGGGAGGAATGCGATTTTTGCAGTATAAAAAATTATTTTTGACGGCTTGTAAACAACTTTTAAATCTGTTAGTTATCAAAATAATTGCCGATGAAAATGTCCATCGCTTATTAAAAAATCGCATCGGTAAAAACCCCACCAGATGACGGGTTCGATGATAACCGACGAAATATAGTTGTCAGATAATATTTACTTATATCTGCTAGTTTAATGTGTTGATAATAATTATAAGCATCGAAAAAATATTACTCTTGATAAGTGATGCCCTATCATGCAGTTATGCTGTCACAAATAACTCAGATCATACACCATCACTAGACCATTGGAAAATAAAATATTTTTTTCCGACGAAGATTGAGATCATCTGTATTGCTGTCGGTTTTAAAGTTTTTCCCTGTAGTTAATTTAGTTAAGGATTTATATGAGTTTTATTATATGATATTATACCTTAGTGTTGGGCAACTGGCCTGACTGGTCTGCCATAAGTCCGTTTAGAATGAGCGGGCTTGACTGTGAAAAAATAGAATAGAGCAGGCTCGGCCCGACCTGAGCCTGCTTTGACTTAGTCAAAGTCCTCAATAGCCAAATCCAGTCCGCTCACATAATACTCTGCCCCAAAAAAAGAATCTCAACTTTTTATTTACTCAATCGCTGATTGCCTGACTCGCTATTTCTCTTTCGCTCACTAAATATACAAAATTTGAATTTTGGATATGTCTAAATATGTAAATCCCAATCTCCCTAACTTAGCAAGTCTTTCTTATTTTTTTACTTATTACGTTTTTGACGGATTTAATATTTATGGCTTTCTTGAGAAAGCAGAAGTGCTCATGTTCATGTATTTCACAAATCATGACTTCGAAGCTGCATCTTATCATATCCGTCAAAAGTTGAGAATTACATTTTAGATATATGAGATATTGCTATTTGCAAAACCAGCACCACCTTGCATCTATTTTTCAACCAAGGTATAGAAATAACAACATATAATGTCCTCCTTTTCCCAAAGATTCTTATTGTTGGCTTTATTTTTTCGGGTATAATTAAGCAAATAGAACTCTTTCGACTTAAAATATCCTTTTAAACATTAAATATTTATTTTTATTTTAAGGCATGTGAGCCGGCCCGACCCAGTCCGATACATAGAGTGGGTGGGCTTGGCTATAATTTTTCAAACATAAACTAGGATCAGTCCCGACCCAGGCACACTGACTGGTCAAAGCCCGGATAAGCTTGACCCATGCCAAGCCCGACCCGCCGATCTATTTGATATGTATAGATTATTTCTTATGAATTTTGAATTGACATTTATGTGTGATTTAATATATGTGAAATTGAAATGAATTTGAATACCGGATTTAAGTTTGTTGGTTTTATAATTATTAGATTTATATTTAAACAAAAATATGTATTATTTTGATGATTTAATTATTCAATACCTTAATGTGGTTTATACATTTGATTCATTATTATTTTAGATTAAAATTAAAGTTTTATTTTATTTATGATTTCATTTATTTATGAATTTTAATATTTTAATATTAATATTTTAATTAAATTTATTGGGTCTATTTTTATTTTATTTGAATTTAAATTTCAAATATGTTTAACTGTTTTTTTTTAGATCAACTTAATCGTCTATAAAAAAATATTATTGATGATGGAATTATAAAGTCGATAATCATAAGATTTACAATAGTAGTTTTGCTATAATAAACATTATTGGGCTACAACAAATGTAGTTCTTGCATATTATAGCAATAGTTGGTCACAAAAAATCATAGTTGGTTGTTATAAAAAGAGTAATTGACAGTGAAAGCTATAGTCGATGGCTATAATAGTGACAGTTGCCACAGAGGTCGTAGTAGAAAGCTACAAAAGAGGTAGTTGACCAAAACTGCCTTTGTAGCATCCAATTATGGCCTTTGTGGCCAATTACTAATGTCGCAAGTTTCAACTGCAGTATATGTGACAAACTTCCGCTATTATAGCCATTGAATACAGCTTTTATGGTCAAGTACTACATTTGTAGCAACCAACTATGACATTCGTGACCTACTATAGTTATTATAGATAAGAACTATACTAATAGTAACCAAGTAATAAGTATTATAACAAAACAGCTATTGTACATATATGATTATCAGCTTTGTAAATTGTTATTCTATAATTCATGAGATGGGTGGGTTGATGTACTTATAATAATAATGTGGATTAATTTGATTGGGCCGGGCTCCGTAGTATTTTTCCACTTAAAATTTCAGTGTCTCCACCTGCTACCTTTCATTTATTAGTGTGTATATATGTTGGATCTTCGTTCAACACTATGATGTTAAATTATTGATCTGCTATCGCGAATCTTCCAGCACGCAACACACGCACGCACACACACACGCGCACACACACACACACATACACACATACATACAGACATAAATATATATGTAGATACATATATATATATATCTATATCTATGTATATATATATATCTATATCTATGTATATATATATATATATATATATATATATATATATGTTTTTCTTAAGGATAAAATTGTATCTCCTTATATCATATTAAAAAGGGATAAAAAAGTTTTTACATAGACGATAACTTTTTTGGTACGAGAGGTATAAAAAGCGATTAATATTTTCAAAAAAGAAAAATTGGGAGCTGCTGAATCTATTTTAGAATGTATGATCACAGATTTTTCATGAGTCATACCTAGTAATATCATGTTTGAGGGGGAAGATGTTGAAGAGATGATGAATGTGTTTCTAGAGTTCGAGTTGCTCTCTTTTTTTCTTGAATTTTTGAAGAAGGCGAGCACGATTTCTTCTCTTAAGATTTGGTTTCATTTGTTATTGTATAAATATGTGGAGGAGAGAATTATTGTATTTGGAGGAAATGTCCGTTTCTCTTCTACTCCTCCGTCATTCACATAAGGAAAAATGAAGAAATAGAAGTTACATCATGTATGGTACTACTTCTGTCCACAATGTTTTAATGAAAAGGTCGTGACGTGGCCATAAATCAAGATGGACATATGCACTTTAGAGTAATGCTGGTTTTCTATGGTAGCGAGTTTACCCTGGGTTAGTTCGACCACTATCAATGTTTGTTGGGCTCAGTTCAGGCAGTTCAACAGGTGGGCTTAGTTCCACCATCTCGACAGGTGAGCTTAGGTTGAGAATACTCATGTAGAAGCCTTAATTGAGCTCATCATTCTATTTGGATATACATTCCGAATCCAAGATTTTTTTTTTAGAAATAACAATAAAATCTCTGAAAGCCATGACCTCAAAAATAGGAGAAAAATGAATCATTAGGTATAGTCCCAATTAAAAAATTAAATATTACTCTATATTTTTATGAATAACATAATATTATACAAGCAAAATCAATGATTTCATTTTATTTCTTTTCTTTTTCAAGTAAAGTGAGCATTTGAACTCAACATCTGGGGATTTTTCATTTTATTTCCAAAACATATGCTTACATAATTGAACATTTGATTTAACTAACTAAAAATGCCTGATTTTATTTGCCTATCTAGTAATAAGTTTTTCCTTCTTAAAAAGTATTAAATTATTTTTTATCAGGGTTGCGAATGCCATTTGCCAGCCACCAAAAACTTATAAGCAGGCACGACGTCGTAACGCTGCCCGTTAAACTTTGCTTTCTTCTCCTCGGCTTCAAATGATTGTTTATGGCCAACATATACAATTCAATTGAATTAATACAAAAATACAGCCTGAGACCGATCAATATATACTTAAGAAAATTAAAGATCACAAACACTCAGGTTTTTAAATCAAATTCCAGTTTAAATTTCAATAATTATGGAAGGAAATGTTTTGATTTTAGGATGTACTATTAAAAAACTAATCAGGATATACTATCAAATATCCCAGCCTTAAGTTGACATTATTAAGAAATAAATACATGAAGGCATGTATGTGATACCTTCCCCAATAAAATCCAATGCATGTTCATTGACATCATCACCCACTCCAAGAACTTAGCAAAATAATTTTTTTTATATACATAAACTGTATATATAATACACTTTCCATAGCTGACTTTTCGCTACCATAAGCCCAACGATTGGTCCTCATTTTATAAGATAATCAACCTCTCTCAAGTTATATAAATCCATGGATTGTATCTTCAAGCTTCAAACTATCCCCAAAAGGAGAAAGATTTGCTTCTGTAGTTCAAGATGAGCAATATAATCATGAGGGTGAGATATATAAAGGTTGAAAAGGAGGATTTGGAAGAGAAGCTGCATCAAAGAGCAAGATTTTTGATTTACAAAGCATTGGAACAGGCGGACTCTTTGACAAGACAAACTTCTCCTTTGAGGTGTAACAAAGTATTCTATAGATCAAAGGCAAAGGTTTTTGTGAGGTTAAGGAAGGTAAGGCTTATCTTCGTCAGAGTTCCAAGGCGAGCTTGTCTGAGGATTACGAAGCAATTTAATTATATGAAAGGAGTTCTTAGAGGCAAGAAAGCTTTTGTTTGAGGGCTTACTGCTACGCCAGGTATATTAGATCCTGTTATTGAGATTTGACTTTTGTATGGAGAAAGAGGTACACTAAGTTGATGTGATTAAATGTTTTTTAGATATGGAAAGAATGTTTATTTGTTATGTTTGTGTTCTTATATGACTTATCCTATTATATGAATGTCGATCATATTTTATGTATAAGTATTTAAAACTAGATTATTTTCAAATGATGAGGATGATTATCATCATCATCCTTAAACTACCAAAATGATTTATAGAATAGGCATTATGCTTGTTTTAAAAAGTATGTAATTAAGAAGCCCCCTACTTAAATTAATGATATTTAGCACCAATTCATTTAATATAGGTTGGTTTGGTAAACTAATAGGAGACAAAAATTACACTACTCACTCAATATTGACAGGAAGTTGGTTCTTTATTTATTTATTTACTTTCCTTGGGTTTAACTAAGTACTAATTAAGAAAAAGGATATATTACATGCCTTCGCTGCCTTCGCTGGCGTGATATAATCTACCAATAATACGATATATTAATTTTCTTTCCTAGGGTTTAACATAATCATACCTACATGTTCATTTAACGATTTATTATATTTCTTTGTGTATATTATTCAAGGATAAATACAATGCAAATATTAAATAAATGGTTAAGCATATAGGCTAAAATATATATAAATATATTTTTAGGTTCAATTTGAACCTCATAACCAAATAAAATAATTAATATTTAGTGAGAAAACTAAATTTAATTAAAACTCCTAAATGCAATCATACTTATTAATAAACTTATATATTTAAATTACTATTTACAAAAATAATATTAGTTAGACTATTAAAACTCAATTAAAATTTGAAATCCATTCAAATCGAATAGATTAATTTGCACAAGAATATAAAATTGGGGACAGATTCAAGCTCCATTAAATCAAGATGAGGAAATATTTTTACTCTGAAAGTTTATGCTTATAGATAAAAGTAAATTCATCGTTATTTTTACATTAACATTTTCTTGAACTATTTGATATGAAACTAAATCAGAGGCATCTCATATTTAATAATTACCCCTTTCAGGCTGCGAGCTTTTAATAAGACTAATCATTCCTGAATTGAAATATATAAACTTGATCAATCATAACTGAATATACGACAAAAATATGCTATTTGTGCATAATTTTAATGCAGATATTATTATAGGTAGATAATATCACGCCAACGAAGGCAGGGAAGAATTTTCAAAAATTTTCCTGATTTGCATTGTTTGACATTGATTATTGCAGATTGTTGAAAAAGACAAAGATGGGACACACCAAATGTTGTGTTATACGAAAATAATGCATAATTGCATCAATTTACACAACAATAATCAAATACCAAACATTTGCGTGAGAGATTACCATTAAATACATATACCTCTTGGTGCAACAAATAACTCAAAATACTCTTCATAACCTGTCAATGACTCCTTTGTTGATCATGCATGAACCTGCTCACAACACCAATTGTTTGTGCAATGTACGGTCTAGTACAAACCATCAGATACATTAAACTACCCACCATGCTAGCATAAGGAACTGATTGCATATTTTTCCTCTCATGATCATCTTTAGGACACTGATTTGAACTCAGCTAAAAGTGACTTGCAGTGAGTTGACTCAATGTCTTATTTGAGTAATCAACTAATCCAAATTTATTCATTATCTTCCGAACATAAGCTCCTTGTGAGAGTCAAACCTTTCTAGTTGTCTTGTCCTGAGACTTTTCCTGCCATGAATTCTGCAAGCTCACCCAACTCCTTCATATCGAAATGTTTGGAAATTTGATTCTTAATCCTATCAACCTCAATCTAACTAGCTGATGTAATCAACATATCATCAACATATAGAAACAAGTAAATGAACCATTGGCCAACTTCTTGAGATATGTACAATGATCATACTAGTTACTCCTGTACTCATGTCTCCTCATGACTGATCAAATCTTTTATATCATTATCGTGGTGGCTACTCGAACTCATACAATAATTTAGCCAGTTTGCGAAACAAGTCTTTTGATGTTCCATATTTAGGCGGTTGCCACATGTAGATCTCCTCTTGCAATTCTCCCTGTATAAATGCAGCCTTCACATTGAGTTTTTCCAAGATCAAATCGTATTGTGCTACAAGTGCTAAGAGAACACAAATTACGGGATTTTTGACAGCTGAGACAACAATTTATCATAATTAATTCCATTCCATTGAACGAAGCCTTTTGTCACTAATCTTGTCTTCTACCGCACATCAACTCTCTGAGATCATTCCTTCTTTCCTTAAACCGATTTGCACCTGATAGCTTTCCTTTCAGGAGAAAGATTCATTAACCGCCAAGTATCATTTTTTCGAAGAGACTCCATCTCTTCATCCATTTTCATTGTCTAAAGATCACAGTCTGGACTCCCCATCGCTTCTTTGTAATGACAAGAAACTTCTGCCTCTGTGACTGAAAGTGCAAATACAATGTGATTCCTCAACCAAGCTATTTTGGGACATTGTGATGCCATGTCCTACTTCTAGCAATAGATTCTAGAGCAGGAATCTTATCCTCAGCATCTTCTTCCACCTCTTTATGAGCACTATTAACAGATACCTCCTGAGCTACAACTGAATCAGAAATTTGAGTTAGAGTGAAAGAACTCAGTGGAACAAATGAAGTTGTATCAAACTCCAACTTCTATTGCATCAAATTCTAACTTCTGTTGCATATTTGTGGTCCTAATGGCAGTCTTCATTTTCATTGAGTCCCAATTTTTCAACAAGATTGCCTCGAAGAATGTGACATCCTTGCTAATGACAACCTTCATTTCTGACCGATCATACATCTTAAAGCTCTTAACTCTACACCTATAAAAATCATCTTATTTGCTCATGGTTCCAATTTATCATTTTGCACATGGAAGTAGGTTGATCACCCAAATACTCTCATGTGCTCATAATCTCTAGCAAGGTGCTCTGACCACTTCTCTTTTGGTTGTGGTTCCCAATAGCTACAGAAGGTAGACGGTTTATCAGTGAAGACATATGTTATTACCTGGACCCAATAGACTCTATCCAACACAACATTGGATAATATACAATAAATTTTCTACATCAAAGTTCAGCTCATCCTCTTTGTCATTCCATTCTACTGTGGTGTCTCTCGAATAGTGAAGTGACACTCTATCTCAACTCTCTCATACTCTTGCAAGAATACATTTGAAGTGTATTCACCTTTATTGTCTGATCTTATATACCATATCATTTTACAATTTTGAGTCTCAATCTACTTCTTTCAAGTTATGAAAATCTCCAACACTTTATTTGTGTTGTTTATGGTGTACACCCAGATATATATGGAGTGATAATCAATAAAAAAGAAAAAGTATCTTTGCCCGTAAAATTGATGTTGTCTTCGAAGGACCTCAAACATCTGTGTGAACACACTCTATAATTCCTTTTGTACTATGGATGAGTCCCAAAAGACCACTGTGTTTGCTTGCCAAATACATATGGTTTACAGAAATCAAGCTTGCAGGTGCATGCTCATTTGATCTATCATTGTTTCATTAATGCTTGAAGTGAAGCCTCTCTAGCATGAGTTTGCCACATATGCCAACATAGTGGCTAAGGAAGATAGCTTAAATGGGGGCTCAATCCTATTAACTCAGTTCTTGTAGGGAGGAGGATCGAATTGACCAAAGAATGAGACTTGCGACCTCGTTGTATAGGCAAGGCGGATCATTGCCCGTGCAACCTTCTTAGATGTAAATTTTTTAATATTTAGAGGCAAATAGGAGCATATGCGGGTATTTTAATCGTTAATTTTAACTAACTTTTAGGTAGTATTGTTATTATTTTCACGAGGATATCATTATTGAGATGGGTGCAAATATTTTCATTTGAGGCCTCAACTACGCCTTTTGTTCGTTCGTGTATTTAGGGTTGCGTATCCGGTGGCGATGAAAATATTTCAAACTTTGATTGTGTATTTAGAATTATGTATATATCACATTCCTAGCTCCCATTTAAGTATCTAGGTTGACCCCCCACCCCCACATGTTTCATTCGAGCTCGTTGACAACTCCTCGAGTCCCCACTAATCGTGTATGTTCTAGTTATATTTAATTCATTTGTTTAAAAAGATTCATGTAATCATTTTAATATTTAATATGTCGATGACGAGATTTCATTTGGATTGCATTTTGCCCAAGTAATTCAATTTAGTTTCTCTTTTATGATCGACACTTTAACCAAAATTCGACAATATTTTGGCATTATCCCGGCATCGTCCCCCATTGAAGAGTTGCATCAGAAGTCTGGGACTGCCCACCATGCCAAGAAAGGTGTGTATAGATGGTTTTCACCATGAACATAAAGTATCATATCCCACCATGTAAAGAAATGCATGTACGGGTCTTCAAAATGCAACGGGATCGCCTGCCACCTTGACTGTGACTACGCCAACCTGGCTTTTCCTTATGTAAGAATTTATGAATTTATATTTAAATATTTATATGAATTTTTGTAAAAGTCACAATTTCAAACACAAGTATATGTATCGTTTCAAGTAATACAGGGCTCTAATGAAGTCCTGGTTATCGATCCCACAGGGAATATTATGAGAAAATTAAGAAATGTTTTAGATTTTTCAAATTAAAAGTAATTATTATTTTTATTTCTTTTCAAAATTCAGATTTTAAATTTAATAAAATGTTTACTAAATGTACGTAAGCAGTAATTAAATAAAGATTAATGCAGGTAGAAATAAAACAAATTTCTCCTTTTCAACTAATCCAAGATTTTTAGAATAATTATCATTTGTGAAGAACTTAAATTACGGTATTGTACCAAATGAAGCATTCATATTCTTTACCTTCGCTCGATAAGTATAAAGAACATTACTAATCTACATATCGGTTCGGTGATGTTTTATTACTAGTAACGAGTTAATCTAGGCTCACACTACTAGATGTCTAGGAGTGGTATAGTCGGCTCTACCAAGTGACCCGTTTCTTTTCTATAGACTAAATTATTAGAATTTAATCTGTCACTCTAAAAACTAATTAATTCTACGCCTAATAAATAATATCTTCCTATTTATTTTTACTTTACCTTGAATAACCCGCATAAAGCCTTCGATTACCCAATGATTCATGTGATATCTACTAGTTAAGAACTCATCTTTGGATAGGTCTCAGAATTCTTCAACAGGTTTTAAAAATTTAAATGGCCAGTTTAAAAAGTAAATTAAGATCACGTATTAATATCATCACAATTTTTATAAATATTTTAAGTTAAATTCTCCAATAAAATTCAATTATCTTATTACCTTTTCATAGTTGAAAGGAGAAAGAAAACTAACCGCTCAAAACACATTGAATTCACACAACAAAATATATTTATAAAACTTTGAACCAAGTTATAAATACTTATCTGGAATGTTTCTTCAAGTGATCCGCTGACTCTTACTGACTCTAATGCAAGGTACAAAACTTCAACAACAACAATACCTGAAAACTCACACTTACTACTCAAGGAATTGAGTAGTAATACTCTAAATAAACTCAATAAATGCAAAAGAAAGTGGCTCCCTAAAATGATTGGATGCTAGAGGGTGGTATATGGTTATAGGGTGCTAAAAGGAGACTAATAGGGGTGCTTTTCTCTATAGAATTGACTCCTATTTATAGAGCTCCGAATTTGACCAGAGGTTGCTTAAGGCACCTTTTCAAAATTAGTCCAAATAAAATGTATCTTCTAGAAGGTAATTGTTGCGCCTAGGAGCCTGGATCTGGCGCCTAGGTGTCGGAGTCCTTGACCAGGTCTTCGCACATCTTCACTTTGGATCTCACCTCTTAGCGATTAAAATTATTTTCCTGTGTCCAGATGCATTGTATCACATGCTTATATATTAGGAGTAACTTTCAGTCTTATGGAAGGTTTGATAACCTCTTAACACCATTAAAATAACTGCTCAAAGTCATCAAAAATATTATCTGTTTCTGTATAGAACTGGCGCTTAGGCGCCGGATTCTGGCGCTTAGGCGCCAGACCTATACTTTCGATATCTTTGCTCTTTAAGCTCTATTTTTGCTCCTTTTTGCTCATTTTTCCTTCTTGAACTCTTTTTTTATCATGTACATCCAAAAACACAATATAACCTTTCATTAAAGCATAATATCCTTAAGAATTGAATCGTAAATAAGACATAAAAATATGTATTTTTAAAGTGGATCACACACTAAGAAAAGCAGGTACATATGTCACCCATGTAATCATAGACAATTGTGACACAGTTGCTTGCCACATCAAGAAAGATGAGTAGACGTACTTAAATTTGAATTTTCTATCATGTCTCAAGCGTCGTGTATGAGCGTCATCCCACCACGCCTAGAAAAGCGTGTACAAGTCTCCCTTTGACCCTTCAAGAGAGTCGTAATAGACATTTGAAGAGCTTTTGAAATGTTAACTACGTCGCAAGTACCATGTATGAGTTTCACCCTATCATATATAAGAAATGCGTGTGTAGGATTATGCTTGACGAGTCAAAAGATGCACAGAGGGCATTTTAGGAGTTACAAGCATTAACCCTTCCGCGCGGTGTGGAGGCGATTTTAGCAGACCTGCGTGAATTTAACGAATAAACTTGCATTCCATTCCCGCATTACAACCGTACACAAATGCACACATACACATCAGCAAGATAAAATTATCCCATAAAATTTTGCAGAAGTAAGATTTTCTTCCCAACCATTTCATTTACCAGATCATTGCTTGCGGCTTGTCAAGATGGTGGCCTAGAGATGAATGGGGATGCACAGGCTAGTGGAGGAAGAGGTGAACTGTTATAACAGCGAGGGATTTCAAATTTCAAGTGAGGTGGAGATAGGTTGCCAGCATTGGATGTGGCGGATGGAAGTGTAGAAAGAGGGAGAGAGATGGGATGGCTTGGTTTGAGGTGGAGCTGATGGCTTGAAAGAAGTTTCTCAGGTAAGAGATGAGTAGGTTTACAAGTTGGATGGGAAGGTGGATAGCTCGCCGGTGCGTGGGCTAGCTGGAGGAATGAATCCTAAGTAGGCGGGCTCGTTGGCGGTTGTGTTAACATGGTGGCAGAGAGGAGATGTGGAATGGCAGCAAAGGGAGCGTTGGTTTGAGGTGAGGAGTGGCGAGCGAAGTTGGTTTATGTGCTTGCTCGAGGGATTTGTAGGAATGGTTGCTGACGAGAGCGAGTGTGAGGTTGAAGAGCTGATCAGTGAGAGGAGTGAAGGCAAAGGAGATTGGGCACTGGCGATACTACAGGAAAATGCCTGATTAAATGCCTGATTAGCGTCAGACATTTTTGCGAACATTTTCGATGCTAATCAGGGTCCGTCGCTAATCATAACTAGTGTTGGATAACCGTAAAAAAAAAAAAAAATTCAAAGATTAAAATGAGTATCGCTAACTGAATTTGCGTCAACATTTATGTTGAATTTTTATTTGTGTGATAATTTGTATCAAAAAATTCTATCTGTGGAAAATATAATTGATCGTGTCTGAAAGGCTGATTTGCGTTAAAAGAATATGACACAAATTAGCATCGACACACATCAATGCTAATTAGCCTCCGACTAGTCTGACGCAAATCAGCGCCAGACAGGTTTGACGTTGTTGTGTCGAATTTAGTGATTTCTAGTATCGAAAGGTTGACTGGCCTTTTTGTATCAGAAATTTTTGATGTTATTCCGACGCAAAACTGTACATAACAAAAAAATTCGGTAAAATAATTAGATTTTCGCATACACACACAAACAAAACGCGAACAACGTAATAGAACATCTATCTAGCATCAAATTTGATATAAAAAATTCCAAAATATCTATAAAATGATGTTGAATTAAATTAAACATAAACAAATCAAAGTGTTCATAATCTGCAACTATAGGAACTGAAAGTTTGATTGAACCCCATGTCGATGAAATAATATCAAACATAAAATAAAAATCTTAATCTTCCTCACCATCATCATTCTGCTTCTCCTCATCCTCCTCAACAACACTCATATGTTGCTTATCTCGAAGATCAAGACTCTCTATCATTTGTGCCTAACTATCTGTAATAATTTGCTAGCTTTCACGTACATGTCAAAGCTTTTTATTCATCATCATGACCTGCCTGAGAAGCTCCTAATGTTGAATCTGTAATGAGCTGTTGGGCTACTCAGATGCACGAGGGCGGTCGGCCTCAATTTTTATCCCCTTTGTTCCTTGGCCATACGCTCTCCCCTTTTTCTTCCTCGTCGCCCGCGTCCACAATTCAAAAATAGGACTGAGCAGTGGTAGACTAGCTACGACTGCTGACGGATGACAATGTCTGGCTAGCCATCTCCCTCTGTCTCTCCCAGCTGCTCGTGCTTCTCCTACATGACAAGATTCAAACATTAATTTGAATTTTAAACAATAATTAACATATTAATGTTATGAAAATATCGGAACGAAAAATAGAAATCGATACAAAATCAGAAGTTAACGAGGTTCGGCAAAGAATTGTCTACGTCCTCGGGAGCGAGCCGGCGAATGCACTATTTCAGAGGAGTTACATACCCATAGATTTACACATCTATTTATAAAAAAAACCCACGAATAAATTACAAACACGCCCTCGCTCCCCCGAACCCACTAATTTTCAAGAGACGCTCCTTTTCACTAGGAGTCACAACTCTTCACCAAGAAACTCCAATTCTCTATATATGAGCCATACCTAACAATTCTCCACCTCGCGAATATCCGAGCCTTAGGAGAAATGCTTCCCCAAACGATATGTGCCTACCAAACAAATCTCCACCTTAGCAAATATTCGAACTCTCAGGATAAAATACATCTAACAATCTCTACCTTTGCGAATATCCAACTTCTCAGAGAAAATACATCTAACAATCTCCACCTTTGTGAATATCCAGCCCTTTATGAGAAAATCTCCACCTTGTGAATATCCAGCCCTTTAGGAGAAATAGATCATGAAGTTTCTTACACCAAAGTGGGTCAAAGTTCCTGCTGCATTTCCACCTTGTGAATATCCAGCCCTTTAGGAGAAATAGATCATGAAGTTTCTTACACCAAAGTGGGTCAAAGTTCCTGCTGCATTTCCATCATATGTTCCAACAGAGTGAGCTCCACCTACAACTGTACTCCTCAACAATTTATAGATGTTACCTGCAGTGATCTTCCCTTTCATCACAGTCAGTGCACCCTTAACAATTATAATGGTTTCCCTATCATCATCTGCCTTAGGAATGAAACCATTTCTATATAGAGTGCCCAAGGAAATCAAATTCTTCTTCAACTCTAGAACTTGCCTGACATCACATAATGTTCTAACAGTGTCATTATACATCTTAATTCTGACATTACATATACCAGCAATATTATAACGTCTATTATCACCCAAATAGACTGAACCGGAATCAGATAACCTGTATGAACTCCCTGTTCGGTGTTATGTGATGAGAACATCCTAAATCAAGAATTCATCCATCCTTTAACTGCGTTGTCGTAACTGAAAGCACATCACTATCACTATAATCTGTATCACTCTGCACCATATTCGCAGCCCTGAAAGATAGATCACGAGTCTTCTTCTTGAGCATTGGACAATCTCTCCTCATATATCCCTTTTCCTTGCACTTAAAGCAACGAATCTTCTTGCCTTTAGGCTTTGACTTGGAATTTTGTCATCCAGAATTTTCCTTCTCCTCCTTACTTTCACGATCCTGATTACCCTTAACATATAAACAATTATCATTATAACTTTCCTCTGCATTCTGCTTCCGCTGGTTGTGAGCCAACAATGCTGTAGTAATCTCATTAATTTTAATTGTTTGTTTCCCATATGTAAGAGTAGTCACCAGATGTTCATAAGAAGTAGGCAACGAACATAAAAGAATCATTACTCGGTCTTCATCCTCAATATTCACATCAAGTCGTGCCAGATCCGTGATTATTTGATTGAAGACATTCAAGTGCCGAACCAAATCGCGTTCGCTCGCATCTTCACCCATACGACCTTTTGTTTTAGATACAGTTTATTTGTCAGAGAATTGGACATAAACTGATATTCCAATTTCTTTCATACCTCTCCTAGAGATTTCAGATTCATAACATGATACATAATGTCATCTGCCAGACATAAACATATGGTACCTGCCGCTCGAAGTTGTAACTCTTCCCAATCTTCATCTTCCATATTATCAGGTTTCGTAGCCCGCAAAACCTTCAAAATTGCTTGTTGTGCCAACAAATTTTTTACCCTTGTTTGCAACAATCCGAAGTTCCCGGTTCCATCGAACTTCACAATCTCAAATTTTTCTCCAGACATTGTCATCCAAATTTAATCATGCACAGTATTTTCCTACCTTGCTTCGAAAAACAAAAGAAAATACTCCGCAAATAAATTCAAAGAAACCTGAAATTTTTTCTGTCAAATGCAGCAACTATCCCGCGATTCTCCTGTGATTCGTGAATCAAATTTTCCCACACGAAGCATACTTCCTGTTCGTACCAGTACCTCGACCAATTGATGTTTCTGCGAGCCAAGAATCCCTTCGCACCTGTTCGAGGAATACCTCCACGAAACTCCTCTTCATGAAATAATCGTGCCTGCTCGCCACCTGCACCCTGCCGAACTCCACCTGTCGCAAAATCTCCTACGACGAACCGGTGAATTTAACTGGTTGAACACCTCAATTTCCCGTAAAATGAGGCTCTTGTTCGCAGTGGACACCCTCCACACAGCAATAAAAAATTTCTCCGCCAGCAACAGTAATAACTTCCAGGAATTAAGAATTTCTTTACCATTTCCTTCTTTTATTCCCTTTCCCTCCTCAGCTTTTAGCCAAACCTACAATTAAAGTTTAAGCCTCGAATTAAGGGATTACCAGCCCAGTTAGCGCAGGAAAAAATTGAGGGAATGGGAGGGAATATTCCTCTAGTAGAAATGGAAGATTCCCTGATTCCTTTTCCTGTTTTCTCACTGCACCAACCTCCTGGATCCACGCGAACCGTTGGAACCGTCTGTCGCCTCTGTGCCGCGAACTGCCGTCTGTCGCCTTTGTGATGTGAACTGCCGTCTGCCGCCTCTGCCTGATCGCACGAATCTCCTCCTGCGTCCCTGTGCTGCTAAAGACCTGCACACTCCCTTTTTGCTGATCGCAGAATTGCACCGCGCGAAACCTCTCTAGTGCCCTGCTTTCGCTGTTTCTGTTCACGAGCAGGGAAGAAGCCGCGAACCCCTACTCCTTCATCGCCTCGCTATCGCACCAAATCGCAAAGGAATCGCGCGCCTCGCGATTTTGAACCGCCTCCTATTCACGCAAGTTCAAACTGCGGAAGCCTGCAACAAAACTCACCGCGAAGCAGCCTGAAGGCGAACTCCCAAAGCCCAATCTTCTTTTCTTCTACGATTTTCCGCGTCGATCTTCTCCTGTGACCTCGAACGAGGCTCTGATACCAATTGTAATGAAAATATCGGAACGAAAAATGGAAATCACACAAAATCAGAAGAAGAACATAGAGATTTAACGAGGTTTGGCAATGAATTGCCTACGTCCTCGGGAGCGAGCCGGCGAATGCACTATTTCAGAGGAGTTACATACCCATAGGTTTACACATCTATTTATAGAAAAAACCCATGAATAAATTACAAACACGCCCTTACTCCCCCCCAACCCACTAACTTCCAAGAGACACTCCTTTTCACCAAGAGTCACACATCTTCACCAAAAAACTCCAACTCTCTAGATATGAGCCATACCTAACAATTAATAGGCCTACAAAAACAAAAAAGTTACTTTTTTCTTAACTTATTTTGACATGTCGAGAGCGCTCCGATACCCATTGTTTTGTGCCCGCACATCGATGTGCAAGGACATACAACTCTGCAGTGGATGGCTCTCGGTCAAGCTCCTTGGTCTGTATACATAATTAGATAAATATAAGGGCCACATAATTACATAAATTTGTAAGCATATAATTTTAAGATAATTTTACCAGTCTTCAGTAGTGCTCTATGTGGGGGTTCGAACCTCCAATGTGCAATACAGCCTCTTTGGCTCCCTTCATTGTCTGGTTCTGCTAATTTGTCTGTCTTTCCCTCTGGTATCTCGGAGAACACCATGCTCGGTTCAACTCATCCCATACTTCCTCACCAACCCACGAGGACCTTTGCCCTTCCTTTCGTGATGTAGTAAACATGTCTCTGAGCATATGCCTAGCCTGAACCTGAATTCTTATGTCCCACCCCAATCTTTCATATATTCACCCCTTGATCTTTTATATACACATATGTTCACGTCTTTCGTGTTTTCTTAATTCTTAGGAATATTTGTATGCTTTACCTGTAATACTAACTTTTTTGCAGCAGCATCGAAGGTGGCAGGAACACATTACTACTCTCTTTTACTTCATTTCCTTTTTTACCGCACATTTTTTCTACCGTATTTTACTTATATATATATATATATATATATATATATATATATATATATATATATATATTCACTTATTAGATTACACATGTGATATTACTATTTTGTTACTTGTTATACTTGTAATGGGCCCTTAGGGCAATGAACAGTAGGACGCCTATTTAAGAGGAACCCTGTACCAAAGCCAGCGACTCAATGTATATCTAAACACACATCTTAAAACCCAAAACCATCACAATAAGAAACTCAGACCAAGCTTTCTAGGAAGCAAGATGAGGGTGCAAGCGAGCAGAGGAGAACTTTAGGCGGTGATCAAGACAAAACATGAAGCAGAGGATGAACCTCATTTAAACGCTCTGTAGTCCTAAACAACTTGAACCTTTAGGACTTCGAGGGTTTTCATCAAGCAGGATGTAAGTCCCCACTTCATCTTTTACGCTTTTGAACGGCCATATATCGTGTGATACAAACACTAAACTCTTTTTAGGATTCTGAGGTCGTCGTTCGGTACGGTGTAGACCGTCATACCTTCCTAAACTATTTGCATGACCGGATATTTGTGAATGTAAGCCCTAAATTCTAAATAAATTGCAGGATTGAAACATTAAAAATTATATCACTTCCAAAATGTAAAGCCAAATGATAGGATAGTTTTGAAGGTCTCTGAGGTCCTTATCAGAATCTGTGGCATCCCCTACCTCTTGCTCATTTGGAATCCAAAATAATTGTTTCGATTTAATCTATTCTCATTTGATTTCCCTTTATCTAACCTTGAAACCTAAACTTTGAATTCTTGAAAATGAAACCACTAATCTTATTCGATAGTTTTCTGTGCTACTTCAATCGTTCCAAGATGTAATTAACTATGTAAGTCATTTATAGCGAATTGTGAACCTTAATAATATTAATCCTATATAATCTTTATATTAGATAAGAGAATTGTCGGTCACATAGAGGTTTGCGAACCGAACGTATGTCATGAATTCTTTTAGATTATATAATTTAGCTTGTCGTACAGTAATGTGTTTCTCTTGGGACGAGCGTATTACTTATAGTGTCATGCTTTATTTGTTATTATTAAATAAAAGGGATATAACTGGTTTCATTTTTCAATATTAAAATATTATTATCAAAATCAAAATTACGTACAAATTAAATTGAATTATTTTCAAAATTCCAACCGACAAATTCCAAATTACGACTGACGCCTATATGGTCGACTGATGCTTTTGCAGCTACCAACTATGGCTTATGGGGCAAGCTTCTACTGCAGCTTCCCCCATTGGCCTCTGTGGTCGATTGACACTCTTTCAGCTGCCAACTATGGCTTATGTTGACAGTTACTACTACAACTTCTAATTAAGGTCTCTATGGTCAATTGACAATATTCCATCCACTAATTAAAGCCTTCGAGGCCAACAACTACTGTTACCGTTTCTAACGGCGGCTTTTATAGACAACTATTGATATTACAGACAGAATTATGTGTTGTAGCCCAATTATGACAGTTATTGTAAAACCATAATTGTGCAGCTGTGATTATCTTTTTTGCAATTACATTTTATGTAATTCAAGAAAAGAGTGGACATAGTGAAATACTTTGACTGGGATATGTCCCGTGATTTTTGTTTTATTTCTGGATTTTTTCGTTTATTTAACGAAAAAAATTCTGATATCTTCTCCTACTTTTCTATTATCTCTATGTGTGTTCTATTCTTGTATAACATTAAGGAATAAAGTATCATTCTACCATTGCGAACCTTCGACACAAAACAATACATAATAGTACACCATGAAGCAAAATGGTTCATATAGTCAACCTCACAGTGAGTAAAAAGGTTGTTGTTGTTGTTGTTGTTGTTGTTGTTATTGTTGTTGTTGGTTTTAGAATTAGACATTAAATGAATGAGCAACAGTGTAGGGCTATTCATGTTCAGGATTATGTAACCATTCTTTCTTCCTCATCCATGCTCAAATAAAAATAATAAATACACCTTAAATAAATGCTAAAAATAAAATTACATCAGACTACCCTCCCTAAGACCTCTTTCAACTTATAATTTAAGAAATCTTCATCCCAATTCCTCATCCATCTGTTTATTTTCTTCACCTGCATACAATCACAAATATCTGAAACATGTAACGGGCCCTGCTCCTAGATATTAGCGATAGTAGCAACGATTAATGACTCTCCAAAATGCACAGCTGCTCCCTGGGCCAAGTTTATCAGCTTTGATTCGCAAGTAGAGGTTTCTTCTTCTCATCCCATGCCTCCAACCTTTGCTGGGCTTTTTCAACCTATAATCAAAAACAAATTGCGATTTAATATCAGCAGTGTACCAATATAATGTCATTAATGTTCCATTTTCTTTACATTTGCTAACGATTGAGCTCTCTGTTGCTCCAATAAAAATATATATGTAAAGGTGACCAGTATGTCACGTACAAAAAATCTCACATCGCTAGTGCCAGAAGATGAGACAGCCAGCATTTAAGCTCCCGAGTCGCCCACCTCTCTCGGCGGCTCTTTTAGGATGTGACAAGCCAGATTGTAGCAGAGCATCGCCTACCACGCGTGTGACTCTCCATACCCAGCGGGACCTCAGTGAAGCTCGATCCGTGATGAAGGTGTCACGTGACGGGTAGGAGAGAACGTCACAAATAAGTCTCACATCGGCTAGATATGTGTCGAAGAAAGAGCATTTAAGCTCCTGCCGCTCCACCTCTCTTAAAAGCTATTTTGGGACTTGACAAGTAACTTTAGATGTGGAGCCACATAGGACTTAATTTCAAGTTTTTTAAATAGACGATAACTTTACAAATAATTTTTAAACTAAATATAGGACAAAGTACTAGTTATATATAAGAAAAGCATAAGACTGATTATAAACTGAATTTCGTGAATAAGACAATAAATGTCTAATTAAAAAAAACCTAAATCATAAATCTAACTCAATTATTCTACAAAGCCAATAATGGCAATAGAGTTTGATTTCGGTTTCCCCACGCAACTTTGAAATGGCCATATATGTTGATTATATTCTAGAAATCAGGAAGCCAATTTTAATTGCTCCGTCTTTTTCAATAAGTGTGTAGTTTAAATAGGCCTTTGTTTGTTTTACTGTACAGTGCAGATTTACTGGTCCCTCACGTCTAAGTTGCATGAGTAGTAAATGACGAAATTAGAGGAATATCCAATAGATATATCATAAGCTTTAGGGGGTGTTTGAATGCCTATAATATTTAGATTAAATAGGATTTAGTAAATTTATCAAATCCAAATGCTATAAATCCAGAATAATGTTTGATTCAATTTAAGATTAAATCTATTAAATTCGTTATATAAATCCACTCTTGTGACTTATTTCCTAGCAAATTATGTTAAATCCACACAATAAATAGATTTAATAAATTCATATTTAAGTTGAAAAAATAAGAGAAGGAAAGAAAATTATGTTTTTTAATTTTTATAACTATAATTTTCTTTTTAAAATTTCACTAGAATAAAAGATCATACCTATACCTGTGAATTTCATCTTTAATAATTGAGTTAAATAACTCTAATATTAAGTGATAATTCATCTGCATTCAATTTTCAATATAAAAATTAGGTGAGCCCTGAAGGATGATATTGAACCGGTTGGCATAACACAAAAAAAAAAAAATAATAGTGTACGAGAAAGCATAAGAAAATACAACCTAATTAATGCTTATGGCATCCCTATTTGATCTCCGACAAATTCAGCTGACCTTTGTCGTTTATGAGGAAATTTCAATTTTTCTAATCAAAACGAATTTAAATACAATTTAAAACATTAATATAACATAAACTTTGGTAACATCAACAAATCATGGCAACATATTTCTAAGAGGGCATATAATAGAATGGTACAATAGTAATTTTAAATATTAGAATGGTATTAAAAGTGATATATTTAGAAGGCTACAATTTTTTTTTAAAAAAAAATATTTTATTTAAGCAGCTATCATGTGTTGCAATTACTAACAACTTTAGAGGTCCTTAGATTGTTTCTGACGTATGTTGGAGAATATTTGATAAGAAAATATTAAGGAATAATGAATAAATCATTACCTCTTCGCTCCAGTTGGTTCGGAAAGTGACCCAAAGAAGTATGAGAGTTTGTATGAAAGTTCCGCCAATCATACCGGACCAAATTCCCTGCACAATAGCATTTTGTTATCATATATTTTTTTTCAAAAAGAAAAAATAAACAAACATTTTTCCATACGTATCTATGAAGATATGCATTAGAATGATTTTAGTCTGCAAAATTCCATCAATGATTTAAAACTTTGAAACATCATAAATTTGGAATTTTTTATCATCAAGTTTCAAATGATTAGCAGTCTAAAAGACATAAAAAGCAAATTTTTACACATCAACATAGATATATCTCTTAAGGACATCATTATCTTGCAATTACAAAGGCCTGCCTATGTTCACAAGGAAGCCTTAAATGTTTTTATACTGAAATTGAGTTTACTCACTAACACCTAAGCTCAATTTTACTCCTCTCTCCCTAGCAAATGAATTAAAAACAACAAATTTCTATAGAAAATTAACTAACATAAGCTCAGGGAATTCATAATGACTTTCTAACCATATTTTCATGTAAGGAAAAATGTTATTTTGTACAAATTAAAAAAAAATCATTAGTACTATAGCAAGAAAATAGTTAATTATATCTCGGTTCAAATAAATTCATTTACCTTTGCTCCTAGGCCAAAGCCAAAATCGAAACCAAGGAGAATTCCAGCAGGTATGCCAACAATATAATAGCAGCCAACATTAACGTAGGCAACAAAGGCTTGCCATCCACACCCAACAGCCACACCTACAATACACCACATAAAACTCAGGCTCTGTCAGCTACAATATGTATATTCAATTTTTTTAATTTAAATTTTAATGCAAAAACAAAAGGCAAGTTAAATAATGATTAAAAAATTAATCATGAATTAAGTCACCGGAGACTTACGAGTTTAATCTCATATTAATTATACTAATAGAGGATTTGAATTTCTTCTTCATATAGCAAGAGTAAGTGTTTACCTGACAGAACTGGTTGGATGCCATTGAGGACGATGGTGATGGCTAGTAAAGGGCAGAGATCCGAGACGGCTTTAGCCACAGTTTCACCTTCGGTGAATATATAGCTAATATAGTCGCGAGAGCAAAGGATGATAACCACAATAATGAGTGATATGATGGAGGACATTATCGTCACCACTAATACTGAAAATGCAGCAGATTTTGGATTTCCCGCTCCAAGTTCATTGCTCACGCGCACACTAAAGTAAATCAGATGATTTTAGTTAGAGCTCTTCTTAAGAAGTATTGAATGTGTAAAAATTTAAACACCGTTAGATTGAAAATTTTAATACATAGCAACAGATTTATAGACGCATTAAAAATTATTTGTCTATTTTTTTCTTTTTTTTTTTGGTCTTCATTTTCATATACTCCTAGGAAAAAACTTTAGTACTATTAACATTTCTTGTGGGACTGTGTCCTTACCATGATGATTTTAATTGCAGAGTTTAAATCAACGTTGATTTGTAATTACAGCAACACAATATTGTAAAACACGGTGAATTTGTAATTTTTCAGAACATTTATCTTTAAATTTCAAACATTTGAATGAGCGCTAAGTGCATTTTACTTTAAGATTGGTTCAAACATGCTAAGAAAGCTTGACGTCATCAGGACGTAAGCTTAATCATGGAGTCCGGATATCATGTCAATACTGTGTAGCAGAAGTCGTATATTTATCGCCCTTGGACCAATATGGATCTTAATGGTAGAACCAAATGATTTTTATAAAAAAAAAAAAGAAAATTTACATACATGCCACATAAAATTCTATATTTACATTTATAGCACTTGGGTGTTATATACATATATATGAAAAAGTAGTGTTTCACTTTTAAAAGGTTAATGATAGTGATAAGTTTGATGAGATATTAAAATTTTAGATGTTACATATGTATGTGAACATGAAAAGTCTAGGTGTTAAATATGTAAATGCACAAGAATAGTGTGGTATATAAATGCAGAACAAAAGAAAAAATTAAATGATTAATAAAAAAGGAAAAATTAATATATGCTAACCTGGCAGCAGCGTTAAAGCCGACCGAAATCATGAAAACCCACCCAGAGATTGTCATGCTGCAACCAAGAAACACAAGCTTATATAAATAAAACATAATTTATCAACCATAAAATGACACAATTTTTTTTCCAAAATACAATAAAAACTGAGCCTGAAAGTATAGAGATTTGAATCCTTAGTATCGCAAAAAAATAATAATAATACTGTATGGTACAAATTCCGAAACCCTTTGCAGAAAACGCATGGCAATGCTTTCGCCACGTGCCTTGGCCCTTGGTCACTCCAAGTGCCCGTATTATTTGAGATACAATACTAGGAAAATGTATATAAAATAATTAAATTTTATTTCATCGTGATTATTTCAGAAATATAATAAATTTTCGAAATAAACTTACAGCACTAAATAAAATTAAAAAAGAAAATATATATTACACATTAAATAAATCAAGATCATCCAGCTGAAACTAATCAATCATTATCAGTCTTTTTCAATTACAGCGAAGATCTAATTAAACGTCAAAGATAAGCACAAAGATGAATCTGCATTTGACTTCAGATTGAATAATGTTATTTTGCTAGATTTTGTCCTAAAAAATTAGCTTGTGATATATTATGAAATTACGCTATTCATGGATTCATTGAATAATATATCACATTCCCATGACAGGATTAAAAATTTGACCATATACATACATATACACACACATGTATATATATATATATATATATATATATATATATATATATATATATATATATATATATATATATATAGACACACACGTGAAAAAGGCATCCCACTCCGTTTCATCCATCGCAGCTACCTAACTCCGGTCCATCCAAATTTCAAACCACCCCTCCACAAAAAAAACAAGAAAAATAAAAGATAAAGACAAAACCAAACCCGGTTTGACTTCAAAGCCGCTCCGAGCAAAGCAGAACTCACAAATAGGGTGTAACTGCGTTGAAAAATACTACTTTCTGTTCTGTTCTTTTTTTTCAAGCCCAAAAAATTTATTCCTGTTCAGCTCATTTGTTTAATGAGCTGAATACTAGTTGTGCGCGAACAAAGAATCGTTTTAACAATCCTAATTCTGTTGGTGTTGGCTCTTAATAATAAGGGTGAGATTTAAATATTTTTATTTATATTTAATGTTTAAAACATTATTTAAATAAAATTTTAATTAAGTATAAATATTTGTAATCTTATAGAAAATTAAATTATGTCAAGAATGTGAACGCATGAATCTATTCATATTCGATTTGTTTATATATTGAGCTAAAGAAAATTATTCGTATTCAAATTAGTTGCTTAACGAATGAATTAAACACAAATCTCTTAACAAACCGAAGACAACCATTCAAGAACAACGACCCGTTTTGACAGTCCTATACTTACCAGACAGAAAGCGAATCAAGTGCGAGTTCGGGGTTCTCAAGCAGCCCAGCAATTAGCACGAGTATCTGAAAATACCATGTCTCCAAACACAGCATCACTGCCGACGCCGACGACAGCTTCAAGAACTCCGGCAGCCCCTTGAATGCCTGCCAACTAAATCCGGTCCAGGTGAGCCGGCATCTCCGGCTCGTGGCGATGTAAACAAACTGGGCCACCACCACAATCCACCAGGAGATGCTCAGTACCAGCGATGCCCCCAATAGCCCCAACCCTAGCTTAAAAACTACAAGCCAGCTCAGCAAAAGATGAAGTAACACCGTTGCCGTTGATATGAATGCGCTCGGAGCCACGATGCTCTGTGCCTGCGGGACAAATTTACTAAACTTGTTCAAATTTTACAAGTAATAATATTTTGAATTTAATTATATTTCTAAAATAATATTCTCCTTCTTCATTAGGTAATTGAAATTGGTCGGGCATATACCGCAGACCATAAACCCTAAAAGAAATTAATTAAACCAGAATGAATCTCAGCATAATGCAGAGGAATTTTAAAATTACTTGCAGAAACTTCTGAATGGGGAAATTGGCCGCGTAGGCGAAGATTTGGGGAATAAGTCCGTAGACGAAGATAGATGCAGCCTTGGCGATCTCCGGCGACTGTCCAAGAAGGATTAGAATAGGACGCGAAAAGCCATAGGCAATTGCGAGGGGGATTCCGGTGGAGGTGAGGAGTACGGTGGAGCGCTGCATGTAGATGCCGAGCATATCGTATTTCTGAGCTCCGTAAGCCTGGCCGCAAAGGGTTTCTACGGCAGATCCCATGCCGAGCATGAGGCCGTAGGCGAAGACCTGGATGCCGGTGTTGCCGAGGGAGGCAGCGGCGAGCTCGAGGTTTCCTAGATGACCGGAGAATATCTGTGTCGACATCGACATCACATAGTTGACCATATAGACGATCACAGCGGGTGCGGCGAGGTGGATGAGGAGGCGGATTTCTACTCTAGAGGCGAGGAGGAGGCGTCGGCGGAGGGGAAGGGTTGGGGAGCTCAATATTGATTCGAGGACGCCGCCGGAACCGCCATGTTCTCCGTCTTCAGCGCCGGCCATTGAATGGGATGATGAAGGAGAAGCGAGTGATGGCTTTGTTGTCTCGGTCCTCGCGGTAACTCCAAATGGTTCGGCGGCAGGGATTAAATAGGTGCCGAGCTGGGTTTAGTTCGGGCCTGTATTTTACTAGGTGAAAATGATGACATTTTTAAATAAATAATTATTGAAAGAATAAAATTAAATTACATTTTTTTATTAATATTGAGCTCATGAAAATGAGTATAGAATCTTTCGGTACACTAGTAAATGTTCAATTATTGAGCTACTGTCTCATCCGCAAATCATATTAATTTTGTTAACAAATCATAATAATTTAATTAAATTTTCTTTATAATTTAAATTTGATAAAAAATTTAGAATTTAATTATTTTTGTTGCCTATTTAAAAATAATAGTGTTAAGAGTGAAATTTTTTTCTTTTGAATTGCGCGAAATTACACATTTAAATAAATAACATTATGGAACGAGATTTATCTGTGAATCACACCCAATTGATGGAGCATGAGAAGAAGAGTGAAACATACAAAAAGATATAAGATATTTTATATATGATTTCAACAACAACTATTACATTTGACGACCCCCTATTTATAAGGGACCAAGATTATTATGAAATGGCAATCACACCCTAAACTCCTTTAATTGGTTGGACCCTAGTTAATCGAATTCATGTTATTTAATTGATGAATATCTAAAAAGTCATCTTCTTGTCGGTCGACCCCTACCTTAGCGGTATCAGAGTTTGTCAATGTTTGGATCGCCCGACCGTAGGGTTGGTTAGCCCTTGGTCGGTCGACAAATCAGTATATGGTAGGTTGACTACTATCGCTTAGCAATCTCCTAGGTACCTTTGTTCATTCTCATAAATTTTTATCTCTTGACACGGGCTCCGCTTTGAGCTATTCGATTCACTAAAGATCTGATTAAAGGTATTTTTAATATACAAAGAGAATGATATCTACTATGTAAACAACGCTTACAAAAACTGAATCTTTCAATTGGAGAGCTTACATCAAATAAAATTAGCTTGTTCTCTCATAGCTTTTCGAGGGAATATTGAAGAAATAATGATGATGGATGTCATCATGATCATAAAGTAATGATGATTAGATAGCGATAGTCAAGTAATAGCGTTTAAGATTAAGAGCATTCTACAATTTTCATATGATAGCAATAGTGTAATGATCATTGGGTTATAATAATCGAGCAACAATTGTCAAGTATCAATAATTACTTCTATTAATTATCACAGTTTTTTTATATAACGTTTCAAAATTAAAAACTTTAATATTTAATTTCTAGCTAATTTTATGTTCCTTCATGCTTAGAACTGTTTGGAGTGAGATTTGAATTATTTTGATTAATTTTTTTCGAGCACTATCAAATAACATATGTTGATTCTCTTATTTATAGATTTCTTTATAGTAATTAAGTTCATTGATGATACAAAATTTGAGTAATGTAAACTCATTGAATCTCTCTCATTAGTTTTGCTTATTTTCACTATAAGCTCATGTGATTTTAAGACTATAAAAAAAATGCAAAGCATATAGAACTATTGCTAGATTTCCTGCATCTCCTATTCAATGTCCTTTTGAGCCTACCCATGATTGACTCTCAATATCTTATGTTTAATGTTTATTCTCATGATCAAATGTTCCCCTGCTATACTTAAAGAACAACCAAGTCAACCTTTTATAATAGTGCGACTTATGTCCTACTTTGTCAGCTATCATTTGAAGCCTTCCAATAACTATCGCCAAACTACCATTGATGTTTAAGATGTTTTTTCATTGGTCAAGCCTCTGTTTATAATATTAGAAGAATGACTAAACTAAGCACTTCACTTTTTTAAGTTTATTATGATTATCACATAATGTTTGTCAATGATCATTAGAAGATAACCGTCAGTTATCAACATCCAATACACACCAACTTGAGTACTCCGACATCACTTCCATCAAGCAAAAAATTAGGCCAATCACAGACTATGATTTTACTATTAGTGTTCTAATCTTATCAACGTGCAACCCTTTTCACTAGCATTTTATGTTCGTTTCCTTGTCCAACTGCACTCCTTTCCTACAAAAAAGGAAAAAAAAAACATTTGAAACTTTAATCCAACGAAACCCAACTATCAATATACTCAATTGGCTATCTCCCAAAAATTTCGAACAATTGATATTTTACGTCTATTAGTCACCATTGACCAGCCATAATCTCCAGTGTAGTCTCCTATAATAACTAAATTGACAATTCATAAACTCGTACACTGCCAATACATCTTATAGACCATCATCAAGTGCTTATTAATAATCAATTTTAATATTTATTAACTTCTAATAATCAAATTTCTCTCTAATATTTCATCAAATGTTTATTAAAATCAATTTTAATATCTATTAATTTCTAATACTCATATTTCTATCATTTAACATTTAATCAAAATAAATGATTTAAATAATATTTCCTCTCATTCAATTTTTTATATCTTTTTATTGACCGTGATCCGAGGCAGCGATGGAATTTTATAAGGTATCCGTGTCAAAATTGGTGATTGTATCGAGCCAAGATTTTGGCAAACATCACAGAGCAGATGTTGTAAATTTGGATTCTGAGTTTTAATTGGTAGGCAGCAGGAACAATTGCATGTATGAACGACAACCCGCGACGAGGCAGAGATGTCAGGATTTGGCTTTGATTGCAGTAAAACATGTGATGTCATTCTTTATTTTTTATTTTAAATGTGTGGGCCTAATGTCAATTTGGCTTTCTGTTGTTTTAAAATAATTAATGAGTTTGGATGGCGGCTGGTTGGGTGGTTCCGCGGGTGAAAAGTGTGACACGTAAATGATATCATTGCATGCGTGGCCTTGCCATGTGTTGCCAGTCGGACCACGTTACAAAAGGCCATGTAGAAATTTCTCGAGAAATGAAGGGTAGGTTGGTTCCTCTCCTCTCTCTAGAAAAAGTTAGATAAAGTTATATATATATATATATATATATATATATATATATATATATATATATATATATATAATTGTTTATTTATTTATGAAAAATATCTTAGCAAACATTTTGAGACTGATGGATAACTTGCATGGAAGATACGAACATTTGAACGAGATTTTTTACAATCGTTTGGGTTGGACTGGCGAAGAAGGCGTCTGGCTCTAATGATGAGGAATATAAGGACGAATGATCGGCAAGAAAAATAAATTTTTAGATGGACTGTCGGCAAACTCAAGGCGCAACGAATGACTGTCGAGCTTCCTATCAACCGAATCAGTCCACTAATCTTATTACATGTGGATATTTTTTGTAATTACTAAAAAGTTTCTCTAAAGGCTTCTTATGGTTTACTGTTATTGCATCTTTATCGGACTCATCCTCCTCAGAACTTCCTTCCAAGTTGATGTTGATAGTTAGATTCTTCCGTTCAACAATCTTATTAGTTCTTCCTCGTCCGCGTCCTATGTCTTGATCTCGAATGCGTGGGCAGAAAGAACCTCCACCAATTCTTTGCAAAGGAGCGGTGGGAGATCATTGAATCGGCGTCGAGTGGTACCGTTCTTGCAATCATTTGGAATCTTCAATCTTGTTTAACATGCATCTCTGGAAAAGATAATTTTCTTCTAGGGAGCGTGGTAGGCGGCGTCTTCATCTATGCCTATTTCATGTATTGAGAACGATTGTAAATCTCTCTTTTTGCAATGTTCTTTCCCTTCTTGTTGTATTTGATACATTGATGTAAAGATGATAAAACCATGGTTTACTCGTAAAACCACGGTCGACCAAGCAGAGCGTTGAATGAAGTCTTAACGTCGATGATACAAAATTTAGCGTTTGTTACAAGATCATTAATCTTCATTAGTAGCGTAATCGATTCAAGTGACTTTTCTCATGCTGATTGAATCCTCTTAACATCATCTTATCAGCAGGAAGCTTCTGAGCATCTATGTCCAAATACACTAATATCCGTAGACTCATCAGGTTGAGCGGCTCTCCTGGATTTACTAAGACTCGGAAAGCACAAATCTATCGAAGTTGACGAAATGCAGAGCGATCAGTTGTGGTCGGTAGTATCAAGTAGCAAGTCTTCATTGGTGAAGGTTACCCCAGACAGTTCCTTAACGAACAAGTTCCATCCGAGGATGTGCTAGCCAATTGAGCTATGTAAATTTTAGGAACAAGTAGAGCATTGATCAATGCTTATCTCATATCCTTTGACAAAATCATAGCGTCATAGATGCTTAGTTTGGCTAGCAACTTTTTAAGATGAGCTAGTATGTTATAATCTACTTTATTTGAGCCCCTGATTTCTTCTTGAGCATGTACTCTTTCCATCGACAGAGGTGGCTCTTCTCAAGTAACTACTTGTTTGCCATTTTACATTAGAGCAGTTCTCGAAGGTAATACTTTCCCACTCCTCAAATTCACTTATGTTATCTTTTCCACCTTTCGAGCTATACCAAGAGGTTCTTTCCTTAACGCCGTGGTTGATTCTTCTGGCATGAATTCTGAATCAAAAAAGTCTAGGTTGATTGCAATCGGCGTTCTGTTGCCCTTGAGGAATAGTTCCACACTCCATGAACTATCACAACCAGTATTGTCGATATCCTCTTCATTTTCGTTAATGCATCCATCAGGGTTTTGTATGATTTGAGGATCAATTTGGGAATCAAAATTGGATTTAAATTAGTTGAGATCAATTGTGTCGTCACTAAAGACTGTCAAAACTTAGCTGAAATTGCAACTCTTATAATCATAAGACCCCGGAGGGGCGAAGAGATAATTATACAGAGTCAGTGATTTGAGAAATTTCTCCCCAAAATCTGAGATAACCAATCTAACAGCGGCAACCTCACCCTACCCTTCGCGCTATTAGTCTTTGCTCTCTACGATCTCCTTCTTCTTCATCTCCCATTACAACAGCTTCTCTGATGTGATCTTTAGCATTGGCCTTATAGGCTACAGACTCTAGGCGGCGGCTTGCACTGAAGCGGTCTGAATATGATCCAACATCTTCTTGAAGGATCTGGTCCAAACTGTGCTCCATCTGTCCTCATCTGCCTGCGAATCCATCGGAGTAATTGGCTTAGTCGAAATCATATTTACAGAATTTCTTTCCGGTTCTCTTAAATATTCCTTCAGAATCATTATATTTCCATTTTTGAAATTCCTCTTGAGCCATTCCTCGAAGCTAAAGTAGCCCTCTGTGGTATGTCCAAATAATCTGTGATAATGGCAGTAGTTGGGGTGATCCTTCTTGTTAACCTCCTCCGGTTTCTCTGCCTAAGGCTATCTAAACTTAGGCTTCTTCGTCAAGTTCCATAACATCTTTGTTACAACTTCATCTTTAAAAAAGTATACTTGGTTCAATTAGTTTGTCATTGACGGACCCTATCTTCCATTTGACCTGTACAGCCTCTGCTGAGACGACTGCCGGCCAAGCTGATTGTACTGCTTACCATGCGGTTGCTGGCACTGACCATACTATGGTGGAGGCTGGCTATATTGTACTAGCTACTACAAACTGTACTGAGGCGGGCATTGGCTGTACTTTAACGGATGCTGATTGCAGTGCACTGTATGCTGGTAATCCTAACGAGACTGCTCGGTCTGAGTCCTCATTGGTTGATTGCACTTGTTGACCATTGTCACTACCCCAAATTTCTTTTGAATGCTTTAATCAATCTGGGCATGCTTTTCATGCTTTTCCAATGCTTAACCTCATCTCGTAGGCTGCTGGCTTTGCTGAGTAGTTTTTCAAATGACTTAATCATAAGTCTCTTAAGCATGAAGCTACCAGACCGTGGATACTCTTAAGTAGGGTCTCGACCGCGTGTTGTTCCTGAAGCTGAGGCTCACATTTCATGCTTAAGTTCCTCCATCTCAAAATGTAATCCATCAAGGTCTCGTTGGGCTTATGTCGCTCCACCATGAGATCTCCTATGGTGATATGGTGCTAAGCTCCGGCGAAACTCTTTATAAACATTTTTTTTTCTAATTTTGCAATTGTCTTGACTAATCCATTGAGCAACTCTACATACAAATCAAATGCAATCCTTGAGAGGCTACTCACAAACTAGCGGAATAATAACGCCTCGTTACCCCTCGCATTTCTGCAACATATCCGAATGCGTGCAACATGCTGTCGGGGGTTTTCTGTTCCATTGAAGGTTGAAGGTAAGTGACACAAAGCCCTTGGGATATGTTAAGACATTGAATTTTTCCAGGTAGGGTCTAACCTTTGAAATTGATGCACCTTCTTTAGATTAGGATAATGCTTTTCGCACTTGTTGCTTGACTATATGCTTGATATCTTTCTTCGGTATCAAATTCTAGGCTGAATCCTTCGTCGGCGGCTCATCTTTGTTGGCGAAAGTGACTTCTTTCCTTTCATCTATAATATGAACAATCTTAGGCTGGTTTACCTCTGAAGATGCCATCTATTTTGACTATGACTGTTCTTGAATTGTAGCCATGGCGGCCATGGTGGCGGCCATCTCCTCCATTCTCTTTCCCATTCGACTGATCTGTTCATCTCTCAACTGAATGGCCCTTTGCAATTTATATGTAGTTTTCTCCTCGACAAATGGTGGAGCCTCATACACATATGACGTGGTTCTGGTTTTGACAACATAAATCTTCACAAACTCCTTATCCATATAATTTGACAAGTCATAATCCTCTTCATCGACATCAATTTCTCTCTCTTTTGGCAACTACAATCTCAGCTCCGAGCCTCTTCACTTTTTCATCGATTGAATTCTCTTTCACCATCTTGAGATCAATTGGCTTTTCCTAAAAATCATCTCTTTCTGTGACAAGTTCAAATGCAGCTGTGACAGCAGCGGTCGAAGAATTAGACTCATGATCCCTCTCAAAAGCATGCTCCCCCAGCATCTCTAAAAGCACCAGTGCGACAACCTTAGGTATCCACACTTTCTTGTTTGACATTGATTCATTGAGACAAGTGTCTCGGTGGTGACATCAGCACGTTGAAAGGAAGTGTGCTCCCTAAAGTGCGAACTAAATACATTAGTGAACGATCTCTTTCTGTTATCCCTTCTTGAAAGTTCTTCACAAACAACAGCTGGCGGTCCTCTTGGACCCAGACAAGACTTGATGGGTCTTTGCCTTGTAGGTCTCAGAGCTGTGGTAGGAACAACGGTGACAGTGGCAATGGTGTCGACACAGTTTCCCAAGCAGAATCTTGTGGGAATACGGGCTGGCGGTGCTTCTGTTGGCCTTTTAAACTTTCGTAAATGCCTATCTTTCCTAGGATTTCAATTTTCGTATGCGGTGATATCACATAACCCATTCTTTTAGCAGATCAGCTATGGAACAACTTTCTGTTTTGGCTAACTTCTCGAAAACAATAAAAACTCGGGTGGGGGTGTGGGCCTCTCCTTCCTCTCACCATGACCATGAAATGGAGATAATGCTACAACAATCCATGAATGCTCTCTTCTCTAGTAGTAATAGAAAACAAGTAAAACCTACTCCCTTGGAGGAGAGGAGAGGTGAGTTTTCAAGTAGAGGAGTTTCCTTGGCAAGAGCTAACTTGGTGGCTTTGGCCCTATCGACCTTCAGGATCTCATGGCTATGGTTCCTTCTTTGCGACTTAGTCAGTGATGCAGCTTTTGAACTGGAACCGCCTTTAAATACTAATGGCGGAGGGGCAAACACATCGACTGAATTTTTCTCAAGCAAAATCTCTTACCTTTTGGCGGACGGGACGGTCGGCGCAGTTATGGCGAATCCAGTGGCGGTAGGAGTGACACCTCTCTTTGGCACAGAAATGACAGACTTGACAGGTACGACGGTATTGGACTTAATAGAAAGCTCCTCGATCTTGGGTTTCTTAATTGCAGGAAAATCAACCTTGTAGTTTAAGCCATACTCGATGGCAGGCTTAGTCCCTTCTAGTAGGTCATTCTTCATGATTACATACAGTACTTTCCGGAGTAAAACTTCGATTTTATTGTAGCTAGTACCAACTTGATCATTGCCCCCTGGTGGACCGCAGTCTCACTGCGCGGAAGGTTAAGTCCTCTTGTGAACCAGGACATCAACTTGGTTGATGACATTACAAATGTTGATTGAAGAGTTCCTCCGAGAGTTATTAATGGCCTATACCTTGTAATTCTAGTGCAAACACTAAAATTAACAAAGGTTGTTCTATGAACTAAGTACATCATTCTTCTTTTCATTTTATTTATTTTTTTTGTTTTATTCTTGCATTTTTTTAATATTTTATTTTTGGCAATTATGGTCTAATGAATTTTATTTAACTTCGAAAATTAAACGAAAGTTAAGAGAGCAATGATTTGGTCCAACTTGCAAGCAATAAATCAAACCCAAAAGACATAAATTAAAGATGAAGTTCAGGACCAATTCTGGGACTGACCTCACAACGCACTTTGCTTAGACGAACCTCGTTCACCTACACACCTATTGGGGGCCCGATCCCACAAAAAGAGAAAACTCTAGAGATTCTTGAACCGCTCTGTTTCAGGATGGTTGAACAGATGGTCCTAGAATCGAAGAAGTGTTTGTCATGCTTTTCCAAGAAAGAAATGAGCAAAATAATGTCATTAGAAGAATAGTAATGTGGTACAGGAGTGATATGAATATATTACCGATGTATGAAGAAAAAACCTCCTGATCCTAATAGAGAGAGAAACTATTCCTCAGCGGAGTGGCCAGAAATTGTCAGCCGTCATATCAGAATTAGTTTGCTGCTTTGAAAATATAATTAATTTAATTTAATGTGTGTGTGTGTATTATTTTGAAAATAGTTCCTAGTTTTGAAAAATATGAGGCTGAACCGATCTCATACATTTAATAGTTTAAATAATCGAGCATAACACCACAAGTGATGCACCTATCCCAAGGAATGGACAAATTTCTCGATAGTGAGGCTCATTTAAATAAACTAAAGAACTTATGATTTTCATTTTGATCTGTGAACCTTTTATATTGACTGACAAGTTCCTTTATCTAATATAATGATTAGATAGACTTTATATTACTTGGGTTCTTTAGTTTCCTATAAGGGCAAGGCCCTATAGAGAGTTAGGACTTATATTGCACAATAAAATCGTGCAAAAGCCTAAAGATAAATTGAGGATTTACGTCAGGCTAGATGAAATATCTCGAAATCCTAAGGGTTTTTGTTTATACTAAGAAGAGATTTGCTGATGTATTTCAAAAGATGCGTGTTGCCCATGGTGTCTGCTCCAAGCTCCTCATCGTGACGACTCCAGCTTCAAGGTTTTATGGTTTTGTAGTTTATGTGTCAACGTACTAGTTTTGTTGTTGTTATCATTGTTCAAGCGTTTTTTGGGGGAATTTTAATTTAAGTTGAGTGATACTTGTTAAGAGCCCATGGTTTCATCATTCCGACACACAATTTTCTTAGGAGATTCCTTAGTCTAAGTGACCGCACGAACTTTTTATATGCAAGAACTTATGAACCTAAATTTATATATTTATAATGATTTTGTAAATTCTAAACTTCAAAGCAAGTATATATATCGTATCAAGTAATACATGGCTCTAATAGAGTCCTGGTTATCGATCCCATAGGGAAGGCACGTTTCTTATAATAAATAGCGTAATACTAAAATCCTATACTCAAATCGCAATTAAAGTTTAAGTTTACTTCTTCTAACAAGATGCAAAAATAATAACAATTAAGCAAACCACAATTACTTCTAATATCTTTAAACAAAATTAACTAACACACACACACTAAGCTTTGTATTTGAAAAGTTTTTGATATATATACGAAAAGTGTCTTTCCTCTTGCAATGAGTATATGATGTGTGAATGATATAGAATGATTATTTATTGTATTGTGCCAAATAGGAGCATAATTATTTCTTTACCCCAAAAGAGTACCCCTCTTCCAAGCATGTAAAGAACATTGACACATCCTAAGTTCAGTCACTAAATTTAAGGATAGAGTTCAGGAGGATACCGTACTGTCACTACGGAGCTCCCACTCACCCTTCACTCGAAGGCTAACCTTCGACTTTAGTTACCAATCTTAGGACCAAATTGGGGATCTCAGCCTGTCACCCTGAAACCTCCAATTTGAAGCCCATCAAAACACATTTCCCCATTTATTTGCACTTAATTCCCATGAACTACGCAATTCATTCATGGACATTGAATGAATTCTTCATTATTGTTATAGGACACTCCATCCTTTCAGAGTTAATGTACAACAACAGATTTTAACAATTCAATTAGCCAGATCGAAAAGTAAATTAAGTTTGAAATGAAAAACCATCACAATTTCTTCAATACTTTAAAAGCACTTCAAATCCACATCATCACATCTCTATGCAAGAAGAAAGAAAAAAGAGTCTACTCAGAATTCATAGAGAAGACACAATAAAACATAGATTTTATATATAAAAGAAAAGTCATGCAAACCACAATAACAAATACAACTTATCTCTTTCACTTCCCCAAGCAAATCCCTTGAAGTTCCTTTGAATCTTTTTCTCTTCTTTGTAACACTCAATTCCCTCTTTAGAATGGAAAGTAAGAAGCAATCTCTCACTTTACTCCTTCTCATTCACTCCTTAGAGAAGAATCCCTCTCAAATCTTCACTTCTACACTCACTCTTCCAAGCCCTAACTCTCTACACACACTTCTCCAAACACTATACCTCTCTCAAATTTTATCCAAAAACAGTTACATATATGTTAGAAATGAATTCCCAAGAGTTTCCTTAAGCATCCCTTCAAAAAGTCGCCAAAACTCTTCAATTTTGAATTGCACCGCATAAGGCGCCGGCGGCACCCGATAGGGAGCGCCGCGAGCCGGCGGCGCTCTATCGTCAATTTAATTTCTGGAGTCTTGGGAAATTGGCGCCAGCGGTGCCATAAGTTGTTTTCTCCCATTTTGCTCCTTTTCACTCCGAATTCATTCCTTTTTGCTTCTCAATCATCTAAAATCATCATACCTGTAACAAATCATGAAAAATACATTTCTTTAAAGTGCAATATCACCAAAAATGGGTAAAATTATATAGCAAAAACCGTATATATTTTTGGTGTATCACTAAGCAAGAGATTAAACTCATTTAGACTAGAGAACTCTCGTTAGCAACCATATGTTATCTCATCTAAGAAATCCTCATAAGCCCAAAAGGAGTGGATTAGGTGCGTTCGAAAGGTTTAAAAATGTATTATTATTTTTGAAACTCTATTTTTATTGCTTTTGTTTTGTAGGTAAACTAAAAAAATGCATGGGTAAGAAGAATGTTGTAAAGTAAAGTAATAAAATTATAGTACTTAAACTGTAAATGTGTACCTGGGTCTCTGTAACCACTACTTGGTTAGTATCACAAAACTAATATAGTTGCACAGAAGTTAAGTAAATTGCGGAAAATCCGGTGCGAAGAAATCTAAAACAACTTGTGAGAAAATACAAACGAGTAAAACCAAACATGATGTGACATATAAAAGACCAGGGTAAGTAGTCTATATGTAAAATTAGGAATGCCCCCAATTGCTAGGAGGATTTGAGCATAAGGTTCGAGCTCAAATCCCATAGTATTGGGTTTCATTTTAAGTTAAGTTATGACAAAAAATTTTATTAATTGATTTAATTAAAAGGGTAATGAACCACATATTGGTATATTCTTATGTTCAGTATTTTAACTAATTTAGGATTTCAGTTGAAGGTTAGGTAATAAGCTTCCACTTAGGGTAAGCACATAAAAATTTAGAAAACCTACATTCTAGCTTGAACTTAAACTGTTTAAAGTTATTTCATCTTTAATTATGTGTTTTATAACTAAACCACAAACGCATTTTGATCAATCCTAATTCATTATCAAGCTCTTAAGACTTAGGTTTAAACTAAAAAATGCATGGGTAAGAAGAATGTTGTAAAGTAAAGTAATAAAATTATAGTACTTAAACTGTAAATGTGTACCTGGGTCTCTGCAACCACTACTTGGTTAGTATCACAAAACTAATATAGTTGCACAGAAGTTAAGTAAATTGCGGAAAATCCGGTGCGAAGAAATCTAAAACAACTTGTGAGAAAATACAAACGAGTAAAACCAAACATGATGTGACATATAAAAGACCAGGGTAAGTAGTCTATATGTAAAATTAGGAATGCCCCCAATTGCTAGGAGGATTTGAGCATAAGGTTCGAGCTCAAATCCCATAGTATTGGGTTTCATTTTAAGTTAAGTTATGACAAAAAATTTTATTAATTGATTTAATTAAAAGGGTAATGAACCACATATTGGTATATTCTTATGTTCAGTATTTTAACTAATTTAGGATTTCAGTTGAAGGTTAGGTAATAAGCTTCCACTTAGGGTAAGCACATAAAAATTTAGAAAACCTACATTCTAGCTTGAACTTAAACTGTTTAAAGTTATTTCATCTTTAATTATGTGTTTTATAACTAAACCACAAACACATTTTGATCAATCCTAATTCATTATCAAGCTCTTAAGGCTTAGGTTTAAACTTGTAATTTTGCAAAAAAGTTTGTGAAGTGTACTTCTATCATAATTAAAATAAATGGGCTTAAGTCTAACCAATGATTAAGGGTCCTAATCGACAGCCTAATAATCTTCCAATACATACCCCTAACTCTTGAATCATCTAAGTTGTTATTTTCTTCCAATCCTCAATAATTCCAAAAATTATAATTTTATCCTTATAGTAATAATTAAGACAAATGAGTTACTACCAAGTTTCCCTTTGGGTTTCAATCATTTCAGAAAGAAAACCTATAAAGTTATCCTACAACGGATGACTATACTATATTGCCACCTGATTATATATATATATTTTATTTTATGAATATTAAGTTTAATTTTACAACTTAAATATTAAATTAAAAAAATACTATTTCAAAATTGGTCCTAAATAAACATCTAAATTTTGATATTTATTTATATAACAATTTAATTTCAAATTACATTCAAATAAATGCATGTAAAAATGTATTTTAATTAAGAAAGTAATACTAATAATAATTTTATACTATGTTAAAATTTGTGTATTATATTAGTAAAACCATTAAATTTATAATTGAAAAAATATTTTAGACAAAAAATGTAAAAAAAGTTGAAATATATAAATAGTTAAAGACTAAGGTGTGCATTTTTTTAGTGAGAAGTGGGCAATAATATAAAATTATGAGTGGCCAAATTTCAATTAATTAACATTTTATTAATGTAATAAAATCACATTGAAGTGGTTTTGCTTGTACATAAAATGGATATCTTTTACTCCAACATGTTATATTAGCATTTATATTATAAAATTTTATTTTATAGATGTTGATACATAATTAAAAATTAATCATTTAATTAAAGATTATGCTATAATATTTAAATTAAAAATCTATTAATTATTCTTTTGAGAAAATATAAGAGCCTCACCAAGTTTTATTAATAAGAAAGCTATAACGCAAAGACTAAAACAACCTAACAAATATTTACACCTCGAAGACTAAAACAACCTTACAAACAAAATTAGCACCAAGTAAACAACAAAGCCAACTAAAAATTGGCGAACAACAATCACAACCATGCCATTAATTTGACCAAAAAACAGATAATCAACAACAATGAACGTGGAGATAGCTAACATCAAAGAAGAAGTGGAGACCAACAACACCCAAGGTACCAGTAACGAAGAAGAGACCAATCAGAAGATAAAAAGAAAAAAAAAAATCCAGCAAAACAGAACAAAAAAGAAAACCAGATTATAAAAATGAATCAAGTCTTGATAGTTACACATTTGTACTAAGCAAATATTTCAATGAGTGCACTAAACAACACCAGTCAGCAACAATGTTTTAATTGAAGTTAAAATGAGTCGAAATCAAATAATTGAAATATATTTAAAACTTTCAAGATATTATTTAACTTGTCAAATAATTTATGGCTGCTGTTGCACCTAGCGACTTGTGGGGCTGTTGACGTCACTTTTTATTAAGCTATGTTTTTGGAATTCAACCAAGTTGAGCGAATTCTAAATTAAGAGAAAATCAATTAATGATTGAATTTCAATTACAAAGTTATTTTATGTTGAATTTCTATTTCTTCAAATTAAACTGTTAAAATTTTAATATGCTTGTATTAGGAATGCAACGCACTCCTAATGCTACTCAGCAAACAACTGCGAAGTCCAATATAACTCAATTTTGATATCATTAAAACATTTTAATACCAAATAAATAATGTGTAATTGATTAAATTAAGATAATTTGTTTGATAAAGTGTTCGAAACTGTTAGCAAACTTTATCAAAATATGATTTTTAGCAAACTACAAATGAACTCTCACTTCTAACAAAATAGGGGCCTGAAATGAGAAATATCTATAAGATCATAGGAATTATAAATTATTTCCCCGATATAATTTATATTCAAAACAATTCAATTGCTTCCAGTTCAAGGGTTACAGTTTCGATATCTAGTCTTATAGATTGATCTCATTTCTTGTTGGTCCTTTTTTTTTATTGCTTAAGTGGACTGAATTATTTAAAGGATTGGCACAGAAATCATGGTTCAATAGCCTGATACAGTTTGAATTTCACAACTACAAATACAAATAATCATGTAAACAAATGCATAAGAAATCCATTTTATTTAATTTTGAGAGTTTGACATTACTAAAATATGGAAATTACTCGTCAGAGATGATGGGCCCTGAATAAATTTTTATCTTCCAACACGGTTCTTAATGTATTTTTGAAAAATAATGTTCTAAATTTAAATTCAAGATCATCCAGTGCACCGATCTCAACAAATTTATATTCAAGTTGATTGTCTTGACATGACGAACCCAATAATGCAATAGTTGATTCAATCCTATTCAAACAAAGTTCAGATCAATCCATCGAATTACATTTGAAGGCTTTGGATCGTCAATTGAATTGTCAAATGAACTCCAAATTTAACACATTTATAGTCAAATCGAGAATCTCGACAAGAGAATCTGACGAGTCAATGATCAATGATTTTTGAGGTTATTAAGACACTCAAATCTTTAAAATACACATATAATTAATGGGGATCAATATGAGTCATTTGTCGGGGTAAAATCAACCTCTTCTCTAAGAGAGGAAAGCTGTCCCTGTAGCCAAACATGGGAGGATGCAGGGAACGAGTGACCAAGTAATATTTTAGGATGGGCAAAAGACCAAATTGCCCTCACATATAAATAAAAATATGAATTTGAGGGGGCAATTGACCACCCTAAACCTATCTTGGTCCGCCCCCTGTGTCTGATAAGGTGGTTGAGAAAACTGTTCATGATAGGGCTAAAATGCACCTCCCCTAAGTGTTATAAATGACTCCTCTTTCTACACTTTAGGGGGAAAGAAGGTGATGAGGAAATACACAGTCTGTTATGGAGTGAAGAATCAGTGATATTTATGGCCGCTGTAGACTTTGAAGACTTTTGACCCCGCTTGTCGACTACCGGCCACCGCCGACTCCTACTTGCAAACATTATATCTCAAATACGGTTGTAATGTATAATACCCATTATATCTCAAATACGTTTGTAATGTATAATACCCATATTGAATATGAAACGATAAATTTCAGTGTCTGTAGCTATGGTCCACTGTGGACCACCATCTACCGTCACCACAAGTTGTCGCGTGTCACCGACAACTTTTGAATACCGCTAATGATCGTTTTCTCTAGAATACGCTGGTTATTCCTAACACATGGATTTTTCTTTACGTTGTATGCTAATAAGTGTTATCTATAGTGTAAAATAGGAACACTGTTCTCCCAGTTGTAAGAAAATATGTACTTTTGCACTTATATGCTTATAGTAGATTATTTTGAATGGACGAAACCTATGGTATTTATCACTTTCCGGCTTTATTCATGTAAAAAAATCTGTGTTGTCTCCTGTTAGTTATCTATTATCTAAGTTTGTACGGGATCTTCATGCAACACCAATACATTAAATTATAATTCTATTGTCGTGAATTTCCTGGAACACAACAATAGATTTATTATGTTTGATGATTTGTTGGAATAAAAAATTACATAATTATTTTATATTAATTATTTGATCTAATTATAACCAACAAGAACTAAAATTTTAAAAATTGGAAAACAAATCTAATTTTTTAAAAATATGTTTTTTTGGATTATCATTGGCTCATAAAGTTATTTCTTATGAAGAAATATAATCACTATTTCTATCAAACTAAAAAACAATCGAAAATTTTTTCTATTTAATTAGTTCATCATTTTAATTATAATTTTTTCTCTTCCTTATTATTCTTTCAAATCATAAACAACCGAAAAGGTTGCTGCAATTTTACAGTTAATAAATTCATAAATATTTTTTCTTAGAGGGTTAAAATGTTATTTAATTAATTTATTTGCTTTCTTCAGAAACGTTGGCCACATGCATGTTATAATAATGTAAGGCGAAAGCTCTTCAAAGGTGGGACAAATGAATGACTTTAGTGGTGCTGGCAGCCTTGCAAAGGTTATTTGTGTAATTTCCTCATTGAAAGATACTAACGTTTCGTTACCAACCATTCACAATTTTACGATATTCCAAATATGCAATCAGCAATATTATTTCTCTTGCATTGTCGTCCGTCATGACTCAGAGCTTTATGTATTTTACGAATGGCCAAAAGAGAGGAAATTCATTGATACATCAAAGAGAATATAACCGATTTGAGCAAAAGTTAAGTAACCAACATATGATTCTTTGTTTTGTAAATTATATTTAAGGATGTGGCTAATAGCAAACTTGTTCCCCCGTTAGGTGCAATGATGAATGATGGGAGATCTGCGTATCCATTTGTACTCGATGTTTATATATTTTGAGTGTGGATAGACACACAGTATGATAATTCATGAACATGAATACATTGACCTCATTTTTTTTTAATGAGGTTGAAGAACTTTCATTGTATTCTATCGTTATTTCTTATGATCCAATCTTAGTATATGAATTCTTTTTAAGTTTCCATAGTCGATTTTCTTGGTGACTAATGTCGGTTGCAAAAAAGAAGTTTGGTTTTGGAGATGGATTTAATTAAATATATATATATTTTTTCAGAAAATATCATTTTTTAATTTTTAAAAATATGAAATCAAACCGATCTCATATAACCAATAGTTTAAATAATCAAGCGTTTCACCGCAAGCAATGTATCTATCATGAAGAATGAATACATTACTTGGTGGTGAGGCTTGATCAAACAAACTAAAGAATTCGTGACATCTGTTTGGTCTGCGAACTATTTATGTTGACCGATAATTTTTCCTATATAATATGAAGGAATTTGATATGGTTTATATTAATATGGGGTCTTTAAGTTCTTATAAGGTTAAACTTCTATAGTTAATTACATCTTAAATAACCGAAGTTACCTAAGAAAACTCTTGATAAATATCAGAAAATATTATTTTCTTGACTTCTAAAAGATAGGATTCTTTAAGAAAAGTGATAATAGGAAATCCAATAGGTGAGTGGCTCAAATTTCAGAACAATTATTATTAGAATCCAAAGGAAGAGAAAGCTAAGGGAAAGACATGTATCTAAGAAAAGTCTCGGTGTTTTCCCAAACTATCATATGGTTTGGCTTTGATTTGATATAGTTATTTAAGGTTCAATCTTGCTAATTTTATTTAATTAGGGCTTGTATTCACTCGATATTGATAATGTGAATAGCCTGGAAGATAGGAGGATTTGTGTCATACCTGATAATAACCTCGGAACCTAAGACGGGATAGGGCTTATATTGCACGAGGTGCAAAGGCCTAAAGAGATAAGGTGAGGGTTTATGCTGCACTAGGCAAGCTACCTCGAAGTCCTATGACATGTATCTCTGTCCCAAATAATATAACACATTCACTCAGCAGTAAAATCGTGTAGAAAGTTCTTTCAAAGTCATGTTTATCAATATGGGGTGGAATGCAATCTCTCTCTCCATAGATGTTGATAATGCAACTGTCGGGGATGCAATCTGGAAGCAATATACTCCATGTTACTAACCTCTTGATTGTTTCAATTATTATTGGAGGCATCATATCCATTAGATCGTATTTTAAGATACCCAAAGGATTTCCATCTTTGTCCACAACAAAGTTATATCAGAAACCATATTGTATTGCGATCCTGCCTTTTTCCCGCTTCCATCGGCTGGGTTCCGAATAAGTTTTCCTTTCTAAATATCTGGCTCATCCTCTATCGCTAACCTCTATCACATGTTCAATAATGATGCCTTATTCTTCCTAGTTAAACACCTTGGTAAATATTTATAGGCCTTCCACTATGTTGATTGATTTGCCGTTAACTCTCCGTAAAAGTTGAAAGAACCATCACCTGATAATTTGCATGTATTTCAATTCTTCTTCAGAGATAATATGTCTGGCAATAGGTTCTTCTAGGGCCAAAGGTTCAATAACTTGTCTAGTGTATTGACTTGGTATGTTGATGAGCCTCTCCATCTCATCTTCCTTGGGATCAAAGTTTTCTATCCCTAAGATAGGATATACTTCTTTTGGAGTATACTCGGGAATCTGAAACTCAAACTCTTTGAGATCCTCCTCCATGGGCTATTATTAGAGTTCTTGTTCCTTTTTTTTTTTGGCTATATTTAGTTGTTTCTTCAAATTTCTTCATTGAGTATGGATTAGTCCTGTTTTTATATTCAGCCGTACTATAGAAGCATCCATAATTTCTTGGGCAAAAACAACCACTATTTACTTCAGTAGGAATCAGACTAGAACTGAGTTGTCTAAAGGGGGAACATTTTTATCATTTCATCTTCCTCAAGTTTGAAGTAAATAACAAACAGGCATCATATGAAACACCATTAGCTGGTCCACGCCTTGATAGTTGTTGTCTTTTATGAGTTTATTTATATATATGAGATTTTGAGATAATTTGGGAGTGAAAAAGAGGAGATAAATGGTATTTATTTTGTTCATGTATTCTAGGGATCAGACACTATTGTACTTGATGATTTATTGATATTTGCTATTATACTTATTATGTTATCATTCAATCTCGTTATATATTTGGTTTTTTTATACTATAATGAGGTATTATGAATATGAGTGCCTGTACATTTAATTTGTGATTGCAATGGAGTAAGATTTAAATGTTTAGGGACCCTAATTTATTTTATTTCCTTGCCACATTTTTTTGGGTGATTAGCAACAAAATTTTCAGCCATTAAAACCCAACAAAAATTTTGACGCTAAATTTATGGCCAACTAATCATATGTTAGTCGTCGCAAATTCAATGGTGGAATTTATCAGTAGCTAAAACTCTATGGGCTGATTGTGCCGCCCATAATCCTCTTAACAATATTTAGTGACAAAAATTTCCAGTCAGGAATAATCTTTTGATAAAGTTTTTTTGTACAAATATTTGCCAGAATTCAACTAGTATAGTAAATTACCGATAAAAATAAGTGATTAATGACCTAATTATCAGTAGGTAATCACTTAAATTCTTATAGTGTTAATGCAACTAACTTAAACTTGACTATAGATTCATTTAAAACAAGTCAAAACAACACAAACACACACGCACGCACGCACGCACGCACGCACGCACGCACACACACACACACACTTTTGTATCTCAGGCCTAAACTTCAATTATCACATAGATACCACCTTAGCTAAAATGGTGGTATTTTTTATGTGATATAAAACATTTGGGTGATAAATTTAATTATGGGATTAGGAGTCATTTTCGAGCCTCCTAGAAGTGAAAGTTTGTGTTTGATATATAAATACATCAGAATTGGTTGGTATGTATGTAAATGCCCTGTATATATGGGTCATGTTCCAGCCTGCAAGTTCAAATTAAATTCAGATCAAGCTTAAAATTTTGGGTTTTCAGAATTTTGGATCAAGCTCAGTGAAATTAAATCCAACTCAAATATTAAACAATTTAAGATTCTATATTTAAATGGAATCCAAAATTGAATTGAGGGCATTTTTATTGACACTCATACTTCTCAAGAACTTCTTTAAATCAATTAGAGAGTTCATGTCAACAAAAAAAAATAGATGAAGTCATTTAGCAATTAATGTAAGAAATATTATCTTGTATAGTGAATTTGAAATCTTGCAGATTATCAACAAATGATTTTTATCGGAATAAGATACCAAAATTTTTGTTCCTTATTTTACGTTCTAATTAATTCAAGTAGCCATAAAAGCTTATTAAATTCGTACTAGTCACATAAATATCTTCAACAATATTAACAGATACGTATTTAAAATTTAATTTCAAGCTGGACGATATATCTTTTTTATTGACGATTGTGAAGTTCTATGCGGATGCCCTCATCAAATTAACCAATGATTTAACTAGAAACGACAGGTGCATGTAATATTTTAAATGGGTATGGCAGCCCGGTGGCTCGGATATTAATATTCGTTGAGCGGAAGATCAGACGGCTATAATTTAACATGTGCTGAGATTTTAATAGGCAACCTGCCAAAAACTCAGCGAATTACGTCAACAGAAAAAGTAGAATTTTCAGGTATACTTTAATTAAATTATTAGATAATATACCTAAATAATTAGACAAAGACATCTAACCTATTTGACAATACAGATTAGTTTATCATTATAATTATTATAGAATAAAATTTAATTTAATAGTTTCATTTATTTTTAAATATATATATATACATATATATATATATATATATATATATATATATATATATATATATATATATATATGTATGTATGTATGCATGTATGTATGTATGCATGTATGTATGTATGCATGCATGTATGTATGTATGTATATATGTATGTGTGTGTGTGTATAGAGAGAGAGAGAGAAATATATATATATATATATGTGTGTGTGGATAGAGAGAGAGAGAGAAATATATATATATTTACGTCAACATCAAAAGTGAAATATTCAGATATACTATAATTAAACTACTAGATAATATAACAAAATCATTAGACGAATGTTCTAACATATTAGACAATAAAGATTAGTTTACAGTTATAATTAAATTTATATTTATAGTTTAATTTATTTTTCTAAATTCATGTAAATATATATATATATATATATATATATATATATATATATATATATATATATATATATATATATATATATATATATATATATATATATATATATATATATATTAATAATTTAGTTGTATTGAGATGTAATGTGTGATATATAGAATCAGCCTAAAAATTACATAATCTTTTATAAGAATTTCATATTCATTTTTCAAGAAATATGGGATATAACCAAACAAGTAAAAATGACTTTTAAAAAATAGACATTAGTAAACCGAAGAGTACTTTTAGATCTTAAGTGCTTCTGGCCCGAACGAAACACCCAATAATAACCTACAATCCTAACTATTTAATAACCACTAACTTTTTTTCCATTATGTTTAATTTCTAATATTACCTATTATTACTTAGTTCTCAAGGTCGAGTAAATACACCAAAAGAAGAAAGAAAAGGAGACAGAATAGTGAATTTACTATATCGAGACATACAATGGGTGGCTGTGTGCATTAAGAGGGGTTGCGCTGGAGCTACGGATGGCGAACCAATTCGTGAAGGCTGGTGTGGAGCAAGATTGAGCAGGATTCTAGGATATAAGGTCTGAGCAGTCATTTTTTTACTGCAAAATTTTGAAAAGTGATGGGACAGACAAGGAGGTTTTTTGGCAACAACAGCTGCGACAAGGTCGATAGCAATAGCAAAGGAAGGAAATCCAAGGCATAGTTACACAAACAACGAGGTTCAACAAGGACAGAAATGGCTACGACCTAAAAACTGTAAATGCAAACAAAATAATTAGGACATTTAAAGTTTGTAAAAGGCTTCAAATAAACAGGGAAAAAATGAGATTGGCCAATTAGAAGGGTTTGAGGCAAAGTTATTGCATCTTAGTTTTGACAGTCGAGCCTAATTAGAGGATGACGATTGTGGATTCAACTTATCGATGAGTGTCAAGCACCACCAATCGCCCCTTGCTCATTATAGTGAAGCCCGAAGCAAAGTGAAGATGTACTGGTCTATCGTTTTTTGAATCTAATTTAATATATATATATATATATGGTTTTGAGAATATCATTTTAATATTGAATAATGAGATTAGATATATCTCATTCATTTAATAATTTAGATAGTTGAGCACAATACTACAAGTAATACACTATCCCAAGAAATAAGCATATGATAATAGGCTCCACCATTTAAACAAAGTAATTTATGACATTCGTTTGGTCTGCTAATTTTATGACCGACAATTCCCCTATCTAATATAAAGATTAGATAGTGTTTATATTATATGAGTTCTAAATTTCTTATAAGAGCAAAACCTTATGGTTAATTACATCTCAAATGACCGAAACCACTTAAGAAAACTCTTGAGATTGATAGTGGATTCTTTTTCAAGATTTCAAAGTTGAGTTTTGATAGTTGTTTGTAGGAAAACAAGTAGAAATGGATCAAATGAAAACAATTATTTTGGAGAACAAGGAGCGAGAAGTAGGGGATGTCACAGACTTTGAGATGAATCTTAATGACTTCCCAAACTATTCTATTATTTGACTTGACATATTTGAATTGAAATTATTTAGTGTTTAATACTGTCATTTATTTAAGTTTAGGACTTATACATGCAGAATATACAATCATTTAAATAGCCTGTAAAGATAGGAGGATTTACGTCGTACCAAATGAACAATCTTGGAATCCTAGAAGAGTTAGGACTTATACTGCTCAATATGATTGCACAAAAGATTAAGAGATAAAATGAAGGAAGATAGGAGGATTTACGTTGAACCGAACGAACAACCTCAGAATCTAAAAGAGTTAGGACTTATACTGTTCAACATGATTGTGCAAAAGAGTAAGAGATAAAATGAGGATTTATCTCATACTAGACAGGAAACTTCGAAATCCTATAGGTTTATGTCATTTAAGGCTAAATAAAGTTCAATTGAAGTTCATCCTCCACTTCATGTTTAGTTTTGACCGTCATATGAAGTTATCTTCCATCTGCATTTATCCTTATCTTGCTTCTCAGAAAGCTAGCTTCAGGCTCCTTACTTGTGAAGATTTTAAGAACTGTGTTCAAACTAATGAATATTGGTTATTTTTGGGTTGCAAGGTCTTGCTGCAGTGCTCCTCCAAAATAGATGGCCTACTATCATCTATCCTAGGGATCTTTTACGCGTATAGTAAATTATACATAACTAAAATGCATATAACATAATATAGAAAAAGAGAAAGTAGTGGTGTGTACCTTTCGCGTCTTGTGCAGCTTCTAAAGAGTTAAAATTACAGGTAAAGCATGAAAAAATTAAAAAAAACCCCAAAAGTCATAAACACATGTGTATAAATGTCAGTAGGCACATATATAATCGATCAGAGCTGGGTATAAGAACTTTGGTAAAGGGGTGGGATTAGACTGAGGACCAATGGATTTGTGGCTCTCTAGGGACATCCATAGGCAACCAACAGCAATCTAAGCATGTGAGATCCAACATCGGTAAATGCCCACTGATAAAACTACAAGGGGAAGGCAACTCTTAGCCCATAATGTAACTGACAAGTTTACTTCCAAAACGTAACATCCAAAATTCTTAATTTTCCATGTATATAAATAATTTAAACTTTAAATTCAAAATATGAATTTTATCAAAATGGCATATATGTTTTTTTTTATTATTCTCATATATTTTGTAAATCAGGCATTTTATGTGTCACTCACATTATTGGACTAGAGTCAACAACTACCCAAGAAAGTAAGGGCTACTTTCTATTAAATATTGAAGGGTAGTATTGCCAATCCCTCACCCTCACAATGTCTTCAGGTTGGAAGCTATAATGCAATTCTGTTATCTCATTTCTAACATCAGATGCCTTTCCCATAATCGTACATACCACCATCACCTCAAACTTATACACCAACTCGATGATCCATATGTGGCCACATTTTGAATATCCCATTTGCCAAAAGGATTTGAGCACATTGTTCAAGGCTCATACTCCTGAGCATTGGGCATTTATATAGGTTAACTTGCAACGACATAGCCCTTAGGATTTCGTTTTACTTTATTTTAATAATTCATTATATCTTTTTATTTGATATTGGTGGTTATTATGTTTTGAGGATGATTTTCCTCAAAAAATCATAGTAAGCCCAAATGTCCTATGAAATATCTAATATCTTTCAAAGGTATTCAAGGAGTGACTCTGAACAATTTTAAAATCTCCTAAGTTATTTCAAGTTCATTTGGCCTTGCTATAATGTTGAGTTCATCAACCCATGTTGAATTTGGAATTATATTATTGTACTTTAATATGTGCTTAGCGTAAGCTTGTTGATGTATTAGTTAGATCATGAGTGAGGCAAATGGTCAATTTTTTAATGTTATATTAAGAGTAGTGTAGGTGAACAACCTCAAGGTATGCTTATAGTCATTAGAGAATTTTACACCTTGCTCCTTAATTAGGTTTGATCTTGTAGTGTTATAAGAAGTTTCATTATCATGTATGTTTTCTTCTTTTTATTACTCCTCAAATGATATTAAGTTAGACCTAATTCACTATCAAGCTCTTAAGGCTTATAGGTAAACTTGTAATTGAAAAAATTTTCATAAAATATGTTTGATTTTTATTAAACAGGTTGAACATTACTTAACCACTAATTAGGGGTTCCAAATCAGTGAATTATTCAAGAATCATCCACATTCTCATTTCTTTCTATACATAATAATTCAAATATTTACAATTTTACCCTTTTTTAGAAAAAAATGTCATGAGTGGGTTATTACCTTATTTACCTTTTATGTTTCAATCATTTTAGTGAATTTACCCTTTTGCTCCGGTTTAACCTAAAAGTTGGGTAAGCTAAGGTTATGACCCGACCCACAACTACACATTTATTTAGTTTCTAAAAGATGAGCAAAAACGTGACCCAATTTATTTTAGTGGCTAGCATACACAATAGATATGTTATAGAATTTAGAATTTGATTAATAAATTACACACTAGGGGTACTACACAAGTATACGTACCGTTTCAAGTAATATAAAATTTTCTTTAAAACCCCAGTATTGATCCCAGAGGGAAGGTGACTCTTATTATGGAGTTAGTAAAAATTTACCTAAACTGTAGATAATTATTTAGAAAATAAGGTTGCAAGTTATAAGTGTCAAAGAAATACTAATTCTTATTAATTAAATTTTTGAATGTAACAAGATGCAATGATTCTAAACTAGATACATGTAGAAAAGTTCAAATTATGTGAAAGTTTTTTCCTCTTGCAATGAGATCATAATCAGTGTAGCAATAAAATGTCTAAAGGTTTAAATATAGTTTTATGAAAAATAGTAGCAATTATATTCTTTACTCTCTTCTAAGTGCACAAAGAGCATTGGCTAATCAAAAGTTATGTTCTTAAATCCTTGGTTATGTTGGGTTAGTTCTAGCCTCTCACCTCTATATTCCTACGTTCCCTTAATTTAGGGCTAACCTAACCTTAAGTTCCAGACTCTCGATCAAATTGGCAAGATTCTTTCCTGTCACACTAGAAACACCAATTTACGTCCATCAAAATTTATTTTCCTATTTTATTTGCACTAACTAATAGGTTATCTTATCACCCACTAGATTAATGTGATTCTTACTAGTTGAGGAACACATAGCCCTCCCGGGTCATTATGGATTCACAACAAGTTTGAACACACTAATTGGCCAGATTAATAAGTAAATGAAGTTTGAAGTAATGAATCATCGTAAGTATGAAATAAGAGAAATCGTAAACAATTCTCATCCTACGCATGATTACTTCTTATTGCAAGGAGAAAGATAAAGAAAAATACTCATATTTCATGGAAATAACACAACAAAACATGATTTAAATGAAAAGCCAAGTTTACATAGTAAAACAAAACTCAAACAAAAATACAAAGTACTATTTTAAACTTAGCCCAAAGCAAATCCCTTGAAGTTTCTTTGATGAGCATAATCTCCTTAAATACACTAAAACACACACAAGAAAGACCCTCACTAACACACAACTCACACACATACACAAGTGAGTCTCACGACCCTTCTTCTCTCCAAAAGCTCTCTTTTCGACCAGTTAATAGTTAATTTAAATAAAGCTCTTAAAACACCAAGAGTCACTTGAAGCACCTCTTCAAAATTCATCCAAATTTATTTCACAAAAAATTGAAATCATTTCTTGTGCCTCGGTGCCAACCTTCTAAAATCCATCTTAACAACCTGATTCTTAGGCGCCAGGTCACTTTTTGTTCCTTTGCTCTATTCTACCCCTTTTTTTATTTGTTTTTGCTCCTTTTGCTCCTTTTTCTCTTAAACTTCTTCTCTTACGTCTATAATAAAAAGATTCAACAAAATTCCTTCCATTAAAGTGCAATATCCATAAAAATAAACATAAAATGCATATATAAAAATAATACTCTTTAAGGCGTGTCGATTCCCCCAAACTTATATGTTACTTGTCCTCAAGTAACTATTTTATTTTAATAAAATAAATACTTTAAATTATAGTTGTGGGTTTCATTAAAGATTACTATACTTTTGCCTCATGAAAGTGATAGTAAAACTTTAGAAAAATTTTTAATGACTCTTTATAAAAGTAGGGTATAAGAGTATCTAGTACTTAAGTTAGAAATTATGATTTTCTATTCATTTCAAAAATAATTGTAATTTCTTAAACTTAAGAATCTTAGAAGAATTAAAAGATAGAATTATATGAGAAGTCTACTAGTAAAAATTTGACTAATACATTTAAAATTAAAAATATGCTTAGAAGTGTAATTATGTTTCTACCTTTAAGATAATTGAAGTGAAGCCAATTTTTAATTAGGCATCTCCTCGTGCTTCTCCCCACATATTTTTTTTTTACTTTCTTTTTTCTTTTGATTTTGCTTTTATTTTTCTTTCAAGATCATTTTCAACTACTTCTTTTCTTTTCTTTTTTATGTGAGAATTACTATATATGGATAGCATTTAATGATTTTGAACTTCACTATCCATTTCATGAAGTTAAAATCATTTCAGATTTCTTTACTTGATAATGTGTATTAGTATAGAAATAATTTTTCATAAAGTCTCTAATTCTTTATAAAATGTAAATCCAAAATCCTTAGTGTTTCAAAAATCCAATTTTTCCTACTCTGAATAGTAAAAGCATATTCATATACTTTTATACCATATATGTTAACTCTAGAGCTACTCTTAATTACTAAAAGTTTTTACTTAAGTTTAATATAAAATTCATAAAATTAGAAATATAGTTCCTTAAAAATAACATCACATACCACATGTTATGTTAAAATAATATTTAAATATAGTTTATTGAGAACAAAAAAAGTTTAGTTTTTTAAAAGTTTTTCTCCCTCTCCCAAACTTGAATTTTTAATTAATTTAAAACATCACAATACAAAACAAGCATGAAGAAAGAAGTAAAAACAAGTGTGTGTCGCAGTAAATAAATATCGAATAAACATATTTTAGCATGAAAAGTTTAAAGTAAAGAACTACTTTCACACACAAGAAATATAATATAATATATATATATATATCGCGCTTCGCTTGACAAGCTTGTCTTCTTATTTAACGCTCGGATTATGGAGGTCCAGGAACTCGTCTTAGCACACAACAGTAATCTCTATCTCTTTTTTCCCAATACATCAATCCCGATTGTTGGCTTTTAGTATCCAGTTAACTGAGGCGAAACCCTAAACCTTGCTGTCCTGAAACCCCTCAGTGCCTTTAACCAGCATGCCCGATCTCACTGATATGGACACAACCCTAACCGCAATGGAGTCTCAGATTCAAGTAATCAAGGGTCGATTAGAAGAGGAAAGAAGTGCAATCCCCAAAGCCAAGAAACTCATCCATCTGTCTCTGCACCAGCAAAAGAAGTTTCAGCATATGCTCATGAATATGCCATCTGGGATGCGTGAATACGTAGAGTTGTCTAATTCAACCACGAATTCTAGAATATCCTTACCAAAACTTCTACACCCAAAGAGGAGATTGTTCTTGCTCCCAAGGAGAAAAAGGGGCACTATCCTGCACCTCGTTGTTACATGCGGGGGAGACTTACTTTGTATAAGATCAATATTGTTATCAATGAGATGGCTGCACATGCAGATGCTAATTCCCAACTTATCGCACGGGATAGCAAGAAGCTATCATATGCTGAATGGGATAGGGCTTTGGAATGAAGAGATATCGCAATGTCACCGGAAGTGAAAGGCAAACACTTTCTTCTTGAAGCAGATACTAAAGGGCCTGGATTGAAACTTTACAACACCGGGAATGCCACCTTAACTGTACTTCGCCATCTTGGCCGTATCCAAGAGTTTCGCGCCTGCTTGCACCGAGTAATGATACTTCTAGAACCTCAGTGATGGCATTGCGTGCCTCAAGTGCGGCCAGGAGCCTTAAGGTAGATAGGAGTATTTTTACACCTTTGTTATAGCCTGACCATTTGGTTTACTGTGCTTTCTTGTTCGTGGTTCATGTTGCTTTTCACTTGACTTTGCTGTTTAACTACTAATTATTTTAGACATCATGAGATCTTGTGGCTGTTGGCTTATTTCCATAAGTTATAAATAGACTTCATAGATAGCATTAAAGCTAAAAACAGCTGAACTTTCTTTTCATATATATATATATATATATATATATATATATATATATATATATATATATATATATATATGGACTAGGAAAACTAAAGAATCTAGAATCCACATTAGTAGTTACACACCACCAACAAAATTTCATCATCTAGCACGAATCTCGATGCTATCTTTTGAACAAGAAATATTCAAATGTTGATGAAAAGTCATCCAGAGCTTCGATTTCAGCAAACTTATAGTCAAACTGACCGGCTCGATGAAACGGACCGAATGATATCAAAACTAGTCCAATCCGAGTCAAATCAAGCCCGATTCAAGTCATTAAATCACTTTTAGAAGATTTTCGGACATATTGGAAGGTCAAATGGATACAGACACTAGTAAGCCCATACTCGAATCGAGCGTCTCGACAATAGGAATCCAACGAGCCCAAGATCACTCAATTCTGACATCGTTAAGGACATCAAAAGCCCCTTAAACGCCTTCTGATCGAGGGGAGCCTGATCACCTTTAAAATTACCTAATTTTTTATATCATTTTTAACTAATCTTTTAAGGATATTATACTTTAATAAAATATATTTCTTATGTTTTTGGTTGTAGGTACAAGAAAATAAGTTTATGAAGTAAAAAAATCAAAAAAAGAGAAAAATGAGCAAAAATGAGTCAATTGAAGAAAAGAAGAAAAATTGGGCTGAGACCTATAAAACTTTTGGACGGTTTCGTGACGGTTATTGATGAATTAGAAGCGATCTATAAGCCTTTGGACAATTTTTCATATTGTATAAACAACAAACAATGGATTTTGACACAGGGAATCAGTTATTCAACGAAGGGATGCAACTCAAAACCTGAAGGGACGCGCCCATTCACGCAGAAGACTGTCGCCTAGGCGCCAGATCGCGAGTGCCTAGGCACCACAGTTACCTTCTAGAATATTCAATGAATTTGGACGAATTTTGAAATGGTTTCTGAAGCAACTCCTGGTCATTTTCGAAGCTCTATAAATAGAGGGCAATTCTACAACAAGGTGTAGTCGTTTGGAGTGTGTAAGTGTTATAAGAGTGAATGAGGTGTGTCATTTCATTTAGTAAAAGAGTGTTTAGTATTATTTACTTTTCCTTAGTGAGAGTTCAGAGTGTTGGAGTCTTGTAGAAGTCAGTCAAAGTCAAAGAAACTTCAAATGATTGCTTGGATATTATTCCAGATAAGTATTTATAATTTAGTTCTTAAGTTTTGTATTTTGAATTTGAATTATATAAATATGGTTTGTGGTGTCAATCCTATGCTTTCTGAATAGTCTTCTTATCTTTCTCCCTACGAATAGGAAATGATTTAGATAAGGATTTATTTTAGTTTTGAGAACTTATTTTTCTTCATCAATATTTTGTTATGTTTACCTGATTTTCATTTACACTAAAATCTATGGAAAGTTCTTAAGACCTGACCGTGGGCTAAGAATTTTTAACTTATAAGTATCACATTTCCCTTGGAAAGTAGATGGTAAATCCTTGAAGGGGGAGGTGCAAATAGATATGAAGATAATCTTTGAAGGGCGTAGAATTGAATATGTTTTTAGAGTGATAGGCTAAATCTATCAATTTAGTTTAAGAGGAGGTGACGGGTCACTAGTAGGCCCGACCATAGGCACCCTTGGGGGGAAACTAGAAGTGAGAGCCTAGAACTTCGTCCCTTACTACTAACAATACATCTTGATCTAATCTTCTAAAACTAGCTAATCTTCTAAAACTAGCCAATGTTCTTTACATCCTAATCCATTTGCCACATTACCACATTATTTAAGTTCTCAAACTAAATTAGATGTTTACTAATCATTAAATATTTCGTATGGGGAAAGAATCTTTGTTTATTGTGTTAAAGAATTTAAAATACTATTTTATTTCCAGCTGCTACTTTAAATAACTTGCATATTAGTACTTAATAATTGTTTAGTTTATAAATAGATTTTCATCTTTCTTTTTATTTGTACTTAACCTTCCCCGTGGGATCGATATCTGGGGCTTAATTAGAAAGCTCTATATTACTTGAAACGATACGTATACTTGCGTAGTACCCCTAGTGTGTGATTTATATTTATTTATAAAATCCTTAATCTTTAAATATCGTACATTAGCCGCTTAATCTAATTTGGGGTCACATTTGACCATAATTTTATATGCTATTTTACTTGCGTAATTGCGGTCGGGTCAGAGCCCTTTGAACCGTTCGATCAAAATGGCTGCATTAATTGCACCCAAAACCCTATAAATAGACCCCTACTCTCACATGAGAAGGGGGGAGCATAGAGAGAGCTCAAGACCATAAGGAGAAATTGCAGCTTAGCACCACCGCCAACCGTCGTCGGCCAACCGCCGACCTCCGCCGACCACTGCCGACTTCCGTCGACCACCACCGACCTCCGTCGACTACCGCCGACCTCTGTCGACTACCGCAGAATTTTGTCGACCTCCGTCACCGTCGACCTCCGTCACCGTCGACCTCCATCACCGTCGACTTCTGTCACCGTGGACCTCCACCAATCATCGTCAATCACCACCAACCAGACACCCTCAGTCAACATTGTAGTCTGAAACATATAATTATTCTCTCCCGTTTGTGGGATAGGGGATTTCTGTAAACATCAATCAATAGTAGATTCTCGCAACTGGGTCAGGCCCCGTGGTTTTTCCCTTTACGGGTTTTCCAAAAAAAAATATGGAGTCATCACCGCTTATTTTTCATCTGTGTGTGATGAATTTTCGTACAACGCTAAGACAATAATCCACTACTCTACCACCGTGAATTTTTTAGCACGCATCAATTTGGCGCCGTCTATGGAAAACAAAGTCCCGTTCGACATTATCTACAACTCTAAGACACTGAGCCCCTACTTTCTTTCCTAATGATGTATTTCATCCAACAGACAAATGAATCATTTTTGCATCTTGAAGATCATATCTAAAGCATTCTTCCATGTGGGGGGTAACGCGTCACCGCAGTCTCGAAAGGTCGTTCCCGTTAACATCCTGGGCACGACTGTGGTGAGGATGTCATCCCAAATTTCATTTATATTACAAGTCAATAAGAAATACTCCTGGATTGAGGGGTAGTCTTCACTGCAAATAACGCTTCCTCAGTGACCCCTCAACGTACTGGAGTTCCTCTTCAACTAGATTGGGAAGCTAATCTTTTCAAGGCCCAATACATGTGTTCTTTCACAAGCTCGCATGGAGAACACCCCCGCTTGGGGGCAAAAGATTCAAAAACAGTAACTGAAAAGTTGCCAAACATTACTCTTGAGTATGACTGCAACTATATTTCTAAGAAAACATACGATCCATTGATATCTACTCCCTTTACTCGAGAAATGCAGAGCATCTCTGACACCTCATTCTAGGCTTAATCGATCCCAAGGGAACTCGACTCGATTCGACCTCTTCCATTACATGTTACAATAATCAAGCAAAAGCTTCGATATGCAGCCTCAGATAGTTAAAAAATCATTGGTGGTTTTATTCGACCACTTCCATAACAGGTTACGGTCGTCAAGCAAAAGCTTTGACCATCAACCTAGGATAGGTCAACCATCCTTAGTGGATTTCATATGATTCGGTTCATTATGAGTTATTACCATCAAGCATCTCCGGTGAAACAACTCAGAACTTGTCCTACATCCTTAATGGATTCTCTTTTCTACTTTGCCCCTGGAAGACGAGCCCAAGAGGCAAGTCTTGATGGGAAGCTAGTAGTGGACAAGGTTCTCACTATAAAGACTCCACGAGAGTAATTGGTTGATAGGGTCTCCACTCAAAGACCTAAGAAGGCTACAAGCCTCAGAAGACACAGGTACATCAAAGACCTCAGAAGGCTACAAGCCTCAGAAGGCACAGGTACATCAAAGATCCTAGAATGCTACAAACCTCAAAAGGCACAGGTACACTCAAAGACCTCAGAAGGCTAAAATCCTCAGAAGGCTCAGGTACATCAAAGATCCCAGAAGACTACGAGCCTCATAAAACACAGGTACACTCAAGGACCTCAGAAGGCTACAAACCTCAAAAGACACAGGTACATCAAAGACCTCAGAAGGCTACAAGCCTCAGAAGGCTTAGGTACACTCAAAGACCTCAGAAGGCTACAAGCCTCAGAAGGCACGGATACATCAAAGACCTCAGAATGCTACAACCCTCAGAAGACTCAAGTGTATAAAATTCCTAAGAATGTTACGAGTCTTGGAAGAATTTTGCACAATTAAGAAGCCACAACAACCGTGGAAACAACAAAGAAATACATTGTTATCATCTATAATTGTCACATCAAATGATTAAAAGGGTTATGAATACCAACATATACATGTATAAGGGATACAACAAATCAGTTCATCTTCAATTAGAGTCGGCATTGCCTTCCTAAAATTCAAGTACTTCTGATGATCATCAAGGGTTCTTCAAATATCGCCACCACATAAGCATGAAAATCCCTGCCTCATGGCATGGCAAGAAAACTACAAAATTTCTTCATCACCTTCAGAAGGTGCAAGAGTAGCACAGAAATCTCCTCTGTAATACGCTACATTAATTACAAGATCTGCGATGCTCTGCCACTACGCGTCGTTGTGACGTCCTGCCTTGATGATCCACCGCAACGCGTCACCTTGGCGCGTCACAGCAACGCGTCGCAGCGAATCTCCGCCGCAACGCGTCGGCGTGAAGCTCCGTAGCAACGCGTCATCGCAACGCACCGCCACCATGCTTCACCGCAACGCTTTGGCACAACGCTTCTTCGCAAGCTTCAACACAACGCTTCGGCGCAACGCTTCGGCCTAACGCTTCGGTGAAACACTTCAGCGGATTGCATCAGTGCAATGCTTTAGTGCAACGTCAGCACAACGCCTCGGCACAACGCTTCGGCGCAATGCTTCGGCACAACACTTCGACGTGACACTTCACTGCAACGCTTCGCCGCAACTCTTTACTGCGACGCTGCAGCGCAACGCTTCGCCGCAACTCTTCACTGCGACGCTGCAACTCTGCGCCGCAACTCTGCGCCGCAACACTTCACCGCAACACTTTGCCCTAACTTTGCACCACAACACTTTGTCGCAATGTTGCACCGCAACACTTTGCCACAACTCTGCACTGCAACCAGCGCCACAACTCTTCTCCGTGACGCTGCACCCCAACACTTTGCCTCAACTCTACACCGCAGCCAGCGCCGTAACGTTTCACTACGACGCTGCACCGCAACACTTTCCCCCAATTCTGCACCGCAACACTTCGCCGCAACTCTTCGCTGCAACTCTTTGCTTCGTCACAACTCTTTTCCGTCACAAATCTTTGTTTCTCCGCAACACGGGATGATTTTCTCATTCTCCTCACTTGTGCTTCTTCCCATCATCCATGGGCTCTATTTATAGTCTTGAGATGAGACAAAACATTTAAGAAAAAAAACTTTTCATTTCATATTTTTTGATATTTCAAATTCTGAATTAATGACAAAAAAAATTAAATGAAATTCTTAAAAAAAAAAAGCTTTTCATTTCATATTCTTTCCGTTTTTAATCTTTCATATTCTACTTTTATTATATAAAATTAAATGAAATCTTTAAAAATAAAAGATTTTCATTTCATATTATTTCTGTTTTTAATCTTTCATATTCCACATTTATGACATAAAATTAATTGAAATCCTTAAAAAAAAATTAACAAAAAAAAGAAGAAAAACCACAACAGTTTATATATATTTATATTAAAGTCTATAAGCACCTCTTTTGGATTCCAATGTATATAATAGTTTATATATATATATATATATATATATATATATATATATATATATATATATATATATTAACGGCTCTTCGAAATGTTTTTTTCGGATGGCACGTACAGCTTCTGTTGGCCGGTTTCCGCATGGTCTGTTCAGCTTCTGTTGGCCGGTTTTCTGCAGCCCGTTCAGCTGCCCGCCGCAAACCATTCAGCTTCCGCAGCCCGTTCAGTTTCTGATGGCCCGTTCAGCTTCCCTGTTCGGATTCTGACGGCGGTCCGTTCGGCTTCTCTGTTCGGGCCACTGAAGAGCACGGGTTGGATGATCCGCAGTTCTAGCCCCATCCTATAAAAAATAAAATTTATATGTGAGGAGTGCACGATTCGAAACCCTAAACCCCTTTATGAAAGATAAAGCCTACACCACTGAGCTTAATTCAATTTTCTGTATTACTTATGGCTTTATAATTTTAAAATAGTAAATTTCATAGAATATTGTGTACATACATACATATATATATATACATACATATATATATATACATACATATATATACACATACATATATATATATACACATACATATATATATATATTTATATATATATACATACATACATACATAGATACATATACATACATAGATACATATACATACATACATATATATATACATACATACATATATATATACATACATACATAATATTTTTGGATGACAAAGGTGAATTCATCCAAAAATAGGGGGGCAACTGATACAAATGTTGATGAAAAATCTTTTAAGCAAGAAATATTCAAATGGATGCAATCTTTTAAGCAAGAAATATTCAAATGTTGATGAAAAATCATCCAGAGCTCCGATTTCAGTAAACTTATAGTCAAACTGTCCGGCTCGATGAAACAAACCTAATGATATCAAAACTAGTCTAATCCGAGTCAAATCAAGCCCGAATCAAGTCAGTAAACCATTTTTAGAAGATTTTCGGACACATTGGAAGGTTAAATGGATGCCGACACTAGCAAGCCCATACTCGAATCGAGCGTCTCAACAAGACAAATCCAACGAGCCCAATATCACTTAATTCTAACATAGTTAAGGCCATCAAATGCCCCTTAAACGCCGTCTGATAGAGGGGAGCCCTCTAAACCGTCCGATCAAAATAGTTGCATTAATTGCACCCAGAACCCTATAAATAGACCTCAACTCTCACATGAGAATGGGGGAGCATAGAGAGAGCTTGAGGCCTTAAGAAGAAACTACAGCTTAGCACCACCGCCGACCGTCGTCGACCAACCGCCGACCTCCGTCGACCACCGCCGACCTCCGTCGACTACCGCCGACTTTCGTCGGCCTCCGTCATCGTCGACCTCCGTCACTGTCGACCTCCATCACCATCGACCTCTGTCACCGTGGACCTCCACCAATCATCATCAATCACCACCAACCAAACACCGTCAGTCGACAATGTAGTCTGAAATATATAATTACTCTCTCCCATCCTCTAATTTTACTTCATTCCATAAAAATATCTTCTAATATTACATTCAATTATATGGACTACAATTCTCACCCATATAATTGCATGTGATTCTTACTAACTATTATGAGACAATACCGCGTTGGATCTTACATATTCTCAAGAAATTCTATAACTTAACAGGCTAAATTAATAATTAAACAAAGTTTTCAGAATCAATCTTCACAACTTCTTCCAACTTTAAACACTTATACTTTCAACAAGAATTCTCCATAAATTAATTACTTCTCCATTTAAAAAAGAAAAAGATAAAGTAAACTACTCAGAATGCATTAACAAAAATACAAAAACACATTGATTAGAAATTAAAAACCATAAGAAAAACAACAAACAAAAACAAGTATTAATTAAAAAACTAAATGTAAGAATAAAAGTAAACACTTATCTGAAAATGCTCTCCACAAGACTCATGAAGTTCCTCTGAAACTTTAACTCTTCACTAAACTACTCCTCAGAGCAGATCTCCTAACTCTGATGACTCAGAATAACTTCAGTCTTCAATAAAAACTAAACTTAAAAGAAAGAAAAGAAGTGGGAAGAAGAAGACTTCACTCCGACCATTTTCTCCTTTCTACTCTGTACTCCTACTCTTAATAAAAACTCTCGTAAAATAAAAATAAAATAATGTAAAAACTCTTTTCAAAATGTAAGTGGAAGAGCCCTTCAAAAGGAAAATGAAGAGCTCCTTAATCTTTCCTAAGAATCTCTTTAAATAGTAAACCAAAAGGTGTCTTAGTGTCTCTTCAAAATGTGTCCAGATTCAATGTATCCACCAAACAATGCACCCCTTCATTCAAACTTGCCGCCCAAAGGAAGTTATGGAAGTTACCACCAAGAGTTGCATCCCATTCCATTTGAAATTGACGCCAAATTCATTTGAATTTCAATTTTTAACTGTGGCTACTAAGCGCCGGCCCAGCGGCGCTTAGCCGCCAGTGCCAAAATTTTCATTTTTCATCTTTTTTTGCTCCAAATTTGATCCAATTTTGCTCATTTCATCATGACCATCCATTTTCATCATATCTGCAAGAAAAACACAAAAATACCTTTCATTAAAGTGCAATATCATTAAAAATAGGTATAAAAATGTGCATAAAAATACTATGTATTTTAGGTGTATCAGCGCCACACTTTGTGTAAAACAGGCGCTTAGGTGCCAAATTCTGGCGCCTAGGTGGCTGACCTAAATTTCACAATTTTTGAATTTTTTGATTGTTTTAAAATATAAACACAACAAACCTAAAGCCTCCAAACTCTAATTTACTCAATTCAACAACATTATAAAAATTATTCAATTTCCAATTATCTCCCAACATCCATTTGCACAAGTGCCAAACTCCTAAGTATGAAAAATTCAATTGATCCATGCACACTAACTCTATATATTATACTCACAAACTTAATACAAATTTGTAAACATGAACATACTTTTAATACAACTTACATAACATCAATCCAACATTAGTAATTAAGCAAAAACAAATATAGACACCAAATATGCAGAACTGGAGACAACTAAAGATCAGAGTCGGAACAATAATAAAAAAACAACTAAACATCAAAATTTTCCACGCAAACCTCCGACTACTAATAATTATTCACACTTTTGTCATCCACTTTTTCATTCATCTGAGTTTGGTGCACGAACAAGTTGTAAAATGGAAAGTGAGGAAACTCTTATGTAGACTTTTCTCCAATCCAGTTGTTCTTCTTTTACATCCTCACTTGTGCATCCTGAGAGCTTGTCATATGGTCAAATTGAAGTTTCGACTGCCAATCCAAATATTCAAATTGATAAGCGACGTCGTTCAATTTGATATGCAGTTTTGCAATCTCCTCTTTAAACTTCTTTATTTTCTCTATAATGCCTTCGAGGTTAAGTGCAAAGAACCCGTTGAAGTATGTATGGGTGTCCTTGTGCTTGAATTTCCTTCAATCAGCCCCATCATATCTTATTCTCTTCATTGGTACATGTAAAAATTGATCTAGCACTCACTTCCTTCTCCAAATATACTCTCTCACGCCTAGAATATGAAGTGCTAGGACCTAAAGGCAGGTTTATGTTGGTTTTAAAGGAACAAAGTGGGTTCAAACTGCCAAGGGGTGGTTTTTCCACGATTTCCAAACCGTGGAACCTAGGTGCTAGATTTTGGCGCTGAGGCGCTGGGCGTACTGCAAACTGGCACTTATGCACCAGTGCCCAAATAAGCACTGCTTCGTCTTCCGTCTAATTATCACATCCTAACCTCATCTTGATCATTAATTTAGTGTTTTATGCCTCCTTACATCTTGTAGGTCTCATTAATATATCAATTGGTCCATATAACAACAGTAAGAATCAATCCACTCAGATAACCATGGGTTGCTGACCGATGTGCTACCACACAGATAATAAATATTTAAAAGGTAGTTTCAGTTAAGTTTCAAAATAAAGTTGATTTTAATAATTAGGCAGTCACTCGTATACATAAGTATACGTATCGTACAACTAAAACAGGGCTCTAGTGAAGTCCTGGTTATCAATCCTACGAGGAAGGTTGGAATTTTTTAAAGTTTAGTATAGAAATCCAATACTTAATTTACAATGCATGTTCGGGAAATATTAAAATTGCTAGTGTAAAGACGACTTAAAGCTAAGTTAACTAAAGTTACTTTCAAAATCTCTAGACATAATTAACTAACACAAACGAAGTTTTGTATTGAAAGGTTCAAATATGGAAAATCACTTTCCCCTTACAATGATACTATAATGAGTGAATGATATAGATTGATAAACTTTTTTATTTTGCTAAATAGGAGCATTCCAATTTTTTACCCTCTTCAAAGTACCCCCTTAGTTATATAAAGAACATTGACAAATCCTAGGCTTAGTCCCTAAATCCATGGTTAGGCTGGGAGGATACTGGTTGTCCCTTCAGAGCACCAACTTTCCTTCACCTGAAGGCTAACCCTAGCTTTAGTTACCAAACACTAGGACCAAATTGGGGATTTCAGCCTGTCACCCTAAAATCTCTAATTTGACGCCCATCAAACCACATTTCCCTATTTATTTGCACTCAATCCCCATGAACTACGTAACTAGTTCGTGGACATTGAAAGAATTCTCCACTTTTGTAGTTGAATACTTAGTCCTCTCGGATTGAATGTTTCACAATAAGTTTTAACAATTCATCTGGCCATATCGAAAAGTAAATGAAGTACAAAGTGAAAAATAATCACAATTTCTTAATATTTAAATGGCACACCAAATCTACATCACCACTTCACCATATCTCATTACAAGGAGAAAGACAAAGAAATGTACTCAGAATTCATGAGGAAGATACAATAAAACATGGATTATATATATAAAAGCAAAGTCATACAACAATAAGAAGTAAATATAACTTATCTCAATTTTTTCCCCAAGCAAATCCCTTGAAGTTCCTTTGACTCCATTTCCCTCTTCCTAAAAACTCTTAATTTCCTCTTTGAATGGTAAGGAAGAAGCAAACTCTCACTTTCATCTTTCTCCTACACTCTTTAGAGCAGAATCCCTCACAAAACAAGACTTCCACACACTTACACACTCACTCTCCAAAACTCTAACACACTTTACTACCAAAACTCACCTCTCTCGCTCTTTTCTCATTTTCTTGGAGTCCATATAAGTTTGAAATAGTTTAGAAATGAATTCCCCAAGTGTTTCCTTAAGAAACCCTTAAAAAATCATCTAAATGCATTGAATTGAGCCTCCACCAACTTAGGGCATTGTCGGCGCTGGTCTACCTTAATATTCTTTAACTCTCTGGAATTGGGCGTCAGCGGCACCCATTTGGGCGCCGTCGGCGCCAGTAGGCTGATTTTTCAATTTTGCCTCTTTTTGCTCCAAATTCATTCTTTTTTGTTTCCTTTTGCTCCAAACACCTAAAATCATCATACCTACAGCAAAACATAAAAAATACCTTCCTTTAAAGTTCAATATCACCAAAATGAGTACAATATATATATATATATATGAATATTTAGCATACTTTTGGTGCATCAAAATCCCCCAAACTTAACCATTACTTGTTCTCAAATAATTCTTTTACGGCATACAAATATAACTCATAGTAGTGAACTTTCACTTAAAGAATACTATAATTTTTGATTTGAATGAATATAATAGTAAGATTCTTAGAAAAATGTTCAGTAACTCAGGTTAATACTACAGGTATAAGAACATTTAGTACTCAAGTCTAAGAGTTCTAGTTTCCTATTCATTTCAAGAATAACCATAATTTGTCACATTAAGGGTGCCTTGAAAGACTATATGAAGAAGAAGCTCATGTAAACTTTACTAGAAAGTAGGCTAATACTTTAAATATAAATTCAGAAATGTAACTAAGCTCTTCATTTAAGTTGATTCAAGTGAATCCAATTATTGATTATGTATCTCTCAAGCTTCTCCTCACATATATTTTCTTTCCTTTTATTTTTCTCTTTTTCTTTTTTTTTTCTTTTTGGGAATTCTTTTCAATCCTTTCTTTTTTTTCTTTTTCTTTTTCTTTTCTTTTGAGGATTACTATATCTGGATAGCCTTTATTAATTTTGAACTTCATTCTCCTCTTCCAAAAGTTAAAACTTAAAACACCACCTTTCTTTATAGAGATATATTAGCTTTATGATTAATCATAGAGTCACAATCCTTTTTCTCACATAAACCTCTAAGTCTCTGAACATTTGAAACATACAGTTTTCTTTACTTTAAATAGTCAACTATAGTACAATCCTCTTATACTAAATATCTTAACCTCATAAAGTTAACCTTCATTACTGAAATCTTTCATTCAAATCTACTATGTTATTTAAATGAAATAAAAAATTTAGTTATCTAAAGATAGGTTCAACTACTAAAAATTATGTTAATAATTTTTGAAAATATATTAAATGAGAAAAAAATAAGAGTTAATATTCTCCCCCTCAAACTTAAGTTTTTCATTACATATAAATTTGTAAAGGTAGAGAGTAAAACATAAAAAAAAATAAACCTTTTTGTGCTGGGATTTTTGAAATCTTCTGAAGCTATGCTGGTATTAATCACAAATTTAAGCTAGCAAGCATGAAACAATTAGAAGCAGTGTTATATATATAATATTAAAAATTTACTGGATGAAGAACTATTAAAGACTTAAACTTTAAAGATTCAACATAAGCATCACTGTTTCAATCCATATCACTAAACAAACAGAGTTCATTACATTTTCATTACTAACACAAATACAATCACAAGTTATAACGATCACGAAGAAATAATCTACTACACATAGAAGTATTACAAACACAAATGAAAACAGAAATCACAACACTACCAATCATCATCAGTAGCTTCTTTAGCCTCATCTCCATAATTAGGTTAGTAAAGAGTATAGCTGAGGCAAGTAGGAAATATCACATTAGGGTCTCCCCTCATGAATCTAACCTGAGTATCATGGCAAGCTATGTCGTATTCAACTCTCCTCCTTTGATAATCATCATTAACATTACTTCGGGCTTCTAATCCACCAACTCTGCTATGGAGTCTCTCAATACTAGCATTCTGAATCCTCAACTGCTCCATAACATTAGACAAAGTAGGTGACTCAGAAGTAGAAGGTATGTTTTGGATAACAAAAGGAATATCAGTACTCCTACTTCCTCCTCTCCATCCCACATGGAACTCATAAGTATGAATATTAGCCTTGGTAATAGGCCTCAATGGATGGACTAACTCCTCTTTATCATCAAACTCCACTCCATACTGTACACATAATGTGTGAATTAGTGCAGGATGTCCTAATCCACCAGTGGTTTTCCCTCTTGCTATAGTTTGAATACTCTTATAGATAACAGATCCAAAATCTATCTATTTCATGTTCTGAATGCAGTAGTTAAGAATAGCTCTATATCTAGTAACTTCACTGTGATGTTAAGTAGGTAATAATCTTGCTGAGATGAAATAATGCTAGGCATTAGATGTTGCATTCAACATGGAAGCAGGGAAGTTAATCTTTTGTCTTTGCTTTGTCTTCCATTCCCATTTTCCATCAGTAAGAAATGAAATCACTTCATTAAGTCTAGCATCCATAGTACCAAAATTTTCATATTCACAGAATGGTGTTCCCCTTAACTGGTAAAAAACATTAATACGATCCGGGGTAAATTCTACCATTTTCCCTCGCACAAGCACATATTCACTTTCAATCCATGGAAAATTTACAGAAAATTCTCGAACTATACCCATAATCACATCAGTAGTAAAATAACAAAATATCTCTCATTCTCGATCGGCAATTGTTCTGTCATTCCGCCTGGATTTTTAAAAGCTCAATCTTGTGTACATTTCTTATTATAAATGGTCAAATTAAAACGAAATTGTGCTTTAACATTCACAAATCTATCCTCATCAAAATCAAATTTCCGTTCCCTTTACTTGTCTTTGGAGACATATCAAAGTTTTCTAAAAATATGCAAGAAAAATCCAATAAATTCCAAAATCACAATGTAGGAGACTCCAAAAGCAAATCTTAGTAAGTAAGAACTTCATTCACCATGGATAATCTCAAAGCATCATAAAAAATTCCAAACTTCGGATCTACATAATGTGGGAGATTTCCATAGTGAAAATAAAAAATATTTAGTTTAAAGTAAAGCTCTTACTAAGAGAAGACAAGATCCACACTTTTTAAACCTTGAAATCACCTCAAATCCACAATCAAACAAGCCCTAGGTCTCTATTTGGCCTTGGCTTGAGGTTGAAGATGATTGAAAGGGAAAATATGGCGGGTCCTAAGCAAAAATCGCGATTTTAAATGAAACTGGGCTTTTTATGGTTTCGGTCGCCGTCGGCGCTCTATTTAAATTAAATGCCCAATGTTTCCGGATTTGGGCGCCATCAGCGCCCTTTCTGGCGCCATCGGCGCCAGTTCAATTTTTAGGTTCGTAAAATTTTTGTGATTTTGATCATTCCAAAGTTACACCATCATATAATTAGCCTGTCTAAGAGTCTACTTCATCAATTAAGCAATTAAATAACATCAAAAAACTACTTTAATATATAAAATCCACATTGTAATCATACACATTTAAGCACCTAACTTTATGAGTTCATCAAGCCATATAACATAGAAATTCAGCGTCACAAATACACTACAATACTCTAACGCTGAAAACTAAACACAAACACAAATTCAAAGCATAATAAGTCCAAACACAGATTACATAGTCATTCAAACCAACTACTAAGCACACCAAAGCATATTAAAATACTAAGTGCTAAATATAAAGTAGAGTCACTACGCATCATCGGTCTCAGTACTATCATAACCTTTGATATCTCCCATGGATTGATAATGAACGAACAAATTATAAAAGGGACATAAGGGAATTCATAAGTTGAATTATCTGCAATCACAACTTTCTTCTTTATCAAATTTACCAAACTTTTTTCAATTCGCTCAGTATGATCAAATTGTTCTTTCATCCTCCAATCCAAGTGATCAAATAAATCAGAAATGTTGTTAATAGCATTCATAAGATTTTGTACCTCTTTCTCATATTTCTTGATCTTCCTCAAAAATCAACTGTGGAATTTCAGGAAAATAATGTTGAATAGGTTGTGAAATCTGAGATGGTTGATCTGCAATAATGTTCATATCATTATCATCTCCAATTGCCTGACAGTCCAATATGTTAGTTGGATCCAGGGGCTTCCAAGGAAGAAACACTTTTTCCAGCTTTCATATGACACCTATGAATGACTGTAAAGAAGAAATATGGTGGAAGGACGTCCAATCCCATATTTAGATCTATGGACAATCAATCCCAATACAAATTTCACAATTATAGTGCCAATATCAATAAGCGTTCTCGTTTGAATACAATAGTTCAAAATTGCACTTTCCTTTATCACTTTACTTATTTTCATAGTTGGGAGTAACTTTGCAGATATGAAGAAATGTCATTGCTTCGACATAGGATTTAAAAATGTAGTAGAGAAACTAAAATATCTGTTGTCTCTTATCTCCCAATTTTCACTTTCATCCGTCAGATATCGATAAATCTCATTCATGTTATTTCTCATCGGAACAAAATTTATATAATGGCAGATTGACACGCTTTCAATCATAAATAATCATTAATCTTTGAAGGAGTGAATGGTACAAACTTGCCTCACACATAGACAAATCCTTGGTTTATTCCATGAAGATTTGCATAAAACTCTTTCACAATAGAAACGACTACAGCGGCAGTAGTGTAGCATAACACTTCCAAATGCCTCTGCACCATAATTTCTTCTACTTGAGTACTTGGAGCGTCCATACCTTGGTTCAAAAAATTTCTTTCTTTGATAAGCGTCCTCTTCATCAGCTCTTTATTGAACAATCGATGCGCCTCGAAGCTGATGAAATTTTTCGGTTAAAAACTCTAAATCTCAGAGTTGCTACAGAGTTGGAATCCATCAGATGCAAATTTGGAATGAATCCTTTTTGTTTTTTTAGAGTTTAGTGGTTCAAAGTCAAGTTTGGGAAGTTATAAGGGCGAAAATCCCGCCAAAAATCACAATTTAAAACTCCAAAAACCGTCACCAGATCATCGGCGCTGGATAGGGCATCATCGGCGCCCAAACCCCAAATTTTGGCCATGCTCTCTAGAAATGGGCACCGGCATCGCCCATTCTGACGCCATCGGTGCCAGAGCTAAAAAATGCACCAAACTTCATTTTGCTCTGAAATATTCCAAAATTTTGATACGATCCATTAATTTTCATTATTTATGTATTTATGAGTGAGTAGGACTCAAATATGATTAACTAAAAGTACAATTATAAAAAGTAAAGTAAGCAAACTAATATAACAATGATAACTATGGGTTGCCTCCCACAAAGTGCTTGGTTTAACTTCGTCAGCCCGACAAACATTCAGTTATTTAGGATGATTTAACGTTAAAACCTCTTTAAAATTTGGTTGATACCCCTCATAATATGGTTTTAATTTATACCCATTAAATTTAAATATTTTTCCAATTTTAGGATCCTCAATATCAACTACTCCAAATGAAGAAACTTTTATAACAGTTAGAGGTCCTACCCACTTAGACTTAGGTTTTCCAAGAAATAATTTTAATCTTGTACTATAAAGCAAAACTTTCTGTCTAGGTTCAAATTTCTTTCTTATAATCTTCTGATCATGCCATCATTTCATTTTCTACTTGTAAATTCTATCATTATCATAAGATTCATTTCTAATTTCTTTCAGTTCATTCAATTGCACCAACCTCTTCTCGTCTGCATTCTTTAATTTCAAATTTAACTCTTTTATCGCCCAATATGCTTTATATTCCAATTCTACAGGTAAGTGACAACTGTTGACCTCATTTTTGATGAGGTCTTCTCTTCTTCTCTTTAGTACTTAGGATCTAGCCTTAGGCTTTTCCTTTGACTAATCTTAGAGGACTAGAAGTGGAACCCACCCTTTAGAAATTTCAAACCACTTCTTAACTCCCTGCAAACTCCACAAACTTGACTCGTAGACCCCTAATCACCTAGAGGGTTGAAATCAAATGTGGAAGTTTAAAGGATGAGTTCCTATAGGACTCTTTGGCCTTAGAGCCGCCTCAGGTGGCACGGTGCAGTGAGGGCTGACTTACACATACACTACATTTATACACTACACTTTCACACACCTCCTAAAACCACACCCATACCCAACTTGATCTCCCGACTCATAAAGGTGATTCACATGGATGGTCCTTAACCCCTAAGCCCTTGAGCAAGAGGGTTAGGAACAACATAGTGGATGTCTCAAATGAGTCCCTTCATGGCTCATGTGGGCTTGATATGGCTTCATGGCTCAACCAAAATGATTTCATTCCACTTACATTCACCTAATCTTCAATTTTGCAAATTTTCAATTTTTCCCCCCCGGGACCCTACACCTGCAACTCTACCCAAAACCCTGAAACTACCCAAAATTTGCAAAATCACCTAAATTACCCAAAATTCCTCAAAATCAATCCCAAACATTCCCACATTACTCAAATTGATCATCCATACCCAAAAATACCAAAAATTCCAAAAATACTTCCCAATACCCTCCAAATACCCAAAATGCCCCTCTTAGCCAAAAAATCCAAAAATTTAGACAATTCCCAGAAAATTCCAGAAAATCCCAAATATTCCCAATTTCATTTTGTTCAACTACACCATGGGCCAATTTTGTCAATTTACCCCACTTTTATCAAAACCCCGATTTGACCCATTTTAACCCAAAGTGAACCCAATGTCAAACCAAACCTACCCAATTGACCCAAATTCTGGTCCAATTCAATTCTAAACTTCAATTAAACATTCCCAACACCAATCTAGACCAAATCCAAGTCCAATTTGATTGACATTTGGATCCAATTTCACTTTTGGCCTTAAAGCCCAATTTGGACCCATGACCCAAACCTAACCCAAACTAACCCAATTCAACTCCAATTAACCCCAAATCTTTTCTAAACCTTCCTTAACATTCCCACAAACAAAAAACTAACATGATTTGCCCAAAATTTAGACCCAAACCCCACTCAAATTCAACCCAAAGCTAAAAGGCCCAATTTTGACCTAAACCCAAACCTAACCCAAATAAGCCCAAACCCCAAAATCAAAACCCAACCAAAGCCAAAACCTCTTTGAAACACTCCCATAAACATTTCCCAACATTTATTTTACATCAATTTCAGCCCTAGCCCAACATTAGCCCAAGTTAGCCCAATTTGACCTATATTGGCCCATTCACCAAGGAAGCCCAAATTCAACCCAATTCAAACCCAAATCACTCCCAACTTGCTTCAAATCACTCATGACACATCCATGAGCTAAACCCAACATTTGTTTGGCCCAATCCTTCACAAAATTCCCATCCATAAATTTATTTTCAAACCAAAAGCCCACTTTCTTAAACCTTCCTAAAAGCCCAAACTTCATGCTAAAGCCCATATGACAAATTCTTCTCATCATACCCTTAATTAAAATCATCCCTAAGTTCAAATCAATCATCAAATGGTTCCAAATCAAGCCATGTGCCAAATCCCATCAAATCACTCCTAAACTACCAAAATTCCTAAAAACCTCTTTCATGAAAGTTGACTTAGCTTTTTCCAAGCCAAAGGTGAGCCATGAAGTCATGCATGAGCCACATGTGAGCCATGAAAGCCTTGGACACTTCACCATACCCAAAATGGCAAGAAGAGGGGACCCTTTAATGATTCTCTTAAGAGTGATTAACCACTCCCATGTCTCCCCTAACTCTTGCTTAAGCTTAATTGTACTTGGATTGTGACTTGACCCCACTAATCAAGCTGATCCAAGTGACTTTCCCTTCGAGCCCAAATTGGCCTTGGAGGGTGAACCTAACCCAAAACCAAGGGTTGACCCATTTAGAACCAAAACTAGCCCTTTCCCATTCCACTTTGATTCAAACCCTTTACACATGTCCATGGCCGATTAATCGCACAAATCTCCGATCCGACCCACTCTGGACCCGAGGGTGACCTATGCTCGCCGGCCAGCCGCACGGGTCACCGGAAAACACCATGGCCGAGACCTTGGGAGGAGCCAAACTTTGGAATTCCACCTTCGCCGAGTTGCCCCATGCCCCGATGGCCACCATGGCCGTTCTTCCCTTGACCTAAGCAGCTGATCCCAAGCCCTAACTCCCCTTGGGAGGCCCTCCACCCTCTCCTATTTAAACACCACCCCTTCTCGGCCATGAAAGGTGCTGAACCAAACCTTAAGGAAACTCTGCCAAAATCATTCCAGATCATTCTCCACACATAGAGCACTTGATACCCACTGGATTCCAGCCCCAATTCCCTTCAGTCGAGCTCGATTTTGAGCTCAAACTTCAGCACAAAAACCAGGACACTTCTCCACGGTGGATCAATCCCTAAATCGATCGGTCCTACACCTTCACCGGACCAAGAGGAGAAGTTTCCCACCGAAAGCCCCATCTCCGAGCCACCCAATTGTCCTAGCCTCCAAGCTTTGTGATCGGGCGTGGTCACTTTCATAGCTAGACAATTCACCAGGCCAAGGGACTTCATCTGGAGCTTGCTTGGACCCAATCGAAGGTGACACAACTCTCAGATCGAAGCTTCACTTCTCTGAGCAAAGGTATGGACTCACTCTTCTTCCCGAGCTTACAGAGATTCTCCATTTAATTTGAGTCAATTTAAATACATGTTTACCGTATGGATGTGTTCGTCTCCTCAAGACGAATCCATAGAGCATAAGAACACAAAAATCCGTTGAGAATCGAGTGAGAAATTAGGGTTAGAAGGTTGACGGTCACGGGTGCACACCAGTCGTAGACGATGACCATGAGCCGTCGGATCGAGCGTGTATCGAGTGGAAGATCTGGATTGAGTCGGACAGCGCATTGGTACGTGACCCGCGGGGCCCTGGATCGCTGAGTCAGATGGCGGCGCCGAATCAGAAGACGCCGCGTGGAGCTTCAGAGATGCCTAGGTTGACACGGCGCCGCGTGGATAAGTAGAAAATTAGGGTATTTTCTTATTTATTTAATTCCCTAAACTTCAAAAATACATAACTTTGTGTAGAAAAATCAGAAAAATAAAATAAAAATACCCTCTTGCTCAGTGAACAGAGGAAAATAATGTGGAAAAGAAATCATTTAATTTCATCAAGTATTTTATTTTTAATGATTTATTTACTGTATGCACATTTTCAATTCTCCATGCATGTGTACAATTCACCATGGCATGAGACCATAAGGCTTTTAAAGCCTTCGAATTTGGGAACATTCCCCGAATTTTCCAAAGTCGAGGCCATCCCTATGAGAAGTTATTGATTTTTCAAATTCATGTTACTGTTTTGAGTATTTTAAGTCCAATAATTAGCATGTTGTGAAATAAATTCTAGGAAAATTTGGTGATGTTTCTTATGACCAGAGGACCCTAGAAAAATAAGTTTTGAATTAATCCACTTGAAATAACCCTAATTGGCTTAATCACCCAAAATAGCTCTTTAATTAATTAGAGCTAATCATACATCAAATTGACTTGAAATCAATTCTCCACTGACCTTTAGGATCAGAGGAACCCACCATAAAAGTTTGAAGTCAATTGGACTTGGTTAGCCCTACTAAATGGGTTGATTAGGTCATTTAGCCAATTTAAACTTTAAAAATTCATAACATTCAAAATACTTTTCAAAAAATTCACCAAATTGGTTTTGGAGTCTCTCTGATATCAGGGGAATTTAAGAAAATTAAAATTTTAATTTTCTAAAAAAGTTGATTTTTTGTATTATTTTAATATTTTAATAATTAAAAAATAATAAAAATCACAAAGATAATAAAATTCACCAAAATGTCACATTTTGAATTTTAATCACTTAGGAACAAATCCCATATTTTTCTTAGGTCTCTATGATGAGATATTAAATTTTAAAGCCCTAAGGTAATTTTAAAATTAAAAAATGTATTTTCTAGGATTTCCACTAAAATAATTCTAATAAATCAAAGAAAAATCAGAAAATTATAAAAATTGATTCTCTGATTTCCTTGATATCAGAGAGATTTTTGAAAAATATAAAATTCATTTTTCAAACTTTATTTTATTTTTAAATTAGTTAATACTCCAAAACTCAAAATAATTATAATAAAAATAATATAATTCAAAAAATCACCAAAATTGGTCCAAGTGGTCCTCTAGTCATTAGGAATGTACCATAATTTTCTTAAGAACAGAAACTTTTCCTTGGTCATATTATTAAATTTTCCTTGGAAATCCTTATTTTCCACCAAAAATAATTACATAAATAAATTAAATACAGAAAAATCACATTTTCTACTCTAATGTCTTTATTAACATATGAGTGAAGTCACATAAAAAATTCAAATTCATTTGAGCTCAATTTAGTGAGTTATGAAATTATTAAGCTTGAAGGGCAAAATGGTAATTAAAATTTTAACCCTTAATTAAAACTTTAGGCTTAATAAAATGAAAGAGTAAAATATTTGATCTTAATCTGATTTGGATGATTGAAATTTAAATAATTAAAGGGTAGGAACCTATTAAACAATTCAAAAATAATTGAAATGAACTTTAATTAAAATAATTAATTAAATTTGGAAGAATAGTAAATTTGGAATTATTAAAATAGGGATGTCATTAGGAAGAGATTTATTCTTTAATTTAAGAATCCCTAAATTAATCATTTCAATAATATTTAATTCCTAATTAAAATGATAATTCAAACTTAAGATTTAAAATGCTAAAAGACTTAACCATTAAATTAAATTAAAGTTAAATTATTTAAATCAAACCCTTTTAAAATAAAATATTAAATTAAAATTAAAAATAAAATCAAATTAAAATTTAAATTAAATTAAATTAAATTAAATTAAATTAAATTAAATTAAATTAAATTAAAACATATTAAATTAAATTAAATTAAAACACATTAAATTAAAATTAAAAATAAAATCAAATTAAAATTTAAATTAAATTAAATTAAATTAAATTAAATTAAATTAAAATTAAATTGAATTAAATTAAATTAAATCAAATTAAATTACATCAAATTAAATTAAATTAAATATAACATCACCTAAGACATAAAGAATTCAAAAATAAATCTGAAATAACTTGAACACTATTCCAAACTTAAATCCATTAACGGAAATTAAATCATAAATCACTTGAACATCCATTTGCCTTCGAAAGCTTTTGTTGTCATAACTCCTAAACGGAGCGTTAAGTGAAGTGTTACTTCACTTATAGGATATTCAAATGTCTTAGTTCACTGAGCAAGACAACAAACTTAAACTCCCGGACGGTTAATTCATTTGTATAATTAAATTCTCTTGGACTTAAAACAATCCTACAAATATTGAAAAGATGTTTAAGATTCGTCTTAAGCACTTCCTCGATATGATAGGATATTTATAAGGACAATTGAACTTAGTTGTTCTTTGATGAAGAAAATCGTCCTCAAACCAAAATACAAGAACCTAGACGTCATAGGAGGTGACTAGGCTATAGGATTAGGAACTTGGTAGAAAACCATAACCCTTCCCTTAGCTTTACCTAGGAACTTGCTTTAAATGCTTAATTATTCTAATTGTGTTTTAATTGCAGCTTGGGATGACGGGAAGACCCTCCAGGTACGCTTTTATTTTATTGCAATTTACCTTATTGTAATTTATTTAATCGCATCACACTTACTTTTCTTGCATGATAAACAACTGTTGCATGAAAACCCACACATTTAGGATAGTCCCTAAAACTGAAACCAAAACTAAAGTAAAAGTCATTGCAAGATAAAATTCACCGCCACAACATTTCAAAATATAAAACAACTCAAGATTTAATCACAAACAAAACAACAAAACTACAACTACAACTAAATTAAAACGTCTTGTTGGATGATCGGGAATACCTCGGATGATGTAACCTACGTGTTGCTAACGGGATTTCCCACGGTCTAAATGAAAGTGTGGAACTCATTCGATTGAGTTTAGCAAATTCATACTGGACTAAGTGAATCCGATAAAAATAACGATGCCGGAAGGATGGAACCGTGGGATCTTAACCTAGGTGTTGTTATAATCAACTTTAAGATTTGTTTTAACTAAAACACTAAAAACACTTGGATTTTAAGACTTCTCTAAACCAGAACACTTTTCTCATATCTTGATTTTCACCTTCTATAACTAAACCCCTCTGCAACAACAAGGAGCTCGGAGCATGGTGGGCAGCACGGCCATCGTCATCAGCAAAATCTGAGTCTACTTCAGCAAAACTTTCCTTAGAATTAAATAACCAAGCCATAGGAGTTCGAGGTAGTTTGCCTAGTGCAACATAAATCCTCAACCTTCTGTTAGGCATTTGCATTGCAAATTAAGCCCTAACCGGTCTTAGGATTTCTGAGGTAGTTGTCTGATACGACATAAACCCTCATATCTTCAAGGCTATTTGTATGATTGTGTCATACGAATATAAGTCCTAATTGATTAAAATTGGCAAGATCAAAACATTAAATAAACATTAGGACTTTCCTAAATTCAAGCCAAACAATAGGATAGTCGGGAAATTAACGAAGTTCGCTTTGAATCTGTGATTTCTCCTACATTTCTTCCTTTGAATTCCCAAAACAAAATATTCCAAATTTGATCCATTCCCTATTGAAATTCCAATATTCAATCCTTGAAAACTTAAACTTTGAAATTCTTGAGAGCGGAACTACCGATTATTATCGAGAGTTTTCTTAGGTGATTCCCATCACTTAAGATGTAATTAACTATAGGGGCTTGCCCTTATAGGGAATTTTAAGAACCCAGGTAATATAAACCCTGTTTAATGTCTTCATATTAAGCAGGGGAATTTGTCGGCTTATAAAATTGGTTCGCAGACCAAACGGACGTCACAAACTTTTCTAGTTTATTTAATCGAGCCTCATTATCAAGCAGTGTGTCTATTCTTCGGGATGGATACACGGTTTGTGGTGCGGTGCTCGTTTATATAAACTATTTGAGATGTGAGATCAGTTTGACTTCATATCTTAAAATTTTTTAAAATTATTTTCAAAATCAAAACACTACTTTCCAAATTATATATATATGTAAATTAAATTAAAAATTCGCCGACAATTTCTGTAGGCGACCCCTTTTCAAAACACATAACCTAAAAATATGCCGACAACAACTCTTTCCAAATATTAGTCTATAAGGAGACATTCCTATAGGAGTCTGTAAGCAGTCATATATGCACATAATGCAGTATCTAATCTAACAGACTAGTCTAATTCATGAAGATTTACATTTTTTTTCTAAAATTCATTTAATTTCACGATTATACACCTCTGCTAAACCATTATTTTGGGGATATAAGCAGTGGAGATTTTATGAATAATATTACATTTTCCAATTAATTTCTGAATCAGATTTTTCCTAAAATGAGATACACTATCCATAATGATCACTCTCAGCATTCCATACATGGCAAAAATATTTTTCATTAAGAATTTTGAAACGCTTCGAGCATCACATATAGGTAAAAAATTGCTTCGATCTATTTTTAAACATAGTCAACAACAACCAATATATATAAATTCCCAAATGAAGGAGTATATGATCCCATAAAATCCAATCCCCAAACATCAAAGATTTCAACTTCTAATGTAAAATTTGGAGGCATTTCATTTCTTCTAGAAATATTACTACCCTCTGGCATCGATCACATAATTTTATATATTTATATAATTCCCTAAAAGGAGTAGGCCAATAAAATTCAGATTGTAAAATCTAATGAGCAATTTTATCAGTTCCACAATGTCCTCCAAATTCTGAATCATGACATCCCTAAATAATTAGTTCAATCTCTTCATATGGCTCACATCTTCTAGTAATAAGATTCTTACATTGTTTTTATAGGTATGGTTCATTCCTAAAATAAAATTTAGCATTATATATAAATTTCTTTTGTTGTTGCAATGTTAATTCAGGTAGCAAAATGTCACTGACAATATAATTCACAATATCAGCATACCAAGGTAAATTCCTTTCTTTAATGTTACAAAGTTGTTTATCAGAGAAAGTTTCCTGTAATTTCTTTTTCAAATTCAAAAAGCTCATCATGTTTCGGTCTAGACAAATGATCAGCTATTTGATTCTCATTTCCTTTCCTATCTAATATTACAAAGTCAAATTCTTACATTAAAAGTATTCATCTGATTAATCTTGGTTTAACATCTTTCTTTTGCATTAAATATTTGATAGTTGAATGGTCCGTATGTACTATTCATTTAGTTTCAATCAAATACGGTGTAAATTTTTCAAAAGCATATACAATAGCTAATAATTCTCTTTCCATAGTGGTATAATTAATTTGAACTTCATTAAGAGTTTTACTAGCATATTAAATCACTTTAAACATTTTATCATACATTTGCCTTAAAGCAACTCTAATAGCATAATCACTGGAATCACACATAAGTTCAAACGGTTTCTCCTAGTTAGTTGAAACAATTATTGGGGCAGTGATTAATTTTTCTTTTAATAGTTCAAAGACATTTAAACATTCATCATTAAAATTAAATTTATTATCTTTTTCAACAGTTGGCACATAGGTTTAGTAATTTATGAAAATTCTTTAATATAACACCTGTAAAACCCAGCATATCCTAAAAAACTTCTTACCCCTCTCACAGTAGTTTGAGGTGGTAGTTTCTCGATAATTTCAATTTTTCCGCAGTCTACCTCTATACCATGTTTAGATATTTTATGCTCAAATTCAATTCCTCCTGCAACCATAAATTGATAATTTTTCCTAATTTCTTTTGCAAAGCTCCAAAAATTTTCTTAAATTATTTAAATATATGTCAAATGAAGTTCCTAATATATAAAAATCATCCATAAAAACTTCTATTCCATTATAAATTAGATTACTAAAAATAGACATCATACAAATGTTGCATGTGCATTACATAACAATGGGCATTCTTCGAAAAGCAAAAGTTCCATATGGGCTCATAAATGTAGTTTTTTCTTGATTCTCAGGAGTAATAGCTATTTAGTGATAAGCAGTATATCCATCCAAAAAGCAATAATACTTGTGCCCAGCAAGTCTATCCAACATTTGATCTAGAAAAGGCAAAGGAAAGTGATCTTTCCTATTAAAGGCATTAATTTTCTATAGTCAATACAAGTTCGTCAACTGTTGACTTGTCTTGTTGTTATTATTTCATTTCATTCATCCACATCAATTGTCACTCCTCCTTTCTTAGGGACACAATGAATTGGACTTACCAAAGCACTGTCTGAAATAGGATAAATAATTACATCATCTAACTATTTTAAAATTTCTTTCATTACTACTACTTTCATCATTGGATTTAGTCTAGTTTTATGTTGTTCATCTAACAAAATTCTATGCATACAGATAGAAAGACTGATTCCTTTAATATCAACTAAAGTCCAACCAAAATCCTTTTTGTATTTTTTTAATGTATCCAATAATTTTTGTTCTTGATATTCATTTAAATCTAAAGATACAATGACTGGTAAGGTAGATAATTCTCTTAAAAATATATATTTCAAATGATTTGGAAGAATTTTCATTTTATGTTCAGGAGGTTTTATGATAGATGGACTTGGACTTTTATTATCACTTTATGTAGCATCCAACATTTCAAACATTTTCTGAACATAATCTAGCTCTTCATTCTTCATATCATCAAAATTATTTTCTATTTCATTATCATCCTCACATTTGAATTATTCATATTTTATTTTCTCTTCAAACATTTCCTTAAAATGATCACCTCTCAAATAATCACAAATATCTATTCGAAAGCATTCATCTTTTTCTGTTGAGGGATATTTCATTGATTTAAAAATATTAAATGTTACCTCTTGATCATTAACTTTCATAGTTAATTCTCCTTTATGAACATTAATCATTGCTCTTCCAGTATTAAGGAATGGTCTTCCCAAAATAATAGGAATTTATTTATCTTCCTCCATATCTAAGACAATAAAATCCACAGGAAAAATAAATTTGTCAACTTTTAGTAGTACATCTTCTACACTCCTTTAGGATAAGTAATAGAATGATCATTTAACTGAAGAGTTACAGAAGTAAGTGAAATTTCTCCTATTCCCAATCTTTTGAAAGTTGATAAAGGCATTAGGTTAATACTGACTCCTAAATCACATAAAGCGCTTCCAAAAAATTTTTCATCTATAACATAAGGAAAAGTGAAACTACCAGGATATTTAAATTTTTCAGGAAGCTTTTTATGAATAATAACACTACACTCTCCGCTAAGTGCAACAGTTTCATGATCTATAAACTACATTTTCTTTTTAAGAATATTTTTCATAAACTTCGCATAATAAGACATTCTGTTTTAATGCTTCAGCAAAGGAAATATTTATTGTTAACTTTTTAAGGGTTTCTAAAAATTTTGTAAATCGGTTATCTTTATTTTGTTTTTTAGTCTTTTAGGAAACAGATGTGGTGGTTTTTCTACAGTAATTTTCATTGGTTCAAGTGGATATTCTAAATCTGGATAAATTTTATCATTACCTTTTTTTAATTTCTACATTCTCTTTCTTAATTTCAATTTCTTTTTGCACTCTCGTTTCTAATTCTTTTCCACTATTTAACTATATAGCCATAATTTGTTCTTTATTTTGATTATTTGGATTGATCTTAACATCACTAGGAAGAGTTGATGAAGGTCTATTATTAAGCGCAGTAAAAAAATGTCCTAATTGATTTTTAGTGTTCTTAATTGCAACTCCCTAAGTTTGTAATTGATTACCCATATTTAAAATTAGTTCTTCAATTAACAATTTCTTCTCCTTAAATTATGGGTTACTATTAAAACTTGAAGGACAATAAAGTTTATAATTTGTGTTTCCTTGGTTGTTTAAATTTCTTACTGGGTTCATGGAACTGTTTCCCCATTACAGGTTAACAATAACATTGTTATTATTACTCCAGTTTATGTTTGAGTGGCTTTTACAACTTGGATTATAATAAATTGAATAAGGATTGTTGGGTCTATTATTTATAGCATTCAAGATCTTATAAGATGTTTGAGATTCTATTATCTGTCCTAATGAGTTATCCTCTAACAATAAGGCTGTTTGAGAATAGTTTATTCCATATTGATCTATTTTATTTGAAAGGGTAGTAATTTGAGAGATTATCATAGTTATAGTATCAGAGTCATGAATACTAGTTACTCTCTTTGGATTTACCCGTTTAGAGGGCCATTGAAAATTGTTTGTAGCCATCTCTTCTATCAAAGAGCATGCTTCATCAAAAGGTTTTGAGATTAATGATCCAGCAGCAGCAACATCTATAATTTATCTAAGAGATCCTAATAATCTCTTATAAATTGTTTGATTTATAAACCAATCAAGTAAAGCATGATGTGTAAATTTCCTATAAAGATCTTTGAATCTTTCCCAAGCTTCATATATTGATTCTCCATCAAATTGACTAAAAGATGTAATATCATTTCTAAGCTTAGCAGTTTTTGATGGAGGGAACTATTTTGACAAAATTTTTGTGAAAGTTCTCCCCAAGTTCTAATAGATCCAGGTGCTAACAAATTTAACCACGCTTTAGCTTTATCCCTTAATGAAAAAGGAAAAGGTCTAAGTCTGACAGCATCATTTGACTCTCCATCATATTTAAATGTAGCACATAATTCTAGAAAACTAGCAAAATGTAAATTTGGATCTTCATTTGGTGTTCCACCAAATTAGTTATTTTGTACTATTTGGATAATAACAGGTTTAAGTTCAAACGAATTAGCAGCAACATCAGGATTTTTAATAGTTAGGTGAATTTCATCTGTTGTTGGGTTAGCATAATCTCTTAAATGTTATGGTATATGTTCATTTTCATTTCTTTAATTATTTAAATTTTTTGTAATTTTGTTCGTATTTTTTTATTCTTTTTGTTGTTTTTGAATTTTTCTACTAGTACACTTTAATTATGAATTGTAAGACACTAAATATATGGATCCAATAATACGCAAATAAAATTACTCCAATCACACTTAAAAGTAAGCAAGCACACACAATTGCAAATTATAAAGTAAAGGTTTTCAAACACTACAAATTTGACAGTTATCGTTTTTATACCATCTCCGACAACAGCACCAAATACTTGACCAGTACGCTGCCAAACAGATAAATATTTAAAATGTAGTTTTAGTTCAGTTTAAAAGTACAATTAATTTTAATAATTAGGCACTCGTATACGCAAGTATACGTATCGTTCAATTAATACATGGTTTTAGTGGAGTCCTAGTTATCGATCCCACGAGGAAGGTTGGAACTTTTCAAAGTTTAGCAAAAAAATCCCATACTTAATTTACAATGCACGTTCAGGAAATATTAAAATTGCTAGTATAAAGATGACTTAAAGCTAAGTTAACTAAAGTTTAAAATTTCTAGACAGAATTAACTAACACAGATGAAGTTTTGTATTAAATGGTTCAAATATGGAAAAGCATCTTTCCCCATACAATGATACTATGATGAGTGAATGATATAAATTGATAAAGTTTTTTATTTTGCCAAATAGGAGCATTCCTATTTTTTAGCCTTTTCAGAGTAACCGCTCTTCAGAGTTATGTAAAGAACATTGGCAAATCCTAGGCTTAGTCCCTAAATCCATGATTAGACTGGGAGGATACTGGTTGTCACTTCAAAGCTCCGACTTCCCTTCACTTGAAGGCTAACCCTAGCTTTAGTTACCAAACACTGGGACCAAATTGGAGATTTCGGCATGTCACCCTAAAATCTTCAATTCGACGCCCAGCAAACCACATTTCCCTATTTATTTGCACTCAACCCCCATGAACTACGTAACTCGTTCATGGACATTGAATGAATTCTCCACTTTTATTGTAGAACACTTAGTCCTCTCGGATTGATTATTTCACAACAAGTTTTAACAATTCAATTGGCCAGATCAAAAAGTAAATGAAGTACAAAGTGAAAAATAATCATAATTTCTTAACATTTAAATGGCACACCAAATCTACATCACCACTTCACCATATCTCATTGCAAGAAGAAAGACAAAGAAATCTACTCAAAATTCATGAGGAAGATAAAATAAAACATGGATTTTATATACAAAAGAAAAGTCATACAAACCATAAGAAGTAAATACAACTTATCTCAATTTCTTCCCCAAAAAAATCCCTTGAAGTTTCTTTAATTCCTTTTCCCTCTTCACAACAACAATCAATTCCCTCTTAGAATGGTAAGGAAGAAGAAATCACTCACTTTCCTCTTTCTCCTACACTCTTTAGAGAAGAATCCCTCACAAAAAAAGACTTCCACACACTTTAACACACTTACATACTCACTCTCTAAAACCCTTACTAGCACCATAAGACACCTCTTACTCTCTTTTCTCACTTTCTTAGCATTCATATCTATTTGAAATAGTTTTGAAATGAATTCCCCAAAAGTTTCCTCAAGAAACCGTTCAAAAATCGTCTAAATGCATTGAATTTGGCCTCCACCGACTTAGGGCATTGTCGGCGCTGGTCTACCTTAATATTTTCTGAATTCTCTAGAATTAGGTATCGTCAGCACCCATTCTGGCACCATCAGCGCCAGTAGGCTGATTTTTTCATTTTGCCTCTTTTTGCTCCAAATTCATTCCTTTTTGCTTCATTTTGCTCCAAACACCTAAAATCTTTATACCTGCAGCAAAAAATGAAAAATACCTTCCTTTAAAGTGCAATATCAAAAAATGAATACAATATATATATATATATATATATATATATATATATATATATATATATAATACTTTTGGTGCATCAGTTGCCTCCCACAAAGTGCTTGGTTTAACTTCATCAGCCCAACGTATCCAATGTTTTACTGTGGTTGATCCAACATCAAGACCCCTTCATATAAAGACTTGTTCTACTTATGTAAAGTTCCAATATGTGATCGTTCACTTTAAAAATTCTATCAGTTTTCATATCTTTAATATCCACAGCACCATAAGGATGGACTCTTACCACAAAAAATGACCTCGATCACTTGGACTTAAGTTTTCAAGGAAATAATTTTAACCATGTATTGTATAGTAAATCTTCTTGTATACGCCAAAATCTTTTCTTAGAAACTTTCGAACATGGCAAACTTTCATCTTTTCCTTATAAATTTTTGCATTCTCATAATATTCATTTTTAATTTCCTCGAGCTCATTCAATTATAATAATCATTTGTCACCAGCATCATTCAAATTATTTTTAAATTCTTTAACAGCCTAATAAACTTTATGCTCCAGTTCAACTTACAAGTGACAAGCCTTTCCAAATATGAGCCTCATTATGGTGACATTTCTATAAGAGTTGTATAAGTAATCCTATAGACCCACAATGTATAGTCAAGTCTAGTAGACCAATCTTTTCAATTAAGATTTATAATCTTTTACAATATTCTTTTAATTTCTCAGTTGGACAACTAGACCACTAGTCTTACGATGATATGATGTGGCAATTCTATGCTTAATACCATATTTTTTAGTTAATGTTTCAATCTTGTTGTTCTTAATATGACTTCCCCCATCCGTGATGATTATTTAGACATTTTGAATATGGTAAAAAGATTTTTCTTTAAAAATTTTGCAACACTTCGAGCATCACAATGGGGTAAAGCACCTGCTTTAATCCATTTAGAAACATAATCCACAACTAATAAAATATAAATGCTTTCAAAAGATGGTATAAATGGTCCCATAAAATCCAAGCCTCAAACATCAAGATTTTAAACTTCCAAAGTAAATTTTAGGGGCATTTCATTTCTTTTAGAAATATTGCATACTCTCTGACATCGATCACATGATTTTAAATAAATATTAATATCCCTAAATACACTAGGCCAATAAAATCCAGATTGTAGAATTTTAAAAGCAGTTTTATCAACTCCAAAATATCACAAAAAATCAGATTCATAACATTTTTGAATAATTTCTTGTGCTTCTTCAAATGGTACAAATCTTCAAATAACATCATCCTTACATTTCTTATATAAATAAGGATCATCACAAAAGTAAACTTTTGCATCATGTACGAACTTCTTCATTTGGTGGTATATTAATCCATAGGGTAAAATATCACTAATTATATAGTTACCTATATTAGCGTATAATTGTTCATCGGGAAAATTTTAATTTATTTCATCTTCAAAGCTACCAAAATTTTGTTGTTCAAGCCTTGAAAAACGATCAGAAATTTGATTATCATATCCCTTCCTATCCACTACATCAAAATCAAATTCTTGCATCAAAAGGACCCATCTGATTAAACTTGGTTTAGCATCCTTCTTTAGCATCAGATATTTAATTACAGAATGATCAGTATGCACAATATGTTTAGCTCTGATTAGATAAGATCTAAAGTTATCAAAAACATATACTATTGTCAATAACTCATTTTTAGTAATAGTGTAATTTATTTGAGCTTCATTAAGGGTTTTATTGTATAGTATATAACTTTGAATTATCATATCTTTTCCCTAACACAACACCGATAGCATAATCACTCACATCACACATTAATTCAAATGGTTTTTCCAGTAAAGTCAAATATTTATAAGTGTAGTGATTAATTTTTTCCTTTAATAAATTGAAGGCATTTAGGTATTCTTCGTTAAAATCAAGTATCGCGTCATTTTCCAAAAGATGACACAGTGGCTTGGCAATTTTCAAAAATTTTTTAATATAATGCTTGTAGAATCCAGCATGTGCGAGATTACATTACAGGTTGGATCGTAGGGTTGACTTTTAGTTGATGACAAGAGACGTTCATCTATATTCCATGATCTCTGTGGTTGACTAGGCAACTACATCTCAGAAGTTTTGAAGACATTCATCGGCACGATCCTATGATATGCATCAATATCATTACTTATTAGGAAAATTTACCTTTAATTTATTCGATTTGTAGGATCTTATGGGTAATCTTTCTAGTCATGAAGTCTTCCTATTGTTGGGTGTCAATTTTGAGTAGTTCTTATCTCATATTGCCAATTACGAGGAAGTGGCCAGTGCGAGAGTGCTCCAGATTATCTTGGATGATGAAAATTTTATATTACCTAGAAATGTTATGGTTACATTGTTTGTGGGTGCTATTGCTAAAAAAGAATTAAGTAGGAGCTTACCAAAAAATACATTGCAAGTAGGTGGACAATCGACCATAACAAAATAAAAAATGATAGTGAGTTACTTCTCAATTTCTCCCTAAATATTCAGAAGGGTGAGGGTTCTTAATATATGTTTTCTTTCGATGAAAAACTCATAGAGTGGTTCGGGTGTGGCCAAAAGATGAGAGGTTTTCAATCCTATCTCATTGAATAATGGTTTGAAAATGCTATTTATCAAACTTTGAGTGTTAATTAATAAGATGTCAACCTAAATAAATCAAAATAAAGTCAGTGACAATGATAACATCTTTATACATATTGCCCATAAGATATCTTTCTCAGTAACATAAATAAAGGGGTGTAGAATTCAGCATGGTTGCAGGGTGATAAACATAGCTCGCCTCATTGGATTCTCTTTAGGTAGGCTCTGTGTGTCTGATCACTTCCACTTTCTCTAAATATGGTAAGAACTATGCTTATTATGTGGAAGGCATGAGCTTGAACCAGCTCATTTGTAGTGCCTTTGGTAGGGTTTTTTATCGTTGTGTGGTTTCTTTGAGAGCTACAAACTCCTTCAATTTTCTAGTTTTTATCAAATATTCAATCACACTGTAGAGGTGTCAGTTCTCTTCTATTTCATGATCATGATCACGATGATATGTTAGTACTTTTTTTGGAGATAAACTCAAACTTTCATCACAGTCGCCTTCGTCAAATAGTCTTTATTTTGAATGACCTTAACTATTTAAGCCATTGAGACTCTCAGAGGAGTTGGCTAAGGTATCTCAAAACTAGATGAAAATTGCTCCACATATCAAGCCAGGTGTTGTTTAGGCTATTGAGTTTTATTTCTTTTGATAATGATTTATGTTGGTTGCCTGGTTCTCTAACGGTGATTGTGAGACTTTTAAGTAGGTTTGGATATGAGGGTGAGGATTATGTCTCGGTTTTCACCCTTCTTCGTATGTGGTTCTCTTTGATGGGTTTGAGTTTTGATCAACTCTGAACGTGGTGGGAGGAGAATTATATTCTTCTACCAATATATGATTGCTGGCAATCTCCATCAACTCAGGTAGTGTCTTCAGGCACAGTAAGCGCAATACATTGCAAAAATGTCCTTTTTTTAATCCTTAGGTGAGGGCTACCTGGCTGACTCTAGGTTCTAAATCCCTAACCTCACATCTCCTTCAGGAAGCGGGTGATAACAGACTGTAGTGTCTTACTCTGTCCCTAGTGAAGCTGTAGGAGAGCTTGTGAGCTCTTCTAGGATTTTTGAGTGGTAGTGAACTGTCCTCAAAAACCTACTTGAAGAATGTGAATGATATGATTTATCCTAACAATAATGCACTAAACTATCTCTCAATGTAGTGAAAAAAAATGTTGGCATTTCAAAGTATCATTAATTCTAAGAAGAAATACTATCAACTCAAAAAAAAGTGACATGTTCGGCTAGATCTGATTGTATTTTGTATGATTTTAGTGTTGGAATCTTGAATCATTTCAGAAGGGGGTTTGCGGTGGTGCTCTTCTGTCATTTGGTATTGGAACATCATGTCTAGGTTGTTGATCTCTCTCTCTCTCTCTCTCTCTCTCTCTCTCTCTCTCTCTCTCTCTCCCCCCCGCAGAGCGGTGCGTCTCTAATTACTTACAACATATGATCTTTTAGATCTTGAATCTGTTGGGCCGCAAACTTTCAGGTGGATTGAAGATCATTCTTGTTCTCTCAAGTGTGAGGTTCTTGTCTTTCTTTTTTCGCCTCTTCTTGTTTGTGGTATGATTCACGCTCACTGCATTTTTTTGGATTTTGAATGTAAAATTAATTGTGAGTCACACTTAAGGAATAGAGCATGAGAAGAGAATAGAATAGTAGAGGGAGAGAGAGGGAGAATTCGATATTTAAGCTATATTCTCTCAAATGAATAGTAAAAATAATGGAAACCCTCTTCAATAAATGCTCTCTATTTATATAGAACGTAATACAATAAATATTTTAAATTTTTATCCATATCTAAATGGGGTATATTGTCAGATTTTTTGTTATTTTACAAGTGATGACACATCATCTAGTTGATTTTTGGCTTAGGGTCTGTTTGGTTCGGTATACGGACTTTGCAATTATATGCCTATCGCCCAATAAGCAGCTGACGGAAAGCTGGCCGTCCGTTTGGTTACAGCTATGGGAAAAGCAATACTTGAGTAGCTTTTTTGTAAAAATACTGAATCGCCCATGTGCATTAAAACTGTTTGAAATTTATGTTTGTAACAAATTTTGAGTACAATGAAACAATATTCTTCAAATCTTCACTCTTTTGCAATTAAAAATCAATACCCTAACTAGAATATCACACAAAGCCACTAAAATCCAAGTAGATATTCTGAACCAAAATATTCACACACCATCATATGGCAACTCCACTAGCTTCCGAGCCCCCTCTCTTTCTCTCACATCTATTCAGTTTCCTGACTCCTCGCTACTTCGGTTATTTATTTCCTCTCCGTCTGGGTAACTGATGTAATAATCAATTTTGAGAAATCAGGTAAAATTTTTTGGCAATCTAAAATATATCTTAAATTTCAAATTTCTTAGATTTTAATCGAAACAATTTTCTAAAACTATACATGTTAAAACGAGAAATTTTATATATAATACTATATAAATTATGAATGAATTAAAGATATAAAAATCATAAGTCACAAGTTAATTACACCTCATTTATCCTCTCTAATTTTAGTTCTCGTACCTTTCCGGCTTACTCGCAAGATAAGCATCGAAAGGGCTTCGAATCTTCGAAGTCCTTTTTTCTCCTCTTGGTTTTGGTCGCACACCCTCCTTCCCTGTCCCGGTTTCTCCCTCACGCGGCTACAGCAGCTGGACAGTGAAGGATTCCACGAGCCTTCACTGTAGCAAGGGTATTTTGGAGCTTTGCACTCGCCGCGATAGTCGTTTCTTCCCAGGTACATGAGTTTCGGAAGCCTGCATACGCTGCGATGACCTAAACTCAAGCGAGGCGATGGAGAGACTAGCGGTGGAGAGACGAGAGGAAGGGAATGGGGAGACGACGATCTTCATTCGGTGGGCTTCTGACACTTTAGATCGCGAGACGAGAGGAGTAGGCTTCGCGAGGCGGGGCAGAGCGTGAAACATCGCGATCCAGGAAGCGGGCCGCGAGGTAGAAGGAGTTGCCGGCTTTTCGCTAAATTTGCGGGCTGGTCGCCGCGGGACACCGAAACAAACGCGAAACAGCTCGCGGATTCGCGGCACTGTGCCGCACCGCACCGAAAAAGTCGGTTCCAAACAGGCCCTTAATTGGCTCAACGTGGTTGAATTGTCTCTCTTGATCTTACTCAGTCAATTTAGTTCAGTTGATTATTTATAGAGGTCTTATCTCCTGCAAGTGGTCCTGATATCTGTGAGATGCCTGACCCGATCCGCAATTATGCAGTAAATTAACTTTCAAAAGATGGCAAAAAACTTGACCTAATTTATAAATAGCGGTTAGTGTGCAAAATCTTAAATCATATAAAAATTAGAAAATATTTTACACACTAGGGGTACTACGCAAGTATACGTATCGTTTCAAGTAATATAGGGCCTTCTTTTAAAACCTCAGTATAGATCCCACAGAGAAGGGAGGTAAGAAATCCTTTAGGCTAATTCTAGTCTAATTCTCTAAGACCTTAATTTGGAATGTCAATTAAAATGGTTTTTCTAATAACTATTCCTAAATGAAAATTTAAAATAAAAAAATAACTTATCTTGGATAAATTGGTTTAGAGAATTTAGAGATGTTAAAGACTACCTTTCTCTTACAATTACCTAGATAATGTGTAAGAAAGAAATGCTTAGAATTTAATGTAGTAGTGAAAAATAGAAACATATATATACTTTAACTCTTTATGCAAGCAACAAAGAACATTAGCTAGTTTTAAAAATTGGTTCAGGATGTATTGTTAGTAGTAAGGGCTAATTCTAGGCTCTCACTTCTAGATTACCCTAGGGTGCCTACGGTCGGACCTACTAGTGACTCGTCACCTTTCTTTTAAACCAAATTGAGAGAATTTAGTCTGCACTCTAAAAACATAATCAATTCTACGCTCATTAAAGATTATCTCTCTATCTATTTGCACCTCCCCCTTCAAGGATTTACAATCTACCTTTCCAAGAGAAATGTGATACATACAAGTTAAGAACTCTTAGCCCACGGTCAGATCTTATGAATTCTCCACAGATTTAACGATATAAGAGGCCAATTTGTAGGGTAAATGAAGATCCGGTATGAATATCGTCACCATAATTTAATAAGAGAATATCTAAGTAAATCTTGATTCCTAAACATACATCTATTTTATTACAAAATAAACGTAAATGAAAATAATGGCATAAGAAGTAAAAGAATTGATAGAATTATGTAATAAATTAAGTGCCTACAAGGAATATAGGTCTTTAATATTATATTAGTTTCATGAAACTATATATCACCTAGAAACATCAAATAGAAACAAATCATTAAATTATAATTCCTCAAAAGTTGCATTGCTGCCTAACTATTTTACTAGTTAACCGGACAATGTGAGTGCACTCAAGTTGCGAGATCACCGCTCTTTTGAGTTTTAGTTTCACTTACAACAGATTTTATCATAACATATTTCCAATTAAGTTATGTTAATGAAGTGGAGATGTTACTCATCACATTAAAATGAAAATAATTATATCATAAAAATAATTTTTCTACACATGCCACTACTTCATATTAAAAGAAAATAGTAAAGAAAATAACTTATGAAGCATGGATAGAACACAATAGAAAAATTCATTTAAATCAAATAAAATCCACCAGAAAGTGTTTATAATAATTACAAGAAAATGAAGAACATAATACCTAAATTTTTCCCTCTGAAAGAATAAAAAAATCTCTCCACCAAAGTTTCTGTCAATCCATGCGCTGCTCGTACATTACTTACATAAAAATCTCAAAATCCCTCATCAAACTCTCCAGAAAATGTAGAAATCTACATCATGACTCTAACCCAACTCTAAAACGACTCCACATAACTCCCTAAGACTCGAATGCGACTCTAAAAGGACTCCAAAAGGACTCTCAAAGACAGTAAAATTAATCCCTATTTATAGAGTTTCGAAAATGACCAAGGGTTGCTTCAGGCATCTCTTCAAAATTCGTTCAAATTCAATGAATATTCTAGAAATTAATTGTGGCGCCTACGCCCCAATTCTAGCGCCTAGGCCCCAATCCATCTGTGTGAAGGGTCACACCCCTTCACTTAAGAGACACACCTCTTCATTTAAAAATCACTCCAATGTGTCTAGATTCATTGTATTACTTGATGAAATGTAGGATTTCGTACAGAGGCCTCTAGAATGTTTTAGAACCACCCAAAACCGTCCAATAATCATCCTCTAAACGTTTCTAGCTATATCGGGCGTCTAGGTGCCAGTTCTGGCGCCTAAGCGCCATCCTGTGCGCAGCTCCACTGTTTTGCTCCGTTTGGCTTCATTTCAACTCTGTTTTGCCCCGTTTCGGTTGTGTTACTTTCCTAACATCTTCACATACAAGATAAATATAAAAAAAATTTCTTCAAAGTGTAATTTCACTCAAAAACATGTGAGAAATGTAAAAGAGATTTAACATAGAAAGACATATTGATATGTGCTAAGTTCGAATTTTCTTCTTTGCTCATTTTGGCTCCAAATTACATTTTTTGTCTCATTTTCTCTAAAATCATATATTTTTATACTTGAAGACAAAAATATGCAAAATTCCTTTCTTTAAAGTGTATATCATTAAAAATGTGCATAAAGTGAGCATGAATTCTACACTAAAAATAGGTAGTTTTTTAAGTAGATCAATGTCTAAAGGTACTTGTGGATCCGATCTTTCCATTGGGTTGGCTCTCATGCGGTATAAACCTCTGTATTAGACCAGCTTGCTCTGGTTTAGAGAATTAGACATTCTCTTGATTCATTTTCAGATGTGTGGTTTTTTTTGCATCGATTTAACATTCTCATGTCAAATTTCGGGCTTGGTCTGCTTTGCGTCGTCTGGCTTGACTCATCATGATTGTCTCATCTGAATTGGTAGGCCTCACAATCTCTTTGCAGGGATTTTTCTAATATGCTTTCCTTTTACTAAACCATTATATCTCTGTAAGATGAGCACTGTCGCTTTTTTATGTACACTTTGGAACATAATAAAAATACTATTTTTTTTCCAATTCATTTATCAAACATCTTAAATATTAAAGGAGGATGCTATTTCTAGGTGGTTATTGTTTCATGATTTATTGTATAGTACTTAAGGAAAAAAAATAAAGATTAAGGGTATGTTTGGCAGCAACTCAGCTCTACGCTTGCCTCGGAAGCTTCTTGAGGGAAAATCGATCTGTACTGTTTGGTGCAGCTTGGTGAAAATAGCTGTGGAACAGCTATTTCTGAGAAAATGACCAATTTACCCCTATTGGGTAAAACTGTTTAAAAGAAGACTTTAAGCGCCATATTCTAGTAACTTTAGAAGCATAAATTCATTTCAAAAAAGAACAGAATGTGCTAAAATTTTTTTTTTTAGAATAATTAGACATATGCAATACATTCTTATGTATTGACATATCCAACACATAAACTCTATTTTTAAGGAAAATTTGCATAGTATTGAGGAGGAACTACATAAGAATTGAGTTGCATAATTGTAATGAAGTAAATTGAAGTGTTAGATGCGTAAATATATGGATCATTTTACATGTAAATACTTAGGAATTGATTATAATGGACTTACGTAAATATATAGATCACTTTAGATATGTTATGGAATAAATTCAACTGCTAGAAAATATTGTAAAACAATGATATTGTAAAATATTGGAATCATTTATGGTTATTGTAAAATATTTGTATACCTTATAATAACCGAAGTAATACTATTGAAGCCATTGTAACTTTTTGAAAGATGTAATTATTACATCTTAACAATGCAGAACTTAAGTGATATTCTTGTCTCTAGCATTAGCACATTATGCTTTGAAGAAATATAGCATCCAAATATCTCTAACAAAGAACTTATTGTCATAAAGAGCAAACACATTTTACATGCCAAGCAATGTTTCCACAAAATTTTAGGTGTCAAAGAATTATGACAATTCTACCTCAAAAACTCGACAACATCCATATAAAGACCCTATAATGAATTGCTCACCAGTATCAAGAGAGCAAAAAAAAATTCTAAAACATTTACAACGATAATTAACAAGATGATTACATTATTCTTAACACTGACACAATGCAGCTCCTATGCTAGACTTTCCTCAAGTGATGTTCTTCATTCCCTATCATCGTTGTCATGAGAATCTGCCAAACTGTCTGTCCAACGGAAGAAGCGACACTATTCTGCGAGGCCTCGAGGGTAGCTATAGAATTGTCTTTCATAGTTGTGCTGCCGACGTGATGTCACTGTGTGAAGCTTGCAGGCCACAGTGGCAGAACAATCATCGAGATGTTCCTAAATTCATCGAGCTCGTATTTTCCTGATTATAACAAAAGCAAAAACAATAGACAAATATTGTTAATAACTGAGTTACAACAGAGGAAAGAGCTTTAACTGAAATAAAGAAAGGTAATATGTTGAGGTGTATGGGAGTTGAACTTCCATTTTCTGCACCAACAAACAAACAAGCTTAAACAGAGCTGAACTTCCAATTCGGAGTTAAACTTTCATTTTCTGCCACATTTGTAGTTCAACAAGGTGTAGCAATTCAGTAGCTTATATATTATGCTTCGACATGCAATACCCAACAATCTATCTAAGCATTAAGGATAAAGCAAGCATTAAAATGACAACAAATAATATGATAATGGCAGCCTTGTCACATGAATTAGGCTGCAAATGCATTAAAAATAAGTGGTCTATATGAAAATCTTCCAAAGAACAAGTAACGACCCTCAAGAATCATAAGCACTAATGGAACGAACAAAATTGGAGGCAAAGGTCGCAAAAAATTATTTTGGTCTCTTTTCCCAGAATTCTGGTGTACCACTCTCTTTGTTCTCAGTTGCCATTGTGTTACTACAATAAGCCAAAATATTGTAACAACAAACTAAAATGTTCCCACAAAATTGGAAAAGATGAGATGAGAGGGGGAGCAATTCTTCTAAACCTTCAATATCACATCAATCATAGTATAACCCTAAACAGAATTACGAACTTCTTCAAAGTAGAATAGGATATCTTCCATGCATTGTGTGCGACATAAAAAATCTAAAAGCGACATAAAAAATCTAAAAGCGACATAAAAAATCTAAAAATTTAAATGAATACAATTGTAATTACACATAGGAGAGGTGAGCTACATAACCAAAGTGGACAAATACCATCTGCCATTTCTCAAGATATATGATATGTGAGCAAAAGGGATAAATGATAATTCTAGGGGGGTCGAAGTATAGAGAGAAAGAGAGATACAAGTTCACCGTGAAGCAAAAATTCCACATGTCAAACTCGTTAATAAATACAAGATTTCCAACAAAAATAACTTGAATGAGGCCTCAACTAAAAATTCATTATCGTGAGGCCAAACTTACGAAATTGTGGTCTGAGCCAGCCACAAGCTCATATCAACTTGTGCTACCTGATTAATATAAGGCTTGTGAGTCAAGCTCATTGAAATAATAAATCAAGTTTGAGCCATCCACAAGCTCATATCAAATCTCCTCTTAAACCATAATAATGTTTCATATTGTAATCCCACAATGATTGTAAACTTCATAAGCTCATATCAACAGCTTTGGTTATAAGAAAACTTCATAAGCCATTCACGATGATTTTAAAACTTCATAGAGGAAGGCATTGTAATATAAAACTGGAAAGCATAGTTTTTTTTTTCAGTTTGGGAGGATTTTACAACACCTGCACTAACCAAACACCAAAAAATCCTTCAACCGTGAGGTAGCACCATGTAAATAAGAATCACTCAACACAATAAGCATGAACCAAACATCAAAGGACCACTCAAAACAATAATCTGAACCAAACATCAAAACATGTTGATCTACAAAGATAACTCTTTTTCGGGTCAAAGAAAACCCTCGAGAAAAAAATGGCATTTGTGGGGCTTACTGTGAAGCACCGTGAAGAAGTCGTGAGAGGAGGAGGCAGAAGAGGATCGTTACCGTGAGATTCGTGGGAGAGAAGAAGGAGGGAGCAGGTTGGAGGAGCGGCGGAGACGGAATAAGAGCGACCGATTATTATCGGGTAGGGTAAAAAAAGAGTTATTGCGGGGTAGCAGAAATAAAAAGCTGCTTGAGAAAGCCAGATTACGGCGGGCGTTCGGCTCAAAATGCGCCCCGCCGCTACTCCACCGTCGCCCCAAAAATCCCCAAATCGCGGCGCTATGTCACATCACTCCCAAACTACCACGCCAAACTTACCCTAACTATTTATATTCCAATCTTTTATACTTCCATTAGTGCCGCAGGTCATAACAGAACATATTACTTGAACCTTTTTTTGTATTTTTTGCCTTATCAAATGTGTGTTTTGACCGTATTTTCAAATATATTATAAAACAAATAAAATGAATTATGTTCCCCTTTTTCTTAACTAAGAATCTATCTGCCATGAAAGCCTACAAAAGCCCAAAATAAAACCAAACAACGTAGTCCAAATGTCCCCTAATCAGAAATCTTTGCAGGCAGGCCCTTGAATTGCATGTGTCTATCTGAACCACGCAGGCAGTGGCCGAGATGGTAGTGGTCCTCCCATCTGACTTTTAGGAACATTTACATATATACCACTCAATTCCTTTGTATTTACACTAACTCCTTTGATGATGATGATGATGATGATGATGATGATGATAGAACAGATATCGCCAGTTTATGAGAATTAAAACATAAATTATATAAAATTTATTTGAGTCATATGGTCTTTATTATGATTGTTTTTATTCTTGATTCACATAATGTGCATGGCTCACCCAACTTAAGAAATTTTTCGCTCAAAATTGTCATTTGAATTTATAAATTTAATACTTCTTTTTAGAATGTACCTTTTATCTGGCCCATGCATTCATTGATCTGATAAAAAATTGACGAATAGGAAAAAATTATGGAGAAAGAGGGGGAGAGAGAGAGAGAATTGATACGAGCTAGGGCTGTCAAAACAGTTCGTTGTTCGTGAACAGCTCGTGTTCGGCTCGTGGAAAAGCTCGTGTTCGACTCGCTTCGTTGCGCTAACGGTATGAACGAGCGCTAATGGTCGAACACAAACAAAGATTCGTTCGTCCTTGTTCGGCTCATTTTGGCTCGAAATAGTATTCATACATACATACATGCATACATACATGCATACATACATACATATATATATATATATATATATATATATATATATATATATATATATATATATATATATATATATATATATATTAATAAGCAGTATTTTTAAAAAATTTAAAGGCTTATAATCAATTAAAATTATTAATTAAGTAAATAGAATAAAAATTATTAAATTAGATTCAAATGATGTTTTAATGTAAACAATAACTCTTAAAATTTGTCCTAACCCATAACATCTTATGGTTACATGGTTAGGGTTGTCAAAACGACTATTTGTTCGTGAACAGCTTGTGTTCGGCTCGTTAAGCAAACAAGCCGAACACGAACATACTTTCTGGGCTCAAAATATAAACGAGCCGAACACGAGTTGAGTCTAGGCTCGCTCGTGTTCGGCTCGTTTACACCCCTGATACGAGCTAAGAGTAATTCAGTAATATAAAATTATACAAATGGTAAAGAAGAAGTGAACGAATTATCTCACAAACCATGATTTAACCAGCTATCAAAGCTAGATTAATCTTAGATCTAATTAACAACTATAAAAAAATGTCTATTAGCAAAAATAAAATTGTCTGCCAGAAATAAGCATGGTTAATGATATTGATTAGACATTAAGATCCCAAAGATTAATTCTACCATTCTTTTGAAAATCATGTTTGGATCACTAATAAGTTAATATAAGATAACTCCATCTCTAACATAAATTCAAGATTGATTGATTTCATTCAATATGTAGAGGGAATGCAAATAATTGCACAGGTTCACATAGTCAAATTTTTCTTATGATTCATCATGGAACTTCAAACATGATGAATCTATCTCTACTTCTTAATTTTATATAAATATCTTAAACTTCTAATTGACAATAAATCAATTAAAGTTGATGTGTCATTAGCAATTTATTTATCATCATGCATGAACTTTGAAGTATTTTGAGCAGGAAATTAGTATAAATTTAAATTCAAGATCATATTAGCTCAATTTTCAACAAATTAATAGTCAAACTGGTCATCTCAACAAGATAAACCCAATGACATTAAAAAAAAATCCAATCCTATTACAGAGAAGCCCATATAAAATACATTCAAGTGTAATCAAAGAATCTATTGGATCAATTAAAAGACCAAACAATCTTAAAAACGACATACTTATAGTCAAATCGAATTTCTCGACGAGAGGAATCTAAAGAGTGTATGATCATAAAATTATGATATCATTTAAGCTACTTAATGTTGAAAAAAATTAATGTTATCAAGAGAATCGATGTACACCATCCACTGGAGTGTTTTAGAAGATTGGTCAAATTTAACAAAATATTTCTCCCAAAAATTGTTAGTACGTCTCCATTATTTAATTGAAGCAAGGAGGAGATGTGAAAAGTGAGCTGACCGCTAAAGCTTAACTTCTGAAGTCCCTATATTTTTGTCAGTCACCAGAGATTGATGCCTACCACTAGAGTTTGTCATAGACTACCAAAGGCCGACATCTACCACCAGAGGTAATTATCGACCGACAATTGTTGTTGACCACCACAAACAATGTACCGCTTTGATTGCCTGCTACTACTATTATAACATCTTGCAATTATGGCTTCTGTAGGCAACCATTGCTTCTATATCCTCCAACTATGGTCTTGTTAGTTCTACTATGACTGTCACAGCCAGCAACTATGACTTCTATATCCAATTACGATTGTTATAGCCGGGTATTATAATTAGACTAGTTTAATTTAAGTCTCAATTATTCTTAACAATTATATCAATCAGATTATTTCAAAGTTATTAAGATTTCAATATAATCTTGTAATCTCATCTATCATAATCTAATATACAATGGACATTGTACCACTGATTATATAAAGATATATTTTAATTTAGTTAGACCTTGTGATTTTTTCTCTTTCAAATATTTTTTCACAAAATAATATTGGTTTCTCCTATAATTTTTTGTATCTATGTGTGTGTTGGATTTATGTGCAAAGCTATAATATTAAATTATAACTCTTTCATCATAAATTTTTTAGCATATAATAAAAATAATGACGAATGAATTGAAAAGTATAAAATAAAAATAATGCACAAAAAATAGAAATTTTGCATAAATAAGACTCCACTGAGAAGTAAAAAAAGTTACATCAAATCCTAAAAGTGGAATTTTGTTTATGCAATAAAAGAAAATTACAAAAGTGATTCTCATCAAAAACATCATAAGAATGAGATAGAAAAATTCAACTTTTTAAGGATTTTCTCCGCTCTAAGCACTTTGCTCTCCTCGAACCGCTCTTTGCTCCCCTTGCTACCATCCATGCTTTATTACTTTAATTGCCTCGAAGTTCTACCACAAGCACCTCTCTAATAGGGGAAAAACTTGTATATGGAGAGCGTACATAGATAGGGCTGTCAAAACGGCTCGTTGTTCGCGAACTGCTTTTGTTCAGCTCTTGAAGAAGCTCGTGTTCAGCTCGTTCGCTAAGTAAACAAGTTTTAACGAGCCAAACACGAACAAAGATTTGTTTGTTCGTGTTCGGCTCCTTTTAACTCGAAATAGTATTCATCAATTATATATATATATATATATATATATATATTGATGAGCAATATTTTTAAAAAATTTAAAAGATTTATAATCAATTAAAATTATTAATTAAGTAAATAGAATAAAAAGTATTAAATTAGATTCAAATGATGTTTTAATCTAAACAATCATTCTTAAATCTTGTCCCAACCCTTAACATCTTATGGTTACATAATTAGGGTTGTCAAAACGACTCTTTGTCTCGTGTTCGGCTCGCTAAGCAAACAAGCCGAACACGAACACACTTTCAGGCTCGAAATATAAACAAGCTGAACATGAGCTAAGCCTGGGCTCGCTCGTTTTGGGCTTGTTTACACCCCTATACGCAGAGTTGCGTATGCTCTCCAATCACAGCCCTAAATCAACACTCACACAAACAAAATGTGTATGGGAATCAATCCCACTTTTAATTTTTTTGTAAAAAAAAAAAATTAAACGGGGATTTTGATTAGAGAGCGTACACATCTCTGTGTATGCTCTCTGTATGGAATAATGGTCCCTTTAATAGTCTCCATAGGATCTTTTGTTCTATTATGTATTAAAATGTTTTCTTAAAAGGTTCCCAAAGAAAATTTATAGTCTGATTGAAGAGCGTACACATCTCGACACTCAAAATTTTGGCTTGATTGGCTCAACGTGGTTGAATTGGCTCGCTTGATCTTGCTCGGTCGATTTAGTTTGGTTGATTATTTATAGAGGTCTCATCTCCTGCGAGAGGTCCTGATATGTGTGAGATGTTTGACCCGACCCGCAATTATGCAGTAAATTAACTTCCAAAAGATGGCAAAAAACTTGACCCAATTTATAAATAGTGATTAGTGTGCAAAATCATAAATGATATAAAAATTAGAAAATATTTTACACACTATGGGTACTACGTAAGTATACGTATCGTTTCAAGTAATATACAATCTTCTTTTAAAACCCCAGTATCGATCCCACAGAGAAGCGAGGTAAGAAATCATTTAGGCTAATTCTAGTATATTTCTTTAAGGCCTTAATTTGGAATGTCAATTAAAATGGTTTTTCTAATAACTATTTCTAAATGAAAATTTAAATTAAAAAAATAACTTATCTTGGATAAATTAGTTTAGAGAATTTAGAGATGTTAAAGACTACATTTCTCTTGCAATTACCTAGATAATGTGTAGGAAAGAAATAATTAGAATTTAATCTAGTAGTGACAAATAGGAGCATATATATTCTTGAACTCTTTATGCAAGCAACAAAGAACCTTGACTAGTTTTAAAGATTGGTTCAGGATGTATTGTTAGTAGTAAAGACTAATTCTAGGCTCTCACTTCTAGATTACCCCAGGGTGCCTATGGTCGGTCCTACTAGTGACCCATCGCCTTTCATTTAAACCAAATTGATAGAATTTAGTCTTTCACTCTAAAAACATAATCAATTCTACGCCCATCAAAGACTATCACTCTATCTATTTGCACCCTCCCCCCTTCAAAGATTTACAATCTACCTTTCCAAGAGAAATGTGATACATACAAGTTAAGAACTTAGCCCACGGTCAGATTTTATGAATTCTCCACAGATTTTAACGATATAAGAGGCCAATTTGTAGGGTAAATGAAGATCTGGTATGAATATCATCACCATAATTTAATAAGAGAATATCTAAGTAAATCTTGATTCCTAAATATACATCTATTTTATTACAAAATAAAAGTAAATGAAAATAATGCCATAAGAAGTAAAAGAATTGATAGAATTATGTAATAAATTAAGTGCCAACAAGGAACATATGTCTTTAATATTTTATTAGTTTCATGCAACTATATATCACCTAGAAGCATCTAATAGAAACAAATCATTAAATTATAATTCCTTAAAAGTTGCATTGCCGCCTTACTATTTTACTAGTTAACCGGACAATGTGAGTGCACTCAGGTTGCGAGATCACCGCTCTTTTGAGTTTTAGTTTCACTTACAACAGATTTTAACATAATATATTTCCACTTAAGTTATGTCAATGAAGTGAAGGAGATGTTACTCATCACATTAAAATGAAAATAATTCAATCATAAAAATAATTTTCCTACAGATGCCACTGCTTCATATTAAAAGAAAATAATAAAGAATATTACTTATGAAGCATTGATAGAACACAACAGAAAACTTCGTTTAAATCAAATAAAATCAGCCAGAAAGTTTTTACAACAATCACAAGAAAATGAAGAACACAATACTTAAATTTTTCCCTTCGAAAGAATAAAGAAAATCTCTCCACCAAAGTCTTCTGTCAATCCATGCGCCGCTCGTATATTCCTTACATAAAACTCTCAAAATCCCTCATCAAACTCTCTAGAAAATGTAGAAATCTACATCATGACTCTAACCGAACTCAAAAACAACTCCACATAACTCTCTAAGACTCAAATCCGACTCTAAAAGGAATCTAAATAGACTCTTAAAGACTGTAAAATTAATCACTGTTTATAGAGCTTCGAAAATGACCAAGGGTTGCTTCAGACATCTCTTCAAAATTCGTCTACATTCAATGAATATTCTATAAATTAATTGTGGCGCCTATGCGCCAATTCTGGCGCCTAGGCCCCATTCCATCTGTGTGAAGGGTCACACCCCTTCACTTAAGAGACGCACCTCTTCATTTAAAAATCACTCCAATGTGTCTAGATTCATTGTATTACATGATGAAATGTAGGATTTCGTCCAGAGGCTTCTAGAATGCTTTAAAACCACCCAAAACCGTCCAATAACAATCCATAACCGTCCCCAAAACGTTTTTGGCTGTGTCGGGCGCCTAAGTGTCATCCTGTGCGCAGCTCCCCTGTTTTGCTCCGTTTGACTTCGTTTCGCCCCGTTTCTGTTTTGTTGCTTTCCTAACATCTTCACATACAAGATAAATATGAAAACAACATTACTTCAAAGTGTAATTTCATTCAAAAATATGTTAGAAATGTAAAAGAGATTAAACATAGAAAGACATATTGGTATGTGTTGGTTAGAATTTTCTTCTTTGCTCATTTTGGCTCCAAATTACATTGTTTTTGCCTCATTTTCTCTAAAATTATATATTTGTATATATATTTTTATACTTGAAGACAAAAATATACAAAGTACCTTCCTTTAAAGTGTATATCATTAAAAATATGCATAAAGTGAGCATGAAATCTACACAAAAAATATGTAATTTTTTAAGTAGATCAATGTCTAAAGGTATTTGTGGATCTGATCTTCCCATTGGGTCGGCTCTCATGCTGTATAAACCTCTGTATCAGGCCAGCTTGTTCTGGTTTAGAGAATTAGACACCCTCTTGATTCATTATCAGATGTGTGGTTTTTTTATGCATCGATTTAACATTCTCATGTCAAATTTCGGGCTTGATCGGCTTTTCGTCGTCCGGCTTGACTCATAATGGTTGTCTCATCTGAATTGGTAGGTGACCCACTTTTAATATGTTTGCAATTTATGTTTATAGCAACGGCACCAAAAACTTGATCTCGCTTTAAATATATATATATATATGATTTAATGATGAAATGTATAATGTGGATTCTACGCAAGTATACGTATTGTATCAAGTAATACGGGGCTCTAGTGGAGTCCTCGGTTATCGATCCACGCGGGAAGTTTTTAACGATTTGTTATCGGCTAAATTTAAAGGAATTACTTACTAATATAGTAAACGGAAGTTTAAAGTAACTATAACAAACTAAAGTAAACTAATGCTTGAAATAAGTTGATTTAAATAATTCAGAAAAAGTATCATTCTCCTTGTTTTTAGAAAATTAAGTGAATGATGAATTTAAATAGAATTCTTAAATTGTATTGTGACAAACATGAGCATTCCTATTCTTTACCCTTTGGTCCAGGTGCAAAGAACATCGACTAATCCTATGTTTGATTATCGAATCTGCGCTAAAGTCGGGAGGATACCGGCCGCCACTTCGCAGGCTCCCACGTTCCCCTCACTCGAGGGCTAACATCTACACTTCAACTCTCAAACGATCGGACCGAATTGAATATTTTAGTCCGTCACACTAAAATGTCCAATTCTACGTCCGATATATAATATTTCCCTATCTATTCGCACCCGCCTTCCAAGGCTTTTGACTTCCCGAATATTGGATGTAATTTTTACTATAGTTGATAATTCAACATATTTTAACTACTCAATCGTCGTATTGAAAGTAAATTAAGTTTTAAGTAAAAATTATCACAATTTATTTTAATATATTAGTGATTTCTATTTAATTTCATCAATCCGCATAATTTTCATAAACAAGGAGAAAGACTAGAAAACTACTCGTAATGCATGGAATAAAACAAAGCATGGATTTCATTTAAAGTTAACAACAATAAACAAAGATACTTATCTTAATTTCCTCCCAAGCAGACTCCTGAAGTTCCTTTCGACTTTTCCTTCTAAGTACATCAAACTTCTAAATAGCACTGAAATAAACTAAGAAACTCACTAATGACTAACAACAGACTCACTTAAAACATCAAAAATAGACTCAGAGTCTCTAAAATAGACACTTAAGACTCTAGAGACAAACTTAGACACTAGAATTCGGCCTCTATTTATAGAGGTAGGCAAAGGTCCAAGGGGCGCTTAAACACCTCTTCAAAAAGTGTCCACGTTCAAAGTATTTGCATTTTGAACTGTCTCGCCGTCGGCGGGAAACGACCTCGCCGTCAGCGTAGCTTCTAGAAGGTCTTCAAACAGCGCGATCTCGCTGTCGGCGGGCTCGGGCTCGCTGTCGGCGAGGTAGTTATAATTCCTTCAGAAATTCTCCTTACGATCTCACCGTCGGTGGCCTTGATCTCGCCGTCGGCGACTTAGTTCAATTTGCATGAATTTCTTCCTTTTTGATCCAAATTCGCTCCATTTCATGCTTTTTTCTTTAATCACTTATAAATCTTCATTCCTGCAGTAAAATAAAAAAATACCTTTTTTTAAAGTGCAATTTCATCAAAAATAGATATGAATTTCTTAATGTATTTTTCTGTGATCAAAATTCCCCAAACTTAATTATTACTTGTCCTCAAGTAATTTTAATACTAAGTAAAAATAATGATTTCTATAATAGAATTTTTCAATTCAGATAATATGAATTAAATTTTAATAACATTATAATAAAGTTAAATATAAATATTTCGAGTAATTAAATTAACTTAATAGATAAAAGATTATTTAGTTTTCGAGTCTAAGATTTCTAGCTTTCATTTATTTCGGAATGACTATATTTAAAATAGTAAATTACTTAAGATATTTAGATGATAGGAAGTTCAAGAAAACACTATTTAGTAAAATACTAATCCATAAATATAAGTTTAGAAATATATTTAAGTTTTACCCTTTAGGTTTATTTCATTGAAGCCAATTTTTGATAAGGCATCTCCTCAAGCTTCTCCTCACTTTATGTTTTTCTTTTCTTTTCTTTTCTTTTTCCTTTTGGATTGATTTTCAATCCTTCTTTTTCTTTTTCTTTTTCAAGTGAGGATTACCGTATCCTGGATAAACTTCGTTAATAATTTTGAACTTCAATTTCTCTTCCTAAATTTGAAACTTAAAATATTTCTTTGCTTATATATATTTCATAGCCATTACTTCATTGAGTTTCTATCCTTTCTTTTTCACTTAAATACATAAGAATTTTCAATTTTTAGAATATAGTTTTCCTTACTTTAAATAGTTTACTATATTCGTATTCCTTTTAACCAAATATCTTATTCCATTAATTAATTGAATTACTAGAAACATTTTCTTTTAACTTTCTATAATAATTAAATAAAGTAATTCATGTTTATTGAATTGAAAAACTACTATAGAAAATCATTTAATAATAATTTTTGAAAATAGAAATTGAGAACAATTTTAATAATTAAATTTTTTATTTTTATCTTCCCCCAAACTTAAAATTTTCTATCTATACTAAATAGTGAAAAGGGAAAGTATATAATAAAGTTCATCATACCTTTCGAGCTTTAGGTATTTCTTTTCTTTGAAATTTTTGCGATGCTTTTTCATTACTTACGTAACCCGTACCTGTTAGTATTCTTCCACATATAAGTATTTAAAAGAAAGTGCAGATGGATGAAATTTTAAAATAAGTATAAAACATAACAATTGAAAACTTAATATATTACTACACATACAATTAACTAATCTATTTTAAAACATATTAAAACAATCTAAACAATGTTAACATTCATAACTTATAAAAACTTAAACTAACATCCTATATATATAAAAATTTGCACACAAGAAGTCTAACATCATAACATAAGTAAACATACCAACATCCATAGTCTCTAGAAAGTGCAGAATAATTACATCCAAAATAATAAAGTTTCCCAAAACAACAAATCTAAACAAACTAACAAAAGTTCTAATCTTTTGCATCAAAGTCCCAAGCTATGTCATCTCCCTGATTTCCAGGCTGAGAAGGCTGAGCAGGCTGGTATTGTGAATAACGGGGGCACTCAGGAAAGACAACATCTAAATCACCATTCCTATATCGACGTTCAGCCTCATAAGTATGCAATCTCGTACTCCGAATGTCGCCGGAGATATTCACTATCATAATCGTGTCTTCTTTCCAAGCCTCGATCCTTTGGTCCATATGCTCAAATCTTCTTTCCATATTTTCTCCAAATAACTCAAAACTCTTTCTACTCAGTGGCTAATTCATTCATCGCATCTCGAAGGGTAGGAGTGGTGTACCGAGCGGGTGGATCATAACTAAGTAGAGGGTATATCTCTACTGAAGAAGGTACATAATCCCTCGTCCTGCATCTCCATCCTTCATGGGATTCATATTTCTTTATATTAGCATGAGTAAGGGGGTTTCATAGGTTCAATCCATTCCTCATCATCTCTCGCCTCTACCCCGCATAATCGTGCATAGTGCATAGATAAGACTGAGATGTCCTAGTCCTCCTCCACTTTCATTTCTATAAGTGGCTAATATATTTTTATAAATAACATTTCCAACATTAATAATCTTCCGATTCCGAATACGTAAATTGTAATCGTTTACATCTCTTGTTACCTCACTATGGTGGTAGGTAGGTAACAAAGTAGAACAAATAAAATAATGCCGAGCTTTAGATGTCAGCATTTAAGCATAGAAAGAGGGAAGTTTACCCGTTCCCGCCGCTTTATCTTCCGTACCCTTTCCCATCAGATGAGAAAGTCGATCACCTCTTCCGAAGGGTCCTTCCATAGTTTCAAAGTTTCATACTCGCTGGTGTAGGTATCTCGTACTTCATAATAAGCGTTTATTCTAACGAACGTTAATTCTACAAAAATTCTCTAACCTTAACCAGTGCATCTTCGACTGTGTTAAATTTGTATAAAATTCTTTTACTACTTCTACAAATTGCTTTTCGGTCACGAAACGAAATTTTCACATCCTCGCTCCTTAATGATTCGCTCAACTTCTCCTCCCGGATTCTTGAAAACTCGATCTCGAATGCATTTTCTTGCTTGTATGTTTTGAAAATATCGAGTTTGTGCTCTTGGATTAATGAATCAGGTTTCGTCATAATCTATCCGTCGTTTTTGTCGTGGAGTCATTTCTCGATCTGTGAAATTTGCAAAAATCTTAACTAAACTCCAAAATATTACTAAGAAGGCTTCCTACAACATCTAAATTCCATTTAAATCAATTTCCATGAAATTCTTCCAAGTATTTTCTCCACATTTCAAAATTTTTCAAAATTCTCCAATGTAAAAGAAATCCATGGTGAAAATTAAAAATTTTTGCATAGGAGTGAAGCTCATACCAAGGGAAGATGAAATCCGGTGTTAAAAAGTGTCGAAATCGCCTCAAATCCGAGATCTCTCAAGCCCCAGGTCGGCTTTTTCGAAGTTTTGAGGAAGGGGATGATGAATAGTGTCGGTTGACCGGTCAAATATAGGTCTTTTCGCGATCTCGCTGTAGGCGGGCTCGGGCTCGCTGTCAGCGGGTTTTTTTCGCCGTCGGCGAGATCCCAAAAATTTTAAATTTTTAAAATTCGTCAAACATTTTCAACCTCGAATTGCCCTTAATCAATCTTCCGATCACTTAATTTAATAATAATACGAAGATTAGATACATATACTCACAAAAAGTTCACACAACACAAACAATATAACTTTATATATGAAATCCATGAAACTTACAAATTTCACACTAACAACTTAACACATACTTAACTTAAATGTTCAAATCCTTAAAACTCAGCATCACAATCCATACCACAACACTCTAAATGCTGAGACATAACAATTACATTAAATCTCATCAAATCTGAGATGATCAAATCAAAGTTCGACTCATAATAAAACTTAGATCCAAATCAACACATATATATACAAATATATGACATAAACATAGAAATCTTTCCTACTCTTCAGTGTCTGAACTAATATCTTCTCTGATATTCCCTATGCGACGCAGATGCACAAATAAATTGTAGAAAGGCCTGAAAGGGAATTCTGTAGTAGATTCTTCATTAATCCATCCTTTCTGTCTGATTAGATGAATAAAGCCGGCCTCCGGATGTCCAAGTATGATCAAAGTGCTCCTTCATTCTCCGATCGATGTGATCGAACATATCGGAGATATTGTCGATGGAATTCATCACATTTTGCAATTCTTTCTCCAATCCTTTAATCTTCTTCGAATGAAATTAGTTTTATCGATAGAGGCCTTGCTAAAGGATTGTTCCGTGATGCTCTATCGAAATAATAGTAATCTCATCATTGTTATCCAAAGTTGGAAACATATCGGTAGGATCCAGAGTGGTTTCCATGGTAAAAGTACTTTTTCCCAAGCCTCGTAAGAAACTTGATGCCGATCGCATAAAGCAAATATAGTTGATGGGTGTCCAAGTCCATGCACTGACCCATGCACAATTAATCCCAATGCAGACTTTACTATTATTAATCCAACATCGATAGGTAGTCCAATTTGAATACAGTAGTTTAAAATAACGCATTCCTTTGAAACTTTATTTACCCTCATAGTAGGTAATAATTTTGATGATATAAAGAAATGCCAGTACTTCGAGACAGGGTTAAGAAGTGATGCAGAAAAACTGACATACCCGTCTTCGCGTAACTCCAATCATCAGGTTCGTCGGTCAGGTATCTATAGATCTCGTTCATATTGATCTTGAAGGCACAAAGTTGGAATAATGACAAACCGAGGTATTCTCTATAGAAAACAATTCATTTACCCTTGAAGGAGTAAATGTTACCCATCTTCCTCTCGACGTAGACATTTCCATTGTTGATCGCATGTAAATTAGAGTAAAACTCTTTAACTATCGGTATAACTACACGGATGTCGTATAACAAAATACCTCCCAATGTCGCTCGTGCGATCATTTCTTCGATTTTTGTAGTGGAATTCTCTATTCCTCTCGTTGACAAATCTTCTTTCTTTAATAAGTCTTTTCTTCATCGAGCCTTTGTTGAAGATACGCCTGCGCCTCCGAACCGACGAATTTTCTTCGGTTGAAAACTTCGCTTTTGTGGTTTCTAAGAATTTGGTGGCCATTTCGGATTAAAAGGATTGGTCTCTAGTCGTTCCTAAGGAAGAAAATGGTGTAAAATCGGATTTAGGATAATTTCTTACGAAGGAATGGCTTAGATCCGTCCAAAACCGCACGAAAAATCTTTAAGAAACCAAAATTTCAACTGCCTCACCATCGGCGGGAAGTTCCTGGCTGTCGACGACTTAGTTATAAAACTGACTCAAGTCATGGCGCACGATCTCGCTGTCGGCGAGATTCGTAAAAATCGCCCAATTTCGCTCCGAGTCCGAATATTTTCCGATCTCATCATATAGGTTCAACTTTGTGATGATTCTAATTAAAAATTTGAGTAATAAGATTTGTTTTAATAATATGAACTCACTAAATTGTAGATAATTAAAATAAAAAGACTACTTATGGGTTGCTCCCATAAAGCGCTTGGTTTAACGTCGTCGGCCCGACCTAATTTAGTTAGTAATCAGGTTGACTAAGCATTAAACCTCTTTAAAATTTGGTCTTCTACCTTCAAAATATGGTTTTAATCTATGTCCGTTTACTTTTAATCTATGTCCGTTTTCTCTGATTAATCTTCTGATCATGCCATAATTTCATCCTTTCTTTATAAATCCTATCATTATCATATGATTCATTCCTTAGTTCTTCCAATTCATTTAATTGTAACAATCTCTTCTCACCAGCTTCTTTCATATTATAATTAAATTCTTTAATCTCCCGATATGCTTTATGTTACTAATTCAACTTGGTAAGTGGCAAGTTTTTCCATATATAAGCCTATAAGGAGTCATTCCAATCGGAGTTTTATAAGCAGTTCTGTATGCCCATAATGCAGTGTCTAATCTTATAGACCAGTCTAATCTATTAAGCTTTACAGATTTTTCTAATATACGCTTAATCTCTCGATTAGAAACTTAGTTAATCCACTTGTTTGTGGATGATAAGCGATTGATATCTTATGCATAATATTATATTTTTCTACTTAGTTTGTGAATATATTTGTTTCTAAAATGAGTTCCTCCGTCAGTGATAATCACTCTCGGCATTCCAAATCTAGTAAAAATATTTTTCATTAAAAATTTTGAAACACTTTTAGCGTCACACCTAGGTAAAGCTTGTGCTTCAATCCATTTGGAAACATAATCAACAGCTACTTAATATATATGAGTTTCCGAATGAAGGAATAAAAGGTCCCATGAAATCTAATCCCCAAACATCAAAAATTTCGACTCTAATATAAAATTCGAGAGGCATTTCATTTTTCTTGATATATTTCCTACTCTTTGGCATTTATCGCGAGTTTTTATATATCTATATACATCTCTAAATAGAGTAAGCCGGTAGAATCTAGATTGTAGAATTTTATATGCGGTTTTATACGTCCCAAAAATGTCCTCCAAAATCGAGTCATGACATTTTTGAATAATTGGTTCGGTTTCTTCATAAGGCACGCATCTTCAATGATTAGATCCTTACATTGCTTATATAAGTATGGTTCATCCCAAAAGTATGTTTTAGTATCGTGAATGAATTTTTTACATTGTTGCGAAGTTAACATAGGTGGTAAAATATCACTTACAATATAATTTACTATATCGGCATACCGAGGTATTCTCCAATCATTAATATTATAAAGTTGTTCATCGGGAAAAGCATGCTAAAATTTCATTATCGATATCAGATAATTCATGATTTTCTAATCTTGATAAATGATCTACAATTTGATTATCGAGTTCCTTTTTGTTAATGATCTCGAAATCAAATTCTTGCATTAATAATATCCATCGATTAATCTTGGTTTAGAATCTTTCTTTTGCATTAAATATTTTATAGCGAGTGATCGGTATGTACGATACATTTAGTTCTATTAGATAATGCTGAAATTTATTAAAAGCATATACAATGCTTAATAATTCTCTTTCGATAGCTGTATAATTTATTTCGGCATCATTTAGAGTTTTACTTAGCATAATATATAACTTTGAAAATCTTATCATATCTTTGCCTGAAGCTGCTCACTATAGCATAATCACTAGCATCACACATAAGCTCGAATGGTTTCTCCCGATTAGGTGAAACTATTATAGGTGTTGTAATTAATTTATCTTTTAATAATTCGAAAGCATTCGGGCATTCGGTTGTAAATTCAAATTTCTTGTCCTTTTCGAAGTTGGCATAGAGGTTTAGTAATTTTTGAAAAATCTTTAATATAACGTACGTAGAATCCAGCATGTCCAGAAAACTTCTTACCCCTTTGCACGTAGTTGGAGGTGGTAATTTAGCTATAACTTGAATTTTTGCGAGGTCTACTTTCATGCCTTTTCAAAATTTTATGCCCTAATACAATGTCGCTTGTAACCATAAATTGACATTTCTCCCGATTAAGAACTAAATTAGTTTTCTCGCATACTTCAAATACTTTTTGAAGATGATTTAAGCATGTGTCGAATGTTGTTCCAAATACGGAGAAATCATCCATAAATACTTATTCCATTATCGATTAATTTACTAAATATAGACATCATACATCTTTGGAATGTTGCGGGTGCATTACATAATCCAAAAGGCATTCTTCGAAAAGTGAAAGTTCCATAAGGACTAGTAAATGTAGTTTTATCTTGATCCTCGGGAGCAATTTGTATTTGATGATAATAGGTATATCCATCTAAGAAACAAAAATATTTATGTCCTGCTAATCTATCTAACATACTGAGTTCAGAAATGGTAAAGGGAAGTGATATTTTACGGTGGTCGTGTTTAATTTTCTATAATCAATACAAATTCGTCATCCAGTGACTTGTCTTATAGGGATAAGATCATTATTTTCATTTGCTTTGACGGTCACTCCTCCTTTCTTAGGTACACAGTGGATTGGGCTTACCCAAGCACTATCAGAAATAGGATATATAATATCATTATCTAACCATTTTAAAATTTCTTTCTTGACTACTTCTTTCATTATTGGATTTAATCTCCTTTGTGGATCTGCTTTAGGTTTATGTTCATTATCTAAAATAATTCTGTGCATATAAATTGAAGGACTAATTCCTTTAATATCTGCTAAAGTCCAACCAAAAATTTTCTTATATTTTTTTAATGTATCTAAAAGTTTTTGTTCTTGAGATTCATTTAATTCGGATAAAATAATAAGCTGGTAGAGTTGAAGAATTACATAAGTAAGCATATTTTAAATGATTAGGTAACATTTTTAACTCAAGTTCGGGAGGTTTAATAATTGATGGAACTATATTTTTTTCGGTATTTTACGTGTTATCCAAAAATTCAAATTTCTCTTGAATATAATCTAGTTCTTCATTTATCTCAGATTTTTCAATTAATTCAATATTTTCTTTTCTAATTTTTCTGCATAATATTCCTTAAAATGTTCTTTTTGTAAATGATCGAGTACTTCCATTCGAAAACACTCATCATCTTTTTCTAGCGCGGGGTATTTCATTGATTTAGCAATATTAAAAGTTACTTTTTGGTCATTTACTCTCATAGTTAATTCTCCTTTACGAACATCAATCATAGCTTTTCCAGTGGCTAAAAATGGTCTTCCTAAAATGATAGGAATTTCTTTATCTTCTTCCATATCTAGAACAATAAAATCTACGGGGAAGATAAATTTGTCCACTTTTACTAATACATCTTCAATAACTCCCTTAGGATATGTAACGAACGATCGGCTAGTCGAAGAGTTACTGAAGTAGGTGAAATTTCTCCCAATCCTAATCTCTTAAAAATTGATAGAGGCATTAGATTGATGCTTACTCCTAAGTCACACAAAGCTTTTCCATAGAATTTTTCTCCGATAGCGTGAGGTATAGTGAAACTACCGAGATCTTTTAATTTTTCGGAAGTTTTTTCGAATAATAGCCTACACTCTTCATTAAGTGCGACCATTTCATTATCGGTAAATTTTCTTTTTTTATTTAGAATATCTTTCATGAATTTTACATAGTTTGGCATACGATTACTAAAGCTTCTACGAAAGGAATATTTATCGTTAATTTCTTGAAATTTTAAGGAATTTAGCAAATTGTTTGTCTTTTTTATGTTGAATTAGTCGTTGAGGAAATGGTGGTGGAGGTTTTTCGATAGAAATTTTCATAGGTATTAAAGGATTTTCTAAGTTTGAATCTTGTTGATTCTTTTCCTTTTGAATTTCCACTTCCTCTTTTTGACTTTCAAGTTCTTTACGAATTCGAGGTTCTAATTCTTTTCCACTTCGTAATTGTATCGCTTTAATTTGTTCATTTCCCTTGTCTTTGGGATTTATTTCCACATTCTTAGGAAATGTTCAGGTATTCTATTATTAAGTGCGGTAGCGATATGTCGAGTTGAGTTTCAATATTTTTGATAGTTGTTCCTTGATTTTGTAATTGGTTTCCTTGTATTTGTAATTGATTTCCTTGATTTTGTAAATGTTGACCCATATTTAATATTAATTCTTCATAGATAATTTCTTATCTTTAAATTGTGGGTTATTAAATCCGGGTGGATAATTAGATTTATAATTAGGATTTCCTTGATTAGATGGATTTCCTAATGGTTGTGTCATATTATTCATCCATGGTTGATTAGTTGTGTTATTATTCCAATTAAAATTAGGATGATTTTTCCATCCAGGATTATAATAATTTGCATAAGGATTATTGGGTTTGTTATTAATTGTGTTTATAGTTTCATATTGAGATTGAGATTCTATAAGTTGTCCAGATGAATTTTCTTCTAATATAGTTGGAGAGTAATTCATTTCAAAATGATCTAATTTTTTAGATACAACAGCGATTTGCGAAGCTAACATAGATATTGCATCATTTTCATGAATACTAGCTATTTTTTTCGGATTCATTCTATCGACGAGACCATTGGAAATTATTGGTTGCCATTTCTTCGATTAGTGCATAGGCTTCATCAAATGGTTTTGACATTAATGATCCTCCAGTGACGGCATCGATGATTGATCTTAAAGATCCTACTAATCCATTATAGAAAGTTTGGATAATTAACTCGATACGGTAACGCATGATGTGGGCATTTCTAAGAAGTTCTTTAAATCTCTCCTAAGCTCCATATATTGACTCTCCATCAAATGACTAAAAGAAGTTATATCATTTCTAAGCTTAGCGAGTTTTAGATGGTGGAAAATATTTGGATAGAAATTTTTGTGATAATTCTCCCCAAGTTTTAATAGATCCAGGTGCTAACGAATTTAACCACATTTTAGTCTTATCCCTTAAAGAAAAAGGAAAAATTCTAAGTCTAATAGCATCATTAGATACTCCTTCATATTTAAAAATAGCACATAGTTCTAAAAAATGAGAAAGATGTAAATTAGGATCTTCAGTAGGTGAACCACTAAATTGATTATTTTGTACCATTTGGATAATTTCAGGTTTAAGTTTAAATGAATTAGCATCTACATCAGGGTTTTGAATAGTTAAATGAATTTCATCTAATGTAGGGTTGGCATAATCTCGTAATGGTCTTGGTTGATTGATATTTTCATTTTCAGGAATATTTGTCATTTGTGTTAAATTTATAATTTCTTTCTTTTCTTTTCTAATTCTTTTAATTGTACGCTCTAATTCTGAATCGTAAGGTATTAAATTTTCGTTTCCAAATTTTCGCATACAATTTTATAAAATAGTCCGTTACTCTAGTAAATAATTTCTTTACTTCCCCGGCAACGGCACCAAAAACTTGACCCACTTTTAATATGTTTGCAATTTATGTTTATAGCAACGGCACCAAAAACTTGATCCCGCTTTAAATATATATATATATGATTTAATGATGAAATGTATAATGTGGATTTTACGCAAGTATACGTATCGTATCGAAGTAATACGAGGCTACTAGTGGAGTCCTGGTTATCGATCCACGCGGGAAGTTTTTAACGATTTGTTATCAGCTAAATTTAAAGGAATTACTTACTAATATAGTAAACGAAAATTTAAAGTAGCTACAACGAAACTAAAGTAAACTAATGCTTGAAATAAGTTGATTTAAATAATTCGGAAAAAGTATCCTTCTCCTTATTTTTAGAAAATTAAGTGAATGATGAATTTAAATAGAATTCTTAAATTGTATTGTGACAAATAGGAGCATTCTATTCTTTACCCTTTAGTCAAGTGCGAAGAACATTGACTAATCCTATGCTTCGATTCGAACTGCGTGGTAAATTTGGGAGGATCTTGTTGCCACTCGCAGCTCCCACGTTCCCTCACTCGAGCGCTAACATCTGCACTTAAGCTCTCGAAACGATAGGACCGAATTGAATATTTTAGTACGTCACACTAAAATGTCCGATTCTACGTCCGATATATAATATTTCCTTATCTATTTGCACCGCCTTCAAGACTTTTGACTTCCCTGAATATTGGATGTAATTTTTACTTATAGTTGATAATTCAACATATTTTAACTACTCAATTAGCCGGATTAAAAGTAAATTAAGTTTTAAGTAAAAATTATCACAATTTATTTTAATATATTAGGTACTTCATTTAATTTCATCAATCCACATAATTTTCATAAACAAGGAGAAAGACTAAGAAAACTACTCGAATGCATGGAATAAAACAAAGCATGGATTTCATTTAAAGTTAACAACAATAAACAAAGATATTTATCTTAATTTCCTCCCCAAGCGTACTCCTCAAGTTCCTTTGACTTTTCCTTCTAGTACAGCAAACATCTAAATAGCACTCAAATAAACTAAGAAACTCACTAATGACTAACAATAGACTCACTTAAAACACCAAAAATAGACTCAGACTCTCTAAAATAGACACTTAAGACTCCAGAGACACACTTAGACACTAGAATTCAGCCTCTATTTATAGAGGTAGGCAAAGGTCCAAGGGGTGCTTAAACACCTCTTCAAAAAGTGTCCAGGTTCAAAGTATTTGCATTTTGAACTGTCTCGCCCTCGGCGGGAAACGACCTCGCCATCAGCGGGGCTTCTAGAAGGTCATCAAAACCGCGCGATCTCGCTGTCGGTGGGCTCAGGCTCGCTGTCGGTGAGGTAGTTATAATTTCTTCAGAAATTCTCATCACGATCTCGCCGTCGGCGGCCTTGATCTCGCCGTCGGCGACTTAGTTCAATTTGCAAGAATTTCTTCCTTTTTGATCCAAATTCGCTCAATTTCATGTTTTTTGCTTTAATCACTTATAAATCTTCATTCCTACAGTAAAATAAAGAAAATACATTTCTTTAAAGTGCAATTTTATCAAAAATAGATATGAATTTCTTAATGTATTTTTCTGTGATCAGTAGGCCTCACAATTTCTTTGCAGAGATTTTTCTAATATGCTTTCCTTTCTACTAAACCATTATATCTCTGTAAGATGAGCACCGTAACTTTTTTATGTACACTTTGGACCTAATAAAAATACTATTTTTTTTCAATTCATTTATCAAACATCTTAAATATTAAAGGAGGATGTTATTTCTAGTTGGTTATTGTTTCATGATTTATTGTATAGTACTTAAGGAAAAAAAATAAAGATTAAGGGTCTGTTTAGGCGCATGCTGCAATATCTACGTCGTCTGTGAAACTAGTTGCGGGAAAGTTAATCGTCTCATTTGCGTAAGCTGTGTGAAAATAACTATCGAACGATTCGTTTCGAGAAAATGACCAATTTACCCCTATTGGGTAAAACTGTTTAAAAGAAGACTTTTAGCGTCATATTCTCGTAACTTTAGAAGCATAAATTCATTTCTAAAAAGAACAAAATGAGCTAAAATTTTTTTGTTTAGAATAATTAGATATATGCAATACATTCTTATGTATTAACATATCTAACACATAAACTATACTTTTAAAATTTGCGTAGTACTGAGGAGGAACTACATAAGAATTGAGTTGCAAATTGTAATGAAGTAAATTGAAGTGTTAGAAGCGTAAATATATGAATCATTTTATATGTAAATAATTAGGAATTGATTATAATGGACTTACCTAAATATATGGATCACTTTAGATATGTTATAAAATAAATTCAACTGCTAGAAAATATTGTAAAAGAATACTATTGTAAAATATTGGAATCATTTATGGCTATTGTAAAATATTTTGTATGCCTTATAATAACCGAGGTAATACTATTAAAGCCATTGTAACTTTTTGAAAGATGTAATTATTATATCTTAGATGTTAAACACGCAATGCAGAACTTAAGTGTTATTCATGTTTCTAACATTAGCACATTATGCTTTGAAGGAATATAGTAGCCAAATGTCTCTAACAAAGAACTTATTTTCATAAAGAGCAAACACAATTTACATGCCGAGCAATGTTTCCACAAAATTTTAGGTGTCAAAGAATTATAACAAATCTACCTCAAAAACTCGACAACATCCATATAAAGATCCTATAATGAATTGCTCACCAGTACCAAGAGAGCAAAAAAAATTCTAAAACATTTACAATGATAATTAACAAGATGATTATAATATTCTTAACGTTGACACGGTGCAGCTCCTGTGCTAGACTTTCCTCAAGTGATGTTCTTCATTCCATATCATCATTGTCATGAGAATCTGCTAAACTGTCTGTCAAACGGAAGAAGCGACACTGTTCTGCGATACCTCAAGGGTAGCTATAGAATTGTCTTTCATAGTTGTGTTTGTGAAGCATGTAGGCCACAGTGGCAAAACAATCATCGAGATGTTCCTGAATTCCTTGAGCTCGTATTTTCCTGATTGTAACAAAAGAAAAAAACAACAGACAAATATTGTTAATAACTGAGTTGCAACAGAGGAAAGAGCATTAACTGATATAAAGAAAGGTAATATGTTGAGGTGTATGGGAGTTGAACTTCCATTTTCTGCACCAACAAACAAACAAGCTTAAACAGAGCTGAACTTCCAATTCGGAGTTAAACTTTCATTTTCTGTCACATTTGTAGTTCACCAAAATGTAGCAATTCAGTAGCTTATATATTACGCTTCAACATGCAATACCCAACAATCTATCCAAGCATTAAGGATAAAGCAAGCATTAAAATGACAACAAATAATATGATAATGGCAGCCTTGTCAGCTCAATTAGGCTGCAAATGCATTAAAAATGAGTGGTCTATATGAAAATCTTCTAGAGAACAAGTAACAACCCTCAAGAATCATAAGCGCTAATGGAACCAGCAAAATTGGAAGCAAAGGTCGCAAAAAATTATTTTGGTCTCTTTTTCCCAGAATGCCGGTGTACCACTCTCTTTGTTCTTAGTTGTCATTGTGTTACTTCAATAAGCCAAAATATTGTAACAACAAACAAAAATGCTCCCACAAAATTGGAAAATATGAGATGAGAGGGGAAGCAATTCAACTAAACCTTCAATATCACATCAATCATAGTATAACCCTAAACAGAATTACGAACTTCTTCAAAGCGGTATACGATTTCTTCCATGCATTGTGTGTGACATAAAAAATCTAAAAATTTAAATGAATACAATTGTAAATACACATAGGAGATGTGAGCAACATAACAAAGTTGGATAAATACCATCTGCCATTTCTCAAGACATATGATATGTGAGAAAGATGGATAAATGATAATTCCAGGGGGGGTCGAAGTATAGAGAGAAAGAGAGATACAAGTTCACCGTGAAGCAAAAATTCCACCTGTCAAACTCGTTAATAAATACAAGATTTCCAACAAAAATAACTTGAATGAGGCCTCAACTAAAAATTCATTATCGTGAAGCAAAACTTACGAAATTGTGGCCTGACAGAAGAAATCAAGTCTAAGCCAGCCACAAGCTCATATCAACTTGTGCTACCTTATTAATATAAGGCCTGTGAGTCAAGCTCATTGAACTAAAAAATCAAGTTTAAGTCATCCACAAGCTCATATCAAATCTCCTCTTAAACCATAATAATGTTTCATATTGTATTCCCGCAATGATTATAAACTTCATAAGCTCATATCAACTGCATTGGTTATAAGAAAACTTCATAAGCCATTCACAATGATTTTAAAACTTCACAGAGGAAGGCATTGTAATATAAAAATGGAAACCAGATTTTTTTTTTCAGTTTGGGAGGATTTTACAACATCTGTACTAACCAAACACCAAAAAATCCTTCAACCATGAGGTAGCACCATGTAAATAAGGACCACTCAGCACAATTAGCATGAACCAAACATCAAAGGGCCACTCAGAACAATAATCATGAACCAAACATTAAAATATGTTGATCTACAGAGATAACTCTTTTCCGGGTCAAAGAAAACTCTCGAGAAAAAAATGACATTTGCAGGGCTTACTGTGAAGCACTGTGAAGAAGTCGTGAGAGGAGGAGGAAGAAGAGGATCGTTACCGTGAGATTCGTGGGAGAGAAGGAGGGAGCAGCTTGGAGGAGCGGCGGAGACGGAACGAGAGCGACTGATTATTCTTGGGTAGGGTAAAAAAAGAGGTGTTGCGGGGTAGCAGAAATAAAAAGCCGCGTGAGAAAGCCAGGTCACAGTCACTGTTCGCGGCGGGCGTTCGGCTCGAAATGCGTCCCGCCGCTACTCCGCCGTCGCCCCAAACTTCCACAAATCGCGGCGCTATGTCACACCACTCTCAAACCACCACGCCAAACTTACCCTGAATATTTTTATCCCAATCTTTTATACTTCCATTAGTGCCGCAGGTCATAACAGAACATATTACGTGAACCTTTTTTGTATTTTTTTGCCTTATCAAATGTGTGTTTTGACCGTATTTTCAAATATATTATAAAGCAAATAAAATGAATTAAATGCTCCTTTTTCTTAACTAACAATCTATCTGCCATGAAAGCCTACAAAGGCCGAAAATAAAACCAAACAACGTAGTCCAAATGTCCCCTAATCAGAAATCTTTGCAGGCAGGCCCTTTAATTGCATGTGTCTATCTGAACCACGCAGGCAGTGGCCGAGATGGTAGTGGTCCTCCCATCTGACTTTTAGGAACATTTACATATATACCACTCAATTCCTTTGTATTTACACTAACTCCTTTGATGATGATGATGATGATGATGATGATGATGATGATAGAATAGATATGGCCAGTTTATGAGAATTAAAACATAAATTATATAAAATTTATCTGAATCATATGGTCTTTATTATGATTGTTTTTATTCTTGATTCACATAATGTGTATGGCTCACCCAACTTAAGAATTATTACCCTCAAAATATTCATGTTAATTTATAAATTTAATTCTTTTTAGCTAAGATGTATCCTACCATTCTTTTAAAAATCATGTTTGGATCACGAATAAGTTAATATAAGATAACTCCATCTCTAAGATAAATTCAAGATTGATTTATTTCATTGAATATGTAGAGGGAATGCAAATAATTGCACAAGTTCACAGACAAACTTTTTCTTATGATTCATCATGGAACTTGAAACATGATGAATCTATCTCTACTTCTTAATTTTACATATATCTCTTAAACTTCTAATTGACAATAAATCAATTAAAGTTGATGTGTCATCAATTTCTTTATCATCATACATGAATTTTGAAGTATTTTGAGCAGGTAATTAGTATAAATTTAGATTCAAGATCATATTAGCCCAAATTTCAATAAATTAATAGTCAAACTAGTCATCTCAATAAGATAAACCCAATGACAGAGAAGGCCATATAAAATACATCAAAGTGTTATCAAAGAAGCTATTGCATCAATTAAAAGACCAAACAATTATAAAAACTGACATACTTATAGTCAAATCGAGTTTCTCGAGGAGAGGAATCTAAAGAATCTATGATCATAAAATTATGATATCATTTAAGCTACTTAAATGTTGAAAAAAATTAATGTGATCAAGAGAATCAATGTACACCATCCACTGGAGTGTTTTAGAAGATTGGTCAAATTTAACAAAATATTTCTCCCAAAAACTGTTAGTACGTCTCCATTATCTACTTGAAGCAAGGAGAAGAAGTCAGAAGTGAGCTGACCGCTAAGGTTTAACTTCTGAAGTCCCTATATTTTTGTCGGTCACCAGAGATTGATGCCTACCACTAGAGTTTGTCATTGGCTAACCAAGGCTGACATCTACCACCAGAGGTAATCATCGACCGACAATTATCGTTGACCACCACCAACAACGTACCACTTTGATTGCCTGCTATTGCTATTATAACATATTGCAATTATGGCTTCTGTAGGCAACCATTGCTTCTATATCCTCCAACTATGGTCTTTTAGTTTTACTATGACTGTCACAATCAGCAACTATGACTTTTATCTCCGATTATGATTGTTATAGCCCGGTCATCATTATTATAATTAAACTAGTTTAAGTTAAGTCTCAATTATTCTTAACAATTATATCTATCAGATTATTTCAAGTAGTTAAGATTTCAACATCATCTTGTAATCTCATCTATCATATTCTAATAAACAGTGGACCTTGTACCACTAATTATATAAAGAATTATTTTAATTGAGTTAGACCTTGTGATTTTTTTTTCTTTCTAATATTTTTTCACAAAAATATATTCGTTTCTTCTCCCATAATTTTTTTTGTATCTATGTGTGTGTTGGATCTATGTGCAAAGCTAAGATATTAAATTGTGACTCTTCCATCATGAATTTTCTAGCACATAATAAAAGTAACGACGAATGAATTGAAAAATATACAACAACAACAACAACAACAACAACAACAACGACAAAGCCTTAATCTTACTAAGTGGGGTCGGCTACATGAATCCTTTTTCTCAATTGCGTCCTATTTAGTGTCAAATTTTCGTTTAATTCTAATAAATTAAGATCATTTTTAATACAATAAGTATAAAATAAAAAAAAATGCACAAAAATTAGAAATTTTGCATAAAAAGGACTCCAATAAGAAGTAAAAAATGTTACATCAAATCCTAAAAGTGAACTTTTGTTCATGCAATAAAAGTAAATTACAAAAGTGATTCTCAGCAAGCAAAAACACCATAAGGAGATATAAAATTTCAACTTTTTAAGCATTTGCTCCCCTTGAACCGCTACCATCCATGCTTTATTATTTTAATTTCCTCCAAGTTCTACCACAAGCACCTCTCCAATAGTCTCGGTATGATCTTTTGTTCTATTAGATCAAGTCTAAAATTAGTTTTTAAAATTTGGACGGAGCACAACTCTTAGAAATTATAAAATAATTTCCTTGAGACGCTGGCTCATTATAGAAAACCTTTAAGAATATATGTGTTAGGCTCCCAGCATAATGATTGGGAACCTAGCCACCATGTTTGGCACACGCGTGCTTATATTGGGTGCTTAGGGTCTCGGTCTAATCTAAGAAAAGTCAAAACCTCCTTAATGCATGTCTTCTTCTTGAACCACATTAAATTTATACTTCCTATGCCATGCAAATGAAATTTATAAGAATTGGAGTTCTCCTACGTTAATAAATATATATTGCATTAGCATGGTTGTTTTTTAAGTATTAAGGAAAAAAAAATTATAAAATTATAAAAGTTTAATATAATAAAGATTAATAAAATGATATATATATATAATTCCATACTTAAATATTATCATCGTCCTCAAGCAAAGCAAAAATAAACTCACAAAACACCATACAAAATAACTTTAAAAATGAATGACACGACTCACTTAAGATCCACAATATTTTTTTATGCTTATGAAAATAACTTTGATATTGAATAGCTTAGGCAAGTTTCTTTATGATTGAGTACATGAGCTTGGCACCTCTCAATATCTACTGAATGACAGGAACAATTGCTTCATATTCTTTTCTTATTAAAATACTAAGCTAAAAACTTATCTTCCAACTCGGATAAAAATGAATAATTCTTTGCTAGATTGGGCCTTAAAGATGAGGAGGAGATGATAAGATGTTCCTTAACCAGATGAAAGCAAATCCAAACTCTTTATACCAAGCATAGTGCTTGTACCTCTGGTTATTTTAAAGAAAGTCAAATATTTTTCTCATTACTTTCAGAAGTGACCCATGCTAACATTTTATTCTATTAATTTATTTAAATCTTTGGTGTTTATAAGGCAAGACATTTTTAAAAGAATTTTGACCTTTTATGAGTTCATCTTGATGCCTTCTAGAATCGCGTAGGTAGCCGAGGAACTTTCTTGACGTAAGTCCAAAAGTGCATTTAAGTAGATTGAAATTCATATTGAATTTTCTCGGTGTTTCAAAGGTATATTATAGTTCAATTATATGTTGTTTAGGTAATTTATTTTTAATTAACACATCATCCAAAGGTGGTTGTTGAAGACTACTAGAACATTGAATGACACCCTGACGTGTTTGCGTTATAATAGAAGAATCATATGGTTGTCTCATGTCAAAAAAAAAAAATGCACGTGTTAGCTTTATGTCTCAAAAAAACTCTTATGTGGTAGCCTCATGTTTGATTCCATCGGTTATCTCTCTGTCTCAGGCAATAAATAAAGTCCATATGATAGGCTTATGTTTTATTCCATGCAAAATACATGTGATGTTTATATTTTCATACAAATAAAGAAAGTTGGGATATTTAAGTTTCCACACAGAAAAAAAATACACATTGATATGTGTTGTAGTTTATTTTGCTTGGACACGGGGCCTTCGAATGTCTTGTGGAATCGAAGATTTAATCATTTAAATAATCAAATGTGTCATCTAAAATTGGTATGCCACCTCGAGGGGTAGAAATATGATTTTATGATGAGTTTGATTATGTAAACTAAGAATATTAGATATTTGCACCGGTTTGTGATTTAAACTAAATAGAGTATTTCTCTATATAATCTCAAGACTAGATATGGTTCAAATTATTTTTGGGGTCTTCATCTTTTTATAAGGGTAATCCTCTATAATTAACCATATCCTAAGAAATCAAATTAACTTAAGAAAACTCTAGATTAAGTCTATAATTTTCTTTCAAAGAAATTTTCAAAGTATATGTTTCCAAGATTGGACATTGGATTTTCAAATGGGAAAAGCTCAAAAGTTAACTAGTTATTAATGTAAACTGGAGGGAGAAAAGGTAGGGTACATTCGGAGTACCAAGAAAGCCTTTGTAGTGTCTCGGACTATCCTATTGTTTGGCATTTGATGTTTTTGAAGAAAATTTAATGTGTCAAGCTGATGTTTTGTTAGAATGTTAGGACCTATACTGCATGACATTCAATAATGCAGAAGCCTAAATGTGAGGATTTACGTCATAACTAAGCGAACAATATCAGGGTCTAGGATTAAGTTCATCGAGGGAAATGAAACTTTAGAACCCTAACCTAAAAAGAAGGGAAACACAAAATGTAATGAACATACAACTCTGCTTAGGAAGGGTTTCCAAATAAACCGCCTGGGCGCATTCAAAACCACGCATGGCTGGTCTCAATGATGCAAGATAGGGTAAGTTGTTTTTATTTATTAGGAGTAGTAGGCCTTACATATTGATTATAAATCAAGCTTCCTATGTATGTATGGTATACATTATGTCTTAAGGAAAATGCAAATATATTTTGAAATTTCAAATTTAAGTGTTTTATGTCTCCCCACACTCAAGTGTTTAGTTGTATTTGATTGGTGTTGAGTTCATCGTAGTAAGTTTTATGATGGGTTATGCAGTCCTTGATAATGAATGCATAGAAGGTTTGTTCAAAAGCCTAATCAATATGCATGGTCAGAACTCACTTTATAAGGTAGGTTTTCAGGGTCAAACCACTTAGTCTAGAGAGGTAGTTATGCCTGCTCCGATCAGAAGATTCCTGTCAATGACCATGGGTCACGTCATTCAAGAGATCTTCGTAGACTCAGGTAGAGGGTTAAAGTTGTGTTTAGTGGTTCTTATTTATTAGAGTTTAATTTAAGTTTTATTGTCTTCTTCTGATTTTAAGAGATTAAAAATTTTAGGTTGCTTAAGATTTCCGACCTATTAGATTTTTATGTAATATTTACTATTATTATGTTTGAGACTACCCGATTAAGATCCCATAGTTTCATCTTCCCAGAGTCTTTGAGGTTTGTGGTTTGATTGGTCACAAGTGTCCGGAAGGATCTTTGTTAACAACCATGGGTTGCCTCCTTCAAAGTTCCTTCTCAAACCAAGTTTGGCTTTAGGGTTTGACTTAAATTCCTAGCATATTTTATGGTGTAGTTTATCAGATTATGTCTTTTATATTTTGTTGTATTTTGTAAATTTATTATTTACCCACTTTGTCTCTTAGGATAAATGTGTTTTGAGGTGTATTTTTAAGTTATGTGTGTTTTATTCTCTGAAGATAAGTCAAACACGCCTTAACTTTGTTTAATTATAGGTTATGAATTAAGCTTGTGTTAATTCAGGTTGGTTCAGGCTTAATTTGAGTTTTTCCTCGTTATATTAGGTAAACCAAAGTGATTTAAGGATGGTTCAGGTTAGCCTAAATTTGGTTGGGTTAGGCTTAAGTAGGGTTTGGGATGGTCCTAAGTTAAAATTAGAATTTGTTTGAGTCAAGTCAAAGTTAGTTTTGACTTGAATTAAGTTTAGGTTGAGTCATGTCTAGACTTGAGTTAAGTTTATAATTTGGTTAAGTCAAGTCTAAGTTAGGTTTAACTTGGGTTAAGTTTATGTTAAGTCAAGTCTAATATGGATTAGACTTAAGTTAAGTTTATGTTTATGTCTTAGTTGCGTTAGAACTATATGAAGTTTAAAGTTGGGTTTAGTGTTAGGTATAAGTTTGGTTAGACCTATGCTAGGCTTTGAGATCATTAAGTTTGGTTTAAAGTTGTGTCAGACCCAAGTCAAGGCCTAGGATAAATTCAAGTTAGCTTAGCTCTAAGATGGGTTAGACCTAAGTTAAAATTTAGTTTTGGTTATTAAGGTAATTACATAATTAAATGGATAATTATGAAATTAGCATTCATTATTAATAATTTTTTGTGATATTTTCATTTAGGTGTAATCCTAAGATTTTATAAGTTTATTTTTTTGTTTAATAAAGTCATGGAGATAATTTGGGCTAAATATGCAAAATTTATAATTTTGCAATGTTACTCCAAGTGTTTTAATTTTTCTTTATTAATTTTTTAGAGGTGAAAATTGCCATTTTAGTGTTTAGGGTTAGTACCTTAATGTTCCTTATTAATTTCCATTTGAATTTGTACTTTTCTAATCTGTATATTATCTTTCATAATTATTTTCTAAAATATTTATAATTTTGATATAAAAATATATATTTCTGTGTTAGAGAATCCCTCTATCCTTGGAAAAATCAGGAGACAATCCAAATGATAAAATGGATTAATCCCTCATAATTTCATATTTTTATGTTTTATATTTATTTTTATAATTAAAATAGTCTCTATAGTATATTATTAAATTAGAATTAAATATATATATTAATTATTTTATTTTTTATTTTTCTTATTTTCTATTTTGTTTGCTAAGTGTAAGGATATTTTTTTTTTATTTTTGTGATTTTTCTTCATCAAGTTATAATTTTTTTGAAATTATATATTGATTTATGTATCCAATTAACTCAAAAAACTCTATTTTCTTAATTAACCACGAGAGTGATTCGTCGTTCCTCGTACCGTTCGAAGCTCCATGCAACACTCTTCAATTCAAGGAGCTTTCCACACATAGCACCTCGTTGGCCTCGATCCCATACGCTCTCCTCCATGGTTCTGCTATCTGGTTTGATCTCCTTCATCTGTTTAAAATACACGAAAATAGACAACATTCGTTCATCATCCCCGTGGGATAGAGAACAGAAAGTTGTCTGCTTTCAAACCATAAGATCTCACATTACACTAAACCAAATTTTATGGGTTTCATTCCTATAGCTTCATCTAGCTGAGACGAATCTATTTATATAGTTAAGTGGGCATGCATTATTCATCTTCTTCATAAAAGACCAAAGCGAGACCTACTTTAGGAGTTTTGAACCCATAATTAATCTCAAGAGGTGAACCTAAATGGCGGTCGATGGAGACGATTGCTTAAGCACCATGAACCTTTCTCCTGCTTTAATTTGGATTGAAATTTTTCTTAGCTATGAGTTACACCAAATGGGGTCTCGCTTTGGTGTTGAGCTATGGTGGAGGGTGCGGAAAGGCCTAATTTTGATTGCGGAGATATGGTGAATCTTTGTGAAGCTTTTTGAGGGGCTCAATTTGGAGTTTGGAAGGGTTTGATATTAAAGACGTAAACGACCCTGGCTTTCAGCAATGAAATCAAAGCAATGGGAGCAATGTGGAGGCCTAGAAAGGATGGAACCTACAATCCTAGGATTCCCTATGAATTGTTCATCAATGGGATGATCAATGGATCAATAGATCATCAATGGGATGGTCAAATTGATCATCCCATTGATGTCCCATTGATGACCTCTTTAAAAATTATAATAAATGATAGGCATGTAGTTGGTGTTCTTTGTAAATTTGTTGAATTGATTTATCAACAAAGCAACGAAGCTAGTGAGTGTTGCAATGGGTTCAATATCCTTAACAACATTATCATTCTTCTTGATTAGGTTTCTATCACTTGGCCACTAATTTTTTTACATGTTCAACTAATATGATAGATCGTAAGCTTCCACTTACATTTCATGAATATGCACTCATATGTGACATTGATCAATATCTTTATTGCCCTTACTAAATAGTTATAAAAGTTTTCTATCCATACACTTTTGTAGCCAACATTTATAATGACCTCGAGCACTATCTAATATTTTCTCATTCTAAGTGCACAAAATTTAAAAATGTAATTCTTGATTAGACTATTATCATTGGAAAAAAACACTTTGATAAAATTTCAATGCAAGATCATCCCATCTCATTATTAAATCAATGCATAACAAGTATAGCCAACTTTTAGCCTAATTCTATTGTAATAATAAGTAGTGTAGTCAAATAACGTCATCCAAAATTCCAATATATTTAAATTTATATTAAAATATTAAAACTTTTTGTGACGTGATGTTTTTAATCTTTAATAGCAAGCTATCCAAATTAAGAATTTTGGATTATTTAATGGGTGGTTAGTTTAATCTTAAAGTTATTTGCCTAATCATAAACTTAACGATAACTTCAGTTGTACAATGGAAGATCAACGAGGCATAAGCTAACAGAGCTTGAGCACCTAATATAAGGCTTGCAGCTATTTCTTATGGGTTTTCCATATCATATGTAATTGTATTGGTGGGGTTCATTATCTTCTTAGACCTTGAATTTTTTTTTTCTCATTTCTTAGATCAAACAACAATAGTGACTCACCACCAAAATAGCATATAAACTGCAAACAACACCTCATAAAGATAAATTAAAAAAAATTTAATGATAATAAAAAATAATAATAATAATAGTAAGTGAAGTAAGACTAAAATCAATTTGCAATGATATTTTCAAATATTAATCTTAGCAACGACTCTAAAGATTTGATATGTGTTCAGTGTGAACAATTAAGAATACTAATCATATAAGTTTAAACGAGTCAATAAAATTATCATCCTACTAAGATCTATTTCATCAATTGCTAAAATAATATAGAATTTAATTTTATTCAAAAGAATGCCAATTAGCAAAAAATGAAAATATGTATCTTCTCAAAATAGATTTAATAATGATGTTGATCAGATAATTAAAGCTAAAAAAATAGAATATATTGAATTTTATACTATTGGTTTATTTATAATGTAAATCATGGATATACTAGGATTTTAATATAATCAAATCTTAGTGTGAACTATATAATTCTCTAAAGAATATTCTAAGATCTCTAATAAGTTAATATAATCAATCTAAATCTTTAATATAAGTTTGATAAAACTTATTTTACTACATTTAGTTAAGGGATTGTAATGATTATACAAGTTAACATACATATGTTTGTTTTATGATTTATTGTGACGTGTTAATCATGACAGTCAACTCTTTGCAGATTTACTTTCATTGAGCTCCTAGACTCTTAGTTAATAATCTATAAATTTAAAAAATAATAAGGAATTGAAAAATATGTGATATTAATTAGGAATATAAATTTAAATTTTTAAAAAGATCAAGACACTAATAGTTCACAAATTGATTACATTTAAAACTAAAATAAGGATTTTATTCATATTTGATTAAAAGAAAAATATAAAATCCGTGATTCTTAGTAAAAATATTTGCAGGAGATAAAAAACTCTATGTTATGAGCTCCCACTGCTCTTTAGCCATTATCATTCTGTTGACCTCACTTTTGTTGAGGTCTAGTCTTTCTTTAGAATAGCCTAGTGTCTAACCATAGGACTTTCTTGGTGACTATCTTAGAGGACTAGTGATGGGACCCTTACCTCATAGAAATTCAAAAAACTTCTTTGCTTTACTTGAAGTTTCAAATGCTTAAAGTCTAACCTCTAAATGCTTAGGAGGATGAGACCAAGTATTAAGAAGCTCAAGAGGAGTTTCCTACAGAATGGTCAAGCCATAGGACTTACCTTGGGTGGTCTGGGTGAGGCTCACACACACACTTGCACATTACATTCTCACACACCACGTCACAACCCTAAACCAAACTTCCTTACACTTGATCCCCTACTCTTTTGGAAACTCATGTGGGTAGTTTCCCCAAGCTTTTAGCCCTAGGCTGGGGTTTGGCTAGTACCAGTACATAAAGGATCCAAATGAGGAATCCGCTTTGTCCATGGCTCAAATGGATTATCAATCCCTTTCAACCCAAATTTTAACAAAAATCCCATCTTTTGAACCCTTTGCCCCTAAACTCTACCAAATGACCAAATTACCCTTAAAACCTTAATGTTGCCCTAAACTCCCAAAATCGACCAAAATTACCAAAATCCCTCAAAAATCATCTCCAAGCATTCATTTAAAATACCCAAAACACCTCAAATTTACCAAAATTCCCAAAATACCCCAAAATTAGCCAAAATTACCAAATTGCCCCTCCTATCCCAAAATTCCAAAAAATTTCAAAAATTCCCAAAACCCTCCAAATATTCCATATTTTAATTTTGAACCACTACATTAACCCAAATTGACCAAATTGACAGATTTTAACCGAAAGCTCCAAATTTTCCCTTTAAGCCCAAAGGCCCAAGTTACACCAATGTCAACCCAATTGACCTTAATCTTGCCCAATTTCCACTCCAAACCAAAATTAAACATCCCTAATCCTAATCTAAACCAAATTCAAGCCCAATTTGATCCAATTTCAAGCTCAATTTGAACCCAAACCAAAATGCTCCAATTGTGACCATATGACCAAATCTCCCCAAATTAAACTCAATGTCAATCACTTCCCCCAATTTTTAATTCTAAACTCTTCATTACATTCCCCTACACCAAATTGAACCATCAATTGCCCCCAATTTGAGCACAAACCTCACCCAAGTCCAACCAAATCCAAAATTCACAATTTTACACCAAATTGATCACATGTCCAAAATCCATCAAATTGAATGCCCTAACCATAAAATTGCCACCCAATAAATGACAAGAACTCTTTATAACATCCCCAAAGACCATTTTGAACCTTTAATTGTCCTTGGATCCAACCCTAGCCTAACCTAAACCTAGGTTAGCCCAAATGTCCCCAAATTGACCAAATACCCAAATCAAGCCAAATTAACACCCCAACCCCATTCAAAACCCCTCTGATCCTCTCTAAATACTTTATGACAATCATACACACCATATTAAACAATCAATTGGACCAAATCCAAGCTTGAACCCAACCTAGCATAACTTCAACCCAAGTGACCCAAATTGAACCTATGACCCAATGTGACCAAATCAAGCCAAATGTGACCAACCTAAGTCCACCACAGCCACCAAGTGAACCTTAGGAATCACCCTAGATCCACCTAGCCCACTCTACATGAGCCATGGACTAAGGGTCCCATGATTTAGGGGATTTCTTTCCTAAAGTGCTTAAACCATATGGATCTTTACCAAAATTTATCACCAACTTAATTACTCACAATGGCCTGCTGATGCACCAAAAATATATTAGATTTTGTGTATACATATTGTACTCATTTTTTATGATATTGCACTTTAAAGGAAGATATTCTTCATGTTTTGCTGTAGGTATGATGATTCTAGGTGTTTAGAGCAAAATGAAGCAAAAAGGAATGAATTTGGAGCATAAAGAAGCAAAATGGGAAAAGCAGTCTGCTGGCGCCCAATTCCAGAGAGTTCAGAATTTTAATAGCGTATCAGCGCCGCCAGTGCCCTATGTCGGTGAAAGTCAAATTCAATGCATTTGGACGATTTTTGATGAGTTGCTTGAGGAAACTCTTGGGGAATTAGCTTCTAAACTATTCTGAAACACATTTGGATGCCAAGAAAGTGAGAGAAGAGAGGGAGAGGAGTGTGTTAAGGTTTGTGGAGAGTGAGTATGTAAGTATGTTAAAGTGTGTAGATGTCTTGTTTTGTGAAGGATTCTTCTCTAAAGAGTGTAGGAGAAGGAGGAATGTGAGAGTTTGCTTCTTCTTTACTATTCTAAAAAAGGAATTAAGTGTTGTTGTGAAGAGAGAAAAGGATTCAAAGGAACATGAATGGACTTGCTTGAGGAAGAAATTGAGATAAGTTGTATTTACTTCTTGTGGTTTGTATGACTTTGTTTCTATATATAAAATCCATGTTTTATTGTATCTTCCTCATGAGCTTTAAGTAGTTTTCTTTGTCTTTCTTCTTGCAATGAGATGTGGTGAAGTGGTGATAGATTTGATGTGTCATTTGAAATATTAAGAAATTGTGATGATTTTTTACTTTGAATTTCATTTACTTTTTGATATGGCCAATTGAATTGTTAAAACTTGTTATGAAACAATTAATTTGAGAGGACTAAGTGTTCTACAACAATAGTGGAGAATTCATTCAATGTCCATGAATCAGTTAAGTAGGTCATGGGAATTTAATGCAAAATAAATAGGGAAATGTGGTTTGATGGGCGTCGAACTGGAGATTTTTGAGTGACAGACTGAAATCTCCAATTTGGTCCTAAAGTTTGGTAACAAAAGCTAGGGTTAACCTTCAGGTGAAGGGAAGTGGGAGCTTTAAACTGAGAGCCAGTATCCTCCTAGCCTAACCATGGTTTTAGGGACTAAGCTTAGGATTTGCCAATATCCTTTACATAACTTGGAAGAGGGGGTACTCTGAAGAGGGTAAATAATATGAATGCTATTATTTCACACAATACAACTTTATTATCAATATATGTCACTCGCTCATCATAGTATCATTGTAAGGGGAAAGATACATTTTCCATATTTGAATCTATCAATACAAAACTTAGTCTGTGTTAGTTAGCCTTGCTTAGAAATTTAGAAAGTAATTTTAGTTAACTTAAATTTTAGTAATATTTACACTAACAACCTTAATATTTCCTGAACTTGCATTATGAATTAAATATTAGATTTAAATTATATATTATACTTTGAAAAGCTACAACCTTCCTCGTGGGATCAATAACCAGGACTCTACTAGAGCCTTGTATTACTTGAACGATACGTATACTTGTGTATATGAGTGACTACCTAATTATTAAATTGATCTTATTGTGAATCTGAATTGAAACTATCTTTTGAATATTTACGTTAGTGGCAGTACACACGTCAAGTTTTTGGCACCGTTGCCGGGGAAGGTATAAAACGGTAATTGTTAAATTTTTAGTGTTTGAAAACCTTTACTTTATAATTTGCAATTGTGTGTGCTTGCTTACTTTTAAGTGTGTTTAGTGTGATTTTATATGTGTAGAATTGGATCCTTAGGTTTAGTGCCTTACGATTTAAAATTAGAGTGTACTATAAGAAAAATTAAAAAATAACAAAAATAATCTGAAAATCCTCACGAAATAACAAACAACTTAGATAATGAAAGAAATGAAAATGAAAATTTACCAAGACCTTTAAGAGATTTTGCTAACCCAACAACAGATGAAATTCACTTAACTCTCCAAAATCCTGATGTTGCTGCTAATTCATTTGAGCTTAAACCTGTTATTATCCAAATGGTACAAAATAATCAATTTCGAGGAACACTAATGAAGATCCTAATTTACATCTTGCCAGTTTTCTAGAATTGTGTGCTACTTTTAAATATGACGAAGTGTCGAATGATGCTGTCAGACTTAGACATTTTCCTTTTTCATTAAGGGATAAGCTAAGACATGGTTAAATTTGTTAGCACCTGAATCTATCAGAACTTGGGGAGAACTTTCACAAAAATTTTTGTCCAAATATTTTTCTCCATAAAAAATTGCTAAGCTAAGAAATGATATTACATCTTTTAGTCAGTTTAAAGGAGAATCAATATATGAAGCTTGAGAAAGATTTAAAGATCTCCTTAGAAAGTGTCCACATCATGTTTTATTATATTGGTTAATAATTCAAATATTTCATAATAGATTTGTAGGACCGCTTAGATCAATTATTAATGCTGCTGGTGGTGGTTCATTAATGTCAAAACCTTTTGATGAAGCATATTCATTAATAGAAGAGATGACTACTAATAATTTTCAATGGCCCTCTGAATGGGTAAATCCTAAGATAGTAGCTAGTATTCATGATTCTGATACTATAACTATGATAGTCTCTCAAATTGCTGCTCTTTCAAAGAAAATAGATCAATGCATAATGAATTATTCTTAACAGCCCCCAGTGTTAGAGGAAAATTCATTATGACAGATAATAAAATCTTAAACATCTTGTGAGACCTTGAATGCTATAAACAATAGGCCCAATAATCCTTATTTGAATTATTATAATCCTGGTTGGAAGAACCACCCGAATTTAAACTGGAGTAATGATAACAATGCTAATGTTAACCGTTAATGAGGGAACAATTCAGTGAATCCAATAGGAAATTTGAACAACCAAAGAAACATGAACTGTCGACCTTCTTATCCTCCATGTTTTAATAGTAACCCACTAATTAGGGAAAAGAAATTGTCGATGGAAGAATTAATCTTAAATTTGGGTAATCAATTACAAACTCAAGGTAATCAATTAAAAACTCAAGGAGTTGCAATTAAGAATATTGAAAATCAATTAGGACATATTTTCATTGCGCTTAATAATAACCTTCAGGAACTCTTCCCAGTAATGTTGAGATCAAACAAAAGATCAAACTAAAGAGCAAATAAAGGCTATACAATTAAGAAGTGGAAAAAAATTAGAAATGAGATTTCAAAAAGAAATTGAAACTGAGAAAGAGGTGGTGGAAATTGAAGAAGATAATAATAAAATATATCCAGAATTAGAATATCTGCTTGAACCAATGAAAATTATTATAGAAAACAACCACATTCATTTCCTAGATGATTAAAAAAATAAAATAGAGATAACCGATTTACGAAATTTTTAGAAATGCTTAAGAAATTAACTGTAAATATTCCTTTTGTTGAAGCCTTAGAACAGATGCCTGATTATACGAAGTTTATGAAGGATATTCTTAAATTGAAAAGAAAAGTCATGGACCATGAGACTGTTACACTTAGCGGAGAGTGTAATGCAATTATTCAGAAAAAGCTTCCCGAAAAACTTAAAAATCTTGATATTTTCACTATTCCTTGTGCTATAGATGAAAAATTTTTTGGAAGAGCCTTATGTGATTTAGGATCTAGTATTAACCTTATACCTTTATCAAGTTTCAAAAGATTGGGAATAAAAGAAATTTCTCCTACTTCTGTAACTCTTCAGTTAGCTGATCGTTCTATTACGTAGCCTAAAGGAGTTTTGGAAGATGTATTAGTGAAGGCTGATAAATTTATCTTTTATGTGAATTTTATTGTCTTAGATATGGAGCAAGATAAAGAAATTACAATTATTTGGGAAGCCCATTTCTTGTTACTGGATCAGCTATGATTGATGTTCAAAAAGGAGAGTTAACTATGAGAGTTAATGATCAAGAGGTGACATTTAATATTTTGAAATTTATGAAATATCCCTAAACAGAAAAGGATGATAAATACTTTAGAGTGGAAATCTGTGATTATTTGAGAGATGTTCATTTTAAAGAGACGTTTGAAAAGAAAATAGAATATCAAGAATGAAAATGTGAGGATGATAATGAAATAGAAAATAATTTTGATGAGATGAAAAATGAAAACCTAGATTATGTTCAGGAAAAATTTGAAATGTTGGATACTATGGAAAGTGATGATAAAAATTTAATTCTATCTATCATAAAACCTCCTAAACTTGAAATGCAAATTCTTCCTAATCATTTAAAATACATGTTTTTAGGAGAATTATCTACTTTGCCAATCATTGTATATTCAGATTTGAATGAATATCAAGAATATTGGATATATTAAAAAGATACAAGAAGGCTTTTGGTTGGACATTAACTGACAAAGGAATCAGTCCTTCAATCTATATGCATAGAATTTTGTTAGATGAACAATATAAACTTAGAGTTGATTCCCAAACGAGACTAAATCCAATGATGAAAGAAGTTTTTAAGAAGGAAATTTTAAAATGGCTTGATGCTGGAATTATTTATCCTATTTCAGAAAGTACTTGGGTAAGTCCAGTTTATTGTGTCCCTAAGAAAGGAGGAGTAATAGTTGATATGAATGAATGAAATGAAATTATACCGACAAGACAAGTCATTGGTTGGCACATTTGTATCGATTATAGAAAATTAAATGTCGTCACTAGGAAAGATCACTTCCCTCTTCCTTTTTTAGATCAAATGTTGAATAAACTTGTTGGGCACAAGTACTATTTTTTGGATGGATATACCGGTTATCACCAAATACCTATTGCTCTTGAGGATCAAGAAAAGATTACATTTACTAGCACATATGGAACTTTTGCTTTTCTAAGAATTCCCTTTGAATTATGTAATGCACCTGTAATGTTTCATCTATGATGTCTATTTTTAGTAATTTGATCGATAATGGAATATAGCTATTTATGAATGATTTTTCAATATTTGAAACTTCATTTAACATATGTTTGAATAATTTAGAAAAATTTTTGGAGGTTTGTGAAAGAATAAATTTAGTTCTAAATTGGGAAAAATGTCACTTTATGGTTGCTGGAGGAATTGTACTTGGGCATAAAATTTTTGAGCATGGTATGGAGGTAGACCCTGCAAAAATTCAGATTATTAAGAAATTACCACCTCCTACTACAGTGAAAGGAGTAAGGATTTTCTTAGGATATGTTGGGTTTTACAAGCGTTATATTAAATATTTTTTGATAATTACTAAACCTTTGTTCCAACTTTTGAAAAGGATAAGAAATTTGATTTTAATGAAGAATGTTTAAATGCCTTTAAACTATTAAAAGAAAAACTAATCACTGCCCTTATAATTGTTTCACCTGATAGGGAGAAACCATTTGAACTTATGTGTGATGCCAATGATTATACGATTGGAGTAGCTTTAGGGCAAATGTATGATAAAATGTTTAAGGTTATTTACTATGTTAGTAAAACTCTTAATCAAGCTCAGATCAATTATACCAACACAGAAAGAGAATTATTAGCTATTGTGCATGCCTTTGAAAATTTTAGACTGTATTTGATAGGAAGTAAATGTATAGTGCATACGGACCATTCGGCTATCAAATATATAATGCAAAAAAAGGATGCAAAACCCAGATTAATCAGATGGATACTTTTAATGCAAGAATTTAATTTTGTGATAGTTGATAGAAAAGGAACTGATAATCAAATTCCTGACCATTTGTCTAGACTAAAATATTATAAACTATCTGAATTTGAGAAGGAGATTACTGAAACTTTCTCTGATGAGCAACTTTATAACATTAAGGATAGGAATATGCCTTAGTATGTTGATATTTTGAATTATATAGTAACTGATATTTTGTCACCTGAATTAACAAGGCAACAACAAATGAAATTTATATATGATGATAAATTTTACTTTTGGGATGAGCCATACCTGTATAAATGGTGTAAGGATCTTATTATTAGAAAATGTGTGCCATATGAAGAAATTGAACCAACTATTCAAAGATGTTATGATTTAGAATTTGGAGGACATTTTGGAACTGAAAAGCCTGCTTATAAGATTTTACAATCAGGATTTTATTGGCCTACTCTTTTTAGGGATGTATATAAATATAAAAAATCATGTGACTAATGTCAGAGAGTAGGTAATAATTCTAGAAGAAATGAAATGCCTCTAAATTTTACATTAGAAGTTGAGATCTTTGATGTTTGGGGATTGGATTTTATGAGACCATTTACTCCTTCATTTGAAAATTTATATATATTGGTTGTTATTGACTATGTCTCGAAATGGATTGAAGCAATTGCTTCACCTAGATGTGATGCTCAAAGTGTTTCAAAATTCTTAATGAGAAACATTTTTACAAGGTGTGGAATGCCGTGAGTGATCATTACTGATGGTGGATCTCATTTTAGAAATAATTTGATTCAGAGATTGGTGAAAAGACATAATATTATTCATAAAATTTTTACTAATTATAATCTCCAATCTAGTGGTTTAACAGAAGTGTCTAATTAGGAAAATAAATAAATTTTTGAGAAAACTATGAATCTTCACAAATTAGATTGGTCTGTGAGATTAGATACTGCATTATGGGCGTATAGCATATTAGATTGGTCTGCCTAAAAGACCCCATATCTGAATGTCTCTTTATAGACTAGTATTTGGAAAGTCTTGCCACTTACCTGTAGAATTGGAACATAAAGTATATTAGGAGATAAAAAAACTAAATTTTAACTTAAAGAATGCATGTGAGAAGAGATTTGTATAATTGAATGAATTAGAAGAAATTAGAAATTAATCTTTCTGATAATGACATAATTTATAAGGAGAAAATGAAATTATGGCATGATCAGAAGATATTAAGAAAGAAATTTTAACATGGATAGAAAGTTTTCCTATATAATACAAGATTGAAATTATTTCTTGGAAAACTAAAGTCTAGGTGGTAGGACCTCTAATTGTTATAAAAGTTTCTTCATTTGGAGCTGTTGATATAAAATTCTAGACAAAATATTACTGTTATATTCATTTAAATCAAAAATTATAAAATTCTATAAGTGAAAAGTTCACTACTATGACTTATATTTGTATGTAGTAAAAGGATAACTTGAGGACAAGTAATAGTTAAGTTTGGGGTATTTTGATGCACCAAAAATATACTAGATTTTGTGTATATATATTGTACTCATTTTTAGTGATATTGCGATTTAAAGGAAGGTATTCTTCATGTTTTACTGCATGTATGATGATCTTAGGTGTTTAGAGCAAAAGGAAACAGAAAACAATGAATTTGGAGCAAAAAGAAGCAAAATCGGAAAATCAGCCTACTCGGCCACTGGTGCGAATTTTTTAATTTGCCAAAATTTATGAACTCATATTTAGATATATAAATATTAATTTAGTTTTATTATGAGTCACACAATTAAATGCAAGTATACGTATCGATCAAGTAATACATGGTTTTGGTGGAGTCTTGGATATCGATCCTACAGGGAGGTTTTAATTTTATGGCGTAGCACAGAAATCGCTTATCGAATCACAACACAATTGCAAGTAATTTTAATTCTTAAAATAAAGACATAGTTTTAATTATTATTTCTACCAAAGTACGTTCTAAACTCTAGCAAGTTAAACTAACACAAGACTAAATTTATAATAAAGTTTAGTTGCAAGAAACAGTCTTCCTCCTTTCCAATCATAATGTGATGATTATTGTGACATAGATGAGTGATGCAAATGTGTTATGCCAATAGGAGCATTTCTATTCTTTACCCATATTTCAGCGTATAAAGAACATTGGCTAATCCTATTTTAGTCCCCAAATTTGTGGTTAGGCTGGGAGGATACTGGCTCTCACTCTAGAGCTCCCACTTCCCTTCGCCTGAAGGCTAACTCTGGCTTCAGTTTTCAAACATAAGGAACAAATTGAGGATTTCAGCCTGTCACTCTGAAATCTCCAATCTACGCCAATCAAAGTATATTTCCCTATATATTTGCACTCAATCCCCATGAACTACGTCTCTCATTCATGGAAATTAAATGTGACCTTCACTTTTGTTGTGGAACTCATAATCCTTTTGAAAAATATGTTTCCCAACAAGTTTTAACAATTAAATTGGCTAGATCAAAATGTAAAAAATTTTGAAGTGAAAAGGTCATCACAAATTCTCCATAATAAATCGACACATCATTTCCATATCACAACATCAACACATCACATGAAAAGGACAAAGACAAAGAAATCTACTCAAGACTCATGAGAAAAATATGAAAAAACATGGATTTTATATATAAAAACAACATCATACAATTAGGGTAAAGTAAAGACAACTTATCTCAAACTCTTTCCCAAGCGAATCTCATAGAATTCCTTTGACTCCTCTTCTTTCTTCACAACAACACACAATTCTCTGTATAGATAATTAAGGAAGGAGAAATCTCTCACTTTCCCTCTCCTCTCACACTCCTTAGAAGAGAAAACACAAAACCTAGATTTTCTAAACAAAATGGAATCACACTCTCTCTAAACTCTAAACTCTTCTCTCCTCTTCTTCCCCTTCAAACCTGGCTTCAAAAGAGTTTAAATTCGGCCAAAACTGAATTCCCAAGAGTTTCCTAAAGCAACCCTCCAAAATCTTGCTAAATACATCGAATCCAGTTTCAAATCAGGATAGGGAACGGTCCGACGCTAGATAGAGCATTGTTCGGTGCTTTATTCCGCCAATACAGTCGTAACTCTCTATAAAATAGCATGGTCTAGCGCTGGTGACAGCGCCGTTCAGCGCTAGTTCAATAAAATGTACTTTTGTCCCTTTTTGCTCCAAAATTGCTCATTTTCTCTTTCTTTTGCTCCAAAGGCCTAAAATCATTGTACATGCATGAAATCATGAAGAATACTTTTCTTTAAAGTGCAATATCATTAAAAATAAGTAGGAAATGAATAGTAAAAAGCTATCAAATTTTTAGTGGATTAAGATCCCTCAAATTACTTGCCTCAAGTAATTTTAGTTGATACATAAAATAATAATCCATTGCAATGAACTTTCTTTCTAGAATACCATAATTTTAATTTAGATAAGTACAATAGTAAGGTTTTTAGAAAGATCTTTAAATAATTCAAGTAAATTCTGCAGGTGTAAGACTATCTAGCAGTCAAGTCTAAGAGTTATAGCCTTCTATTCATTTCAAAAATGACTATAGATTGTCCTATTAAGGCACTTAAAAGAATTACATGAAAATAAGTTTATGAGAACACTACTAGTAAGGATGCTAATCCACATATATATGTTCAGGAAAGTAATTATATTTTTTCCCTTTAGTTAGGTCCAAGTGAAACCAATTTTTGATGAGGCATCTCCTCAAGCTTCTCCTCACTTTTCTTTCTTTCATTTTCTTTTGCTTTTCTTTTCTTTTCTTTTCTTTTCTTTTCTTTTCTTTTCTTTTTCTTTTAAGTGAGGATTAATGTATCTGGATAGCTTTTAGTAATTTTGAACTTCACCCTTCTCAACCTAAATTTGAAACTTACCACCTTCCTTTACCTTATAGGCATTTCTTTAGCTTATTAATGATTCATCATAGAGTCTTAATTCTTTCCTATTGTCGGCATATTTTTAGGTTGTGTGTTTTGAAAAGGGGGTCGCCTACAGAAGTTGTCGGCGAATCTTCATATTTTAAATTTAATTTAAATATATAAAATTTGGAAAGTAGCATTTAATTTTGAAAATAATTTTAAGTTTGAAAATTTTAAGATATGAAATCAATCCGATCTCACATTCCGAATAGTTTATATAAACGAGCATCACACCATAAACTGTGTATCTATCCCGAAGAAAAGACACACTACTTGATGATGGGGCTCGATTAAATAAACTAGAAGATTTGTGACATCCGTTTGGTCTGCGAACCAATTTTATAAGCCGACAAGTTCCCCTGCTTAATATGAAGGAATTAAGCAAGGTTTATATTACCTGGGTTCTTAAAGTTCCCTATAAGGTAACTATCTTAAATGATGGGAATCATTTAAGAAAACTCTCGATAATGATCAGTGATTTTGCTCTCAAGAATTTCAAAGTTTAAGATTTTCGAACAATTGGATTTTGGAAATTTCAATTGGGAATGGATCAAATTTAGAACAGTTATTTTAGGGAATCAATGGAAGAGAACTAAGGGATGTCACGGACCCGAAGTGAATTTTGGTGACTTCCCAACTATCCTATTTGTTTGGCTTCAATTTGAGAGTTTTTTTAATGTTGTAATCCTGCCAATATTAATTAATTAGGACTTATATTCGTATGATATGATCATACGGATAGCTTCAGAGATTTGAGGGTATGTGCCGTATATAACGACTACCTCGGAGTCCTAAGACCAGTTAGGGCTTAATTTGCATAACATGATTATGCAAATGCCTAACAAAAATTTGAGGATTTATGTTGCACTAGGCAAACTACCTCGAAATCCTATGGCTTGTTATTTAAACTAAGAAAGGTTTTGCTGATGTAGATTCCAGTTTTGCTGACAATGATGGCCGTGCTGCCCACCGTGCTCCGAGCTCCTTGTTATTGCAGAATTTTAGTTTTAGAAGGTGAAAATCAGGGGATGAGAGAAGTGTTTTGGTTTAGAAGTCTTAAAGTCCAGGTGTTTTTAGTATTTTATTAGGGGAATCTTAAAGTTGATTATAACAACACCGGTTAAGATCCCACGGTTGCATCATTCCGACAACATTATTTTTATCGGATTCACTTAGTCCAGATGAATTTGCTAAACTCAGCTAAATGAGTTCCACACTTTCATTTAGACTGTGGGAAATCCCGTTACCAACACGTAGGTTACATCATCTGAGGTATTCCCGATCATCCAATGAGTCATTTTAATTTAGTTATAATTGCAGTTTTGTTGTTCTGTTTGTGATTAAGTTTTGAGTTGTTTTATATTTTGAAATGTTGTGGCGGTAAATTTTATCTTGTTGTGACTTTTAATTTAGTTTTGGGTTTCAGTTTTGTGGCTATCCTAAAGGTTTCAGTTTTCATGCAGGGTGACATTCTTGTTTAATATGCAAGAAAACTAAAGTGCAGTACAGGTAAATAAATTGCAATAAAATAAAACCGTACCTGGAGATTTTTCCCATCATTCCAAGCTACACTTAAAACACACGTTAGAGCATTTATATAATTGCAAGAAATACCTAGGTAAAGCTAAGGGAAGGTTCTGGTTGTCTACCAAAATCATAATCTTATTGCTAGTCAATTCTTATGACGTCTAGGTTCTTGTGTTTTGTTAAGGATGATTTTCTTCACCAAATGACACTTAAGTTCAATTGTTCTTCTTAAAACATCTCATTGCATTGAGAAAGTGCTTAGAACTGGTCCTAAACATCTTTTCAATACTTATGAGATCATTTCGAGTCCAAATGAATTTCATTGTACAAGTGAATTGGTCATCCAAAAAGTTTAGTCGAGTCTTGACTCTTGCTCAGTGAATTTAGATGTTTTAATTATCTTATGAGAGATGTGACATTCACTTGGCATTTCACTTAAGAGTTATGATAATGAAAGCCTCTAGGGGCAGATTAGTTTGTTAAAGGTTTTAACAATTCTTAATTTAAGATTGGAATTGATGATTTAAAGTGGTTTAATTTAGTTATGAAATTTTAATAATTTTAAGTTTGGAATAATGTTCAAGTTATTTTGATTTAATGAAATTTTTACATTTTAAATGATCTCAATATATTAGATTAATTTGGGTTGAAAGAGGTGTTTATATTATTCATTTTAGTTTTTTAATGATTTAATTTTAATTTAACTGAAATATCTTAGATTAATTTTTTTAATTGGTTTGATTTTTAATTATGAATTATTTTTTAAGGTTGATTTTGATGTTTCAAGTTTGTCTTAGATTTACTTTTAAGTGATCTTTGAGATTAATTTTTAATGTTTTAAATTTATTTCAATTTTATTATCAAATTATTCAATCTTTTAAGTTTTAATTTAATAAGGGTTACTCCTTTTCTTTTAATTATTTAATTTATTAATTTCAATTATCACTTTAAGTTTAATTAAAAAAAATAAATATTATTAAAGTGATTCCTTTAGGGATTTTTAAATTAAAGAAGTAATATCTTCTTAAATCATATTCCTATTTTTAATAATCCAAATTTTGGTTATTCTTCCGAGATTCTAAGGATTTAATTAATTAATGTTCCGTAAGTGTTTAATGGGTTTCTACCCTTCTATTCTCTAAGTTCCAGTCATCCAAAAGAAGATTAATATTAGATATTTTACCCTCCCCTTGATTAGACCTAAGGTATTAATTAGGGTTAAAGTTGTTTAATTACCTTTATGCCCCTTTAGGCTTATCTATTTCATAACTAACTAAATTAAGCTCAAATGAACTTGAAATTTTTATGTCACCTCACTCACATGTCAATTAAGACAATAGAGGAGAAAATGTGATTTTTCTAAATTTAATTTAATTTATATATTTATTTTTGTGAAAAATAGGGATTTCCAATGGAAATTCAACAACATGACCAAGGTAAGATTTCTGTCCTTAGGAAAATTATGGGATGTCCCTACTGACCAGAAGACCACATGGACCAATTTTGGTGAATTTTTTAATAATATTTTTTTATTATAATTATTTTGAATTTTGGAGTATTAATTAATTATAAAATAAAAATAAAGTTGAAAATTAGATTTTATATTCTTCTTAAGTCTCTTTGACTTCAAGGAGTCTAGAAAAGTAAATTTTATATTTTTTTGATTTTTCTTTAATTTATTAGAATTAATTTAGTGAAAAGGCTGGAAAATCCATTTTTTAATATTAAAAAAATGTCTTAAGCCTTTAAAAATTAATATCTTGACTTAAAGACTTAGGAAAATTATGGGAATGGTTCCTAAGTGATTAGGAGACCAAATATGACATTTTAGTGATTTTTAATATTTTTATGATTTTTATAATGTTTTTAATTATTAAAATATTAAAATAAGGTGGAAAATAAAGATTTTTGAAAAATTACAATTTTAATTTTCTTAGACTCCTCTAATATCAGAGAAGTCCCAAAACCAATTTGGTGAATTTTAAAGATGTATTTTTGGAGTTATGAATTTTTAAAGTTTAATTTTGATCATGTGAATTAATTAATCCATTTAGTGGGGCTAATCAATTCGAATTAATCTCAAATTTTTATGTGAGGTTCCTTTGATCCTAAAGACCAGTTGAGAATGATTTTCAAGTTATTTTGATGTGTGGTTAACACTAATTAATTAAAATTTAGTTTTGAGTATTTAGGCCAATTAGGGTTATTCTTAATGAATTAACTCAAAATACATTTTTCCTAAGGTCCTCTTGTCCTAAGATACTTACCCAAATTTTTCTAGGATTTATTGATCAACATGCTAATTATTGGAATTAAAATGTCAAAACAGAGACATAAACTTGAAAAATACACAACTTGCCATAGAGATGGCCTCTAATCTTGGAAAGTTCAGAGAATGTCCCCAAGAACAGAGGCTACAAAAGCTCTATGGTCTCATGCCATGGTGAATTTTCTATGCAAATAGAGAATTAAAATACTGAAATAAGTGAGTAATTAATTAAAAATAAAATACTCATCAAAATAACTTAATTTCTTTTCCACATTATTCTTCTCTGTTCACTGAGCAAGTGGGTATTTTTAGTTTATTTTTATGATTTTTCTATGCAAAGATATGATTTTTTAAAGTTTCGGGTATTTAAATAAATAGAAAAAATCCTTTTTATCTACTTAACCCAGTCAGTGCCGCGTCAACCTACGGCGGATCAAAAGACCACGCGGCGCGCTCCTATTTGACGCCGCCATCTGAGTCAGCCTCCACGTGTCCCGCGGTCCCGCTCCTTCTGATCCGACGCAATCTGAGCCGTTCAACCAATTCACGCGCGATCCAACGGCTTCTGGTCATCGTCTACAACTGGTGTGTCCCGTGAGCCATCCACACTAAAACCCTAAGATCTCTCTCATTTCTCAACAGATTTTTGTGTTCTTATGCTCTATGGATTCATCTTGAGGATACGAACACATCCATACGGTTTACATGCTATGAAATTAAGCCAATAAAAATAGAGAATCACTGGAAACTCGAGAGAAAGAAGAGGTCCATACCTTAGCTCTGAGAAGTGAAGCTTCAATCAGAGAGTTGTGGCACCTTCGATTGAACCCAAGGAGGCTCCAGATGAAGTCTCTGGCTCTGGGGAATTGCCTAGGTATGAAAGTGACCAAGGCCGATTTCAGACTTTGGAGGCTAGAGCAATTGGGTGGCCTGGAGAGGGGGCTTTCACTGGGGAACTCCTTCTCTTGGCCTTGTGCAGATGTGGGTGAGTTTAATTTGATTTTGGTGGAGGTTCAAGGGATGTCCTGGTTTTTGGGTGGATTTTTGACTGAGAAATTGAACTCTGTCAATGGGGATTAGGGCAAAGGGACACTGGGAATCAATTGCTCTATGTTGTGAGAAGGTCCTCGAACAATTTTGGCAGAGTTTTGTTAAGCTCTGGTTCATCACCCTGTTTGGCTGAGAGGGGGTGGAGTTTAAATAGAGGTGGCTGGAGGGCCTCCCAGGGGGGTTTGATGGCTTGGATCCACTGCTCTTGTGAAGAGAAGAACATTCATGGTGTCCATTAGGCATGGGACAGCTCAGCAAGGAAGAATTCAAAATTTTGGCTCACATGGAGCTCTCGGCCATGGGGTTTTCCGGCGGCTGTGGTGGCTGGCCGGCCAGGGTCAGGTCACCATCCTGATCAGGAGGGTCAGGGTTTGAAATTGGTGAAGTCAAATGGAGTTGGCCAAGTGTAAAGGGGTTGTATTGAAATGGAATGGGAGGAGGCTCATTTTGGGTTCAATTTGGTCAACCCATGCTTTTGGGCTAGGTTCACCCCCCAAGACCTGATTTTGTGCTGAAAACAATCACTTGGGTCAGCTAGGAAGGGGTTGTGAAGTCCCCTTCAAGGTGATGTGGCTAATTTTGGTTAAAGTGTAACATGAATGGGGTTAAAAAGTTTAGTGAAGGTTTAAGAAAGTAATCCCCTCCTTTGCCATTAATGGGTTGGTGAGGTGGAAAGGGCTCCTCATGGCTTGCATATGGCTTATGCATGGCTCCATGGCTCCATTTAGCTTGGGGCCAAGCTTAGTCAATTTCATGGAAATGGGTTTTAAGGATATTGGATATTTAGGGGTAATTTGGCACATGGCTTAGTTTATAAAAGTTTAATGATGAATTTGAAACTTAGGGTGTGATTTAAATCAAAGGGATGATGAGGTGAAAGTGTCATGTAGGCTTTGGATTGATTTTGGGCCTTTTGAAATCATTTTGGATGGGCTTTTAAAATGGTTTAAGGAAGTGGGCTTCATGTTTCAAAATGGACTTTTGGATGAGAAAATTTTTGAGAAGGACCATGCCAAATAAATGTTGGGTTTAGTTTAGGGATTTATCATGAGTGATTTGGAAAAGGTTTGGTGTCATTTGGAGTTGAAATGGGTTTAATTTGGGCTTTTTTGATAATGGGTTCAAAATAGGCCAAAAAGGACTAACTTGGACTATCTTGGGCTAAGGTTGGGCTAATGTTGGTTTTAATGTAAAATTAATGTTGGGAAATGTTTATAGGAGTGTTACAAAGAGTTTTCAATTTTGGTTGGGCTTTGATTTAGGGATTTGGGCCTATTTGGGTTAGGTTTGGGTTTAGGCCAATTTAGGAGATTTTGGTTTTGGGTTAGGTTTGGGTGGGGTTTAGGTTCAAATTTGGGGCAAATCAAGTTAGTGTTTTGTTTTTGGGGATTTTAGGAAGGTTTTAGAAAAGATTTGGGGCCAATTGGGGTTGAAGTGGGTTGGTTTGGTGGGACATTGGGTCCACTTAGGTTAAAAAAAAGGTCAAATTGGGGGTTTTGGCAAACGTGGGCCAAATTGGCAAAAGTAGCTTATGGTGTAGTTGAACAAAATGAAAGTAGGAATATTTGGGATTTTCTGGAATTTTTTAGGAATTTTTTGAATTTTTGGAATTTTTGGGTTAAAAGGGTATTTTGGGTATTTGGAGGGTATTGGGATGTATTTTTGGAATTTTTTGGTATATTTGGACATGGATGATCAATTTGAGTGGAGAGAAATGTTTAGGAATAATTTTGAGAGATTTTGGGTAATTTAGGCAATTTTGCAAATTTTGGGCAATTTCAAGGGCATTTGGTAGGCTTGGTAGGTTTAGGGTCCCGGGGGTCAAAAATTGAAATTTTGGAAAAAATGAAGATTGATCAAGTGTGAGTGAAATGTTTTATTTTAGTTGAGCCATGAAGCCATATTAAGCCCATAAGATCCATGAGAGGACTCATTTGAGGCACTCAATATGTTGTTCCTAACCCTCTTAGCCAAAGACCTAGGGGTTAAGGTTCATCCATATGGGTTACCTACATGAGTCAGGGAGTCAAATTGGTTAAAGGTAGTTTTAGGATTTGTAATGTGTGTGTGTGTGGTGTGTCCAAGCTTACCCTCACCAGACCAGGCCACCCAGGGTACTTCTAAGGCCAAAGAGTCCTATAGGAAACTCATCCTTTAAACCTCCACATTTGATTTTAACCCTCCAAGTGGCTTAAGGGTTTACAATCAAACTTGTAGGGTTTGAAGGGAATCAAGAAGTTTTTGAAGTTCTAAGTGATGGGTCTCATATCTAGTCCTCTAAGATAGTCAAGGAGAAGCCTTATGGCTAGATCCTAAGTACTAAGGAGAGAGAAGAGAAAAGACCTCATAAAAAAATGAGGTCAACACCTATCACATAAAGTTTTAAGATTCTTAATATTTCAAACATACAGTTTTTCTTACTTTGAATAGTTGATTATAGTCTTATTCTCTTATACCAAATATCTTATACTACAAAATTACTTTTCATTACCAAATACATTCATTCAACTTTATAAAATACTTAAATAAAATAAAATACATTTATCTGAAATTAAGTTCTATTACAAGAAATCATGTTAATAATTTTGAAAATACTTTTAAATGAGAAAAATTAATAGTTAATTATTTCTCTCCCCCAAACTTAGATTTTTGAATATCAATATAATTAACATGGGGAGAAAGAAAAGATATAAGCATATAACTCATACGTCAATATGTTAAGCTTTTCATATCTTTGAGTTCAAGCAGATTTTTCTTCATATAGTAGAATAGTAGGCCTGAAATAAGTAAGAGTGTTTCTATACACCAATATGGGTTAGAAATTCATAAGAAAAGAAGTTTAAAAATATGAAACATGAACTATGCACACAACATTAACATCCAACTGTCACTATCACAGATTAGACTAACAAACCAAACACATGAAGACTCTATTATAACATCACATACATCACAATTCAACATAAAGTCTACTACAAGTTCAACCAAATACACATTACATCACAGATACTAATCAGAAAGAGTCTCAGGTACATCACATATACAAAACACAAATACAAAATAAAATGAAAATAAAACTTTAAAAACTACCAATCTTTATCTTCTGCAGGAGCTCCACCATCATCAGGTTCTTCAGTCTGCTATGGAGTATACTCAGGGTAAGTAGGAAATACAGCACTAGTGTCTCCTTTAAAAAATCTCATATGTGCGTCATGATAATCTATCTCATATTCTCTCCACCGCACTTGATAATCATCATTTATTTTATTCTTTACTTCTAGTCCCTCTACTCTGGTGTTCAACCTTTCCAACTGATCCATAACATCATGCAGAGTAGACTCTCTAGATGTAGATGGTCTCTCATGACTAGAAGAAGGCGCATCGGCTTTCTTACTCCACATCCATCCTGCATGGGCTTCATAGGTTTTCAAATTATGTTTAGTGATGGGCTTCAGGGGATAGACTACCTCATCATTATCTTCAAGTGCTACACTTGAATGAATGCACAAGGCATGAAACAGACTGGGGTATCCTAGTCCACCTGTAGTCTCTCCTTTTGAACATGTCAAAATACTTTTATGAATAATAGCCCCATTATTTATGTTCTTCATGTTTTGAATACAGTAATTCAGAACAGCTCTATCTACAGTATCTTCACTGTGATGGTTGGTAGGTAAAAGTCTTGCAGAAATGAAATAATGCCAGACTTTTGATACAGGATTCAAAGTAGAAAGGGGGGAAGTTAACTTTTAGCTTTTCTTTAACCTTCCACTCCCCTTTTCCATCAGTCATAATGTTTATAAACATATCCAATGCTTCATTCATAATAGGAAAATTTTTGTATTCACAAGAAAAAGGCGCTCTTAACTGATAAAATGCATTAATGCGAGCAGGGGTGAATTCAACCATTTGGCCTCTAACCAGTATGTATTCACTCTCAAAATAATATAGATTTGCATAAAACTCTCTAACAATACCCATCATCGCTTCAGGAGTGAAATAACAGAAAATCTCCCATTGACGATTCACAATAAGTTCTTCAAGCATACCTACAGGATTTTCAAAGGCTTTCTCTTGAATGCATTTCTTATTGCTAAGAAACATACTAAAGCGTGAATAAGCCTTGAAATTTACAAATTTTCTTTGATCATACTCAAATTCTCTCTTCCCCTTTGAAATTCTTGGAGTCACTTGTCTTAAAAATACCAAATTTATCTAAATGAGTTTTAAAATTGCAAAGTAATGACTCCAAGGTAAATTTAAAAAGATAAGAACTCAAAATCAAAGAAAAGTCTCCAAAGTTTCTCCAAAAACTTTAAAATTTCAAATCTTCCTAATGTAGCAGATTTCCACGGTCAAAATAAAAAAGTTTTAAGTTAAAGTGTAGGTCTTACCAAGAGAAGATGAAATCTGAATTTTCTGGCCACGAAATCGCTTCAAATCCAAATGCTAGTGAGCCCTAGGTACGTAAAGCGGCCTTTGCTGGAGGTAGAAGACGATGGTTTGGGCAAAAATGGCAGGTCCCAGAGTTAAATCGCGAAAATTTAGAGCTTCGGGTATTTTTCCTGGTTGAGCACTGTCCGACGCTAGTGGCAGCACCGTTCGGCGCATTTTTCTGTTATGGACAAACTCTTTGTCTTTTGGTGCGGTCTAGCACTGGTGACAGCGCCATTTGGCGCCAGTTCAAAAACTAGGCTTCTGACTTTCTTTTGCAATTTCGATCCTTCTAAGCTCGCTCTGATGTCTAATTAGTCTAATTAAGCATTGAATAACATTCTAAAGCCATGGCAAATGATATTTTTGTAACACAAACAATACAAAACATCACTTTCATATATAAAATCCAAGTTTCAGACACATACACATAACCCTAAACATTACACATCATCAAGCCATATAATTTTAAAATTCAGCATCAAACACAACCACAACATAATAACGCTGAAAAATAAACAAGAAAGCAAGTCCAAATATAACATTCAAGCAAAGCAAATCAAAGTAATCAAATACACTAACACAAAAATACAACAATCAAGTTTTCATTCTTCCTCAGAACTATCATCAACTCTAAGATCTCTAATTGATTGAGCGTGAGCAAACAAATTGTAGAATGGATGAAATGGAAATTCTTCAATAGAATCCTCTTCAATCCAACCTTTCATTTTCATCAATCGCGTCAAACTTCCTTCAAGATATCCAGAATGATCAAAGTGCTCCTTCATTCTCCAATCTAGATGATCAAAGAAATCAGATAGAATGTTGATTGCATTCATCAGGTGTTCTACTTCCTTCTACAATTTCTTAATTTTCTACAAGATAATTTGTGAACTTTCAGGAAAGGAAGGATGAATAGGTGTTGAACTCTGAGATCGTTGATCTTCAATAAAATGCACTTTTTCTCTTTTTTGCTCCAAATTTGCTCATTTTTGCTTTCTTTTGCTCCAAAGGCCTAAAATCATTGTAACTGCATTGTTGACCTTATTTTTGATGAGGTCTTTTGCTTCTCTCTTTAGTACTTAGGATCTAGCCATAGGCTTTTCCTTTGACTAATCTTAGAGGACTAGAAGTGGAACCCACCCTTTAGAAATTCAAACACCTCTTGACTCCCTGCAAACCCCACAAACTTGATTGTAGACCACTAATCACCTAGAGGGTTGAAATCAAATGTGGAGGTTTAAAGGATGAGTTCCCTATAAGACTTTTTTACCTTAGGAATACCCTGGGTGGCCTGGTCTTGTGAGGGTTGACTTGAACATACACTACACTCTCACACACATTCCAAGTCCTAAAACCACACTCTCGCCCAACTTGACCTCCTGACTCATGTAGGTAATTCATATGGATGGTCCTTAACCCCTAAGCCCCTGGCTAAGAGGGTTAGGAACAACATAATGAATGCCTCAAATGAGTCCTCTCATGGCTCATGTGGGCTTAATATGGCTTCATGGCTTCACCAAAGTGATTCCATTTTACTCAATTTTGATCAATCTTCATTTTTCCAAAATTTCAATTTTTGACCCCTGTGGCCCCGGACCTACTAAACCTACCAAATACCCTTGAAATGACCCAAAATTTGCAAAATTACCTAAATTACACAAGGTCCCTCAAAATCAATCCTAAACACTTCCCACCATTCAAATTAATCATCTTTGTCCAAAGAATACCAAAAATTCCAAAAGTACCCCCCAATACCCTCCAAATACCCAAAATGCCATTCTTAGCCCAAAATTCCAAAAATTCCCAAAAAATTCCAAAAAATCCCAAATATTCCCAATTTCATTTTGTTTAACTACACCATGAGCCAATTTTTTCAATTTACCCCACTTTTACAAAAACCCCCAATTTGACCCATTTTTAACCTAAGTGAACCCAATGTCAAACCAAACCACCCCAATTGACCTCAATTTTGGTCCAATTCAATTCTAAACTTCAATTCAATATCCTTAACATCAATTTAGACCAAATCCAAGTCCAATTTGATTGACATTTGAGCCCAATTTCAATTTGAAGCCTAAGGCCCAATTTTGGCCCATGACCTAAACCTAGCTCAAACCCATCCAATTCAACTCCAATCGTCCCAAATCTTTTCTAAAACCTTCCTAACATCCCCAAAAACAAAACGCTAACTTGATTTGCCCAAAATTTGAACCTAAACTCCACCCAAACCTAACCCAAAACCAAAATCCCTTAAATTGACCTAAGCCCAAACCTAACCCAAATGGGCCCAAATCCCAAAATTAGAGCTCAACCAAAGTTGAAAGCTCTTTGTAACACTCCCATAAACATTTCTCAACATTAATTTTACATCAAATCCAACAATAGCCCAACCTTAGCCCAAGCTAGCCCAATTTGACCCACTTTGGCCTCTTTAACTAAAAAGCCCAAACTCAACCCAATTATACTCCAAATCACACCAAATTGATTCCAAACCATTCATGAAACATCCCTAAACCAATTGCAACATTTATTTGACATGTTCCTTCACAAAATTTTCATCCAAAAGCCCATCCTAAAATCCAAAAGCCCACTTCCCTAAATCACTTTAAAAGCCCACCCAAGACCATTTCAAAAGCCCAAGTTTTCAATCCAAAGCCCACATGATATTTCTCTACATCATCCATTTAATCAAAATCATCCCTAAGTTTCAAAATCATCATTAAACCATTCCAAATACAGATTCATCCAAATTTCCACCAAAATATCCAAAATCCTTAAAAATCCATTTTTATGAAATTGACCAAACTTTTTCCGAGCCAAATGTGAGCCATTGAGCCATGTACAAGCCACATGGAAGCCATGGAAGCCACTTTCCACCTCATCAAGCCATTAATGGCAAGAAGAGGGGACCCTTTCCTAATCCTTCATTAAGCCTTTTAACCATACTCATGTCACACTCTAAACCATGCTTAGCCACCTCACCATGGATGGAGACCACACCATTTTCTCTTGGCTGACCCAAGTGATCCTTTTCAGCCCAAAACCAGGCCTTGGGTGGTGAACCTAGCCCAAAACCATGGGTTGACTCATTTGAACCCAAAATAGCCTTCCCCCATTCCATTTCAATTCAACTCCTTTACACATGTCCAAAGCCAATTGAACACACCAAACCCCAACCCCTGACCCCTCTGAGCCAGATGTTGACCTAACCCTGCCGGCCAGCCGCCTGGGTCGCCGGAAAACCCCATGGCCGAGAGCTCCATGTGAGCCAAAAAATTCAATTCTCCCTTGCTGAGCTGTCCCAACCCTAGTGGACACCAGAGCTCTTCTTCTCCTCCCCTGAGCAGCTGATCCCAGCCTTCAAACCCCCCTGGGAAGCCCTCTAGCCATGGCTATTTAAACACCACCACCTCTCGGGTTGAACCAAACCTTAAGGAAACTCTGCCAAAATTATTCCAGACTCCTCCCCAGACATAGAGAACTTAATCCCCACTGAAATCCAGCCCTAAAACCCTCTCTGTGAGCTCGATTTCCGAGTCGAAAATCCACCCAAAAACAGGACACTTCACCACAAGTGAGTCAATCTCCAAATTGATTGGTCCTACACCTTCACCGTACCAAGAGGAGAAGTTCCCCAAAAAAAGCCCCCTCACCAGGCCAGCCATTGCTTCTAGCCTCCAAGCTTTGTGATTGTCCTTGGTCACTTTCATACTTAGGCCATTCCCCAGAGCCAGAGACTTCATCTGGAGCTTGCCTGGATCCAATCGAAGGTGACACAACTCTCAGATCGAAGCTTCACTTCTCTGAGCAAAGGTATGAACTCACTCTTCCTCCAGAGCTTCCAGGGATTCTCCATTTTGTTTGGGTTAATTTCATAGCCTATAAACAATATGGATGTGTTCGTCTCCTCAAGATGAATCCATAGAGCATAAGAACATAAAAATCCATTGATAATCGAGTGAGATCTTAGGGTTTTAGTGTGGACGATCACGGGTGCACACCAGTCGTAGACGATGACTAGGAGCCGTTGGATTGCGCGTGTATCGAGAGGACGGTTCAGATTGCACTGGACCAGGGAATGTTACGTGAACCGCAGGCCCCTGGAGCCCTGAGTCAGATGGCGACGTCGAATGGGAATGCCCCGCGTGGGCTTTCGGAGCTGCCGATGTTGCGCTGGCGCCGAGTCGGATAAGTAGATAAATATGGTATTTTTGAATTATTTAAATGCTCAGAACTTCAAAAATCCATATCTTTTCATAGAAAAATCACAAAAATAAAATAAAAATACTCTCTTGCTCAGTGAACAGAGGAGAATAACGTGGAAGAGAAATCAAGTTAATTGAATGAATATTTTATTTTTAATAATTTATTTACTATTTTCAGTATTTTGATTTTCCATTTGCATAGATAATTCACCATGGCATGAGACCATAGGGCTTTTGAAGCCTCTGATCTTGGAAACATTCCCTGAATTTTTCAAGGTCAGAGGCTATCTCTATGAAGAGTTATTGATTTTTCAAGTTCATGTCACTGTTTTAGGTATTTTAATTTCAATAATTAGCATGTTGTAAAATAAATTCTAGGAAAATTTGGTGATACTTCTTAGGACCAGAGGACCCCATGGAAAATATATTTTGAGTTAATTCATTCATAATAACCTTAATTGACCTAAACCCCTAAAATTGAATTTGAATTAATTAGGGTTAACCACACATTAAATTGACTTGAAAACAATTCTTCACTAATCTTTAGGATAAGAGAGACCTCACATAAAAATTTGAAATCAATTGGACTTGATTAACCCCACCAAATGGGTTGATTAAGCCTCATAAGCAAAATGGAACTTTAAAAATTCACAACTCTAAACATATTTTTCAAAAATTCAGAAAATTGGTTTTGGAGCTTCTCGGATATCAGGGAAGTTTAGGAAAATTAAAATTGAAATTTTCTAAAAAAGTTGATTTTTCACAATATTTTAATATTTTAATAATTAAAAAATAATAAAAATCACAAAAATATTAAAAATTATAAAAATGTCACATTTTGACTCCTAAACATTTAGGAACAAACCAAATATTTTTTCCTAAGTCCCTAGGAGAAGATATTGAATTTTAAAAGCTTAATGTAATTTGTAATATTAAAAACTGAATTTTCAACCTTTTTTACTAAAATAATTTTAATAAATCAAAGAAAAATCAGAAAATTATAAAATTTGTTTCTCTGAATTTCTCGAGGTCAGAGAGATTTAAAAAAAATATAAAATCTATTTTTCAACGTTTATTTTTTTTTAAAATTAATTAATACTCTAAAACTCAAAATAATTATAATAAATAAAATATAATTCAAAAAATCACAAAAATTGGTACATGTGGTCATCTAGTCATTAGGAACATCCCATAATTTTCTTAAGGATAGAAACCTTCACTTGGTCATATTGTATTTTCTACTAAAAATAATTATATAAATAAATTAAATTCAGAAAAATCACATTTTCTTCTCTAATGTCTTAATTGACATGTGAGTGAAGTGGCACAAAAATTTCAAATTCATTTGAGCTCAATTTAATGAGTTATGAAATAAGTAAGCTTAAAAGGGCATAAAGGTAATTAAAAATTTTAACCCCTAATTAAAACTTTATGTTTAATCAAAATGGGGGGTAAAATATTTGATTTTAACTTTCCCTTGGATAATTGAAACTTAGGGAAATTAAAGGGTAGGAACCCATTAAACACTTTGAAAATATCAAAATGAAACTTTAATTAATTAAATAATTTAAATTTTGGAAAGAATATATTTAAAATTTGGATTATTAAAATAAGGATATTATTAAGAGGATATTTATTCTATAATTTAAAAATCCCTAAATAAGTCACTTTAACAATATTTATTTCTTAATTTAAATAATAATCCAAATGAATAACTAAAATTAAAATTAAATTAAAATTAAATTAAAATTAAATTAAAATTAAAATTAAATTAAAAATTAAAATTAAATTAAAATTAAAATTAAAATTAAATTAAAATTAAAATTAAAATTAAATTAAATTAAATTAAAACCAAATCGAATTAAAATTAAATTAAAATCATTTAACAACAAACTTAAATGAAATCATTAAGAATTAAATCTAAAATAATTTGAACACTATTCCAAACTTAAAATTATTAATTAAAACCTCACAATTAAATTAAAACACTTTAAATCATTAACTCAAACTTTAAATTAAGAATGATTAAAATTCTCAATAAACCAACTTGCCCTTAAAGGTTTTAATTATCATAACTCTTAAATAGAGTATTAAGTGAGATGTCACTTCATTCATCAGGTAATCAAATACCTGAGTTCACTGAGCAAGAAACAAATTTTAACTAAAACTCCTGGATGATCAATTCACCAGTACAATGAAATTCATCTGGACTCAAAATAATCCCAGAAATATTGAAAAGATGTTTAGGATTCGTCCTAAGCACTTCCTCAATACGACGAGATGTTTTAGAAGAACAACTGAATTTAATTGTTCTTTGATGAAGAAAATCATCCTTAAACCAAACCAACGACCTAGACGTCATAGGAAATGACTAGTTATAGGATTAAGAATTTGGTAGATAACCGAAACCCTTTCCCTTAGCTTTACCTAAGTTCTCGTTGAAATATTTAAATGCCTTAACAAGTGTTTTAAGTGCAGCTTGGGATGACAGGAAGACCCTCCAGGTACGCTTTTATTTTATTGTGATTTACTTTATTACAATTTACTTACATGCACTGTACTTTACTTTTCTTGCATGATAAATAAGATCGTTGCATGAAAACCAAAACCTTTAGGATAGTCCCTAAACTGAAACCAAAACTAAATTAAAAGTCATTGCAAGATAAAATTCACCGCCACAACATTTCAAAATATAAAACAACTCAAAATTTAATCACAAACAGAACAACAAAACTACAATTACAACTAAATTAAAACGTCTCGTTGAATGATCCGGAATACCTCGGATGATGTAACCCACGTGTTGCTAACGGGATTTCCCACTGCCTAAATGAAAGTGTGGAACTCATTCAGATTGGGTTTAGCAAATTCATCCGGACTAAGTGAATTCGATGAAAATAACGGTGCCGTGATGACGGAACCGCGGGATCTTAATCGGTTCGTTTAAACAACTTTAAGATTTGTTTTAATTAAAATATTAAAAACACTTGGATTTTAAGATTTTCTCTAAACCAAAACACCTCTCTCATCTCCTGATTTATGACTTCTAAAACTAAACCTCTGAACAACAAGGAGCTCGGAGCATGGTGGGCAGCTTGGCCATCGTCATCAGCAAAACTCGGATCTACTTCAGCAAAACTTTCTTATAATTAAAAAAACAAAGCCATAGGATTTCGAGGTTGTTTGCCTAGTGCAACATAAATCCTCAACTATTTGTTAGGCATTTGCATAATCATATTGTGCAAACTAAGTCCTAATCGGTCTTAGGATTCCGAGGTAGTCGCTTGATACGACGTAAACCCTCACATCTTCGAGGCTATTTGTGTGATTATGTCATACAAATATAAGACCTAAATAAATAAAATTTGTAGGATTGCAACATTAAATGAACTCCTAAAATTGAAGCCAAACCATAGGATAGTTTGGGAAGTTGCCAAGATTCTTCTTAGATCCTCAGCTTCTCCTACTTCTCTTCCTTTGGACTCCTAAAATAAATTGTTCCAAATTTGATCCGTTCCCTATTGAAATTTCCAAAATTCAATCCTTTGAAAACCTTAAACTTTGAAATTCTTGAAAGCAAAACCACTAATCATTATCAAGAGTTTTCTTAAATGATTCCCGTCATTTAAGATGTAATTAACTATAGGGGCTTCCCTTATAGGGAACTTTAAGAACCCAGGTAATATAAACCCTGCTTAATTTCTTTGTATTAAGCAGGGGAACTTATCGACTTATAAAATTGGTTCGCAGACCAAACGGATGTCACAAATCTCCTAGTTTATTTGAGTGAGCCCCATCATCAAGCAGTGTGTCTAATCTTCGGGATAGATACACGGTTTGTGGTGCGGTGCTTGTTTATATAAACTATTTGGGATGTGAGATCGGTTTGATTTCATATCTTAAAAATTTTCAAATTTAAAATTATTTTCAAAATCAAACAGTACTTTCTAAATTATATATATATTTAAATTAAAACCCAAAAATATGCCGACATGCATGAAATCATGAAAAATACCTTTCTTTAAAGTACAATATCATTAAAAACAGGTATGAAATGGATATTAAAAAGCTATCAAATTTTTAGTGGATCAGCCACCGATGCAGGATGGGCGTTACCGATTCCTAATTCCAAAGAGTTCAGGATTTTAATGGTGAACCAGCGTCGTCGGCGCCATATCCAGCACTGCCAGTGCCCTATGTTGATGGAAGTCAAATTCAATGCATTTGGACGATTTTTGAAGGGTTACTTGAGGAAAATCTTGGGTAATTCATTTCTAAACTATTTTAAACAGGTTTGGATGCCAAGAAAGTGAGAGAGGAGAGTGAGAGGAGTCTTTTGGTGTGAGAAGAGTGTGTTAGGGTTTGTAGAGAGTGAGTGTGTAAATGTGTTAAAGTGTGTAGAAGTCTTGTTTTGTCAGGGATTCTTCTCTAAAGAATGTAGGACAAGGAGGAAAGTGAGTGTTTGCTTCTTCCTTACTATTCTAAAAAGAAAATTAAATGTTATTATAAAGAGAAAAAAGGATTCAAAGGAACTTCAAGGGACTTTCTTGTGGAAGAAATTGAGATAATTTGTATTTACTTCTTGTGATTTGTATGATTTTGCTTATATATATATATATATATATATATATATATATATATATATATATATATAATCCATGCTTTATTGTATCTTCCTCATGAATTTTGAGTAGTTTTCTTTTTTTTTCTTCTTGCAATGATGTAGATTTGATGTGCCATTTGAAATGATACGAAATTTTGATGATTTTTCACTTTGAACTTCATTTACTTTTCGATCTGGCCAATTGAATTGTTAAAACTTGTTGTGAAACAATTAATCCGAGAGGATTAAGTGTTCTATAACAATAGTGGAGAATTCATTCAATTTCCTTGAATGAGTTATGTAGTTCATGGGAATTAAGTGCAAATAAATAGGGAAATGTGGTTTAATGGGTGTTGAATTAGAGATTATTGGGTAACAGACTGAAATCCCCAAGTTGGTCCTAAAGTTTGGTAACTAAAGCTAAGGTTAGCCTTCAGGTGAAGGAAAGTGGGAGCTCTGAAGTGAGAGCCAGTATCCTCCCAGGATAACCATGGATTTAGGGACTCAGCTTAGGATTTGCCAATGTTTTGTACATAACTTGGAAGAGGGGGTACTCTGAAGAGGGTAAAGAATATGAATGCTCCTATTTAGAACAATACAAGCTTATTATCAATCTATATCACTCACTCATCATAGTATCATTGTAAGGGTAAAGATACATTTTCCATATTTGAACCTTTCAATACAAAACTTAGTCTGTGTTAGTTAACCCTGTTTAGAAATTTAGGCCCTCTTTGGGGACGCGGTAAAGCTGTGGTGCGGCGAGTAAAAGTGGCTCGACATTTTTTTTTCATTTGTTTTGCAACTTCGTGATACAGCGGCTGTGAAGTTACTTTGAAGCTGACCGCGGGATAACCCTCACGGCCCAGCTTCACCTTAGTGATTTTTACCCTTTACCCCGCACTCGGCCCCCATCTCGCTGCTTCCTGCTACCTCTTCTCTCGCGAACCCTACTACAAACCTACTTCAGGTATGACAAATCTGTATATTCTCTTTGCTTTTGCGGGTCTATTCGGAGACTTCTCTACCTTCCTTCTCCCTTCTTTCCTGTTCTTTCTGTCGGATATGGATTTTCTTGTCTGTTCTCCGTATTTCTGTGCTCTTATTTTGGCAGATCTCCTATGTCTTGATCTGTTATTGCCTATTCTTGCGTATAGGTTTAACGATGATATACGGCTTTATGAATATCTTCTCTACAGATATTATGTACTTTTTGAAATTTTAAACAATTGTAGGAGATTTGAGCTGGTGCATTTGGGTTATGCTTCTCCTGTTACCAGTTGTTTGTTGTTCTTTGTTGCTTCTCCTACTATTAGGTCCGGGCAGTATGATTTAACGATTTTATTGCTTCTCCTGTTAACTGTCTTGACAGTGTGATTATTGTAGTGATTTTGAGAAATATCATTTGATTTTAGGAAGTTTGAAGTTATCGTGGCATTATCCTGTTAATAAAATTAACTCAACTTATTACATGGAACCTCAAATTGAGCTATTAGTGATTCATGTAATTGCTTCAAAGATCTTTTTAACAATCAGGAGCTTCTTCCTTTATCATGTTACTCATCTATACTTCTTCCATGTTATTTCAGTTATGTTGTATGAATTAGGGGGTGTTTACAGACCCTGCATGATTGCAGTAAACATGGCTTTTTATTTACAATACCCTTTCTTGTGTAAGGCTCGGGTAAAATCAGTATGTACACAAGGAAACAAGCTTTATGTAGATAAATTGGCATGGATTTATTGAAAATATATGCTTATATTAATGGTTTCATCCAGGACTCCAATTGCAAGGCTACAGAAACTATTTATTTGTCAAGTCTATTTATACTGATGAGGGTGTGAATGACAGGCGACATAAAAGCTGCTATGGTATGAATGGCAAAGTAATTTGTCTAGATAGAAGCATTTACAGTTTTGGATTTCCTCGTTTATATACTGATTTGCCTAAATAGACTTGATGGAACATATATCCATGAAATTTGCCTAGATAAAAGCATTGACAGTATGGATTTCTTTATTACTGATTTACCTAAATATACTCCTTGTATATACTGATTTATACTGGCCAATTTATTGAACCTACATCGGGTTTGCTTATCTCGGAAGATTGGAACATTGGGAAAGATTGTTGGGTTTGATTTTTTGGGTTCTTCAGCTCTTCAGTGTAACACCTACAGTATGGAGTAACACATGCACTTTAAAGTTTGGTGTAACACCTGCGGTATGGAGTTTATAGTTTAGTTCTTTGGTGGGCATATATACATGTTTTAAAATTGCTGTGAAGGAGAGTATTTGAAGGGTTTATCCTTTTCATTAAGGCTTTACTACAATTTTCATTTACGAGGTCTGTCTTTGCTTGTTTGGGATGCATTAAACCTTCATGCACTTTCTATTTTTGTTCCCAAGCTTCAAATGCAAAGAGTTTTTACTTAAGGAATTGTTATGGAGTTAATATACTTTGCTCGTTAGAATAGATTTGAAACCTTTTTTATTTTCTGTGATGAAGAGCATATGAACAGCACACACATGTTATAGGAAGTTATGTATAAGGAGTTTATAGTTTAGGGTAATAGCTGCAGTATTTCACCTGCAGTATAGAGGTTACACTTTTTCATCTGCAGTATCGAGTTTACAGTTTGGTTCTTTAGTTTCCTGTAACATTTGCTGTAATTATGGGGTTCGTGTTGGTTTGAAATGTTATGTCCTTCTCTGCTGTAACACCTGCTGTAATTGGTGTGTAACCTACGGTAAATTGGAGTTGGGTGTTCCTGTTAGTTTGAAATGCTATGTAAATTGGAAGTTATGTACATGTTCTCTATTTCAGTAATAAAGAAATATCATTCCTTTCCCGTGGATGTAGGTCAGTTTGACCGAACCACGTAAATTGTTGTGTCCTTCTGTGCTTAACTCTATTATTTGGTTAATTGCAATTTATATCTCTCCATGTTGTAATTTTACCACCCTTGGCATTTGTTATTTCAGTTCATTTTGAATATTTATCTTTGTCGTATTAATAGTATGGCTAATAAAGGTAAAGATGTTGTCACTCCTGCACATTGGGAGAAGGAAATAAAAGTAATGTTTTACGACCTCTGCCTTAGTGAAATTGAAAAGGGAAATAGGCCGAACTCCTTCTTCAATAAAGAAGGTTGGCAAAACATAGTTACAAAATTCAAGGAGGCTACAGGCAGGGAATATGAAAGACTGCAGCTTAACAATAAATGGGACTAGCTTAAAAAATACTAGAAAATTTGTAATGATTTGAAGTGAGGATCGGCCGGATCCCAACCGGATTAAGATGGGATCTGGTCAAGCGAATGATTGATACTCCAGAGGAGTGGTGGTGAGAAAGGCTTGCAGTAAGATATTTTTCATTCAATACACATGATGTCATTCAGTTTATTCATTCTAACTGAAATATTTCTCATTTCCTTCTACAGGTTGTGGCAGCTGTAAAGAAGTTTAAAATGGCGGGAATAGAACCTAACTTCGAGGAGAAATTAGACCAGATGTTTGGTAGGGTTGTTGCTACAGGAAAATATGCATTTGCGCCTACCCAAACATGCTTTGGTCAAACCCCGGAGAATGTGGTGGTTACTTTATCAAATGGTTCAGCAGAATTCCAAGACCTAGATCCACCTGAAATTCAGTTCACCAACCGTACAAAACAACATCGTTCTGAAAGCAAGAGAAAGAATGGAGCTCCTTCTATAAGAAACCAGCTATCATACCTTGTTGAATCATCTAATGATGCCCCCCACAGAGTTCAAAAAATATCCATAGTTGTGATGGTTCGAATTCTTGAAGCAGATCGAGAATTTTTAGGGGAACCTGACCTTTTCTACTTTGCTCTCAACCTCCTCCGTGATTCGGTCCATAGAGGCTTTTTTTGAAACACTTAGTACTGAGCGAAGGGTGGCATATATACGCTATTATTATTATCGACGAAATTTATGATTTGGAATTGCTATTATATGTTATTTCGTATTGGACATTTATATTTGCTACTGATGTGGTTGTGCCGGATAGTTGTATCACAATATTTATTTCAGTGATTTTAGTGATTGAAAATCAACGCATTTTCTTATATTGATTCTGACAGCATTTGTTTGGCCATGTACAATTTATATTGTCATGGACCCTGAGGTAGCACAACGCAGAAGGAGAAATGCAGCTATAAATTTATTTGTCGATTATTACAACACATACATCAACCGCGCGCCCTGTTACACATCATCTCAAATTGGGCATAAATGAATGGGAGAAATGCTTACAGGACACTCACCGAGATTTAGAAACATCTTCCATATGTCGCAGGATGCTTTCAATCACCTAGTAGTCAAACTAACAACATCTCATGGCTACGGGTCACCTATGACAACTGACCATGAGGTGTTAGGCATAACACTATATATATTATCACAGAATGAGTCAGTGCGCGGGATGATGGAACGCTTCCAGCACTCGTCGAAGACAATCAGCAGCTATTTCTTAGTAGATTTGACTGCTCTTGTGAGTCTATCATAGCACATCATACAACCTACAGATCCAACTTTTTTCATGAACGCCAAAAGAGATTCAATACGATTGTCGTTACATGTCATTTTTCAAGGTACAGATTGATTCTTGCATGATATATTGACCCAAAGAAAAAAGGTCAAGATTTTCATGCTTATTTTATACTGATTTTGATGATATTGCACTTTAAAGAAAGGTATTTTTGGTGTTTCTATAGGTATGAAGATTTAAGCACAAAGGAACGAAAATATGAAAAAATGAGTGGATTTGGTGCCAAAAGGACTAAATTATACAAATTTGACCTGCGCCACCGACGGTGAGGTCGAGGCCGCCGACGGTGTGATTTTCCCGAGAGTTCAGAATTAATTGCAAGGGAGGCCGCCGACGGCGGGGTCTGTTTAAATGCATTGTTTCTAGAAGGCCGCCGACGGCGCCTCGAGGCCACCGACGGCGGGGTCGACGGATCTTTACAGAAATACGTCAAATGTGGACGATTTTTGAAGGGGTGCCTTCACAACCCTTAGAGACTCTTCTACAACTTTAAAAGGAACGAATTTAGGCCAAAAAATGGCTCTTCTTCTGGTCTCTAAAGTGATTATTAGTGACTCCATAGTGTAAAAGAGAGTCTATTAGTGAGTTTAATTTAGTGAGTTATGAGTTCAAATAGAGAATTTGTAAGGAATTCTTCGAGGGATTCCAAGAGTGGAAGGGAAGTGAGAGAATTCTTCCACATTGAAGTTTCAAAAGAGAATTCCAAGGAAAAGATCCAGAAGAAATTCAAGGAGTTTTCTTGGGGAGGAATTGAAGATAAGTAGTGTTTATTTGTTTTTAGTGTGTAGAACATTACTTTATTATATGAAATCTAAGTTTTATTGCTCCTCTTCATGAATTCTGATTAGTTGTTCTATATTTCTCCTGGTTTTGATGTTTTGTGAAATGATTATATAATTAGTCTATTAAACAAATAATAAAAGTTGTGATGGTAATATACCTAAACTTACTTTACTATACGAATTGGCTATTTGTATTATTAAAATCCATGAAGAATTCTTAAGACCTGAGCTTGGGCTAAGGATTTTTAACTTGTATGTATCACATTTCTCTTTGCAAGGTATACGGGTAAATCCTTGAAGGGAGAAGTGTAATCGGGCGTAGAATTGGAGATTTTAGAGTGACAGGCTAAAATCCTCAATTTAATCTTATCGTTTGGGTGTTGATGTGTAGATTGTTAGCCCTCAGGTGAGGGGAATGTGGGAGCTCCAAAGTGAGAGCCAGTATCCTCCCAGCCTAGCCGCAGAATCAGTAACCAAGCATAGAATTAGTCAATATTTTTTATGCCTGGACCAAAGGGTAAAGAATAGGTATGCTCCTATTTGGCACAACACATTAAAACTAATTCTAATTATCATTTCACTTAAATATCTTAACTAAGGAGAAAGATACTTGCTATTATCTATATTTAAACTTAACTCTAGTAGTATTAGTAAATTGTTAGTAAAGCTAGTTTTTAATATAAGTTTCATATTATTGTCGATTGCATATTAGTGACAGATAGGCAATTCGATTTAGTTGTGATTCTGAATTGGTTTTTATAATCCTAGTCCGTAGGATTTAATATATTCTCTGTGGGATCGATATCCAGGACTCCATTAGAGCCCTGTATTACTTGAACGATACGTATACTTGTGTTTGAAAGTAACTCTACGATTAAAAGATTAAAATATTAAATTGTTACTAAAGTTAAAATTACGCTCCTAGTAAAGTCTTTGGCACTGTTGCTAAGGATTTATATCTTTTAGTAGTTGTGTCGAATTTTCTTATATTTTTAAGTACATTCAAATTGGATAAAAGTGCATGGTGGTTCAAGTTTTTGGCACCGTTGTCGGGGAATATTTTATATGTTATAGGAATATAACATAATTAGAGTAACAGACAACAATTTAGGAAACCTTTAAAGAATTACAACTTATTTTAGTTAACTGCTTTTGCTGTGTATGCGATTTCGAGTGTATGCGCAAATTTGGTTCTGAAAATGCTATACCTTACGATTCAGAATTAGAACGGACTGTTAGGAGAAATAGAAAACTGAGAAAAGAATCTATAAATTCTGAAACAATGGAAATCAACGTAAATAACCAAAAAATAGAATATGAATAACAATCTAGACCATTAAGAGATTATGTTAACCCTACATTAGATGAAATTCACTTAACTATTCAAAATCCTGATGTTGCTGCTAATTCATTTGAGCTTAAACCTATAATTATCCAAATGGTACAAAAAAATCAATTTGGTGGAACTTCAAATGAAGATCCTAATTTACATCTTGCAAGTTTCTTAGAACTTTGTGCTAATTTTAAGTACGACAGAGTGTCTGATGATGTTGTCGGACTTAGAATTTTTCCTTTTCACTAAGGGATAAGGCTAAGGCTTAGTTAGATTCGTTAGCATCGGGATCTATAAGAACTTGGGGAGAACTTTCACAAAGATTCTTATCGAAATATTTTCCACCATCTAAGACTGCTAAGCTTTTAAACGATATCACATCTTTCAGTCAGTATAAGGGAGAATCGATATATGAATCTTGGGAAAGATTTAAAGAACTTATTAGGAAATGTCCACATCATGCTTTACCAGATTGGTTAATTATTCAAACATTTTATAATGGATTAGTAGGATCTCTTAGATCTATAATTGATGATGTTGCTGGTGGATCACTAATGTTTAAACCTTTTGAAGAAACCTATGATTAATAGAAGAAATGGCTACTAATAATTTTCAATGGCCTGTTGAATGGGTAAATCCTAAGAAAGTACCCAGTATTCATAATTTTTATGCTTTAACTATGATAGTTTATCAAATTGCTGCTCTTTCAAAGAAAATAGATCAATATAGAATGAATCATTCTCAAACACCTCAAGTGTTAGAAGAAAATTCATAAGGACAAATCATAGATGCTCAATCTTCATATGAAACAATAAATGCAGTAAATAATAGACAAAATAATCCTTATTCAAACTATTATAATCTAAGTTGGAAGAATCATCCAAATTTTAATTGGAATAACCAAAATAATAATAATAATCCTCAGTGGGGGGAACAATCCTGTAAACCCATTAGGAAATATAAATAATCATGGTAATTCCAATTATAGACCTTCTAATCCACCATATTTTTATTCACAATTCAAGGAGAAGAAGTTGTCTATGGAGGAATTAGTTTTGAATATGAGTAATCAATTACAAAATCAAGGAAATGCTATTAAAAACATAGAAAACCAATTAGGGCAAATTTATTCTGCATTAAGCAATAGACCTGTTGGAACTTTACCTAGCAATGTTGAAGTAAATCCTAAAGATCAAGGAAAAGAACAAATCAAAGCTATTCAATTAAGAAGTGGAAAAGAGTTGGAAACAAGAGTTCAAAAAAAAAACTGTAGTTGAAAAGAAAAAAGAAGAATCTAAAGGAGAAAACGACAGTTTATATCCTGATTTTCCTCTGAAACCTATGAAAATTACTGTTGAAAAACCACCTCCACCATTTCCTAAAAGACTAAAGCAACATGATAAAGGAAAAAGATTTGCTAAATTCTTAGACTTTTTGAAAAAATTGTCAATAAATATTCCTTTTTTTGAAGCTTTAGAAAAAATGCCTGATTATGTTAAATTTATGGAGGATATACTCAACAAAAAGAGGAAGTTATTAGATCATGAGACTGTTGCACCAGTGAAGAGTGTAGTGCTATAATTCAAAGAAAACTTCCTGAAAAACTTAAAGATCCTGGTAGTTTCACTATTCTGTGTGCTATTGGTAAAAAATTTTATGGGGGAGCATTATGTGATTTGGGAGCTAGCATAAATTTGATGCCTCTATCAACTTTTAAAAGGTTAGAAATTTGAGAAATTGCACCAACTTATGTAACTTTACAGTTAGCTGATCGATCTATTACACATCCTAAGGGAATTGTAGAAGTTGTTTTGGTCAATGTTGATAAGTTTATTTTTCCTGTGGACTTTATCATTCTAGATATGAAAGAAGATAAAAAAATTCCAATCATTTTAGGAAGACCATTCCTAGCTACTGGAAGAGCTATGATAGACGTTCAAAAAGAAGAATTGACTATGAGAGTAAATGACCAAGAAGTAATCTTTAACATCTCAAAGTCAATGAAATATCAATAAATAGAAAAAGATGATGAATGTTTCAGAATGGATATATGTGATTATTTAGGAAGAGAATATTTCCAAGAAAATTATGAAGAAAAAGAAGATAGAGAAAAAGATAATTTTGAAGAAATAGAAAGTGAAGAAGCTGATTATATCTAGGAAACATATGAAAAGCATAATTCAACATCACCAGAAAATCAAACATTAATTCCATCTGTTGAAAACCCCCTGAACTTGAATTAAAGAATCTTTCAAATCATTTAAAGTATATTTTTTAGGAGAGTTTTCAACATTACCAGTAATTGTATCCTCATATTTAAATGAAATTCAAGAACAAAAATTAATGGATACATTAAAAAAATACAAAAAAGCTTTTAGTTGGATTTTAGCTGATATTAAAGGAATTAGTCCTTTAATTTGTATGCACAAAATTTTCTTAAATGAAGAACATAAACCAAGAATTGACCCTCAAAGGAGACTAAATCTTATAATGAAAGAAGTAGTTAAAAAAAAATTTTAAATGGTTAGATGTTGGAATTATATATCCTATTTCGATAGTACTTGGGTAAGTCCAATTCATTGTGTTTTGATCACAGAAAAATACATTAAGAAATTCATATCTATTTTTGATGAAATTACACTTTAAAGAAAGGTATTTTCTTTATTTTACTGCAGGAATGAAGATTTATAAGTGATGGAAGCAAAAAGCATGAAATGGAGCGAATTTGGATCAAAAAGGAAGAAATTCATGCAAAATGAACTAAGTCGCCGACGGCGAGATCGAGGCCACGGATGGCGAGATCACGAGGAGAATTTCTGAAGGAATTATAACTACCTCGCCGACAGCGAGCCCTAGCCCGCCGACAGTGAGATCGCGCGGTTTGAAGACCTTCTAGAAGCCCCACTGACAGAGAGGTCGTTTCCCGCCGACGGCGAGACAGTTCAAAATGCATATACATTGAACCTGGACGTTTTTTAAAGAGGTGTTTTAAGCATCCCTTGGACCTTTGCCTACCTCTATAAATAGAGGACGAATTTTAATCTTTTGTGTGTCTTTTGAGTGTCATTTGTATGTGTTTCTGGAATCTTAAGTGAGTTTATTTAGAGAGTCTTAGTGAATCTTTAGTGAGTTAGAAGTGTGTTGTACTAGAAGGAAAAGTCAAAGGAACCTCAAGGAGTCTGCTTGGGGAGGAAATTAAGATAAGTATCTTTGTTTATTGTTGTTAACTTTAAATGAAATCCATGCTTTATTTTGTTCTCATGCATTCTGAGTAGTTTTCTTAGTCTTTCTCCTTGTTTATGAAAATTATGCGAATTGATGAATTAAATAGAAGTACCTAATGTATTAAAATAATTGTGATAATTTTTACTTAGAACTTAATTTACTTTCAATCTGGCCAATTGATGGGTTAATATATGTTGAAGTATCAACTATAATAAAAATTACATCCAATATTCAGGGAAGTCAAAAGCCTTGGAAGGAGGGTGCAAATAAATAGGGAAATATTATTTATCGGACGTAGAATTGGACACTTTAGTGTGACAGACTAAAATATTCAATTTGGTCCTATTATTTGAGAGCTGAAGTGTAGATGTTAGCCCTCGAGTGAGGGGAACATGGGAGCTCGAAGTGGCAGCCAGTATCCTCCCGACCTAGCCATGCGATTCGTAATCAAACATAGGATTAGTCAATGTTCTTTGCACTGGACCAAAGGGTAAAGAATAGGAATGCTTCTATTTGTCACAATACAATTCAAGAATCCTATTTAGATTCACCATTCACTTAATTTTCTAAAATTTAGGAGAAGGATACTTTTTCTGAATTATTTAAATCAATTTTATTTCAAGCATTAGTTTACATTAGTTGTTGTAGTTACTTTAAATTTCCATTTACTATATTAGTAAGTAATTCCTTTAAATTTTAGCTGATACAATTCTGTTAAAAACTTCCCTGTGGGATCGATAACCAGGACTCCACTAGAGCCCTGTATTACTTGATACGATACGTATACTTGCGTAGAATCCACATTAAACATTCAATCATAAAATCAAATATATATATATTAAAGCGGGATCAAGTTTATGGTGTCGTTGATATTAACATAATTTGCAAACATATAAAAAGTGGGTCAAGTTTTTGAAGCCGTTGCCAGGGAAGTAAAGAATTTATTTATTATTTAGAGTAACGGACTATTTTAAAATTTATTTGGCAAAAATTGTATGCAAAAATTTGGAAAAGAAAATTTAATACCTTACGATTCAGAATTAGAGTGTACAATTAGAAGAATTAGAAAACAAAAAAAGAGAAATTATAAATTTAACACAAATGGCAAATATTCCTGAAAATGAAAATATCAATCAACAGAGACCATTACGAGATTATGCCAATCCTACATTAGATGAAATTCATTTAACTATTCAAAATCCTGATGTAGCCGCTAATTCATTTGAACTTAAACCCGCAATTATCCAAATGGTACAAAATAATCAATTTAGTGGTTCACCTACCGAAGATCCTAATTTACATCTTGCTAGTTTTTTAGAACCGTGTGCTACTTTCAAATATGAAGGCGTATCTAACGATGCTATTAGACTTAGACTTTTTCCTTTTTCTTTAAGGGATAAGGCTAAAATGTGGTTAAATTCGTTAGCACCTGGATCTATTAAAACTTGGGGAGAATTATCACAAAAATTTCTATCCAAATATTTTCCACCATCTAAAACTTCTAAGCTTAGAAATGATATAACTTCTTTTACTCAGTTTGATGGAGAATCAATATATGAAGCTTGGGAGAGATTTAGAGAACTTCTTAGGAAATGCCCACATCATGCGTTACCAGATTGGTTAATTATTCAAACTTTCTATAATGGAAAAGTAGGATCTTTAAGATCAATAATTGATGTTGCTGCTGGAGGATCATTAATGTCAAAACCATTTGATGAAACTTATGCACTAATCGAAGAAATGATAACCAATAATTTTCAATGGCCTGTTGATAGAATGAATCCGAAAAAGATAGCTAGTATTCATGAAAATGATGCAATATATATGTTAGCTTTGCAAATCGCTGCTGTATCTAAAAAATTAGATCATTTTGGAATGAATTACTCTCCAACTATATTGGAAGAAAATTCATCTGGACAACTTATAGAATCACAATCTCAATATGAAACTATAAATGCAATTAATAACAGATCCAATAATCCTTATGCAAATTATTATAATCCTAGATAGAAAAATCATCCTAATTTTAATTGGAATAATAACACAACTAATCAACCATGGATGAATAACATAACATAACCATTAGGAAATCCCTCTAATCAAGGAAATTCAAATTATAAACCTAATTATCCACCTGGATTTAATATTAATAACCCACAACTTAAAGATAAGAAATTATCTATAGAAGAATTAATATTAAATATGGGTCAACATTTACAAAATCAAGGAAATCAATTACAAATACAAGGAAACCAATTACAAAATCAAGGAACAGCTATTAAAAATATTGAAACTCAACTGGGACATATCGCTACTACACTTAATAATAGAATACCTAGAACATTTCTAGTAATGTGGAAATAAATCCCAAAGATAAGGGAAATGAACAAATTAAAGCGATACAATTACGAAGTGGAAAAGAATTAGAACCTCGAATTCAAAAAGAACTTGAAAGTCAAAAAGAGGAAGTGGAAAATGAAAAGGAAAAGAATCAACAAGATCTAAACTTAGAAAATCCTTTAATACCAATGAAAACTTCTTTTGAAAAACCTTCACCACCATTTCCTCAACGACTAATTCAACATAAAAAAGATAAACAATTTGCTAAATTCCTTGAAATTCTAGAGAAATTAACAATAAATATTCCTTTCGTAGAAGCTTTAGAACAAATGCCAAACGATGTAAAATTTATGAAAGATATTTTAAATAAAAAAATAAAATTTACCGATAATGAAATGGTTGCACTTAGTGAAGAGTGTAGTGCTATTATTCAGAAAAAGCTTCTCGAAAAATTAAAAGATCCTGGTAGTTTCACTATACCTCGCGCTATCGGAGAAAAATTCTATGGCAAAGCTTTGTGTGATTCGAGAGCAAGCATCAATCTAATGCCTCTATCAATTTTTAAAAGATTAGGATTGAGAGAAATTTCACCTACTTCAGTAACTCTTCGATTAGTCGATCGTTCGTTACATATCCTAAGGGAGTTATTGAAGATGTATTAGTAAAAGTGGATAAATTTATCTTCCTTGTAGATTTTATTGTTTTAGATATGGAAGAAGATACAGAAATTCCTATCATTTTAGGAAGACCGTTTTTAGCCACTGGAAAAGCTATGATTGATGTTCAGAAAGGAGAATTAACTATGAGAGTAAATGACCAAAAAGTAACTTTTAATATTGCTAAATCAATGAAATATCCCGCATTAGAAAAAGATGATGAGTGTTTTCGAATGGAAGTACTCGATCATTTACAAAGAGAACATTTTAAGGAATATTATGAAGAAAAATTAGAAAAAGAAAATACTGAATTAATTGAAAAAGACGATATAAATGAAAAACTAGATTATATTCATGAGAAATTTGAATTTTTGGATAACACTGAAAACTATGAAAAAAATATAGTTCCATCGATTATTAAACCTCCTGAAGTTGAGTTAAAAATGTTACCTAATCATTTGAAATATGCTTATTTAGGTAATTCTTCAACTCTACCAGTTATTATTTCATCTGAATTAAATGAATCTTAAGAACAAAAACTTTTAGATACATTAAAAAAATATAAGAAAATTTTTTGTTGGACTTTAGCAGATATTAAAGGAATTAGTCCTTCAATCTGTATGCACAGAATTATTTTAGATAATGAACATAAGCCTAAAGCAGATCCGCAAAGGAGATTAAATCCGATAATGAAAGAAGTAGTCAAAAAGGAAATTTTAAAATAGTTCGATAATGGTATTATATATCCTATTTCTGACAGTGCTTGGGTAAGCCCAATTCACTGTGTGCCCAAAAAAGGAGGAGTGACCGTAAAAACTAATGAAAATAATGATCATATCCCTATAAGACAAGTTACTGGATGGCGAATATGTATTGATTATAGAAAATTAAACATAGCCACCAGGAAAGATCACTTCCCTTTACCATTTCTAGAGCAGATGTTAGATAGATTAGCCGGACATAAATATTTTTGTTTCTTAGATGGATATACCGGTTATCATTAAATAAAAATTGCTCCTGAGGATCAAGAGAAAACTACATTTACTAGTCCTTATGGAACTTTCACTTTTCGAAGAATGCCTTTTGGATTATGTAATGCACCTGCAACATTCCAGAGATGTATGATGTCTATATTTAGTAAATTAATTGATAATGGAATAGAAGTATTTATGGATGATTTCTCCGTATTTGGAACAACATTTGACACATGCTTAAATCATCTTGAAAAAGTATTTGAAGTATGTGAGAAAACTAATTTAGTTCTTAATCGGGAGAAATGTCAATTTATGGTTACGAGCGGCATTGTATTAGGGCATAAAATTTCGTAAAAGGGCATGGAAGTAGACCTCGCAAAAATTCAAGTTATAGCTAAATTACCACCTCCAACTACGTAAAAAGGGGTAAGAAGTTTTCTTGGACATGCTGGATTCTACAGACGTTATATTAAAGATTTTTCAAAAATTACTAAACCTCTATGCCAACTTCTTGAAAAGGACAAGAAATTTGAATTTACAATTGAATGCCTAAATGCTTTCGAATTATTAAAAGATAAATTAATTACAAGCACCTATAATAGTTTCACCTAATCGGGAGAAACCATTTGAGCTTATGTGTGATGCTAGTGATTATGCTATAGGAGCAGCTTCTTGGGCAAAGATACGATAAGATTTTCAAAGTTATATACTATGCTAGTAAAACTCTAAATGATGCCGAAATAAATTATGCGATTATCGAAAGAGAATTATTAGCAGTTGTATATGCTTTTAATAAATTTCGGCATTATCTAATAGGAACTAAATGTATCAGTGCATACTCGATCACTCCGCTATTAAGTATTTAATGCAAAAGAAAGATTCTAAACCAAGATTAATTAGATGGATATTATTAATGCAAGAATTTGATTTTGAGATCATTAACAAAAAGGGAACTGATAATCAAATTGCAGATCGTTTATCAAGATTATAGAATCATGAATTATCTGATATTGATAATGAAATTTTAGACAGTTTTCCTGATGAACAACTTTATAATATAAATGAGTGGAGAATATCTTGGTATGCTAATACAGTAAATTATATTGTAAGTGAAATTTTACCACCTATGTTAACTTTACAACAACAGAATAAATTCATTCATGATACTAAAACATACTTTTGGGATGAACCATACTTATATAATCAGTGTAAGGATTTAATTATTAGAAGATGCATGCCTTATGAAGAAACTGAACCAATCATTCAAAAATGTCATGATTCTAATTTTGGAGGACACTTTGGGACAGATAAAACTGCATATAACATTCTACAATCTGGATTCTATTGGCCTACTCTATTTAGAGATGTATACAGATATATAAAAACCTCGCGATAAATGCCAAAGAGTAAGAAACATATCAAGAAGAAATGAAATGCCTCCGAATTTTATATTAGAAGTTGAAATTTTTGATGTTCGGGGATTAGATTTCATGGGACCTTTTATTCCTTCATTTAGAAACTCATATATATTAGTAAGTTGTTGATTATGTTTCCAAATGGATTGAAGCACAAGCTTTACCTAGGTGTGATGCTAAAAGTGTTTCAAAATTCTTAATGAAAAATATTTTTATTAGATTTGGAATGCCGAGAGTGATTATCACTGACGGAGGAACTCATTTTAGAAACAAATATATTCACAAACTAGTAGAAAAATATAATATTATGCATAAGATATCAATCGCTTACCATCCACAACCTGGTGGATTAAGTCGAAGTTTCTAATCTGTGAGATTAAGCGTATATTAGAAAAGTCCGTAAACCCTAATAGATCGATCGATCTATAAGACTAGACACTCGCATTATGGGCATACAGGATCGCTTATAAAACTCCGATTAGAATGACTCCTTATAGGCTTATATATGGAAAAACTTGCCACTTACCGATTGAATTAGAACATAAAGCATATCGGGCGATTAAAGAATTTAATTATAATATGAAAGAAGTCTGGTGAGAAGAGATTGTTACAATTAAATGAATTGGAAGAACTAAGGAATGAATCATATGATAATGATAGGATTTATAAAGAAAGGATGAAATTATGGCATGATCGGAAGATTAATCAGAGAAATTTTGAACCACGATAAGAAGTTCTACTATATAATACAAGATTGAAATTATTTCCTGGGAAATTGAAATCTTGATGGTTAGGACCTTTCACCATAACTCAAATATTTTCATATGGAACTATAGAAATTGAGGATCCAAAAACAGGACATAGATTTAAGGTAAACGGACATAGATTAAAACCATATTTTGAAAATAGAAGAACAAATTTTAAAGAGGTTTTAATGCTTAGTCAACCTCATTACTAACTGAAATTAGGACAGGCTGACGACGTTAAACCAAGCACTTTATGGGAGGCAACCCATAGTAGTCTTTTATTTTTAATTATCTACAAATTAGTGAATCTATATTATTAAAACAAATCTTACTACTCAAATTTTTAATTAGAATCATCACAAATTCGAACCTATATGATGAGATCAACAAATATTCGGACCAGAAAGAAAATGGGCGACTTTTACGAATCTTTCCAACAGCGAGCCCGAGCCCGCCGACAGCAAGATCGTGTGCCATGACTTAATTCAGTTTTATAACTAGCTCGCCGACGGCGAGAAACTTCGGACGGTAAGGCAGTTGAAATTTTGGTTTCTTAAAGATTTTCGTGCGGTTTTGGACGGATCTAAGCCATTTCTTTGTAGGAAATTATCCCAAATCCAATTTTACACCATTTTCTTCCTTAGAAACGACTAGAGACCAATCCTGTCAATCCGAAATGGCACCCAAATTCTTAGAAACCACAAAATCTGAAGTTTTTAACCGAAGAAAATTCGTCAGTTCGGAGGCGCAGCGTATCTTCAACAAAGGCTTGATGAAGAAAAGACTTATTAAAGAAAGGGGATTTGTCAACAGAGGAATAGAGAATTACACTACAAAAATCGAAGAAATGTTCGCACAGCGGCATTGGGAGGTATTTTGTTATACGACATCCGCTGTAGTTATTCCAGTAGTTAAAGAGCTTTGCTCTAATTTACATGCGATCAACAATGGAAATTTCTACGTCAGAGGAAGATGGGTAACATTTACTTCTTCAAGGGTAAATGAATTGTTTTCTATAGAGAATACCTCTATTTGTCATTATTCCAACTTTTTGGCTTCAAGATACAATATGAACGAGATCTATAGATACCTGACTGACGAACCTGATGATTGGGAGTTACGCGAAGACGGGTATGACAGTTTTTCTGAATCACTTCTTAACCCTGTCTCGAAGCACTGGCATTTCTTTATCTCATCAAAATTATTACCTACTATGAGAGTAAATAAATTTTCAAAGGAATGCGCTATATTAAACTACTATATTCAAATTGGACTACCTATCGATGTTGGATCAGTAGTAGTAAAGTCTGCATTAGGATTGATTGTGCATGGGTCAGTTCATGGACTTGGACACCCATCGACTATATTTGCTTTATGCAATCATTACCAAGTTTCTTATGAGGCTTGGGAAAAAGTACTTTTGCCATGGAAACTACTTGATCCTACGGATATGTTTCCAACCTTGGATAACAATGATGAGATTATCATTATTTCTGACAGAGCATCACAGAACAATCCTTTAGCAAGGCCCCTTACTGATAAAACTAATTTCATTCTGAAGAAGATTAAAGGATTGCAAAATGTGATAAATTCCATCGATAATATCTCTGATATGTTTGATTACATTGACTGGAGGATGAAGGAGCACTTTGATCATACTGGACATTTAGATGCCATTTTTATTCATTAACTAAGACAGAGGGATGGATTAATGAAGAATCTACTGTAGAATTTCCTTTCAGACCTTTCTATAATTTACTTGTGCACCTGCGTCGCATCAGAAATATCAGAGAAGATGATAGTTCAAACATTGAAGAATAGGAAAGATTTTGATTTTATGTCATATATTGTGTATATATGTGTTAATTTGAATTTAGGTTTTATTATGATTTGAATTTTAATTTGATCATCTCAGATTTGATGAGAGTATTTGTAATTGTTATGTCTCAGCATTTAGAGTGTTGTGGTGTGGATTGCGATGCTGAGTTTTATGGATTTGAACATTTAAGTTAAGTATGTTGTTAAGTTGTTAGTGTGAAGTTTGTAAGTTTCATGGATTTCATATATAAAGTTATATTGTTTGTGTTGTGTGAACTTTTTTGTGAGTATAAGTATTTAATCTTCATATTATTATTAAATTAAGTGATCGGAAGATTGATTAAGGGCAAATCGAGGTTGAAAATGATTGACAAATTTCAAAAATTTAAATTTTTGGGATCCGACGGCGAGAATTATCTCGCCGACAGCGAAAAAACCCGCTGACAGCGAGACCGAGCTCGCCGACGGCGAATTTTTCCCGAAACTTTTGCCTTATCAAATTAATTAGCTCGCTGACGGCGAGAAAAATCTCGCCGACAGTGAGATCGCGAAAAGATCTTATTTGACCAGTCAACCGACACTATTCATCATCCCCTTCCTGAAAACTTCGAAAAAACCGACCTAGGGCTTGAGAGATCTTGGATTTGAAGCGATTTCAACACTTTTTGACACCGGATTTCATCTTCCCTTGGTAAGAGCTTCACTCCTATGCAAAAATTTTTTATTTTCACCATGGATTTCTTCTACATTGGGAAATTTTGAAAAATAACAAAATGTGGAGAAAATATTTGGAAGAATTTCATGGAAATTTATTTAAATGAATTTTAGATGTTGTAGGAAGCCTTCTTAGTAATATTTGGAAGTTTAGTTAAAATTTTTGCAAAATTTCACAGATCAAAAATGGCTCCACGACAAAAGCGACGGATAGATTACGACGAAACCCGATTCATTAACGCAAGAGCACAAACTCAATACTTTCAAAACATACAAGCAAGAAAATGCATTCAAGATCAAGTTTTCAAGAATCCTGGAGGAGAAGTTGAGCGAATCATTAAGGAACGAGGATGGGAAAATTTCTATTTCGTGACCAACAGAGTCGCTGTAGAAGTGGTAAAGGAATTTTATACGAACTTAACACGAGTGAAGATGCACCGGTTAAGGTTAGAGGATTTTTTGTGGAATTCAACGCTGCTAGAATAAACGCTTATTACGAGGTTAGAGACACCTACACCAGCGAATATGAAACTTTTGGAACTATGGAAGGACCACTGGAAGAGGTGATCGACTTTCTCACTGATGGGAAAGGCGTCTGGAAGATAAAGCAGCGAGAACGGGTAAACTTCCCTCTTTCTATGCTAAATGCAACATCTAAAGCCTGGCATTATTTTATTTGTTCTACTTTGTTACCTACCTACCACCATAGTGAGGTAACAAGAGATAGAGACGATTCCGAATTTTGTATTCGGAACCAAAAGAGTATTAATGTGGGAAGTGTAATTTATAAGAATATATTAGCCACCTCAAGAAATGAAAGTGGAGGAGGACTAGGACATCCCGGTCTTATCTATGCACTCGCCAATTATCTGGGGTAGAGGCAAGAGATGATGAGGAATGGGTTGAACCTATGAAACCCATTACTCAGGCTAATATAAAGAAATATGAATCCCACGAAGGATGGAGATCTGTGACAAGGGATTATGTACCTTCTTCAAGTAGAGATATACCCTCTACTAATTATGAACCCCCTCAGTACACCACTCCGACCCTTCAAGATCTGATGAATGAATTAACCCTGAGTAGAAAGAGTTTTGAGCTATTTGGAGAAAATATGGAAAGAAGATTTGAGCATATAGACCAAAGGATTGTAGGCTTGGAAAGAAGACACAATTATGATAGCGAATATCTCCAGCAACATTCAGAGTACGAAATTGCATATTTTGAGGCTGAACGTCGATATAGGAGTGGTGATTTAGATGTTGTCTTTCCTGAGTGCCCCCACTATACACGATGCACTACTCGCTCAGCCTTCTCAGCCTGGAGATCAGGGAGATGATATAGTCTGGGATTTTGATGCAGAAGATTAGAGCCTTTGTTTACTTTGTTTAGTTGTTTAGATTATTTGTTCTTTCGAAAACTTTATTTTTCTGTATGTAATCATTCTGTACTTTCTGTGGACTGTGGATGTTGGTGTGTTTGTATGTTTGCTTATGCTATGATGTTAGACTTCTTATGTGTGTTAAATTAGTTGCAATTTTTTTTATATATAGGATGTTAGTTTAAGTTTTTATAAGTTATGAACTTTTAATATTTTTTAGATTGTTTTAATATGTTTTTAAGTAGGTTATTTGATTGTATGTGTAGTGATAGATTAAGTTTTCATTTGTTATGTTTGATACTTATTTTAAAATTTCATCCCTGCACTTTCTTTTAAATACTATATGTGGAAGAATACTAACAGTACAGGTTCTGTAAGTAATAAAAAAGCCTGCAAAGATTTCAAAGAAAAGAAACACCTAAAACTCAAAGGTATGATGAATTTTATTATATACTTTCCCTTTTCACTATTTAGTATAGATAGAAAAATTTAAGTTTGGGGGATAGTAGAAATACAAATTTAATTATTAAATTATTCTCAATTTTATTTTTAAAAATTATTATCAAATGATTTTCTATAGTATTTTTTCAATTCAATAAACATGAATTACTTTATTTAATTATTATATAAAGTTAAATAAAATGTTTCTAGTAATTCATATAATTAATGGAATATGATATTTGGTTAAAAGGAATAAGAATATAGTAAACTAATTAAAGTAAGGAAAACTATATTTTAAAATTGAAATTCTTAAGTATTTAAGTGAAAAAGAAAGGATTGAAACTCCACGAAGTAAAGGCTATGAAATATATATAAGCAAGGAAATATTTTAAGTTTCAAATTTAGGAAGAAAAGTTGAAGTTCAAAATTATTAACAGGCTATCCAGATACAGTAATCCTCACTTAAAAAAAAAGAAAGAAAGAAAAGAAAGATTGAAAATCAATCCAAAAAGAAAAGAAAAGAAAAGAAAAATATAAGTGAGAAGAAGCTTGAGGAGATGCCTTATCAAAAATTGGCTTCAATGGATTCAACCTAAAGGGTAAAAATTAATTATATTTCTAAACTTATATATATATATATATATATATATATATATTAAGTATTTTACTAAATAGTGTTTTCTGAACTTCCTATCATCTAATTATCTTAAGTAATTTACTTTTTTAAATATAGTCATTCCTGAAATAAATAGAAAGCTAGAAATCTTAGACCTAATAACTAGATAATATAATATCTACAAAGTTATTTTAATTACTTAGAAATATTTCTATTCAACTTTAATATAATGTTATTTAAATTTGATTCATAGTATATCTGAATTGAAAAATTTTATTACAGAATTCATTATTTTTTATTTAGTATTAAAATTACTTGAGGACAAGTAATAATTAAGTTTGGGGGATTTGATCACAGAAAAATACATTACGAAATTCATATCTATTTTTGATGAAATTGCACTTTAAAGAAATGTATTTTCTTTATTTTACTACAGAATGAAGATTTATAAGTGATGGAAGCAAAAAGCATGAAATGGAGCGAATTTGGATCAAAAAGGAAGAAATTCATGCAAAATGAACTAAGTCGCCGACGACGAGATCGAGGCCGCCGACGGCGAGATCACGAGGAGAATTTCTGAAGGAATTATAACTACCTCGCCGACAGCGAGCCCGAGCCCGCCGACAGCGAGATCGCGCGGATTGAAGACCTTCTTGAAGCCCCGCTGACGGCGAGGTTGTTTCCCGCCGACGGCGAGACAGCTCAAAATGCATATACATTAAACCTGTACTCTTTTTAAAGAGGTGTTTTAAGCATCCCTTGGACCTTTGCCTACCTCTATAAATAGAGGACGAATTTTAGTCTTTTGTGTGTCTTTTATGTGTCATTTGTGTGTGTTTCTGGAGTCTTAAGTGAGTTTATTTAGAGAGTCTTAGTGAATCTTTAGTGAGTTAGAAGTGTGATGTACTAGAAAGAAAAGTCAAAGGAACTTCAAGGAGTCTGTTTGGGGAGGAAATTAAGATAAGTATCTTTGTTTATTGTTGTTAACTTTAAATGAAATCCATACTTTATTTTATTCCCATGTATTTTGAGTTATTTTCTTAGTCTTTCTCTTTGTTTATGAAAATTATGCGAATTGATGAATTAAATAGAAGTACCTAATGTATTAAAATAATTGTGATAATTTTTACTTAGAACTTAATTTACTTTCAATCTGGCCAATTGATGTGTTAAAATATGTTGAAGTATCAACTATAGTAAAAATTACATCCAATATTCAGGGAAGTCAAAAGCCTCGAAGGAGAGTGCAAATAAATAGGGAAATATTATTTATCGGACGTAGAATTGGACACTTTAGTGTGACAGACTAAAATATTCAATTTGGTCCTATTATTTGAGAGCTGAAGTGTAGATGTTAGCCCTCAGGTGAGGGGAACGTGGGAGCTCTGAAGTGGCAGCCAGTATCCTCCAGCTAGCCGCGATTCGCGAATCAAACATAGGATTAGTCAATGTTCTTTGCACCTAGACCAAAGGGTAAAGAATAGGAATGCTCCTATTTGTCACAATACAATTCAAGAATCCTATTTAGATTCATCATTCACATAATTTTCTAAAAACAAGGAAAATGATACTTTTTCTGAATTATTTAAATCAACTTTATTTCAAGCATTAGTTTACATTAGTTGCTGTAGTTACTTTAAATTTCCGTTTACTATATTAGTAAGTAATTCCTTTAAATTTTAGTCGATACAATTCCGTTAAAAACTTCCTCATGGGATCGATAACCAGGACTCCACTAGAGCCCCGTATTACTTGATACGATACGTATACTTGCGTAGAATCCACATTAAACATTCAATCATAAAATCAAATATATATATATATATATATATATATATATATATATATATATATATATATATTAAAGCGGGATCAAGTTTTGGTACCGTTGCTATTAACATAATTTGCAAAGATATAAAAAGTGAGTCATGTTCCCAAGAATGGAAGAATAACTGTTGAAGAAAATGAAAATAAAGAATTAATTCCTATCAGACAAATTTTTGGATGGCGTATTTGTATAAATTATCGAAAACTAAATGCAGCCACCCAAAAAGATCATTTTTCTCTTCCTTTCTTAGACCAAATGTTGGATAGACTTGCTGGACATAAGTACTATTGCTTTCTGGAGGGATATACTGGTTACCATCAGATACCTATTGCTCCTGAGGATCAAGAGAAAACAACTATTACTAGTTTTACTAGTCCTTATGGAACTTTTGCTTTCATAAAGATGCCTTTTGGACTATGTAATGCACCTGCAACATTCCCGAGATGTATGATGTCAATTTTTAGTAAATTAATAGACAATGGAATTGATGTATTTATGAATGATTTCTCTGTGTTTAGAACATCATTTGATGCATGCTTAAATCATCTTGAAAAAGTTTTGGAGCTATGCGAAAAAACTATCTTAGTTCTAAATTGGGAGAAATGTCAATTTATAATTGCAGGAGGAATTGTATTGGGGCATAAAATTTCAGAAAATGACATGGAAGTAGACTCTGCAAAAATTCAAGTAATAGCTAAATTACCACCTCCTACTACAGTGAGAGGGGCAAGAAGTTTTCTTGGACATGCTGGTTTCTACAGGCATTATATTAAAGATTTTTCAAAAATTTCAAAACCTCTATGCTAACTTTTAGAAAAAGATAAGAAATTTGAATTTACTGAAGACTGTTTGAATGCCTTTGAATTATTAAAGGAAAAACTAATCACAGCACCTATAATAGTTTCACCTGACTAGGAGAAACCATTCGAACTAATGTGTGATGCTAGTAATTATGTTAATGGAGCAGTTCTTGGTCGAAGATATGACAAAATTTTTAAGGTTATATACTACGCTAGTAGAACTCTTAATGATGCTCAAATTAACTATACAGTTACTGAAAAAGAGTTACTGGCTATTGTATATGCTTTTGATAATTTAGATCATATTTAATTGGAACAAAATGTATTCTGCATACTGATCATTCTACTATTAAATATCTCATGCAAAAAAAGGATACTAAACCAAGATTAATTAGATGGGTACTTTTAATGCAAGAATTCCGTTTTGTGGTGATTAATAGAAAAGGAACTGAGAATCAAATTACTGATCATTTGTCGAGACTAGAATATAATATATTATCTGACACCGACAAAGAAATAATGGACAGTTTCCCTAATGAAAAACTTTATAATATTAATGAGTGGAAAATACTTTGGTATACAGATATAGTTAATTATTTAATAAGCGATATTATGTCATCTATGCTAACATTGCAACAATAGAAAAAATATGTTCATGATTCAAAATCATTTTTTTGGGATGAACCATATTTATATAAGCAATGTAATGATCTTATTATTAGGAGATGTGTGCCTTATGAAGAAACTGAATAGATCATTTAAAAATGTCATGATTCTGATTTTGAAGGACATTTTGGAATTGATAAAACTGCATATAAAATTTTACAAGCTGGATTTTATTGGCCTACTCTTTTTAGAGATGTTTAAAGATATATCAAAACCTATGAGAGATGCCAACGAGTAGGTAATATATCTAGAAGAAATGAAATGTCTCTAAATTTTATATTAGAAGTTGAGATTTTTGATGTTTGGGGATTAGATTTCATGGGACCATTTATTCCTTCATTTGGGAACTTATATATTTTGATTGTTGTTGATTATGTATCAAAATGGATAGAAGCACAAGCTTTACCTCGGTGTGATGCTAAAAATGTTTCAAAATTTTTAATGAAAAACATTTTAACAAGATACAGTATGCCGAGAGTGATTTTCACTAACGGAGGATCCCATTTTAGGAATAAATACATTCAAAGATTGGCAGAAAAGTTTAGTATTGTTCATAAATTCTCTACTGCCTATCATCCTCAAATTAGTGGTTTAGCTAAAGTTTCTAATCGTGAGATCAAACAAATTTTAGAAAAGACTGTAAACACTAATAGAGTAGATAGGTCTGCAAGACTAGATACTGCATTATGGGCATACAGGACTGCTTATAAAACTCCTATTGTTATGACTCCTTACAGGCTTATATACGGAAAAACTTATCACATACCAGTGAATTGGAGCATAAAGCTTTTTGGGCGATTAAAGAATTCAATTATAATTTGAAAAATGCTGGTGAGAAGAGAAAGCTGCAATTAAATGAATTAGAAGAATTAAGAAATGAATCTTACAATAACAACAAAATTTTAAAGGAAAAACTAAAGTTAAGACATGATTAAAAGATTAACCAAAAGAACTTTGAACCAGGACAAGAAGTTTTGCTTTACAATACAAGTCTAAAATTATTTCCTGGGAAATTGAAGTCTTGATGGTTATGACCCTTTACTGTAACTCAAGTTTATACTTATGGAGCTGTTGAAATTGAAGATCCTAAGACTAGGAATAGATTTAAAGTAAATGGACATAGATTAAAACCATATTTTGAGGGTAAAAGACCAAATTTTAAAGAGGTTTTAATGCTCAGTCAACCTGAATAACACTTGAATAGGTCGGGCTGATGACGTTAAACCAAGCGCTTTATGGGAGGCAACCCATATTTATCTTTAATAGTTGTGTGTTTGTTTGAAATTATTGTTCATTTATAGTAATATTAAGTCCTACTACTTATATTTACCCTTTGATTATCATAGAATTTGATTCCATAGAGAAAATTTGGAACGATTTGGACCACGGCGTTTTTATGCAAACTTTTGCCTAGGGTGCTGACGGCGCGCTCGAGGCCGCCGACGGTGAGTTTTTCCTGAGAGCTCTGGTAATTAATTGCATAAGGCTTGCCGATGGCACCTTCGAGGCCGCTGACTGTGGGATCAGCGAGTGGGTAGTTTTTCGTATTCAAAACGACGATTTTTGGCAGTTTTTAGTGAATTTGTCCTTTATAAACTCCTATTGAAGGTTCCTAAACACTCCAAACTCCCAAAAATAAATGGATTTAATGATGTAATCAAAGAAATAAAAAATAAATGTTAGTTTCGAAACACTGGCACTTTTTCATCTCTGCGAAATTGTTGCCGACGATGAAAATTGGCAAGGTTATGAAAGAAAGTGCAATCTTAAACTACTGCATTCAGAGGGCATGGCCCATTGATATTGGATCGATTATTGTAAAATTTGTTTATGGCCTGATCGTTCAAGGATCATCCCAAGGGCTTGGACATCCTTCCATAATTTTCTTGATTTGCAGTTTGTTTCAAGTTTCGTACGAGATTTGGGAGAAGATATTACTACCATGGAAACCCTTAGATCTAACTTAGTTGTTCCCAATCATTGATGGAGACAGTGATGTAGGCTTGATCCATCAAGCTTCACATTAGTTTGTTCCTGTTCAACCTTTAGTAGCAGACAAGATACCAATACTCATGCATAGACTCAAAAGTATGGAGTATCAGGTACAAAACTTAACGAGCACAGTTAACAATATGTTTGATTTCTTTGATTACATCGATTGAAGAATGAAAGAGCATTTTGACCATACTGGGCAATTTAAAGCAAGTTTGGTGCGATTGATGAAAAGGATAGGATTTATCAATGAAGATTCCACTGAAGAATTCTCATTATGACCTTTTTACAACTTGTTTGTCCATGTTTAAATGATGGGAGATATCAAAGGAAAGACCAGTACTAGTTCAGAAGAGTAGTAGACTTAAGTAGTTATTTCAATATATTTTGTTTGATTTAAAAAATGTTTGTATGTTTGTGTGTTTGAATAGCTTGTTTTTAATCTTAGTATAGATGAGATTAAGTTTGAAATGTTTGTTTTCAGCATTTTGAGTGTTGTGGCTTGGATTACGACGCTGATAGATGGATTTAGGTGAAAGAATACCTACTTATGTGTGTAATGTATTGTGTGTTGCAAAAACTTGGATTCAATATATAAAAGTGAAGTTTGTTGTGTGTACGTTTATTTGTATTAATACATCACTAAATTAATTAAAATATATAATAAAAAGGATCGAATGGATGACGACGAGGCTTAAAATTGAGCAAAATCGTAAAATGTTCAATTTTAGAGAATCTCACCGACGGCGCCATCGAGGCTGCCGGCGGCGCGATTTTCCCTAAAAGAATAGGAAATTAACTCCATAGAGCCCGTCGACGGCGCGGTCGCGAAAAATACCTATTTACCGTGATTTTGACTGGTCAAATGCTACTATTCATCTTCTTCTTCCCCTTTTTACCTGAAACTCTGACCTAGGGCCTGAGAGATCTTGGATTTGGAGCGATTTCAACAAATTATAACACCAGATTTCATCTTCCCTTAGTAATAGCTTCACTCATATGTAAAAATTTTTTATTTTCACCATGAATTTCTTCCACATTGAGAAATTTTGTGAAATTTGAAAATGTGGAGAAAAGACTTGGAAGGATTTCATGGAAATTGATTTAGATTGCTTTAAACCCCATTTAGAAGCCATTGCGTTATTAATTTGGAGATTAGTTAGAATTTTTTGTGATTTGATATATCGAATGATGGCTCCAAGACAAAAGAGAAGACTTGAATTAGACGAAACTCGATTCGTTAATGCGAAAGCCCAATCGAGGTACACTATTTTCTTTCAAAGTAAGAAGTGTATTCAAGATAGAGTTTTCGAGAATCCTGGAGGAGAGGTGGAACGAATTATCAAAGAAAGAGGATAAGAGAATTTCTATTATACAACAAACAAGGCTGCTGTCGAAGTTTTTAGAGAATTTTACTCAAATCTGACTCAAATTGAGGACGAGCCTGTCCAAGTAAGTAGATTTTCTGTCGAATTTAGTGCTAATCGAATTAACTCTTTTTACAAGCTTCAAGACTATTATAATAGCGAGTTTAAGACTTTTGGAACAATGGAAATCTGTTGAACGATGTTATTGACTTTCTCACTGATGGGAAAGGAGTTTGGAAAATTAAAAATCGTGAACGGATTAAGTTTCCACTGTCCATGATGAATGCCACTGCATTATTTCATCTGTTCAACTCTGCTACTTACATACCATCATAGTGAAGTCTCTAGAGAGAGAGCTATTTTGAATTTATGTATTTAGAACAATAGAAGAATTAATGTGGGGAAGATAATCTATAAAAACATTATGGCTACTACGAAGAGTGAGACAAGTGGATATTTAGGGCATCCTTGCCTCATTTATGCACTTTGTCAACTGTCTCGAGTTGAAGGAAGGGATGATAAGGAATGGGTTTATCCTATGAGACCCATTACTAAAGGAAATATAAAGACTTATACATCCCATGAGGAATGGAGATCAATGAGTAGGAGCAAAAAACCATTTACTAGTAGAGATATCCCTTCTACTAGCTATGACCCTCCTGCCTCCAATTTCTATACCTTGTATGATCAGATGAATAACATGACCCTGCAGAGGGAAAGTTTTGAGAAATTAGATGAAAGATTAGAAAGAATTGATCACAGGATTGAAGGGCTAGAGAGAAGGCATGATCATGATAGTGAGTATCTTCAGAGGCATTCAGATGTTGAGATGGCTTATTACGATGATCAGGCTAAATACTACCGAGGAGAGCCAGATGTGACTTTTCCAGAGTGCCCTAGATATACTCAGTATCAGCCCAATCCTCCTGCTGACCAGGGTGATGAAGACATTGTGTGGGATTTTGATGCTTGACCCACTTTTAATATGTTTGCAATTTATGTTTATAGCAACGGCACCAAAAACTTGATTCCGCTTTAAATATAGATATATGATTTAATGTATAATGTGGATTCTACGCAAGTATACGTATCGTATCAAGTAATACAAGGCTCTAGTGGAGTCCTGGTTATCGATCCCACATGGAAGTTTTTAACAGATTTGTTATCAGCTAAATTTAAAGGAATTACTTACGAATAAAGTGAACGGAAATTCAAAGTAACTATAATAAACTAAAGTAAACTAATGCTTGAAATAAGTTGATTTAAATAATTCAGAAAAAGTATCCTTCTCCTTGTTTTTTGAAAAATAAGTGAATGATGAATTTAAATAGGATTTTTTTTATTGTATTGTGACAAATAGGAGCATTCCTATTCTTTACCCTTTGGTCCAGGTGCAAAGAACATTGACTAATCCTATGTTCGATTACCGAATCCGCGGCTAGACCGGGAGGATATCGGCTGCCACTTCGCAGCTCCCACGTTCCCCTCACCTCGCGGCTAACATCTACACTTCGACTCTCAAACAATAGGACCGAATTGAATATTTTAGTCTGTCACACTAAAATGTCCAATTCTACGTCCGATAATTAATATTTCCCTATTTATTTGCACCCGCCTTCCAAGGCTTTTGACTTCCCTGAATATGGATGTAATTTTTACTATAGTTGATAATTCAACATATTTTAACTACTCAATTAGCCAGATTGAAAGTAAATTAAGTTTTAAGTAAAAATTATCACAATTTATTTATATTATATTAGGTGCTTCTATTTAATTTCATCAATCCACATAATTTTCATAAACAAGGAGAAAGATTAAGAAAACTACTCAGAATGCATGGGAATAAAACAAAGCATGGATTTCATTTAAAGTTAACAACAATAAATAATGATACTTATCTTAATTTCTTCCCAAGCATACTCCTCAAGTTCCTTTCGACTTTTCTTCTAAGTACAAAGAAACTAAATAAGCACTCAATTAAACTAATGAACTCACTAAACACACTCAAACTCACTAAATTAGACACACACAAATGACACTTAAGACACTAGAAAGAGACACTAAATCACTAGAATTCGGCCTCTATTTATAGAGGTAAGTAAAGGTCCAAGGGGTGCTTAAACATCTCTTCAAAAAGTGTCCAGGTTCAATGTATATGCATTTTGGACTGTTTCGCCGTCGGCGGGAAACGACCTCGCCGTCAGCGGGACTTCTAGAAGGTCTTCAAACCGCGCGATCTCGCTGTCGACGGGATCGGGCTCGCTGTCGACGAGGTAGTTATATTTCCTTCAGAAATTCTCCTCACGATCTCGCCGTCGGCGGTCTCGATCTCGCCGTCGGCGACTTAGTTCAATTTGCATGAATTTCCTCCTTTTTGATCCAAATTTGCTCCATTTCACGTTTTTTGCTTCTATCACTTATAAATCTTCATTCCTGCAATAAAATAAAGGAAATACCTTTATTTAAAGTATAATTTCATCAAAAATAGATATGAATTTCTTAATGTATTTTTCTGTTATCAATGCTTGATCATTTGATAGTGATGTATTGTTTGTGTTTATGTTCGTTTTTGTTTAAGTTGTTGAACTTTTATTTTTATTGATTGTATTGTGGACTATGCTTTATTTTCTGTGATATGTGTTTAGTGTGGTAGTTTGCATTTTAATTTCCAGATGCTTGTGATATCTGTAATAGTAAGTGTAATTGTGAACTGTTTAGTTTAAATTAGTAAACTTTTTGTTATGTGTTGTGAAATGCATATGTCCTATGTAGTATAGTTAGTTGTTTTTGTTTAATATATAGTTTTATATACTTTTTTTAAAATTTCATTACCCCAGCAAAAATTCTAAACTGTATATGTGTAGAAAGGATTTTAATATTACAGGTCAATTGAAATTAGAGATTTTGAGAAGAACCAGCAAATTTCAAAAAGAAAAAATACTTAAAGTGCAAAGGTATGAATTTTATATTTAGAATTTTTCTTTTCACCCATGTACTCTTTCTATTTATAGAAAAATTTAAGGTTGGGGGAGGGAAAAAAAATCTTAACTATTATATGTTCTCAAATAACATATTTTCACAAATTATTAATATGATTTTTGTGATAGAATTTAATTCTAAATACTATGTTTAGATTATATCTAAATATTAGAAAAGATTCAAAGAAATATTTTTGATAATGAAAATTAATTTTGTAGATTAAGATATTTAGTATAAGAGGATAAGACTATATTTAATTATTTAAAGTAAAGAAAACTATAGTTTGAAATATTAAGAATCTTAGGAATTCAGTTGAGAAAGAAAAGATTGGGATTGAATAATGTAAAGACTATGAAGTGCATATAAGTTAAAGAATGTTAAAAGTTTCAAATTTAAAAAAAGAAGAGTGAAACTCAAAATTATTAACATACTATTCAAAAATAGTAATCCTCACTTGAAAAAGAGAAAGAAAATAGAAAAAAAAAGTGAAAGAGGATTGACAAACAATCCCTGAAAAGAAAAGAAAAGAAAAGAAAAGATATATATATATATATATATATATATATATATATATATATATATATATATATACACATATGTATATATGTATATACACATATATATATGTATATATATATACACATATATATATATATATATCTATATATACACATATATATATGTATATACATATATATATATGTATATATATATATATATACATATATATATATATATATATGTATATATATATACATATATATATAAGTGAGGAGAAGCTTGAGAAAATGTCTTATCAAAAATTGACTTCACTTGGATTAACCTAAAAGGAAAACTAAAAATATTTCTGAAGTTATATTTATGACTAGTTTCTTACTTTATAGTTTCCTCATGAATTTCTATCTTCTAAATATTCTAAGTGAATTAGTATTGCAACATATAGTCATTCTTAAAATAAATAGAAGATTAGAACTCTTAGACTTGATGACTAAATAGCATTATACCTGCAAAATTAATCTAATTATTTAAAAATCTTTCTGAGAATTCTTATTATAATATTTATTTAAATCAAAATTATAGTATTTCTGAATTAAAACTTTACCACAATGAATCATAACTTTTATGTAATATTAAGGATACTTAAGGGCAAGAAATAGTTAAGTTTAGGGGATTTTGATCCAAGAAAAAAAGGTCAAGATTTTCATGCTTATTTTATACAGATTTTGATGATATTGCACTTCAAAGAAAGGTATTTTTAGTGTTTTTCTGCATGTATGAAGATTTAAGGACAAATGAACGAAAATATGCAAAAACGAGCGGATTTGGAGCAAAAAGGACTAAATTATGCAAATTTGACCTAGGTCACCGACGACGAGGTCGAGGCCGCAAACGACGTGATTTTTCCGAGAGTTTAGAATTAATTGCAACAGAGGCCGCCGACAGCGCTTCGAGGCCGCCGACGGCGGGGTCTGTTTAAATGCGCTGTTTCTAGAAGACTGCCGACGGCGCCTCGAGGCCGCCGACGGCGGGGTCGATGGATTTATCATAAATACATCGAATGTGGACGATATTCGAAGGGGTGCCTTCACAACCCTTAGAGACTCTTCTATAACTTTAAAATGAACGAATTTAGGCCAAAAATGGCTCTTCTTCTAGTCTCTAAAGTGATTATTAGTGTGTCCATAGTGTAAAAGAGAGTCTATTAGTGAGTTTAAATTAGTGAGTTGTGAGTTCAAATAGAGAATTTGTAAGGAATTCTTCGAGGGATTGCAAGAGTGGAAGGGAAGTGAGAGAACTCTTCCACATTGACGTTTCAAAAGAGAATTCCAAGGAAAAGATCCAGAAGAACTTCAAGAGTTTTCTTGGGGAGGAATTTGAGATAAGTAGTGTTTATTTGTTTTTAGTGTGTAGAACTTTACTTTATTATATAAAATATAAGTTTTATTGCAACCTCTTCATGAATTCTAAGTAGTTGTTCTATCTTTCTCATGGTTTTGATGTTTTTGTGAAATGATTATATAATTAGTCTATTAAAAAAATTATAAAAGAAGTTGTGATGGTACTATACCTAAACTTACTTTACTATACGAATTAGCCATTTATATTGTTAAAATCCGTGAAAAATTCTTAAGACCTGACCGTGGGCTAAGGATTTTTAACTTGTATGTATCACATTTCTCTTTGCAAGGTAGACGGGTAAATCCTTGAAGGGAGAAGTGCAGATAAATAGGGAAATAATATTAATCGAGCGTAGAATTAGAGATTTTAGAGTGACAGGCTAAAATCATCAATTCAGTCCTATCATTTGGGTGCTGATTTGTAGATTGTTAGCCCTCAGGTGAAGGGAACGTGGGAGCTCCGAAGTCGAGCCGGTATCCTCCCGACTCTAGCCGCAGAATCGGTAACCGAAGCATAGGATTAGTCAATGTTCTTTATGCTCGGACCAAAGGGTAAAGAATGTGTATGCTCCTATTTGGCACAACACATTAAAACTAATTATAATTATCATTTCACTTAAATATCTTAACTAAGGAGAAAGATACATGCTATTATCTATATTTGAACTTAACTCTAGTAGTATTAGTAAACTGTTAGTAAAAATAGTTTTTAATATAAGTTTCATATTATTGTCGATTGCATATTAGTGACAGATAGACAATTCGATTTAGTTGTGATTCTGAATTGGTTTTTATAATCCTATTCTGTAAGCTTTAATATATTCTCTGTGGGATCGATATCCAGGACTCTATTAGAGCCCTATATTACTTGAACGATATATATACTTGTGTTTGAAAGTAACTCTGCGATTAAAAGATTAAAATATTTAATTGTTACTAAAGTTAAAATTACGCTCCTAGTAAAGTCTTTGGTGTTGTTGCTAAGGATTTATATCTTTTAGTAGTGGTGTTGAATTCTTATATTTTTAAGTACATTCAAATTGGATAAAAGCGCAGGGTGGTTCATATATCCTTCTATATGAAATCGGTAATGAAATGGTTGGTGTTCTATATTTAGGATTGTATCAACGCAATTGGTGTAATGCAAGTTGATGCAAGGATTCCAAACAATGAGAAAATTACATTTATCGGCGATTGTGGAACGCCAACGTAAAATATCATGGCAGTTTGTAATTTCAATATGTGCTTCACTTTTGTAATACTTGGTTGGGAGGGTAGCGCTCACGATAGTAGAATTTTTAAAAGTGCAATAAGAAATTCAGAGTATAACTTCTCCCACCCTCCACAAGGTACGTTGCATACTCAAGATAACTCCTTTTTTTTGTATGCTTAACTAAAGGTTGATCATATTTCAGAAAAAGTATTACTTGGTGGATGCTAGCTACCCATTGTAGCGAGGGTATCTGAAACCCTACCCTGACATCATGTATCATACACCAGATTTTAAAAGATCCAGTAATGTTACAAGAAGCAGGAAGGAGGTCTTCAACAAAAGATATTCATCCTTGCGATGCGTCGTTGAGAGGACTTTTGGAGTTTGGAAGAAGAAATGGGTCATACTTTGAAATATGCCACCTTATCCGTTTTAGAAATAGGTGCACATAGTGTTAGCCATGATGGTGCTCCATAACTATATTAGGCGGCATCCAGCTCAAGGTGATGTTGATTTCCAACGTGTCGAGGAGAATGCAGAGGAAGTGCCTGTAGAAGCATTTGAATACCACATTGGACAATCTCTATCACGGGAGGAGAATGATAATGCTACCATTTGCAAAAGGGATGGGGAGGGTGCAAATGAAATGGCAGCCCTTCGAGAGCAGATAACCACCATATTAGTTGGACAGTGATTGCCTTCCTTCTGATTTACTGTACTGACATTATAATTTAGAATAATGTTTCTTTTGAAAAGAAGATTTCCATTTTTTTGAGTTCAGTACTGTTGTTAGCATTAAATGCCCTTTCAGAATCATGTTTCTATATGGGTTAATAAACATTCCTTTTTTTATTAGCAAATATGTGAATAAATATGTTTTATCTTTCCTTGCATTTCAGGAAAATATGAGCTCTATGATGTCAGCCACCTCTCGACGAGTACTATGTTATTGTGGCCAACAAACAACACTTCTGACATCACGATAGCCACACAGTTATGGCCGTAAGTTTCATAGCTAACCGCGAATTATAGCCGAGCAGTGCAGATTCTTCCGGTGGGAGGATAGTTTGGCGGATTCTCAGGATGACGATAGTAGGGAGTGGCGAGCTTCACTTGAGGACGGGCTGGCACGGGAGCTACAACGTGTCATATTTAAAAATAACATTATTATTATCTTACACATCATTGTAATAGTTTTAAATTTTTTTTCACTCTACTTCTACTAGCTAGTGCTTGAGATGTCTTCATGAATATCAGGACTACTTTGGAAAGCCAAAACTATATGGCTCGAGATGTATTCATCTATAAAAACTCTAGTGTATTTGGTTTTTAATGTTTTTATATATGTTTATTTATGCAAGTAAAAATATATGTTTATATGTTTACAAAATATTTTTATAAACACAAAATATCTTTATTAAATATGTTTTTATATCATTATATTAAAATATAAGGCATTACACAAAATATTTTTATTTTAAAAATTTTTTTATAAACACAAATTATCATATTTTAAATATGTTATATAGGAATTTAAAAAATATAACTAAACACGTATATAAAACTTTAGTTTAATTCATATGAAAAATTAACACATAGTATTTTTAAAAATTTTACAAATAGTAAATCTTCATACTAATAAATATATTAAAATTTTTTAACAGTTTAACAAACAGGGGCAGTTTGATCATTTATGCAGAAAAGGCTACCCTGCAGCTGTTTTCACACAACTGAACCAAATAGATAACCAACTTTCCCACAGCTACTTCCCCACAGCAGCTTCCTAGGTCAGCGCAATTGCAGCTGCGAAGCTAAGAAGCTGCACATTGCAAAGCTAATAAGTTGCAGCTGCTCCAAACAGGCCATTAGAAAGTAATTTTAGTTAACTTAGCTTTTAGTAATCTTTACACTAGCAACCTTAAGTTTTCATGAACTTGCATTGTGAATTAAGTATTGGATTTCAATTTTAAACTATACTTTGAAAAGTTTCAACCTTCCTCGTGGGATTGATGACCAGGACTCCACTAGAGCCCTGCATTATTTGATCGATATGTATACTTGTGTATACGAGTGACTTACTAATTATTAAATAGATCTTATTGTGAAACTGATTTGAAACTATCTTTTGAATATTTACGTTAGTGGCAGTACACACGTCACCTGCCCACCTGACCACCTGACCTTTGGCTACCTCCCCTGCCCTGGCCGGCCAGCCTAATCGCTGGAGGAGCCCAAACCAAGAGTCATCTCACTTGGAACAAAACCCAAACTCACCCCCCCAAGCTGTCCAAACCTGATTGGTCACTTGTGCGCTGCTGCCTTCCACCTGAGAAGCTGATCTCACCCACCAGCAAGCCCTGAGCTCAGCCTAATGGCAATGGCTATAATAACCATCCTTCATGGCCAAGTGGGGGTGCTGAAATTTTCTTAAGGAAACATTGCCAAATTATTGCCAGAGCTTCTCCAAAACCCCTGAGTGCAAGCCCGCCATCCTTAGCCATTGAATCCCACTGTTCAGAGCTAATTTTAGAGCTCAATTCTCAGCTGAAACCAGGACACTCCCCACCACAGCTCTACATTACACCAAATCCAAATTAATTGCACCCACATCATCCCCAAATTGAAAGAAGAAGTTCCCCCATCACAGAGAGCCTTCATACCTCACTTTGATCAACACCGGAAATTGGGCTTGATCGAACTTGGGTCTAGACATTTCACCACAGTAAGAGGCTTCATCTGGAGGTTCTTTGGTTCCAGTCAAAGCTGCTACAACCATCTGATTGAGGCCTCCTCTCTCAGATAAAGGTATTGAACTTCACCTTCCTCTCGAGCTTGTTTCGGTTCTGCATGCATGTTGGGTTGATTTCAGGCTAGGTTAACCATATAGATAGCTTCATATAGGTCAGATGAGTCCATAGAAACAAACCCCATGTGATTTGGTTGAGTCTAGCTCGAGTTCTTATGGCTATAAGGTGGATAGCTCTCGGGCTAGTCGAAGATGATAAAGGAGCGTTGTTGGATCAGCGTGTATTGGATGGACGACTTTGATTGATCTGGACAGGACCGCGGTATATAAAGTGTGGGATGCGTGGCTACTGAGTCAGAAGGCGGCGTCAAATGGCGGAGTGTCGCATGGTAGTTCGAAGCTGCCTAGGATGACACGACGTCGCGCTAGATAAGTAGGAAATTAGGGTTATTTTTGAAATATTTAAATCAGATAACCTTTAAAAATTCATAACTTGGTGTAGAAAAATCATAAAAATAAAATAAAAATACTATCTGCTCAGTGAATAGAGTAGAACAATATGGAAATGGTTTAAATTTTATTTGATGTACATTTTATTTTTCTTTAATTAAATAAAATATTTAATCTTTTGATTCTACACTCACTTAGACATTTCACCACGGCTTGAAATTTAGGGCTTTGTTCCCTCTGTCATGGGGGATCTTTTCTGATATTTTCAAGATCAGGGGTCCTTATGAAGAGATCCCCAATTTTTAATGTAATCACTTTTATTTTGGTATAAAAATTATAATAATTAAAATATTAATCAGAAAAACGTAAAGTAAATTTTGGTAGGTTCCCTGTAACTAGAGGACTAGAAGAAATATGTAAAATTAATTTAATTCATTAAAACTCACTCTAACTTTAATTAACTCATTAAAATGAAATAAAATTAAATTGGATATAACATAAAAGTAAATAACATAAATACCACTCTCTACTATAATTTAAGGTCAGAGGAACTCCCGATAAAAAGTTTAAGCCATTTGGAGTTGATTTGACCACACAAATGGATTTTTTTAAATCAAATGACATTTTTTGTATTAAGATAATTGTAATAGATAAAATACTAATTGAAAAGTTATGTAATTGGTTTTGAGAGTTCCTTGTGATCAGAGCAATATAAAAAAAAATTGAATTAAAATAAAATTTTCATTTTAAGGCTACTTTAACTTTTTAAATAATTAAAAATTCATAAAAGTCATAAAAATAATAAAATTTTTGGAAACTTTCTTAATTCACTTTTAAACATTTAGGAGCAATTGGAATAATTTTCATAATTTCCTAAGTAAATATATTAAATTTTAAAGGGTTAAAAAAATTTTAAGCTTAAAAATGGGTTTTTCTTAATTTCTCACTAAAATAATTCTAATAATTAAAATATGAATCACAAAAATATTAAAGTTGTTTCTCTGTGTCCCATGAACTTAAAGAGATTTAATAAAAATATAAAACTTAATTTTCAAATGTTATAATATTTTATATTTAATTAATACTACATACAACAACAACAACAACAAAGCCTTAATCCCACTAAGTGGGGTTGGCTACATGAATCCTTTTTCTCCATTGCGTCCTATTTAGTGTCAAATTTTTGTTTAATTCTAATAAATTAAGATCCCTTTTTATGCAATAAGCCCAAGTTTTCCTAGGTCTACCTCTGCTTTTCTTAACATAAGTTGTATCTAAAACATCTACTCTCCTAATCGGATCATCAGGTGGTCGACGCTTAATGTGACCAAACCATCTAAGGCGACTCTCTCTAATTTTATCCATCACTGGTGCAATACCAACCCTATTACAGATATATTCATTTCTCATTTTGTCTCTAAGTGTAATACCACTCATCCACCTAATCATTCTCATCTCGGCAACACTTAACTTCGCATTATGCTTCTCTTTTAGAGGCCAACATTCAGCACCATAGAGCATTGCAGGTCTCACCACCATCTTATAAAATTTTCCTTTCAGTCTAAGCGGTACTTTTTTATCACACAATAGGCCGGACGCATTCCTCCACTTCAACCAACCAACTAACTTGAATTCTACTATTAACATCCCCATCTATATCACCATCTCTTTGAACAATGGACATGAGATATCTAAATCGTTCACACCTTTTAAGAATTTGATCACCCAAAGTTACACTTTTGTCACTAGAGCTACTATTACTAAAATTACATTCCATGTATTCAGTTTTAGTTCTACTCAAACCAAGACCTTTAGACTCTAATGTAGACCTCCATAATTCACATTTTTCTTGGGCTTTTTCTCTCGTCTTTTCCACGAGGAGGATATCATCAACAAAAAGCATACACCAAGGTACATCCTCTTGTAAATGCCCAGTAAGACCATCCATAAATAAAGCAAAAAAGATATGGGCTTAAAGCTGATCCCTGATGTAAACCAACAAAAATAGTAAAATATTTGGTCAATCCTACTACAGTTCGAACACATGTAACAACTCTAGTATACATATCTTTAATGACTTGAATATAAGTCATATCAACACCTTTCTTCTCAAGGACTTTCCAAATAACGTCTCTAGGAACCTTATCGTAAGCTTTTTCTTAATCAATAAAAATTAAATGTAGATACTCTTTATTATCTCTGTACTTCTCCATCAAACCTCTTAATAAATGTATAACTTCCATAGTAGACCTGCCCGGCATAAATCCAAATTGATTATGAGAAACCTTAGTAATATGTCTTAACCTATGTTCAATTACCCTCTCTCATAGATTTAAATTATGACACATCAATTTAGTTCCTCTATAATTTGCACACTCTTGTGCTCTTCTTTATTCAAAAAAATGGGGACCAAAATACTCTTCCTCTACTTCTCTGACATATTTTTAGTTTTTAAAATAATATTAAAAAGTTTAGTAAGCCAAGAATCCCCCAAATCACCTAAAATTTTCCACACTTCAATTGGGATATCATCAGGCCCTATAGACTTTCCACCCTTGGTTTTCTTTAAAGACTCCTCAACTTCTCTTCTACTAATGCGACAGTAAAAATGAAAAGTTTTATTATTATTAATGATATTAAGATAACTAAGGTCGATCGTATTTTCAACATCTTCATTAAAAACTTTATTAAAATAACTTACCCACTTATGTTGAATATCTTTTTCTAAGGAAAGCACTTTTTGATTTTCATCTTTAATACCCTTTACTTGAGTTAAATATTTACTTTTCTTTTCTCTTTGTTTGGCTAGTTTATACATATATTCTTCACCCTTCTTAGTATCTAACATGTTATAAAGCTCACTAAAAGCAAAGTTTTTAGCGTCACAGATTATTCTTTTAGACTCTCTGCGAGTCATTTTATATTTTTCCCGGTTCTCTATGATTTTACATTTAAACCAATTTTTATAGCATAACTTCTTATATTTTATCTTTTCTTGCACATTATTATTCCACCACTAACTATTTTTATTTATAAAAACTTTTTCTTTTGATTCTCCAAGTACATCTTTAGCCATTTGTTTAATAGTACTAGTTAATTTTTCTCACATAACATTTACGTCTTCATGGACAACCCAAATGTTTAAATCTTAAATTTTACTCATAAAAATAATTTTATTTGTGTCTTTTAGGTACCCCCATCTAATTCTATGATGTTGAATCCTAATATTCTTTATTTTACAACTCTTCATCTTAAAATCTATAACTAATAATCGATGTTGGGTACTTAATTCCTCACATGGAATGACCTTAAAATCCTTACAATCTCGACAATATCTAGGCCTTAGAGGCAAAGTTGTAATTTTGAAGAATTTAGCCTTAATCAATATTTAGGCTTAATTAAAGCGGGAAATGGGAAACGAATAATCTTAATTAACATGTTTGAATGATTGAAACATAAAAGGATAAATATTAGAAACCAATCTCACTTTTGTCATATTAAAGGGTAAACTTGTAATTTCTTTAATTATATTAATTTGGAAGATAATCAAAATTAAATAATCCTAAGTTAGGGGTTTTATCTTTGGAAGATGATATTTAATGATCTAAATCCCCTCCAACTAGTGGTTTAATGATAATTCAATATTTTGATAAGAATCAAAATCATAAAAGTCAACTTAACTTCTTTTTATAAAATATAAATATACCCACTAAAGTCATAAGGGCATAGTAGTGAACTAGGCTTAATTAAAATTTAACTAATGAGGTTTATAAAAGAAAACTTAACTAATACCAGACACTTTTTGAAACACTAAAAGCCCAATTTGAAAATTAAAATTGATTAAAGTCCTTTATAAATTAATTTGCCCCTAGAGGCCTTTACTCACATTATTCATAAATAAAATATCATGTGATAGTTAACCCACTTTTTGGGATGATTAAAACATTAATGTTTATTGAGCATAATGGTATGAAATAGATGAACCATTTAATGAGTATGATAAGTTTAAATGAACTCAAGGAAGTTTAAAAGGGTTTTGAAATATCTAGGCATTCTTTATATATTTTCACAAGTCTCCTGGATATCTTGAAGGACAATTGAACCTATTATACTTATTAAAGGAAAGCATCTCTCAAATGAATAAATAGAACCACCAAGTTATGACATAAGACTTAGTAGGCCCATGACAAACCTATCCATAGGCTTTACTTTCCTGCAAATTTGCAAAGGATACTAATGTTTCAAGTGGAGGAACGAGAAGACTCGACAAGTATGCTTTTATAAGTTTATAGTACCTTCCTTTTTGTACTTCCTTTACTTTACATTTCTTGCTTACAAGCTTGCATGTTAAGTAACAATGTCACCCTGCATGAAAACCAGAAGTTTTAGGATAGCCACAGAAATGAAACTAAAACAAAAATCAGAATTAAAACAAAACAAGATAAAATTCACCGCAACAATAATCAAAATATAAGAGAACTCAAAATTTAATTACAAAAAAAAAAATCATAAGTGAAACTAAATTAAAACGTCTCTATCGGATGATCGAGTATACCTCAGAGGGGCAACCTACGGCTGCTAACAAGCTTTCCCGCGATCTAAATGAAAGTAGGGAACTCATTAAGTTTAGTTTAGTAGAGAAAATGGTGGCGCTGGAATGAGAGAACTGTGGGATCCTAACCGATGTCGACATAATCAACTTAAATATTCCCCTGATATGACATTAAAATACTTCAATTTAAATATTTTTAAAACATGCCACTTCTCTCAATCTCTTCAATTTGACACTTCTAAAACTAAACCACGTTCAACAGTAAAACTCCTTAGAAATAAAAAATCATCCATAGGACTTCGATGTAGCTTACCTAGTTAGCATAAATCCTCACTTTATCTATTTTATGCCTTTGCACTTAGTGCAATATAAGCCCTAAAGTTGTCTTAGGTTCTGAGGTTGACATCGGGAATGACATAAGTCCTCCTATATTCCATGTTATTCACATGATCGGTATCAAGTTAATGTATTCCCTAATTAAACTAACACCAAATAACTATCTCAAATTAAAGAAAAACCATAGGATAATTTAAGAGGACACAAAGATTTTCCTTGGATCCATGTCTTTCCTCTATTTTTCTCTTCCTTTGAATTCCTATAATAATTGTTCCGAAATTTGAGCCACTAACCTATTGAATTTTCTATTACCACATTTTCTTGAAGCTCCTACCTTTTGAAAGTCATGAGTACAATATTTCTTGATCTATATCAAGAGTTTTCTACTTCGGTTGTCTAAGATGTAATTAACTATAGGGGTTTGACCTTATAAGAAACTTAAAACCCCAGATTAATATAAACCCTATCTAATTCTTTCATATTAGATAGGGAAGTTGTCAGTTAAGATAAATGGTTCGTAGACCAAACGAACTTCATGGATTCTTAAGTTTATTTGATCAAGCCTCACCACCAAGCAATGTATCCATTCTTCGGGATAGATACATGGCTTGTGGTGAAGTGCTTGATTATTTAAACTATTATATGAGATCAGTTTTTCATATTTTTTTAAAAACTAAAAAATGATACTTTCTAAAACTATATATATATATATTAAATCTATTTTAAAAACCCTTTTGCGCCGACACATTCACACTTCTTTCGTTAGTCACTCCAAGCTCTACCACAAGGACCACAACAATAAACTCTTAGATATTCTCTTAGAAATATATTTTTTCATACTAATATTACAATATTTTCTTACAAAGTTTCCTATAAAATATCATTGTTTAAAACATAAAAAACTGCCAAAATTTACAATGCCACCAAGTCAAAGACTTAGGCACAAAATTCATTTATTAATAAAGGTTAGAATTTTAAAAAACTAGAAAACATGTTCCGCAGTACTATGACTAGGCACCTTAGGATTGGGTTGGGCAACTCAGTATTTAGTCAAGTATATCATTACCGAACTCTTAATCAAAGTCCTTAAAGTTCCTATTTTAGGCACTAAGGCATCATATTGAGCTCCTTAGTGCCTAAATGGGAACCTAGGCTCTAGGACTAGCGTGCGGTTATCAAAGACTCTAGCATTCAATTTGGGACTAAGTCCTTGGGTTCAGTAAAACCAAGAATATTTTCATCATGCATCTTATGCTTGAAAAATATTAGATTGTTATATTGTTACTCATGCATATAAAATTTGTAAGAGAAAATAATTTACCCACATTAAAAATTTTATCTTAAATAAAACAATGAATTTGATAATATTAAAAAATGCAATTTTAAATATATGAAAGGCTATTAAAATGACACTTATCCTAAATAAATAAAAAAGGAAGAATGCTCAATTGGGGCTTAGATAATCTTTTCCTTGTAATCGCTAATCGTAGGCATTTTTCTTCTCTATTTAGTTTTCTTGATAATTTAGTACGCTCCATGCAACTTTGTTCACTTCCATTCTTATACATCACTCTTCCACTACATAAATCTCCATAAATCCTACTTATTTTTAAAAATTAGCAACTTCCATTGTACCCTTTTTTGTCATTATGAATTATCATCTAACAATTTTGTCTAGTTTTCCACATTTATCCTCATCATCTCTCTTAACATCCTCCATCTTAGATTTTGCTCCAAAATACCTCACTTCTCCAAACTATGACTAAGGTGCAACTCTCTTTTTTTTATATTTTTTATCAAGTTTAATTAGAAGAGTATTTTCTCAAAGAAATAGTCTTGATCTGGTAAATTTTCCATTTGCATTTTATAAAAATTACTAAAGAGGATGTCTCAATCTAAAAGCTAATTAGGCCAAGAAAATGTGTTAAATATTGAAAACCAATTTCAATCAAATATGCATTAAGAAAAAAACCTTATTTCAATTCACTTCTTACTAATGTAAGGTTTTTGTGGGATTTCAAGGGTATTCTAAGTCAAATTACAATATTTAAAGGTTTATTTCTATTTTGGTCTAAGAGACTATGTGACGGTATGATTTTTCTATTATTAATTCAAAGATAGGAAGCCCTTTACACTAAAAAAAATGGGTTTGGACTTTCATGCTTATTAAAGATACCTCTATAAGTACATTTTTTAATTTTTTAAAACTATATATCTCAAATCCTAAGAAAATTCTTAAGAATATTGTGCATATTTTTTCCCTCTCATTTTATATAACCTTATTACTTTTAAGGCTCATTTATTTTTTCCCATTCTCTTATTTCATTAACCTTTTATCAATTTTATTTTCTTTTATCCTTATGAAAATTTAACGGGGCCAAGTTCTTTCAAGAGATAATTCATGATTGAAAGCCTTCTACTTTCAACATATGCGTTGTTTTTCAAGTTACCCATGTTTGCCCTATTTATGATAAAAATTTATAAAAAATATTAATCTTTTTTATTATCTTAGGTTAAAATTAGGAACATGTTTTATAAAAGGACCTTTAAAGCATTTTATTGATTTGCAAAATAATTAACTTTTCTAATACGAACCTCAAATATAGTCTACACTTCCTGAATCTCAACATCAAAAATAAGTCCTATTAGCATCCTTCATTCCTAATGATATCTCTAACTTGCCTCTAAACCTTTACACCCCACCTCTTAAGACTAATATATAAAACTATATATACTTCAATTTTATTCATAATTAAAATTCAATCCTCCTTATAATGAAATCCAAAATTTGCTACTTAAAGATGTTCCTTACAACATTCATAAAGTTATCATCTCATTATTCTATAAGAATACCAACCTCTCTAATCTGATGACTCTACATCATTTTTTTTTTGTTAGGACTTTTCCCATGGCTAGAAGCATTTATGCTCAAGAACTATTAGCATAATTATTATAATACTAGGCATGCTATTCATAATGTTTAGGGGTATGCTATTGAAGGTAAGTCAAATTTTTCTTAAAAAGAACTTAAAATTATAAAAAATAAGATTTAAAATTTTTTAGCAAATTTTATTTTTATGTCAATAACCTTAAAGCTAGTCTAACAAAGCTTTTTCACCTCCTTAAGTCTAATTTCTTGAACCCAAACCTCCACTTCAAATGTAGAAATATTCAATAAAATGTTACAAAATCCTCTTTGAATTGATATAGTTTGATTTATTCATAATATAAAATTAGTTAGTTTACTAAAGGTAAAGATAATTTGAGTTTTCGTTTTAAAAATATTAATTCTAGAGCTTAATAAATAATGTATTAGAGAATTGAATTCTTCTAATGATATAACTTTATACTTGAATGATATTAATTTTGAAGTTATAAAATACTTGTCTAATATAAATAACCAAGTTACTATTTTTCCCACTTTATATAATCTTATGTGGTCCTATTTGATAAAATAATCAATTCATTGTTTTGTCTTTTTTTTGTTGATTTATTATCAAAGAGGTTATCTTTGATATTATTTACCACAATATTCTTACATTTAATGATTCTAAGAGCTTCAATAAAATATTGAGGGAACTTTTTTTTTTTTTTGTTAAGTTGGAACTTTAGAAAATATTTAATAGGGTATATTGTAATTCTCTCAGGCTTCAACTTTTGTATATTTATTTTCCTATAATATTTGTTAATTGTATGCTAATCTATGCTTCATTTATGCTCTTCTCCATTATCATTAATGTTACATGGTTATTAAAATTCATATATTAGCTTGAGGCAACATTGCCTCATTTCTCCCTATCTTTTTATTGCTATTGTTAACGATTATTTTGTATCATTGACAAGAGCTATTCCAATAATACTTGCAAACTAATTATTAAAATAGTACATCAATCATCCAGCTGATCTTTAACAATGAATTTGTTATTTTTTTTGCCTTTGCTGATTTATCTAGCATTGTCAAAAATGATAACTCTTTTAAAAATTTTACAGAGTTTATAGGTTTATAGGTGAACATGATTAATTTTTTTTTCTTTTTACGAATTGACTGACAATTTGTTATGTTAACCTAATTATAAGTTCTTATTTCACTACTATTTTGTGTTGATGTTAACTTAGTGTTTTTTTTTTTTTTTTTTACTATGCTCCATAGATGTTTCTATTTTAACTCTCTTAATAAAAATTAATTTAATATGTACTAGGGCACAGTTTGTATATGAGTCACTTTTATTAAGATTATGACGAGGAGGCTCAATTGAGTGGGTGTATATATATATATATATATATATATATATATATATATATATATATATATATATATATATATTCTAAACAAAATAACTTAAATGCTTAATCCAGCCGCAGCTTAATGCTCTCATCAGATTTGAACGTAGTCATTATTTTAATGTTTTCTGAGCAAATCCAAAATCTAACGGTCGATTCTGAGATTTTCTTTTAAATATTTAATTAATGGAACGGTGTGTGGTACGCCTCGATCTACCCAATTCTGAACCACTCATATTCGGTACTTTGTACCTTCGGGCCCACATCCTGTGGTAGTGACAATTAGGGTCATGTCATTATTCTCAAGTACACGAACGCCTCGTGAGGGCTAAATTTATTTTTAAAAAAATGCTGAATATTTATAGCAATTTTTTTATCAAACATTGCCAGAAATTTTAGCGTTGAATATAAGACCGTGCTTAATGGTCTGTTTGAGGTAGTTTATTTGGTGTGGTGACGTTTTAAGATGTACTTAATCTGTTTAGTTAAACTGCGTATTGGCAGCTTATGCATTTTTAAAACACAGAAACAGCTTTTTCATAGGTGCGGTGAGCAATTTTACATGTCATTGTCTGTATTTTCCAAAAAATAAAATTTTGTAATAGCCACTACTTATCTAATTATCAACAGATTATTTTTAATCGAACTTATCAATAGATTATTCAATAAGACTACAAATTTCTCCAAACAAACCCTAAATAAATTCATACTAAAGTTTATTCCAGTGGTGGTAATTTATATTATACAATGATGTACATTGATAATATTTTAACATTTTTATGATTTTTCTTACTCTAATTTTAAATTAGATTGAAAGGATATATGTATTAAGCAGGTATTATAATGGATGTGTAAATAGAAGATTTTATTTTATAGAGTATTTTTAATTTCATAGTATTCTTTTAAATGAAATATATTACAATAATATAACATATTTTTTAAATTTAATAGGATATAAATACAATTTTAATTTTTACAAATGCATGTAGTTAGATTATTGCCTTTTAGAGCTCATTTTGATTTTAAGTGCAAAAGATTTATGTAGTATTTTGTCCCCCACATAAAATCATGGCTTTTGTATCTTTGATTTGATTCCTACCAGAAAGTTCACAATATTAGAGTTTATTAATATGTAAAGAAAAATAAAAAAGCTAAGATCTTGGCATCAACTTTAGGGTAACGAGACTAGTTTTTAACTTATATTTTATGTGTTTAATTTGAGCTCAATTTATCTCAAATCAAAATAGTTTTGTTAGTGTTAGGCATGTCAAGTTGAATCTCTCATTTCAACTATAAATTAGTTAGAAATTAAAATTTAGATAATCTTAAAGCCGATCAGTAAAATTTTCACTTTATAAAATTTCATCAAGATTTTTTCATGAATGATAACTTTCTAATAACATATCAATATGTTTATAGATACATAAGATATTGAGTTCTTTTACCATTGAAAATTTATTGACACATTATATTAATAAACATCTTCCTAAATAATTAAAAAATCATTAAAACAAGTATCTTACAAAGGAAGGAGAAAAAACAAGAAAAAATTAAGAAAAAAAATTCATTTAAAATACAAGTTTTTTTTAAGGATTGAAGATTGATAGATTATAAAAAAATGTTTTGTGATCCTAAACACACAAATTTCTCTTTTAAAGTATTTTCCTCTTCATATTTGTAAAATATTAGCATGCAACTAATCTTGATAAATTAAAAATAGATATCAATTAAAAATTACACTATCAAAAATTTTATTTGATCTGTCATGAATCTCAATACATTTTAAACGAGTCATCTTCCGATATCATAATCAAGTTATGGTGCAATCCAAATTCAAATGAGTTCATATCTATCAACAGAAACTTAATATTTTAGAACACTAATATAAGAGTCAAATGATCTCCAACTTTTACATACTTATCGTTATATAAAATATCACAATAAGAGAAATCTAATGAGAGAATATCACGTAATTTTGAATCATTATGGCACTTAAATGTTAAAAGATTGATTTGTAATTAAATGTATTAACATATGCCATTAAATAAAGTGCTTTGCAGTTTTAATTATATTTTCTAAATGCTACTATGAGAAGGTATTAGTAAATCCTATTTTTTACATAATGTTGAGCTAGACTTGAATTTGGAGAGAGCTAAAAGTTCTAAAAAGAGTTTAGAGCTCTTCTTGACCATCATTATCAGACAACTCTCATTTTATCATCATTCATTGTATAGCCACCATTGTTTGATCATTATCATTTAATTTCTATCACTTGATCATCATTATTTGATTGTCATCATCTACTATCATCATTTGACCACCACCCACACAATCATCATCATTTGTACAAACTAATCAACTATTATCAAAATTTCATTGTGTTTGATTGCAGTCATCAGTAACCATCATTTAATCAATAATATTTTGTCATCAGTATATGACAGTAGTAACTAAATCACTTTATCGTCGTTCTCACGTCACTATCACTAAAATGTCATCACACCGATAACTCTGCACTATTTTCACTAAGGTCGTCATAAAAAAAAGTAAATTTGAAGTAGATTTCATTATAATCTTTATTTTCTATATATATGAAACTTTCAAGCATGATTTCCATGTAAAGTTTCTACTTCATTATTATAAATTTTCTAGCATGTGATATAAATTATTTTTAAATTTTTATTGTAAATTTGTCGAAGAAATGCTCCTTGGTCCACAATGTTTCATTTTCACTCATTTGGTTATAATTATCAAAATGTAATCCTGCGATGTATGCAAAACTAGTAGACATTTATATGAACGTCCGTTTTATTGAAATTAAATGAAAATTTTGTAAACCCTCACTTCCTTTTGTAGGTGACTATCTTCGAAAGATGGCGAACACCACGGTCAAATTGTGCTGTCCTTATTCCTTGTTTTCTTTTCTCACTCCCTCTTCGCTCAGCCAGCCCCAACCCCAGAACTAGTGTAGATCTCTCTCTCTCTCTCGCTCGATGGCAAGGATCGCAGCGGAGCTTGCTAAGAGATGACTGAACCAGCGAGCCGGAACTGTTTGCTAGCAAAAAGTTCGGCCGTGGTTTCTTCTTTAGCTACAGGAATCCAGTCAGACCGCCACCGGTGGCGACGTCGCCGCCGGCGGCCACATCGCCCATTATTTGTTTCCGCCGACGGCCGCGCGGGAAGAGGAAAGCGAAGTATCCCCGTCACTCCCTTGCTCCGGTGGAAGTTCGACGAAGGAGGAAAACGCGGCGGTGAGTCGCAGCCCGATCCAAGCAGCGAAAACCTCAAAAACCAGAGAAAACCGGTCGGCGGAACGCAGCCGGCTGTTTCAGCTAGGAGACTCGCTGCCGGAATCTGGCACCTCCGGCTCCCGAAAGTTGGTGGTGGAGAGGAAACGAATTTGGATTTGGAGGTTTGGAAATATTAGATGCTGAAAAAGCCTCTTTATAGGGTTTCTGGGTAGTTTATTTGTGCATTTTCTTCTAAACAGTCGGCATCTTGACTTCTTTCAGTGTCATATTGGCTGTTTTTGAGGGATCCCTTTTGCCTTCAAATACAAATCTTGGTAGATTTCCTGAATTCTTCTAACATTCTATGCATTCCCTCGCCATTCATATCGCATAAATCATATCGGGAAATGCGATTTCGAAAGAACGCATTTGTACAGGTAGTTGCTCTCATGAGATCAAGGGGGATATAACTCAGCTGCAACCACATAGGGTTCTTTCCGATGTGACAATGTCCATGGTCTTTATGGGCCGTTTTTGCGGTTATTTAATGTGATTCTTAAATTTTGATTGCGGTCTTTGTCATTTGATATTATTGTTTTAAAATTCTTTTTCTGCTCTTTCTGTTGCATATTCTTGTTTGAAGATCAATGGCGGTCAGCTTCACTCCGCTTATGTCTCCAGTAGCGTTTGTGCTATTAAAAATCACAGGAATGACAAATCACACAAGGTATCTCTTGTTTCATTGTAGTTTAATTAAAAAAAATAAATAAAAATAAAACATCTTTGGGTTTTTGAGTTGTATTTCTACATCCCTTTATTGACTCAATGAACTTAATCAGCTTGAAGCTTCTGCTTCATTGCTCCCTTTGTCAACAGAGAGGGCGACAGAATGGAACCTTTGCTATCCAAAGGTATCTAAAGATACATTTGACTTGTATGATAATCTCAAGCTTCTTGAAGACCAGAAAACCAACAAATTCTCTATTGTTTCTGCTCTGAGATCAGAGCTTGAACGGGCATGGTCCAAAATCAGAGAGCTTGAGGCGGAACGGCAATCTACTAAGAAAAAGCTTGATCACTACATGAGGAAAAATGAAGAGAAGGCTGCATGGAGAAGAAGAGAGCATGAAAAGATCCGGTCAGTAATTGATGCAATGAATGAAGATGTGAAAAGAGAGAAGAAATACGTTCAAAGTTTAGAAATTATGAATGCCAAGCTTGTTAATGAGCTTACTGAGGTTAAGTTATCTGCGAAGCAGTCCTTGCAGGAGTATGAGAAGGAGAGGAAGGCCCGTGAGCTTCTGGAAGAAGTCTGCCATGAGCTGGCTAAAGAGATTGGGGATGATAAGGCTGAGGTTGAAGCACTGAAGATGGAGTCAGTGAAGACCAGAGAAGAAGTGGAAGAGGAGAGAAAGATGCTACAGATGGCTGAGGTATGGCGGGAAGAAAGAGTACAGATGAAGTTAATTGATGCTAAACTGGCTCTTGAGGAGAAGTATTCAGAAGTTAGCAAGTTGCAGGAGGAAATAGAAGCCTTTCTAAGCTTAGCAAGTTGCAGCAATTATGGTGCTTGTTATTCTAAGCAAGCAAATGCTCTTAAAGAGGCGGTTGGATCAGTCATAGCTCAAGATATGAAAGAATTCACATACCAGCCTCCACCTGCTTCTGATGCCATTTTTTCCATCTTTGAAGAACTCCAGCCAAGAGAGCAGAGCAATTTAAAAGAGACTGAACAATGTTATGGATCTGTGACACCTGAGGTGAATGCGTTATCTGAAAATACCATGAAAAGGTATGACAACATGATGTTTTATGAAAATTGCGATGCAGATGAAGATGATAGCGGGTGGGAAACCGTCAGTCATGTTGAAGAAGAGGACTCCAGCAAGTCACCTGAAGGAAGTGAACCCTCTGTTAGTAGAGGACGTGTAGAGATTCAGGCATCAGTTGGCAGAGCAGATTGTGATAATCATAGAGATGATGGGAAACAAATTAGTGAAATCAGTGAGGTTTGTTCTGTGGCAACAAGGGATTTGAGAAAGAAAGGTTCTTCGCTATGTAGGCTTTGGAAGTCATCACGTGGGAGTAATGCTGAGGATTTCAAGAGGATCTCTTTTGAGTTAACCAGTGGGAGGCTCTGGAATGGTAGGTCATTCAATGCCACCTTATCATCTGCAAGGAAGTCTGCAGAAACAGGTTTGGGCTCACCATGTGTGGGTAATTGGAGCTCCCCTGATTTAATGAACCGTCATATCACAAGTGGGATTGAAGGCCATGTTGAATGGGCACAGCTAACAAAGAAGCAAAGTTTGAAGGCGAAACTCATGGAGGCGAGGAGTCAAAGTCAGAAGGTTCAGCTTCGTCAAGTTCTCAAACAAAAGATTTAAGACTTTTGTGCTGCTGTAGACAGAACTGAACCACAGATTCAAATACGTAGACTTCCTTGGCCCTGATATTACTTTGAACTGATGAATTTATTCCGTTTATCATCCATACGGCTATCATTCAATACTTACTGTGGTTAGATGGGTCACGTTCTATAAGAGATAAGTAGCTTGGAGAATAGATCCTTACCATGTGATTTTTGCATGCTTAGCATTCTCGCATGGATATGAATATGTGTAGTTGTAATTTTCCTGATTCAGTATATAAATGGTTTCAATTTAGAAATAAGCGGTGTAGTGATGATTTTTACTCGATTCATGTGAAGTATATAACATGCATTTTTTAAACTATTGGAATCGCAGGCCTTATTGTTTTTCTTCAGAATAAGGGTAGTACATACATACCTCCTAATTTGTTTTTTTTTTTATTTATTCAACACCTAAAACATCATATTTACTTATCTAACAAAGCCGTTTAAATCCTCGAAAACACCACTCCTATAACCTTTGTTACTCTTACACCGTCATTTTGCTGCTTGGCAAAACTTCTGCAGTACTAGCGTCATGGCAAATTCATCTAATTCTTTCAACTTTTTTTTTCTTTGCTAGGTCTGGTTGTTCTTATTATTTTCTTATGAGAAGAAGAGATAATCGAGATTGTAAAGATTGTAAGGTCATTCCAAGTGAGGTTTCAAGTACCCAACATCGATTATTAGTTATAGATTTTAAGATAAAGATTGTAAAATAAAAAACTAGGACTCATCATCGTAGAATTAGATGGGGGAACATAAAAGACACAAATTATTTTTATTAGCAAAATTCAATTTTCCAAACTTTAGGATGTTCATGAAGAAGAAATGTTATGTGGACAAAGTAACAAACACTATTAAACATGTAGCAAAAGATGTAATTGGAGAATCAAAAGATAAATTTCTATAAATAAAAATAGTTTGTGGTGGAATAATAATGTGCAAGAAAAGATAAAATATAAGAAGTTATGTTATAAAAATTGGTTTAAATGTAAAAACTTAGAGTACTAGAAAAAATATCAAACAGTCTGCAGGGAGTCTAAAAGATCAATATGTGACTCTAAAAATTTTGCTTTCAATGATCTTTATAATAAGTTAGATACTAAAGAGGGTGAAAAATATATGTATAAACTAACCAAACAAAGAGAAAAGAGAAGTAAAACTTTAACTCAAGTAAAGTGTATTAAAGATGAAAATAAAAAAGTGTTTTCCTTAGAAAAAAATATTCAGCATAGGTGGGTGAGTTATTTTGATAAACTTTTTAATGAATATTCTGAAAATATGATCGACCTTAGTGAACATAATATTGTTAATAATAATAAAACGTTTCATTTTTACCGTCACATTAGTAAAAAAAAAGTTGAGGAGGCTTTAAAAAAAATCAAGGGTGGAAAGTCTGTAGGATCTGATGATATCCCAATTGAAGTGTGGAAATATTTAGGAGATTTGAGAGTTTCTTGGCTTACTAAACTCTTTAATATTATTTTAAAAACTAAAAAGATGTCTGAGGAGTGAAGGAAGAGTATTTTGGTCCCCATTTTTAAGAATAAAGGTAATGCACAAGAGTGTGCTAATTATAGAGGTATTAAATTGATGTATCATATTTTAAAATTATGGGAGAGGGTAATTGAACATAGGTTAAGACGTATTACAAAGATTTCTCATAATCAATTTGGATTTATGTCGGGCAAGTCTACCATGGAAGCTATACATTTATTGAGAGGTTTGATGGAGAAGTTCAAAGATAATATAGAGGATCTACATTTGATTTTTATTGATTTAGAAAAAGCTTACGATAAAGTTCCAAGAGATATCCTTTGGAGAGTTCTCGAGAAGAAAGGCGTTGATATGACTTATATTCAAGTCATTAAAGATATGTATGCTAGAGCTGTTACTTGTGTTTGAACTGAACAAGAATTGACCAAATATTTTCCTATTTCTGTTGGATTACATCAGGTTTAAGCTCATATCTTTTTGCTTTAGTTATAATTGGTCTTACTGGACATGTATAGGAGTGCTTTTTGCTGATGATATCCTTCTCGTGGATAAGACTAGAGAAAAAAACCCAGGAAAAACTTAATTTATGGAGGTCTACACTGGAGTAAAGGCTTTCATTTGAGTAGAACTAAAACTGAATACCTAGAATGTAATTTTAGTGGTAGTAGCACTGGTGACAGAAGTGTAACTTTGGGTGATCAAATTATTAAAATGTGTGAACGATTTCGATATCTCGGATATGTTGTTCAAAGTGATGGTGATATAGATGGGGATGTTAATAGTGGAATTCAAGCTGGTTGGTTGAAGTGGAGGAATGCTTCGGGCCTTTTGTGTGATAGAAAAGTACCGCTTAGATTGAGAGGAAAATTTTACAAGATGGTGGTGAAATCTACAATGCTCTATGGCACTGAATGTTGGCCTTTGAAAGAGAAGCATAATACTAAGTTAAGTGTTGTTGAGATGAGAATTATTAGGTGGATAATTGGCTTTACACTTAGAGACAATATGCGAAATGAATTTATTCGTGATAGGGTTGGTGTAGCTCCTGTGACGGACAAAATTATACAGTCTTCTTAGATGGTTTGGTCACATTAAACATTGACCTTCTGATGATCCGATTAGGAGAGTAGATGTTTTAGATTCTACTTATGTGTTAAGAAAGGCAGAGATGGACCTAGGAAGACTTGGGCTTATTATATAAAAAATGATCTTAATTTATTAGAACTAAATGAAAATATGGCATTAAATAGGACGCAATGGAGAAAAAGGATTCATGTAGCCGACCCCACGTAGTGGGACAAAGGCTTTGTTGTTGTTGTTGTTGTAGGTCTGGTTGTTCTTTGCTGATTCACCCATCTCATCCGTGTAATTCTCAAAATCCTCTGCAACCACTATTATCAAAATGGGTAATATAGTCTGTCCAACACAAAATTTTCATGTCCATCATTTAAAAACGATGCTCAATTTCATCTTCATGTTGAGATTTACCCCATTTAACGCCTTCAGATTGTAACACTATTTAGAGCAAATGATTTTGGTGATTCTCTAAATGGCTCTACAATCTGTCCTGTCAAGCAAGTTATCTCTGATACTGGTCAATTTTCTCCCAACATCCACTACAAATTTTGGATGTTAATATATCAAAATTGTTTTAGCTGCTCTGTTCTCCATAGTTTCAGCCTCATCCTTCCGAATTTTCTAAATCTTTAAACCCATATCAACTTCTGGAGCTCCATTAAATATTTCTTCAACCTACCAATCGGAGAAGGGTTATTCAGGTAAAAAATGAATTGCATACTCAGTGAATAATTAAGATAATGCAACATTATATATCAGAAGTTATAGCCAAGGTTGATAATATAGCATCTGTTGGTTTGTCTATTGGGAAAGAGGTTAACATCTTCCTACATTCTTCATGAACTCCTACTGACTCATGCCTTCAAAACTCCTTTGTGAATTTAGCTCATTCCAATCAGTCTTGATGATTTTCATTCATTATTACGTATTGTGGAGATCAAAATTGCCCAAGTAGCTACCTCTATTTAAATACGAGGGCTACATCTCATCTTACTACCAACTTGGATCAACTTCAACAACCCCAGTTGCAAACAAGAACCAATTAATTTCATGCGGAAATGGTCCAGCCTTTTCTCCCAATACCATTACGTAAGCTTTTGCTTTCCAATATTTTTCATGTGGCAATAGCCACTCATAATCTCCTATCTATTAATAACTGCTTGTTGATAACCATTTCTCTCTTTGGTTCGATGCTTCCAGCTTCTAGTTTAGTGGATTCGAAGGCTCATCGGACAATTCTGCAAGCACCTTCCATCAAGGGATTATACCCAATCTCGGTTCTATCTATTGCCTCTTCAGTTCAGTGTGCTCAAGCTCTTCTCTCTTGTCGAACTCCTTCCATTGTGTGGCAATTGTCATCGTGGGCGTCAAACCAGCTCCACTTTGTCTCTTGGTGCAAAATAATTTGGCCTTCTCGTAAGGGATCTAAGGAGGATTTAAACGTAAATACAGAAAAAAAAATAGCAAATTTCAAATCATGGATTTTAGTAAATTCAGTTTCTTCTCAATTCCCTTTAAATTTGTCTTAAATCCTGGTGTTAGCAGGATTTAGTAAATCTGGATTTACAGGATATGCCAAAGCTATTACCTTCTGTGTAAAACATGTCAACTTGCAAAGAGTCACGAGTTATTTTGAAGTACTTTTAATTCAAACCCGTTTGAACTTGCATATTTTGCTGTTATGCCCTCTAGTTTTTTTGTTTATTATGTTTCTTTTATAAATGACTTTTCTAAATGCCATTGGGTGTATCCTATGAGAAGCAATTCTGAAATCACTCAGAAATTTGGCTCAGGTCCAAACTACTGTTGAACTACAGTTGCATCACTCATAAAAATTTTGAATCCTTATTGATTCAACAACATCACAGGTTGTTACACGTGCGAATATAATTGAGCGAATGGAGGTTAACAGAGTGGTGTTTTCGAGGCTTTAAATTGGTTTCAGGTATTGGGGCTTTGAAAATTTGAAAGGCCTCTTCCCTCCCGGAACTGATAAGTTCTCCTAGATCACACGGCTTCATTTACATCCACGCAGGAGCATTTTCTGGTGGTGCCTTCAACTCGATGCCAACCCCACGCAGCACTGGCTGCTTAGAAGGAGGATTTCAGATTCTAATAATTGCCCGTGGGGCTGTGCAGGTATTGAGGATCGTGCACATATTATTCTCACATGCTCTTTTGTGCAGGAGGATTTTTGGATTCTAAATAAATGGGGCTTTTGGGCTCGTATTTTTAATGACTTCGATGGTATCCAAACTCCGAGAGAATAGGAGCAGGTCTCTTACTGCGTTGTAAGCTATTTTGCAATACTATTCAGCACTGTTGGAAAGCGCAGAATGCAAAATTGCATGGTCACACTCTTGGTAAACCGTCTATTATTGCTGGCAATGTACTTGACTTGTATTAACTCACTTTATCCATTTCGGGAGCATTGGGATGCTAGCCAATCCCTTGGGTTGTCGTCTAACTTCCTCTAGTATCTCCCTCACCTGGATGGGTAAAGGTTAATGGCACTGTGGTGATCATTCGAGATGATCAAGGTAAGGGTCTTGTGGCGATTGGGCAACGATTTGGGCAATGGGTTAGTTTTGTTGTGGAGCTTCAAGTGATTATCTCTATTCAGCGAATGATTATCTCTATTCAGAAAATTTGTGAGCCTTGGATGCGTGAATGTTAATGAAGTTCTTGCTGTCCATATTGGAGAGGAAGAATTGGCAACTTCAACCCATGATTGCATCGGCCTAGTATTTTTTACTATTTTAAGAAAAACATACATAGGGAATGTAATAGGGCAGCCCACTTCTATGCTAGGCTTGCATTATAAGATAGCTTTTGTTTTAAGCATATTAGTGAATATAATGCTATTTTCTCCATTTTGGATGAGGATAGAGCTCATTTTTTTTTTGTTCGTGTAGCTTGTTGATTGTTCTTTTTTTGTTAACTGTTTATTTTTTTAAATTTATTTACTTTCAGGAAAATTTGAAAGGACCTTGCCTCCCAAAAAAATGAGGACGAGGGAGTTTATTGTGAGGTTCCGTGTTAAATTTTAAAGGCAGATAAGTAACGGATAAGATACTATCTAGAGATTTCACTGTCATTTTGTGAGAATTTTAGGATCTAGGTTTTGAGGTTTTTCATAGGTGCAAGTCCTTATGATTAATTACCCTTCAATAATGAGAGAGAGCACTTTTGATTAAGGTTTGTCATTAGGAATATGATTGCTCAATATATGGTAGTTGTAGATTTAAGATTAAAAATTTATAAAATCATCACTATTAGCTTAGAGCGGATGGTGAAGAAAATGAGGACGCATTTAATCATGATCCTATGATTTCGTAATCCTGGGGTGTCACGAACTCCGATCTAATTGGTCAGAGAAGGTAGTCGAACTTGTCAGAAGAATACTTATCAGTAATTATGAGTTGCGTTTTTATATTTTTTCTCTTTTTTTTTTTAATTTGAAGTCGTCAACTTGTCCATCGTCATATAATTCTCTTTTAAAAAAAATCTATCATCGAGATCATATGGATAATCTGATGAAGAAAGATATGAAAATAATGACATACGACAATGAAGACAAACAAGAGAAAGAACGCGAAGAATTTTCGCAATGTAAACTACGCGTGATAGTCGAAGAGCGTACGCTCGAAACGAGATCGGATCGAAAATGCATTATAACATATATGCGAAGAAGATCCAACGAAATTAACCTACAACCAGAGATTCAAGTGTGTGTGTGCCTAGAGTCAAGAGCAACTCCCAAAGAAACATATGCCTTTGGTTAATTATATCTTGGGGGTTGCCCAACAATACTCTCAATTAAAGAAGTTTTGTTTATATTTAAGTGACAACCAATAGAGGGGATTCGCAAAGGACAACTATTCCACAGGAGCATCTCGACGCTTTCAAAGCTCTCGCTAAGCCACAAGGCGGAGAGTGAGTTTCTGACATCACAAATGGGTAGTGGCTCATCGACAATCGAGACATGTGAAATAACTATGTCAACTTATAGGGTCCACACTATGCTTCCAATGCCTAACAGGGCCATAAGGGTAGAGGGTGAATCAACGTATCCCAAATAAGTGGGTGACCTATCCACCACTGGGGGTCACGAGACGACATCGACGAAGCTTCAAAGGAGCGACAGGGCTCAAAGGGGGGTAAATAAAGGAAGGTAGAGTAATCCTAATCAAGTAGAGGTAACTGAGTCAGGAAACTACAAATCCGTCATTTCAAGGTATTAGAATCCTAAGTCTACCTGGTCGTGAAGGTAATCGACCCAACACAACCAAAGTTCCATTGTCAATAATCCGTGAATTGCGTCATTCAAGGGGACCTCGGTAGCCATAAGGTCAGAATAAAGAAACTCTAAATACTATGTCCCTATGTAGGTAGGAAGCATAGGGGTGAAACTTATACCCGTCAATATGGCGAGGAAGCCACTTGAGAGAAATGAGAAGTGAGGTCTAACCACAAAGCTGAAAACACTCTAACAAAGGACTTACTCTCCGTCTGGGTCGGGGAAGCCTCTAACACCTAAATAGAAATTTAAATTGAGTGAGTCGAGTTGGAGAAGCACGAGGACTTCTCGAGATATGCAAATATGATGCAGTTATTTACACAAGTCTAATGTGGAGCCCTATTAATATGACTTGGGATAGAGCCATCCATGCAGCTTATTTAAAATCAAGCCCGAAGGTCATGCAAGAAAATATTGACAGAATTTAAGAAATCATAAATATTTTAATCTTAAATTTTACTTAGTCTTATATTTTTATTATAGTTTTTTTAAAAATTTATAATTATAGGTCCTAAATAGCCTAATTTATGGGCATGATTCCGAGACAATCCACAATATTATAAGGGCGTAACTGGCAAGCAATGCAAGAAGCAGAAAAGTAAAACAACCCAAATATGAAAGAATGGACATAGACCGTGTGTCGCTGGATCAACAACATATCCCAAAAACAAGGAATGGCAGCCAGACACCTCATATGTACACACGTGGTCCTAATTCTATACATTAATGAGATTTAGAATTAAGGTACGGGGCACGAGCAAGCAACTCCTGATCCCCATCACGTGGTTTCAAACTTTTAGTGCCTCAGAACATGTTCCTATACCTTATTATAATACAAGAATCTCCTAAAGACTTTAAAAAGTATATAGGAAAAGTAAGACCTACATGAAAATAAGTTTACTATAAAGCTACTACATGCAACTTTGTGAGCCATGCCCCGTGGGAGGAGAGCTAATAGCTCCTGCAGAAGCTGTGGTTGGAGAAAAATCATTACAACTCCTCTCTATTGGCATAAGTCCTTGTAAGAAGACCACCGCCAACATACTAATGCGCACGTCTTACACCCAGTAAACACACAAAAACACAAGAAAGTGATGTCTGGCTAGAGCAACTAATCCTGCAGAGAACTATAGCTAGGACATTAAAAACAATACCAAGTGACCTGACCCGCAATTACATTAATATTTATATTTCTTGAAATTGCCAAAAACTTGTCTCAAATTATATTTAGCATATATTGTAATAAGTGTAATGATTTAGAAATTATATAATAAGTTTTCACACTAAGGGTATTACGCAATTATACATATCGTTTCAAGTAATATAAGATTTTCCTGAAAACCCTAGTATTGATCCTACGGAAAAACTGTAACTCTTAGTATTAACTTGCAAAATTTCTATTTAAATTGCAGATAAATATGATAGGAGAACAATATCAATATGTTTACAATGGTTAAAACTAACTTTAAACAAGAAGTAAGGACTAAATTTAACATTCAATAAGGTTCAAAAGTCTAATAAAATATAAAAATGAGTTTGAATATTATGAAGAGATCTTTCCCCTTGCAAAAATATATTAATCGGTGTAGGATTTGAATGAGTAAAAATATAGATTGATGTATTGTAAAAAATATGAGCATACCTATTCTTTACCCCTCTTGGTGCTAGCAAAGAGCATTGACTAACTTAGAGTTTTTCACCAGCTTGTGTAGTAGTACTCAGTAGATTCTGGCCTCTCACTTCTAGATTATCCATTGTGCCCTCTCTATAGGACCTACTAGGGATCCTTACGATCCAAACTTTAAACCAAATTGATTAAATAATCTATTCTGTCACCCTAGAAACATCAATTCTACACCCATCAAAACTTATCTCCCTATCTATTTGCACTCCTCCTCAAGTGATCGCAAGGACTCTTTCCAAAGTGAAGTGTGGCATTCGCAAGTTGGGTGAAATCATAACCCTTAGGGGTTATTATGTTTCTCAACGGGGTTTAACCTCACAAGTGGACAATTTACAAAGTCAATTAAGAATTAGCGAAAATACCATCACAATTTTTAGATTAAAAATAAATCTTTAAATCATTCTCATCCCACAATATTAATTCTCATTTGTAAGGAGAAAGAAAGAGAACTACTCAGAATTCATGGACATGAAACAAATACAAATGATTTATATTGAAAGCTAAGTCTTAACAACAAAAATTTAAATACAAATACAAAGTACCTTATGTCTTCTCCCCCACGTAAATTCTGGAGTCTCCTTCAAGATATTTCCAAACTCTCACTAACACAAATATAAACACAAAATACTCTCTCTCTCACACACACTAAATTATCTTTAAAAGTATTCAAAAGTTTTCTCCTAAGTTTTCAAAAAATCTTAATTTTCAGCCAAATCTCTGCCCATTTAATAGACATTTGAAAATAACCGAGGGTTGCTTCAAGCATCCCTTCAAAATTCGATAAAATTCAATGCATCTTCTAGAAAGGTGGTTACTGGCGCTATAGTGCCATACAAAATAGTCATTTTTGCTGCATTTTTTTACTCATTTTCTCTAAATGTAAATTCCATGTACCTGAAACCAAAAACATGCAAAATACCTTTCTTTAAAGTGCAATATCATAAAAATATGCATAAAATGGTCATAAAATGTACACTAAAAATAGGTAATTTTTAGGTTGATCAATTCTCCCAGACCTAAACGTTGTCCTCAATTAACTCCCTATACTATGTAAAAATTTATAACTTGTTGTAGTGAGTTTAACTTAAAGATTCCCATAATTATTATCTTATAAATGCAATAGTGAAACTTTAGAAAAACTTTTAATAACTCAGGTTAGAACTAAAATGTAAGAAAATATAGTAGTCAAGTCTAAGAGTTTTGATTTTCTATTCATTTTAAGAATAACTGCAATTTGTCATCCTGAGGATGTTTAGAAGAATCACAGGAAAAAGATTTCATTAGAACTTTATTAGTAAATGTATTAATACTTTAAGTCTTAAGTTTATAAATATAATTAAGTTTATTTCCTTAAGATGACTTAAGTGAAGCCAATTTTTGATTAGGCATCTCATCAAGATTCTTCTTACATATATTTTCTTTTTTTGTTTTTTTTTTCTTTTGATTTTGTTTTTCTTTTTCTTTTAGGATCATTTTCAATCTTTTCTTTTTCTTTTCATGTCATGTGAGGATTACTATAGCTGGATAGCCTTTAATGATTTTGAACTCCACCATCCTCTTTTTAAAGTTAAAAACTTCCCACATTTCCTTATTTGAGAAATATATATTAGCTTTAAAAAAGATTTTTTGTAAAGTCTCAATTCCATCTTTTTAAATATAAATCTAAGATCCCTAATATTTCTAAAAATACAATTTGGTTTACTTTAAATAGTAAAAGCATAATCTTATACTCTTATAATAAATATCTTAACTTTAGAACTAATATTTATTATTAAAAACCTTTACATAAATCTTCTATAACATTTATAAAATTAAAAAATATAGTTACCTAAAGCTAACCCACATGTTATGTTAAAATAATTTTAAAAATACATCTCCCTGAGGCCAAATAATATTTAGTTCTTAAAAAGTTTTTATTCTTTTCCCCAAACTTAAAATTTTGATTAATTTAAAATAGGATAGTTCATAAAGAAAGAGAAAAATTTTTAAAGCTTAAAACAGGAGAACAATATAGATACAAGTAGTAAAGACAGGTGCTGAGTAGTAGTAAATTTAAGATTAATGTGATAATAAAAGTACAAAGTAAATGAATACTCTAGCATGTAAACTGGAGCAAAAGGTAAAAAATAAAATAATAAATAAAAATGTATAATATAACAGTTTAATACAAATGTATACCCAAGCACAAACAAATCATAAGCATAACAGTCCAACAAAAATACAACAATTAACTAACTAAAGAAAATCCAAGCATAAAAAAAAAGAGTAAAGAAAAGAAAACAACAAACTACTCATTGTCCTCCTTCTCCTCCTCATCATCATCTGGATCTACATTCTCTTCCATCTCACTAGTCCCATATGGTGTAAATCTGGGGCAAGTAGGAAACTCTACTGAATGATCACCCTTCATGAATTTCACAATAGCCTCATGATAAGCAATATCATAATCAGCTTTCCTCTGTGTATACTCATCATTATGGTAATGTGAGCTTATAAACCTTTCACCTGATTCTGTAATGAAAAAATATGTTCTTGTTGTATAAATAATTGCTCCAATACAGAATCCAGCGAAGTAGTACCAAAAGTAGAAGTTCTAGAAGTTGAAGCAGAAGCTGAAGTAGAAGGAATGTCAGAATCTCTATCCCTAGATCTTGATCCATAATGTTTTTCTTAAATCTCTATGTTTGTTTTTTCCAGTAAGCTTATGAGATGGTAAAATCTCCTCCCATGTCTCATATTTACTCCAGATTCAACGCACATGGTAGAAATGAGAGAAGGGTAACCCATACCTCCTGTAGTTCCTCCTCTTGAGGAAATAAGCATGTTTTTGTAAATCAAAGAGCCAATGTCAATAGGTTTCTTCACCCAAATGCAATATTTCAATGTGACACTTTCTCTTGTTACCTCACTAAAATGATTAGTTGGAAGAAATCTACCAAAAATAAAGTAATGACAGGCACGAGAATGAACATAATGTTTAGAAAATTAAAATTTTACCCGAAGTCCATTCTTTATCATCAAAACTCCATTACCATTAGTCAAAAATCCCATAATCTCATCCAGTGCAACATCAATAAGATTAAACTCTGAATAAAAACTGGTAGGGACATGTCGGTCATTAAATTAGAAGTTATTGTTCGTCAGAATGAGAATCCTGCCGCCCGCTTTAAAATATATCTAATTTAATATAGATATATATATATATAGTTTTGAAAATTATTATTTTAATTTTGAAAATGCGAGACCGAACTGATCTCATGTATTAAATAGTTTAAATAAAAGAGCACTACATTGCAAGTCATGCCTCTACCCTGAATAATAGATACATTTCTTGATGATGAGGCTCCATTAAATAAACTATAAAAATTGTGACATCCGTTTTGATCTGCGAAACCTTTTATGTTGACTGACTAGTTCTCCCATCTAATATAAAATATTAGATATGGTTTATGTTAAGCCGAGTTCTTAAAGTTTCCTATAAAAGTAAGCCCATATAGTTAATTACATCTTAAATGATCGAAGTCACCTAAGAAAACTCTCGATTTAAATTAGGGGCATTATCTTCATGAATTTTAAAGTTTAGGATTTTCGAGGTGGGACATAAAAAATTTAAATAGGAAATGATCAAATTGGAACAATTATTATGGAATCAAAATGAATAAAGGTACGAGATATCACGGATCCTGACGAGAACCATGGTGACTTCCCAAACTATCCTATGGTATGGCTTCAATTTTGAAGAGATTGTTATTAATGTTTCATCCTGTCAATTTTATTAATTAGGGCTTACATTTGTATGATACCAATCATACAAATAGCCTTGAAGAAATGAGGATTTACATTGTAACGAACGACGACCTCAGAATCCTAAGACGAGTTAAGACTTATATTGTTCAACTTAATTGTACAAAAGTCTAACGATAAGTTGAGGATTTATTTCGCACTAGGCAGACTACCTCGAAGTCCTATGGCTTGTTATTTAGTTCTAAAGAAAGTTTTACTATTGTAGATGAGTTTGCTCTCTCGAAGATGTTCTTTTGCATACCTTCGTCGTACTGCCCATGATGTTTACTCCAAGCTCCTTGTTGTAATTGTAGTAGTTCCGCAGTTTCAAGGTCTAGGTTTATATTATTGAAGTGTGTATGTCAAGTTTTGTTGTTGTTATTGTTGTTGTTTCGGTTTCGTATCACAGTTTTGTTTTGGTTTCAATTTTGTTGACTGACAACCTACAGAAGGCAGCTTTAACCTTGATCCAAGTGACTAACCATGGACCTTTTCCAATCTTCATCAAAATTATTTAATTTTATTTGAAAGTTTTCATGCAGATTATGTTTTATCAAGAAATTTTTTTTTTAACTTTGTAAAGTAGTTTAGTTCACGGGTTAGTCACTCTAATCAAGCTAGGACTACTAACAACCTAAGATGGTCAGGGGGCAACAGTCCCACAAAGAGTAGGTGAATAGTATCATTGATGCTTTCCTCTTCCTTATTGAAGGTCCTTGAGGTGAGAGATACTATTCTAAAATTCCCACAGCGTATCGTATCCCTTATTGTAGCACACGTTAGCATTATCATCATTGCCCTAGCCACCAAGACCTTAGACGTATACTAGTCTGATGATCCATAGGTGGCAAAAACAAATGTCCCCAGTTGCTCACAAAAACTTAAATACCTTAGAAAATACTAAATTCCTTGAGCATTGGGTTGTAAATGTAGGATAAGTAGTTTAGGCTATTTCTATTGAATTAAGTGAGTTATCGGGTCCCACAACATAACTTGGTGTCTCTAAAGATTTTAAGAATGATTTTCTTCATCAAAGCATAATAGGTTCAATTGTCATTCAAAACATCCAAAAGACCTTAAAAGTGCTCGGGGAACAACCCCAAACAACTTTTAAAATCCTTTGAATCATTTCAAGTTCTTTTGAACTTATTATATTGATAAATCACTCATTTGAGTTTAGTGTTTAAGTTATGCTCAATATTATATCTCAATTAACCCATGAGAGAGGGGACAAGAAAGCTTGAGCTTGTACTGTTTAAGGGAGATTAATTATGGTTTATCTTCCAACTAACTCTCAAGTATTTAGACCGAACTTAGCTCACTACACACAGCTCAAAAGGGCACTAGAGAAATGTGTAATTTAGGAAGAGTCACATCAAGAATGTTTAATTCATATTGAAAGATCATACTATAACTCAACCATTGGTTTGGGACTTTAGGTTAGTGGATTATTAACTTCCTAACTCATGCCCCAAACATTTAGCTCATTGGAATTGATTTATTCTTCCAAGACTTAATAATTAAATAATTGCAATTGTACCCTTCTCTTTTAAAAGTGAAAGTTAATTAGTTTCTACCTCTTACCCTCATGTTTCAATCACCGTAGAATATTGTTTATGACCAAAATATTATCCCTTAAGTTTTTAACCCATCCTAAATTTTAATTTGGGGTGAGAAGGTGAAATTTCAATTTTGCTCTAGGTTCCTATCTTCATAAATCTTCTAAACTGATTCATATAGGCATGAAAAATTGCCGACCTATCTCTCATGGGTTAATTGAAATACCAGACAAGGAATTATGATTTTTGTTTATCTTTATTTTTATTTATATAATTATTTTAATCCAAAAATATGAATTTTCAAGGTTAATTAATTTAATTAATCAAAGTAAAGCTTATATCCTTAAGAAAATTATTAAACCTAGGTCAGAGGATCTCTAGGAATAAATTTGGTGAATTTTTAAATTAAATTTTAATTTTTATAATTATTTATTGATTTTAGAGATTAATTAAATAGAAAATATAAATTATCTTTAAAAAATATTTTTTATGTTTTTATTAAATCTCCCTAAGTCCAAATAACTAAAAAAATAAACTTTTCATTTTTATGATTTTTATTTTTATTTATTGTAATTATCTTAATGAAAAATTTGAGAAAAATACATCTTTATCATTTAAAAATATATAATTACATTAGGAAAATTAGGATGAATATTTTACAGGGTCCCAAATGATCAAGGGACAATTTCTGATATTTTGATGTATGTATTCTTTGTGATTTTTCATTATTTTCCATTATTTAGAAATTATAAAATAGTTTAAAAATAAACAATTTATTTTAACCTTAATTTTATTTTTTTCAGGCTCCACTGGTCCTAAGGAACACTCCAAACCCATTTTTATATTTTTTATTTTTATTTTATCTTATATAATTATTTTAAGCAAAAAATCATATTTACTTAGAAAATTAAATTTAGTATGAAAAATTTTTTAATAGCCTAAGGACTTTTACAGGAACCTCAAGAAGTGGTGAACTTCAATTTGGGCCAAATTAGTAATTATTTGAATTATTTTGTATTTTTCTATTTTTTGATATTTTTTCTTAATTTTTAAATTGAAAAATATGTTCTGAATATTTAATTTTTCTATTTTATTTTTCCTAAGTTTCTCTGACTACAATGAACCTACCAATACCATTTTTATAATTTTTTTATTTATATCCTATTTATTATAATTATTTTAAGTGAAAAATAATGAGTTACGTTAAAAATTAGTGCATAACTTGTTAGAGATGCTCTCTGACTTGAAAAAAAACAGAAAAATATATCTAAACATGAGAGGAATAAAACCTCAAAATTTTATATTTTTTATTATTGTTTAATTACATATAATTAAAATAAGATTCTGAGTATTTAATTAATTAAAAATAAAATACAAAAAAGAAAATTTTAATTTTTAGTCCATAATTTTCTCCTCTATTTGTTGAGCATTAGGGTATTTTTATTTTATTTTTAGAATTTTTCTACAATAAGTCATAATTTTTTAAAGTTTACGTAATTAAATAAATAAAAAATAGCATATCTTCCTACTTATCAACATCATTCCTCGTACCCGTCGAACGAACATGCGGCCTATTTTGATTAGGCACTGCCATCCACATTAGCTGCCACACAACTCTGCTTTAACGTCTCATCCCTTCGTCCGGTGCAATCTGGATCGTCCATCCGACACACGCGCGATTGGACGACTCCTGGCCTTCGTCCCCAAGTAGTGTAACCCGTGAGCCACACATTTTCTAGCACTAATTTCTCCCTATATTCTCAACCAAATTTCATGGGGTTTGTTCCTACACCTTCATCTACTTAAGGCGAACATATTTATACTGTTAATCATGTATGAAATGCAGGTTCACTTCACAATGGCTGAAACTGAGCCCACAAATGGAGAAAATGAATCTTACCTTGGTCTGAGAGGTGAAGCCTCAATCAGATGCTTTTAGAAGCTTCATTGGAGTCTGATGAACCTGTTGGAAATGCCAATTTCATTGGGGGATGGATCTGAGTAGGTCTTCCTCCTACAGGTGGTGCGGCCTTGGTGGAAGTCCGGTGCAAAGGCTTCTAGTGATGGGGATTTCAGTGGGAAGCTTCCTCTTTGCTGTGGTGAAGCTCAAGAGCAGCTCAATTTGGGCAATGGTGGAGTTTTATGGGATGACAGTGAAAGTGTCATGTCTTTTAGTTCTAAAATTGAGCTCAGACAAGGGAAATGGGGGCTCGAAGATGATGGGGATGAGCTTCTCTGGGCTGTGGGAAGGTCTGGGAAAATTTTGGCAGAGTTTCCTAAAGTTTTTAACACACTTCTTATTTAGCGGTGGGGGGTGCTCAATTTATAGGAGAGGCCATGGCTGCCATCAGGGCAAGCCATGGTGGCAGGGGAGCCACTTTAGGTGGAGACAAGAAGAGCTCCAGTGACCAATGGCACTGAGACACATCAGGGAGTCCCAATTTTGGTTTTTGGCTATTTGGGTCTTCTAGGGCATGGCATTTTCCAGCGGCTGTGGTGGTTGGCCGGCCAGGGTCAGGCCACCTCCAAGTTCAGGTGAACCAGGGGTGCTGTGAGGTCAAGTCAATTTGGTCTGAGGTGTGCTCATGGTGAAGATCCAATGAGAATTTGAGGTTTAGGCTAAATGGGCTAGGCTTGGGTTTAACCCTTGGTCAAGTGGCTAAGATTGGTCCAAGGTGTTTAGGGTGAGCCCCATGACCCCAAGATAGGTTTAGGTGAGTTTGAATGGCTGGCCTAAGCATGGGGAAATGGTTTAAACTCTTCATGAAAAGGGTAAATCCAAGTGAAGAGAAGGGAGAGTGGTCACCTGAAGTTGTCAATTTGGGCAAAATTGACTTTGTGAGGCCCATGGATGGCTTCATGAGTCATGCCATGTCATGTATGATGCCATGGAAAATTTTCATGCAGAAGCAAAATTATTTTTATGAAAGTTTGGGTGCAAATTGCCTTGGTGCCCAATTTGGATAAAAGTTCAAATGCATGCATGATATGATGCCATATTGGAAGATTTCATTAAAAGGAAGATGAGGGAAAAAGATTTATCATGTGGGCTTGGATATGGGCCTTTTGAAATTGACCATATGGGCTTTCAGAAATTCATTTAGCTATGGGCTTTTAAACATGCATGGACTTTAATTTTTGAAATCGGTCACGGGTTAACCAACTGCTAAGAAAAAGCTTATCTCAAATGGAGAGTTCTAGGATCTTTATTAGACACAAGTAATTTTTATATTTTAACATCAGGTAAAATATTTCTGGAGATGACTTCTCTAGCTATTTCTTCTTGTTCTCTAGAGGATGTTTAGTTTTTTTTATGACTCTTGATAATCAGAAGTTTATAATCATTCCTCTTTTTGTTATTTCCTTCTTTTTTTAGAATGATCCATATTCATTTACTAAAAACTAAAACTTCAATCTTTACAAGCATATCATCATAAATTTAATATTTGCGTACATACCCATAACTTAAATTTGTATGTGTGCTAAACCTATCATTTTATTATTATTATTATTTTTTTAACATCGCTTGCACTTTTGTTGATCCCGTTTTAAATTCTATTATCCTCCACATTTCTTTGTGTTCCTTACTAGGTATGTCGTGGCGCGAGTGGAGATCGACAGTTCGAAAAAAGCGGTAAGGACGTCTGCAACATTCGTGACGGTATAGACTCTTAAACTCTACTTAAAATTTTCTTAAATTTGCTAAAATCTTACATAATACTAAATAATACTATATACATACAGTTTTTTTTATGTTGCTTTATACTCATAATAATTAAGTATAATGTATAAATACAGTTTTCCTTAATTTCGATGTATTGACATATATCAAGTCTTAACTACACATGAAAGCTTATTGTCTTCCAATCTTGATGCATCTACACATGTTATATCTTAAGTTCCCAATAAGATTAGCTGATTTTCTCCAATCCTTGTATACTTATGGAACATTTAACTGAAGGTTATGAATCTCAGTCCTTGGTGTATTTGCATATTTAACACCTGAACTCAATTATAGACTTTATGTTTCTTTCCAAATAAAGCATTTGCATATCTAATAACTCGATTTCAAGTATATATTCGTTGTTTATTCCCAAAGCCTTATGCAACACCTAAGTGTTATGTACAGAGTCTTATTATTATTATTATTCTATCATATTATTGACTTGTATAACACTATAATCTTTTTTTTTTTTTGTAATAATATACAGATTTTTTCTAAGAAACTTATAATATTTACCTACATAGAACCTAAGCTTTATATATATATATATATATCTACATTTATAACTTCTAAATGTTTGAAATCTATATAGAAGATCATCCGATCATAAGAATTTATATACCTAACACGACACAACATACATACCACCCAATTCCTATGTATTTACATAACTAATCCAGAACTTTTGCTCTTACATTAATACCACATTTTCAACTTAAGAAAAAAAAAAAAACGGAATGCATTTCTGGAAACATAGAGAACATGGCAAGACATGCATGTTCATCACATTATATTGTTTGCATATTCATCACCGTGTACATATGCTTACATCTTTGTAGCCGCTTATTCTATTAAATTCTCATACCAATCACTTTGTGTTCTTTTTGCGAGGTTAATCCTGGTACGCCGTCACATTAACAACCCCTCACGAAGTTGAAAGAAGAAAGGAAAGAAGTTAAATGAGTGAATGGGCTAATCCGGTTCAACGCAAAGCTACAGTGGACTTTCGATGGATGCAATGGAAAGTGTAGGAGATGAAGAACTGAGACTTTGACCACTTTATTAGGCTATCATAGCTGCCACAAGCTTTTCCAATTGGTATGAATCAAAACACTAGCATGACATGAAGCATTACCTTTCTGTTTTCGCTTTAGAAGCTGATCTCTCCACTATTCAGTTATCATTGAATGCATGGAAGATCTTGTTGTTGTGTACCTTTTTTGTGTTCCTTAATTACGGCCTTGGAGTTATTTGGTTTGAGAACTTTTGGGGATTTTATAGTTTACTGATTTGGTTCTCCTTACGTATGGATTGGAAGTTTTATATTTGCTGAAATTAATTCTTGCTTCATGGAATGGGATCTTTATTATTTGCTTATTTGATTCTTGTTATATGATGTACATTAGTAAGACAACATATTTGTATGAATTGAAGCTTGGATATGAATATATTATGATTGGAAGATTTACATACATACCACTCATTGCTTAGGCATTTACATTTCTAACACCTAAACTTTAATTTTTATATTTCTATCATCCAAGGCTTTTATATCACATGATTCTTGTGTATTTATATATTTATTTTGTTATGTGTTAGAAAACTATACATAAAACGGTGTATTTAAACTAAAAAAAAAAAAAAAATTAAAAAAAAAAAGAACATGTAGAAATATGAAAAGTTTGGATGTTAGACATGCGAATACATAAGAACCGTCTGTTTTGTATGTAAACATCCCATAATTTTGGTGTCACGTCATGTAAATACAGGATTCTTGCTCTTTATTTCTTCCATTAAAGTAAGGCACATAAGCCCAAATAATTTGAATATTTGATCCTTGATGGACAGATGAGCTTTTATGGGGATACACTCTTTTTTTTTTTAATTGAAAGATTTATATAGATAGCATATAATTCCTAGATACTTAGATATTTCACACCTAAATTTGTGATATTTAAATACATAACACTTTCATATTTTCAGCATATGCATAAAGATGTATTTCACTTAAAAATTGATCTAGTGCTATTTTTTATATGATATTAAAATTTTGGTACTGAATGTGTAAATATGAAAGTTTAGGAGTTAAATATGTAAACACATATGAATTGATTGATACATGTACAAACCTTCCTCATATTCTTACATATTTACCTTAATACAAGTTGAGTGAATGTTCAAACTTGATTTTAAACACACAAAATGAGACGATGACGCAATCAGATGGCGGTCAGCCTTCAGGACGACGACAGCTATCACAAGAACAAATGAAAGATGATCATCAATTGAATCTTTCATAGTATTAAACGACAAAACTATAGGACTTCAAGGTGGTCCGCCTAGTGCGACATAAATCCTCACATCATCTTTAGGCTTTCGCACAACCATGTTGTGCATCATAAGTTCTAATTTCTTTAGGATTCCGAAGTCGTCGTTCGGTACGACGTAAATCCTCTCATCTTCTTAGGCTATTTGCACGATTGGTATCGTGCGAGTCTAAGTTCTAAATAATAAAATCACCAAGATTAAATATTAATATTTCAAAGACAGAAAGCCAAATAGTAGGATATATGGGAGGTCACGGGGTTCTCCTCGGATCCGTGATATCCCCTACTCTTCATTTTTTTTGACACCTTAAAATAAATGTTCCTATTTTGAGTTACTCCCTTTTGACTTTCTTGCGTCCTACCTTGAACACCTAAGCTTTGAAATCTTCAAGAAAAAATCACTGATCTTAATTGAGAGTTTTTTTAGATTACTTAGGTCATTTAAGATGTAATTAACTATTGGGTTTTGCCTCTATAAGGAACTAAGAACTCAGGTAAAACAAACTCTATCTATTCCTTATATTAGGTAGGGGAACTTGCCAGCCTCACATAAAAGGTTTCACAGACTAAACGGATGTCACGAAGTTCTTTAGTTTGGGTAATTGAGTCTATTACAAGTGATATGTTTATCCTTCGGGATAGTGTATTACTAGTGGTATCGCGTTTAGCCATCCAAACTATCAAATATGTAAGAGATGTTTGGTCTCATTTATTTTAAAATCAAAAAACTATTTTTAATAAATCAAAATTACATTGACATCTATATACTTAAATTCAAATTTAAATTCATTTTTAAAAATTTATGACCGAAAATTTCTGGCGACTCAGTTGGGGACTAGTTCTCTTTATTTTGATCAGTAGGTTCTGTCTTCATACATCGGTAGTGTGTCTTTGTCCCTAATGGGTCAAACTATCATTTTTTCATTGGCGTACCTCGCTCATTTCTTCCTTGAGCATGCATAGCCAACTCTTTTTAGATTCATCTGTTTAATCACCCTTAAACATAGGGGTTCTAGAATCTTGAAAATTTTAAAGTGGATTGATCCCCAATAGGTGTGGTGGATTAGGAGAAACTAGCGGTGTTGACCGAAGTGAGTTTGGTGTAGGATAACCTCTCTCCAAATTTAGGACTAGGTCTTATGTTTCATATTCGCTGCATTTTACTCATTAAAACAATTTGAAATCTACCATTTTTAAATTTTTTTCCTCCTTAAAATGAAATAGAATAAAACTATTGAATCAAAACAAAATTTGAAAATTTAAAATAAAATTATAATCAAATAAATAATAATAAATAATAATAAAAATAATAAATCATTTGGATATGTTTCAAAAAAAATCCCAGTTTGCCAGATACGTTCATTACTCTTCGATATTAGTTCTGCAATCAATATAGTGAAGCATAAAATGATGTTAATGTGCTGAATTATTCTTACCTACAGAGAAAATGTTTACACCCAAGCTGATCTCCTTCTTTCTGTCTTTGGAATGGATTTATCCAGTTAAGAAATATGAGTTGTCCGATGTCGCGGTTATTACATTTGGGCAAGGGTTTGACAATGCCAATGTCGAGTTCGGTAGCATTGTCATCGACATGCTAAAGCCTGAAGCAAACAGAACTATTGAGCCTGTTGTCGAGTTTAACTTGAAGTCTGCTGAAGATTTTCCCCCCATTAAAGGGGGTGTTAGTTGAGAAAGTTTTTATCGTTACTGTGAATTCTACCGCTAAGACCTTTGGGGTCGTACCCAAGACAATTATTGTTGCCTCCACTAGTACGTCCGTCTCTGCACTTTTTGTTGTTGTCCCCGCTATAGCATAAGGGAAGAGTGTGCAAGTTGTTGGTGAGCCTGTTGCTAAGGTGAGCCCAACTTTTGCCCCGTTCCCCTTGACCCGACCCGCAATTACATAGTTATTTAAATTTCTTAAGGATGGCAAAAAATTTGACCCAATTTATAAATTGTGGCTAGAATGCAAAATTAAAATGTTGTAAAATTTAAAAAATAGTTTACACATTAGGGCTACTACGCAAGTATACATATCGTTTCAAGTAATATAGGGCTTTCTTTTAAAACCCAGTTTCGATCTCATAGAGAAGCGAGGTAAGAAATCCTTTTAGCTAATTCAAGTCTAATACAACCAGGCATTAGTTTGGAATGTCGATTAAAGTAGGTTTTCTAATAAATATTCCTAAATAAAAATCTCAAATATAAAGATAGTTTATTTTGATAAATTGGTTTGAAAAATTTTTAGATATTAAAAACTACCTTTCTCGAGTAATGACCTAGATAATGCTTAGGAATGAAATGCATAGAATTTAATGTAGTAATGACAAATAGGAGCATACCTACTCTTTACACTATGGTCAAGGTATATAGAACATTGACTAATCTAAAGGTTGGTGTAGGAGTGTTATTAGTAGTGCTGGGTAGGTTCTAGTCTCTCACTTCTGGATTACCCATTGTGCCCTTTATATAGGACTTACCAGTGACCCTTTTTCCTCTCTTTAGACCAAATTGATGAATCTAGCCTGTCACTCTAGAAGAAATCAATACTACGCCCATCAAATCTTATCTCCCTATCTATTTGCACTCCCCTTTGGACGATTACTTCTGATCTTCCAAAGTGAAATGTGGTACTCACTAGTTAAGAAATCTTAATCCACGGTTAGGTCTATAAGATTTCTGCACAAATTTTAATATTACATATGTTCAGTTTGGAAAGTAAATTAAGAGCAGGAGAAAATACCATCACATTAATAAAATAAGAGAATATCTAAGCAAACCTAGATTCCTAGACATGCATGTATTTCATTACAAAAGAGAAGTAAAATGAAGATAATGACATATGAAGTAATAGAAAGAATTCTGTACTAAATTAAGTGCCAAAAAGGAACATATGTCTTTAATATTCTATTAGTTTGTACAACTATCTATCACCTAGAAGCATCAAATAGAAACATATTATTAAATTATATTTCCTTAAAAGTTGCAATGCCACCTAATTATTTTACAAGCCAACTGTACAATGTGAGTGCACTCAAGTTGCGAAATCACCACTCTCCCTAGTCTAAGTTTCACTTACAATAAATTTTAACATATCCTATTGCCACCTAAGTTATGTCGATAAAGCAAAAGAGATATTACTCATCACATAAAAAATAAAAATAATTCTATGATAAAAATAATTTTCCAACACATGCCACTACTTCATATTAAAAGAAAAGAGTAAAGGAAATTACTTATGAAGCATGGATAAAACGTAACAGAAAACATTGTTTAAATCAAAGAAAATTTACAACAATTACAATATAAAGAAAAAAACAATACTTAGTTTTTTCCTCTAAATGAAAGAAGAAAATCACTCCACCAAAGTCGTCTGTCAATCCATGCGCCGCTCATATATTCCTTACATATATCTCTCAAAATCCTTCACCAATCTCTCCAAAAAATGTAGAATTCAATATATTCTACTCACACATACTCACACACATGCCCTATGGAACTTATGTAAAATGTCTCTAGAATGAATCCAAAATGACTTGATGGCGACGAAAATCTTTTTTGTCGACTTGCATCGCTATCAATTCCCGTATCATGTCAATGTCAAGGAGCCGCCACTCTCTTTCTCTATCTATCACCCTAATTATTTTCCTACCTAGACTTATTGTCAGAAGTCTTTGGAGAATCATGATAGAGATTGAGAGAAAATGATAATCTCATAGAACAAGTCTTCAGATTGTGTAATTACTGAAGTTTTTTTCATATAAGAAAATCATATGACGATCTTGGGTAACCAGAGAGGTCTTGTAGGTGAAATACCTATCCTAAGTTCTATAATCTCCTATAGAAGCAAGCTTCAATAGTTAATTACATTCTGAGCAATTAATACTGCCTAGGAAAACTCCCGATTAAGGTTAATATTTATCATCGAAAAAGTGTAAGTGTTGTCGTGTTAAGTTCGATTTAGGTTTTAAACTTGGGTTCACATTGTGTTGCATCTTGTTGGGTTGAACCTAAGTTAAAGGTTGAACTTGGGTTCAAGTTGGGTTGAACCTAAGTTAAGAGTTGAACTTAAGTTAAAGGTTGAACTTAAGTTAGGTTTATTTTAGGTTTGAGTTTGATTAAACCTTAATTGGTTAAGGTTTAATAGTTTAATTAAGTCTAATGTGGTAGACTTAATTAAAGTTTAAGTTGAATTTATGTTTCATTTAATTAAGACTTAATTATTTAATTAGGTCTAATGGGGTAGACCTAATTAGGGTTTAGGTTTGATTAAGTCTAATTTAGTTAAGACTTAATGGTTTAATTAGGTCTAATGGGTTAGACCTAATTAGGGTTTAGGTTTGATTAAGTCTAATTTAGTTAAGACTTAATGGTTTAATTAGGTCTAATGGGTTAGACCTAATTTAGACCTAATTAGGGTTTAGATTTGATTAAGTCTAATTTAGTTAAGAATTAATGGTTTAATTAGGTCTAATAGGTTAGGCATAACTAGAGTTTAGGTTTTTGTTTAAGAGGTTTAATTAAGCCTAATGATATCTTAAGCCTAATTAAAATCTGATTTTGTATTAAACCTAATATAATTAAGGTTTAATGAGTTAATTAGGTTTAAGTTGTCTTTAAACCTAATTAAAGTTTAATTTTTATATTAAACCTAATGTGATTAAGGTTTAATGAGTTAATTAGGTTTAAGTTGTCTTTAAACCTAATTAAAGTTTGATTTTTGTAGTAAGCCTAATGCGATTAAGCTTTAATGTGTTAATTAGGTTTAAGTTGTCTTTAAACCTAATTAAAGTTTGATTTTTGAATTAAACCTATTGTGATTAAGGTTTAATGAGTTAATTAGGTTTAAGTTGTCTTTAACCCTAATTATAGTTTAATTTTTGTATTAAACCTAATGTGATTAAGGTTTTATGAGTTAATTAGGTTTAAGTTGTCTTTAAACCTAATTATAGTTTAATTTTTTGTATTAAACCTAATGTAATTAAGGTTTAATGACTTAAATAGGTTTAAGTTGTCTTTAAACCTAATTAAAGTTTAATTTTTGTATTAAACCTAATGTGATTAAGGTTTAATGAGTTAATTAGGTTTAAGTTGTCTTTGAACCTAATTATATTTTGAATTTTGTATTAATTCTAATGTGATTAAGGTTTAATGAGTTAATTAGATTTAAGTTGTCTTTAAAACTATTTAAAGTTTAATTTGAGTTCATTTGGGTTTAGATTCATCCTTGGCTTAGTCCATTATGAAATGGATTAAGTAAATGAAGAAAAGGGTTTTTGAAATATTAATTTATAATTAATAAATCTTAACCCTATTTTAAAATGTCTTTTAAAATTGATTTAATGGCTTAAGAATTATTGTTTTAGGATTATTGTCTATCACCCTAAAATTCTTAACCATTTTTGAATTTTAATTTTTCAATTTTTCAAATTTTATAATTATTTTTGAAAATAATCATAAAGTGTCATGAAAATTAGAAAATCATATCCTAGAGTGCTATCCGAGTCTTAGAAAAATCAAGAAATGTGTCTAAGGACTTAAAGGTTCTTCCCTAAAATTTTCTCATTTTTTTCTGATTTGTAAATAATTTTTATGATTTTAATTTCATAATTTTCTTCTCTTCAAGAATTTTCCAGAGGTATTTTTATTTTATTTTTAGGAGGTCTGTGAAAAAAGATATGAATCTTGGCCCAAAAAAATGAGGGCCCGTCACGTGTCCTCGTACGGATCGAAGGCGAGAGGATCCGGTGCGCGGATCCGGACAGTGAACACGGAAGCGCGATCAACGCCGTCCGTTCCAAAACACGGGAACGGACGGCGGAGATTAAATCCCAAAAATTCGAAAAAATTTATGAACCATCGTTCTTCTAGGCTCAATAGGTCACTCATTTTTCAATGAAATTGAGTGATTTTTGAACCTATGGAATCATCTGGAGATGTAGATCACATCTATACGGTGATCATAATTTTTGGGGCTATTTTAACTTATGATTTTTCGATTATACGAATTATTTTGGACAAAAAAAATCCATACCTTAGCCATAATAGTCTTAAGCTTGATCAGACCTGTTGGTCAGCCTCTAGTACTCCCAAAGAAGATCTTTGTCACTTTAATTTGGATTTGCAGCTAGCATTGGTGGGTAATTTTGGCAAAGTGGCTAGGCTTGGGCTCAGTTTGGATTTTAGCCAAATTGGCTCGATCGGGCTAATCTCATGGCTTGATTTTGATTAGAATAGGTTGCTAAGGTCCTTAGCAAGACTTTTTGTGTTGGGAGCTAAGGGATTTGGGTAGCCTATAGGTTTCTATCAATTTGTTTTCTCCTCTCATATGGTTTCAGGTAGGGGGCTTTTATAGCCATGGAAATGGCTATGGTTGAGCTTTGGCTGATGAGGATCATTTGGGGGAGTTGTTATCTGCCTCATTAATGTCTTGGGCGGAAAATTTAGGCTATGGCAATGATGAATTGCCAATCTCCAAGCTTAGGCATCATAGGTTTAACCATGGTGAAGGCTTTAAGTTTGGATCATGTCTTGCCCTCATTGGACCCCTTGTGAGGTGGCTTGGGCTTGATGAACCTTGCTAAATTCACCTCCCCTAGGTGATTTCCAAATTTATTAGTTTGATTTGGGGGAATGGTAACACATTAGCTACTTAGTCATCCCATGCATGCCTTAGCCATAATGGCTTCTAACTATAGTGTGGCATGAGTTAGATTCTTGTTTCTCCTCCATTGGGTAGTCTAGGAGGTGGATGGTGAGTCCAGTGGCAAGCTCTTCTCCTTCCAACATATCATTTAATTTTTAATAGGGGGATGACACAAAACCCTCTCATTAAAAAATTTTTATACTTTTGTCATCATGAAAGATAACCTGGGTTAAGCATGGTATCCAAGAGAGTTTACTTAGTGTTTTACTCTCATTGGTGAGTTCATGAGGCACCTAAAGTGATGAGCCACCTCATTTTGATGGAGGAGATGAGTCATATTTTAAATTTAGGAGAGGATGACACCTCACTTCCCTTCATGATGATTTTTGTTAAATGACCCACTTTTAATATGTTTGCAATTTATATTTATAGTAACGACACCAAAAACTTCATCCCGCTTTAAATATAGATATATGATTTAATGTATAATGTGGATTCTACGAAAGTATACGTATCGTATCAAGTAATACAGGGCTCTAGTGGAGTCCTGGTTATCGATCCCACATGGAAGCTTTTAACAGATTTGTTATCAGCTAAATTTAAAGGAATTACTTATGAATAAAGTGAACGGAAATTCAAAGTAACTATAATAAACTAAAGTAAACTAATGCTTGAAATAAGTTGATTTAAATAATTAAGAAAAAGTATCATTCTCCTTGTTTTTAGAAAATTAAGTGAATGATGAATTTAAATAGGATTTTTTATTGTATTGTGACAAATAGGAGCATTCCTATTTTTTACCCTTTGGTCCAGGTGCAAAGAACATTGACTAATCCTATGTTTGATTACTGAATCTGCGGCTAAGGTCGGGAGGATGCTTGCTGCCACTTCGAGCTCCCACGTTCCCTCATCCGAGGGCTAACATCTACACTTCGGCTCTCGAACAATAGGACCGAAGTGAGTATTTTAGTCCGTCACACTAAAATGTCCGATTCTACGTCCGATAATTAATATTTCCCTATTTATTTGCACCCGCCTTCCAAGGCTTTTGACTTCACTGAATATTGGATGTAATTTTTACTATAGTTGATAATTCAACATATTTTAACTACTCAATTGGCCAAATTGAAAGTAAATTAAGTTTTAAGTAAAAATTATCACAATTTATTTATATTATATTAGGTGCTTCTATTTAATTTCATCAATCCGCATAATTTTTCATAAACAAGGAGAAAGACTAAGAAAACTACTCAGAATGCATGAGAATAAAACAAAGCATGGATTTTATTTAAAGTTAACAACAATAAACAAAGATACTTATCTTAATTTCCTCCCCAAGCAGACTCATTGAAGTTCCTTTGACTTTTCCTTCTAGTACAACAAACTAAATAGCACTCAATTAAACTAATGAACTCACTAAACACACTCAAACTCACTAAATTAGACACACACAAATGACACTTAAGACACTAGAAAGAGACACTAAATCACTAGAATTTGATTTCTATTTATAGAGGTAAGTAAAGGTCCAAGGGGTGCTTAAACATCTCTTGAAAAGTGTCAGGGTTCGATGTATATGCATTTTGAGCTTGTCTCGCCGTCTGCAGGAAACGACCTTGCCGTCAGCGGGGCTTCTAGAAGGTCTTCAAACCGCGCGATCTCGCTGTCGGCGGGCTCGTGCTCGCTGTCGGCGAGGTAGTTATAATTCCTTCAGAAATTCTCCTCACAATCTCGCCGTCGGCGGTCTCGATCTCGCCGTCGGCGACTTAGTTCAATTTGCATGAATTTCCTCCTTTTTGATCCAAATTTGCTCCATTTCATGCTTTTTGCTTCCATCACTTATAAATCTTTATTTCTAACGATAAAATAAAGGAAATACCTTTCTTTAAAGTGCGATTTCATCAAAAATAGATATGAATTTCTTAATGTATTTTTACGTGATCAAAATCCCCCACACTTAATTATTACTTGTCCTCAAGTAATTTTAATACTAAATAAAAATAATGATTTCTATAATAGAATTTTTCAATTCGAGATAGTATGAATTAAATTTAAATAACATTATAATAAAGTTAAATATAAATATTTACGAGTAATTAAATTAACTTTATAGAGATAAGATTATTTAGTTATCGAGTCTAAGATTTCAAACTTTCTATTTATTTCGGGAATAGTTATATTAAAAATAGTAAATTACTTAAGATATTTAGATGATAGGAAATTCAAGAAAACACTAATTAGTAAAATACTAATCCACAAATATAAGTTTAGAAATATAATTAAGTTTTACTCTTTAGGTTGAATCCATTGAAGCCAATTTTTGATAAGGCATCTCCTCAAACTTCTCCTCACTTTATATTTTTCTTTTCTTTTCTTTTCTTTTTGGATTGATTTTCAATCCTTCTTTTTCTTTTTCTTTTTCAAGTGAGGATTACTGTATCTGGATAGCCTGTTAATAATTTTGAACTTCAATTTCTCTTCCTAAATTTGAAACATAAAATATTTCTTTGCTTATATATATTTCATAGCCTTTACTTCATTGAGTTTCTATCCTTTCTTTTTCACTTAAATACTTAAGAATTTTTAATTTCAAAATATAGTTTTCCTTACTTTAAATAGTTTGCTATATTCTTATTCCTTTTAACCAAATATCTTATTCCATTAATTAATTGAATTACTAGAAATATTTTCTTTAACTTTATATAATAATTAAATAAAGTAACTCATGTTTATTGAATTTGAAAAACTTACTATAGAAAATCATTTAATAATAATTTTTGAAAATAGAAATTGAGAACAATTTTAATAATTAAATTTTGTATTTTTACCTTCCCCCAAACTTAAATTTTTCTATCTATACTACATAGTGAAAAAGGGAAAGTATATAGTAAAATTCATCATACCTTTGGGCTTTAGGTATTTCTTTTCTTTGAAATTTTTGCAGGCTTTTTCATTACTTACAGAACCTGTATTGTTAGTATTCTTCCACATATAATATTTAAAAGAAAGTGCAGGGATGAAATTTTAAAATAAGTATCAAACATAACAAAGAAAACTTAATCTATTACTACACATACATTTAAAACTTAAACAATATTAAAGAAAGACTAACATCCTATATATATAAAAAATTGCAACTAATTTAACACACAATAAATCTAACATCATTAACATAAACAAACATATCAACATCCATAGTCTCTAGAAAGTACGGAATAATCACATCCAAAATAATAAAGTTTCCAAAAATAACAACAAATCTAAACAAACCAAACAAACTAAACAAAAGCTCTAATCTTCTGCATCAAAATCCCAAGCTATGTCATCTCCCTGATCTCCAGGCTGAGAAGGCTGAGTAGGCTGGTACTGTGAATAGCGGGGGCACTCAGGAAAGACATCTTCTAAATCACCACTCCTATATCGACGTTCGGCTTCATAGTATGCAATCTCGTACTACGAATGTCGTCGGAGATATTCGTTTATCATAATCGTGTCTTCTCTCCAAGCCTCCGATCCTTTGATCTATATGCTCAAATCTTCTCTCCATATTTTCTCCAAATAACTCAAAACTTTTTCTACTCTGGGTTAATTCATTCATTAGATCTTGAAGGGTAGGAGTGGTGTACTGAGGGGGTGGTTCATAACTAGTAGATGGTATATCTCTACTTGAAGAGCGTACATAATCCCTTGTCCCAGATCTCCATCCTTCGTGGGATTCATATTTCTTTATATTAGCTTCGAGTAAGGGGTTTCATAGGTTCGATCCATTCCTCATCATCTCTTGCCTCTACCCCGGATAATTGGCGAAGTGCATAGATAAGACCGGGATGTCCTAGTCCTCCTCCACTTTCATTTCTAGCAATGGCTAATATGTTTTTATATATAACATTTCCCACATTAATACTCTTACGGTTCCGAATACGAAATTCGGAAGCTACTTTATCTCTTGTTACCTCACTATGGTGGTAGGTGGGTAACAGAGTAGAACAAATAAAATAATGCCACGCTTTAGAAGTGGCATTCAGCATAGAAAGAGGAAAATTTACCCGTTCTCGTTGCTTTATCTTCCGGACTCCTTTCCCATCGGTGAGAAAGTTGATCACCTCTTCCGATGGTCCTTCCATAGTTCCAAAAGTTTCATATTCGGCTGGTATAGGTTTCTCGTACTTCATAATAAGCGTTTATTCCAGCGGCGTTGAAATCTACAAAAAATCCTCTAACCTTAACCGGTGCATCTTCGACTGTGTTAAATTTGCGTAAAACTCCTTTACTACTTCTACATGTGCTTTCCGTTGGTAACGAAACGAAATTTTCCCATCCTCGCTCCTGAATGATTCGCTCAACTTCTCCTCCTGGATTCTTGAAAACTCAATCTTAAATGCATTTTCTTGCTTGTATGTTTTGAAAATATTGTGTTTGTGCTCTTGCATTAATGAATCGGGTTTCGTCATAATCTATTCGTCGCTTTTGTCATGGAGCCATTTCTCAATCTGTGAAATTTGCAAAAATCTTAACGAAACTCTAAATATTACTAAGAAGGCTTCCTACAACAACTAAAATCCATTTAAATCAATTTTTATGAAATTTTTCCAAGTATTTTCTCTACATTTCGAAATTTTTCAAAATTCTCCAATGTAGAAGAAATCAATGGTGAAAATCAAAAAATTTTGCATAGGAGTGAAGCTCTTACCAAGGGAAGATGAAATCCGGTGTCAAAAAGTGTTGAAATCGCCTCAAATCCGAGATCTCTCAAGCCCTAGGTCGTTTTTTTTGAAAATTTAAGGAAAGGGATGATGAATAGTGTCGGTTGACCGGTCAAATATAGGTCTTTTCGCATTTTCTCTGTCAGCAAGATTTTTCTCGCCGTCGGCGAGCTAATTAATTTCATAAGGCAAAAGTTTTGGGAAAACTCCGCCGTCGGCGAGCTCGGTTTCGCTGTCAGCGAGATAATTCTCGCCGTCGGTGAGCTCCCAAAAATTTTAAAATTTTGAAATTCGTCAATCATTTTCAACCTCGAATTTCCTTTAATCAATCTTCCGATCACTTAATTTAATAATAATACGAAGATTAGATACTAATACTCACAAAAAGTCACACAACACAAACAATATAACTTTATATATGAAATCCATGAGATTTACAAATTTCACACTAATAACTTAACACATACTTAACTTAAATGTTTAAATCCATAATACTCAGCATCGCAATCCACACCACAACACTCTAAATGCTGAGACATAACAATTTACATAAAGTCTCATCAAATGCGAGATGATCGAATCAAAGTTCGACTCATAATAAAACCTAACTCCAAATCGAACACACATATATATACAAATATAACAAAAATATAGAAATCTTTTCTACTCTTCGGTGTACGAACAAACATCTTCTACGATATTTCCGATGCGACACGAGTGCACAAATAAATTGTAGAAAGGCACGAAAGGGAATTCACGAGTAGATTCTTCATTAATCCATCCTTTCGTCTTAGTAGATGAATAAAGCTGGCCTCCGGATGTCCAGGTATGATCAAAGTGCTCCTTCATTCTCCAATCAATATGATCAAACATATCAGAGATATTGTCATTGGAATTCATCACATTTTGCACTTCTTTCTCCAATCCTTTAATCTTCTTCAGAATGAAATTAGTCTTATCATTAAAGGGCCTTGCTAAAGGATTGTTCTGTGATGCTCTGTCAGAAATAACGGTAATCTCATCATTGTTATCCAAGTGGGAAACATATTAGTAGGATCCGGGGTTTCCATGGTAAAAGTACTTTTTCCCAAGCCTCATAAGAAACTTGGTACGATTGCATAAAGCAAATATAGTAGATGGGTGTCCAAGTCCATGCAACGACCCATGCACGATTAATCCCGATACGGACTTTACTATTATTGATCCAACATCGATAGGTAATCCGATTTGAATACGATAGTTTAAAATAGAGCATTCCTTTGAAACTTTATTTACTCTCATAGTAGGTAATAATTTTGATGATATAAAGAAATGCCGAGTGCTTTGAGACGGTGTTAAGAAGTGATGCGGAAAAGCCGACATACCCGTCTTCTCGTAACTCCCGATCATCCGGTTCGTCGATCGAGTATCTATAGATTTCGTTCATATTGTATCTTGAAGGCACGAAAGTAGGAATAATGACAAACGGAGGTATTTTCTATAGAAAACAATTCATTTACCCTTGCGGGAGTAAATGTTACCCATCTTCCTCGACGTAGACATTTCCATTGTTGATCGCATGTAAATTAGAGTAAAACTCTTTAACTATGCGGTATAACTACGGCGGATGTTGTATAACAAAATACCTCCCAATGCATGTTGTGCGATAATTTCTTCGATTTTTGTAGTAGAATTCTCTACTCCTCTATTGACGAATCCTCTTTCTTTAATAAGTCTTTTTTTCATCAAGCCTTTGTTGAAGATTCGCTGTGCCTCCGTACTGACGAATTTTCTCCGGTTGAAAACTCCAATTTTTGTGGTTTCGAAGAATTTGGAGGCCATTTCGGATGGAAAGGATTGGTCTCTAGTCATTCCTAAGGAAGAAAATGGTGTAAAATCGGATTTGGAATAATTTCTTACGAAGGAATGGCTTAGATCCGTCCAAAACTGCACGAAAAATCTTTAAGAAACTAAATTTTCAACTACCTCGCCGTCGGCTGGAAGTTCCTCGCCGTCGGCGACTTAGTTATAAAACCGAATGAAGTAATGGTCCACGATCTCACTGTCAGCGGGCTCGAGCTCGCTGACAGCGAGATTCGTAAAAATTGCCCATTTTCGCTCTAGTCCCAATATTTTCTAATCTCATCAAATAGGTTCAATTTTGTGATGATTCTAATAAAAATTTGAGTAGTAAGATTTGTTTTAATAATATAGACTCACTAATATGTAGATATTTTAAAAATAAAAGACTACTTATGGGTTGCCTCCCATAAAGTGCTTGGTTTAACGTCGTCGGCCCGACCTAATTTAGTTAGTGTTCGAGTTGACTAAGCATTAAAACCTCTTTAAAATTTGGTCTTCTATTTTCTAAATATGGTTTTAATCTATGTACATTTACTTGAAATCTATGTTCTGTTTTTGAATTTTCAATTTCTATAGTTCCATATGAAAATATTTGGGTTATGGTGAAAGGTCCTAACCATCGAGATTTCAATTTCCCAGGAAATAATTTCAATCTAGTATTATAAAGCAAAACTTCTTGTCCTGGTTCAAAATTTCTCTGATTAATCTTCCGATCATGCCATAATTTCATTATTTCTTTATAAATCTTATAATTATCATATGATTCGTTTCTTAGTTCTTCAAATTCATTTAATTGCAACAATCTCTTCTCACCAGCTTCTTTCATATTATAATTAAATTCTTTAATCGCCCAATATGCTTTATGTTCTAATTCAACTGGTAAGTAGCGAGTTTGTCCATATATAAGCCTATAAGGAGTCATTCCAATCGGAGTTTTATAAGCGATCCTGTATGCCCATAATGCGAGTGTCTAGTCTTATAGACCAGGTTCGATCTATTAAGATTTACTGAGACTTTTCTAAAATACGCTTAATCTCTCGATTAGAAACTTCAGTTAATCCATCTAGTTTGTGGATGATAAGCGATTGATATCTTATGCATAATATTATATTTTTCTACTAGTTTGTGAATATATTTGTTTCTAAAATGAGTTCCTCCGTCAGTGATAATCACTCTCGACATTCCAAATCTAGTAAAAATATTTTTCATTAAAACTTTTGAAACACTTTTAGCATCACACCTATATAAAGCTTGTGCTTCAATCCATTTGGAAACATAATCAACAGCTATTAATATATATGAGTTTTCAAATGACGGAATAAAAGGTCCCATGAAATCTAATCCCCAAACATAAAAAATTTCAACTTCTAATATAAAATTCAGAGGCATTTCATTTTTTCTTAATATGTTTCCTACTCTTTGGCATTTATCGCAGGTTTTTATATATCTATATACATCTCTAAATAGAGTAGGCCAGTAGAATCCAGATTGTAGAATTTTATATACAGTTTTATCTGTCCCAAAATGTCCCCCATAATCAGAGTCATGACATTTTTGAATAATTGGTTCAGTTTCTTCATAAGGCACGCATCTTCTAATAATTAGATCCTTACATTGCTTATATAAGTATGGTTCATCCCAAAAGTATGATTTAGTATCGTGAATGAATTTTTTGTTGTTGCAAAGTTAACATAGGTGGTAACATATCACTTACAATATAATTTACTATATCAGCATACCAAGGTATTTTCGACTCATTAATATTATAAAGTTGTTCATCGGGAAAACATGTCAAAATTTCATTATCGGTATTAGATAATTCATGATTTTCTAATCTTGATAAATGATCCACAATTTGATTATCGGTTCACTTTTTGTTAATTATCTCAAAATCAAATTCTTGCATTAATAATATCCATCTAATTAATCTTGGTTTAGAATCTTTCTTTTGCATTAAATATTTTATAGCAGAATGATCAGTATGCACACTACATTTAGTTCCTATTAGATAATGCCGAAATTTATTAAAAGCATATACAACTGCTAATAATTCTCTTTCGATAGCTTGTATAATTTATTTCGGCATCATTTAGAGTTTTACTAGCATAATATATAACTTTGAAAATCTTATCATATCTTTGCCCAGAAGCTGCTCCTATAGCATAATCACTAGCATCACACATAAGCTCGAATAGTTTCTCCCGATTAGGTGAAACTATTATAGATGCTTGTAATTAATTTATCTTTTAATAATTCGAAAGCATTCGAGCATTCGGTTGTAAATTCAAATTTCTTGTCCTTTTCAAGAAGATGGCATAGAGGTTTAGTAATTTTTGAAAAATCTTTAATATAACGCCTGTAAAATCCAACATGTCCAAGAAAACTTCTTACCCCTTTCACCAAAGTTGGAGGTGGTAATTTAGCTATTACTTGAATTTTTGCAGGGTCTACTTCCATGCCTTTTTCCGAAATTTTATGCCCTAATACAATGCCGCTCGTAACCATAAATTGACATTTCTCCCGATTAAGAACTAAATTGGTTTTCTCGCATACTTCGAATACTTTTTCAAGATGATTTAAGCATGTGTCGAATGTTGTTCCGAATACGGAGAAATCATCCATAAATACTTCTATTCCATTATCAATTAATTTACTAAATATAGACATCATACATCTTTGGAATGTTGCAGGTGCATTACATAATCCAAAAGACATTCTTCGAAAAGTGAAAGTTCCATAAGGACTAGTAAATGTAGTTTTATCTTGATTTTCAGGAACAATTTGTATTTGATGATAACCGGTATATCCATCTAAGAAACAAAAATACTTATGTCCGGCTAATCTATCTAACATCTGGTCTAGAAATGGTAAAGGGAAGTGATCTTTTCTAGTGGTTGTGTTTAATTTTCTATAATCGATACATATTCGCCATCCAAGTAACTTGTCTTATAGGGATAAGATCATTATTTTCATTAGCTTTGACAGTCACCCCTCCTTTTTTAGGTACACGATGAATTGGGCTTACCGAAGCACTATCGAAATAGGATATATAATACCATTATCTAACCATTTTAAAATTTCTTTCTTGACTACTTCTTTTATTATCGGATTTAATCTCCTTTGTGGATCTGCTTTAGGTTTATGTTCATTATCTAAAATAATTACGTGCATACGGATTGAAGGACTAATTCCTTTAATATCTGCTAAAGTCCAACCAAAAATTTTCTTATATTTTTTTAATGTATCTAAAAGTTTTTGTTCTTGAGATTCATTTAATTCAGATGAAATAATAAATGGTAGAGTCGAAGAATTACCTAAGTAAGCATACTTTAAATGATTAGGTAACATTTTTAACTCAAGTTCAGGAGGTTTAATAATCGATGGAACTATATTTCTTTCAGTATTTTCTGTGTTATCCAAAAATTCAAATTTCTCTTGAATATAATCTGATTCTTCATTTATCTCAGATTTTTCAATTAATTCAATATTTTCTTTTTCTAATTTTTCTTCATAATATTCTTTAAAATGTTCTTTTTGTAAATGATCGAGTACTTCCATTCGAAAACACTCATCATCTTTTTCTAGCGTAGGATATTTCATTGATTTAGCAATATTAAAAGTTACTTTTTGGTCATTTACTCTCATAGTTAATTCTCCTTTCGAACATCGATCATAGCTTTTCCGGTGGCTAAAAATGGTCTTCCTAAAATGATAGGAATTTCTTTCTCTTCTTCCATATCTAGAACAATAAAATCTACGGGGAAGATAAATTTATCCACTTTTACTAATACATCTTCAATAACTCCCTTAGGATATGTAACGAACGATCGACTAGCCGAAGAGTTAATGAAGTAGGTGAAATTTCTCCCATCCTAATCTCTTAAAAATTGATAGAGGCATTAGATTGATGCTTGCTCCTAAGTCACACAAAGCTTTTCCATAGAATTTTTCTCCAATAGCGCAGGGTATAGTGAAACTACCGGGATCTTTTAATTTTTCGGAAGTTTTTCGAATAATAGCACTACACTCTTCACCAAGTGCAACCATTTCATTATCGGTAATTTTTTTTTTATTTAGAATATCTTTCATAAATTTTACATAGTTTGGCATCTGTTCTAAAGCTTCTACAAAAAGAATATTTATCGTTAATTTCTTCAAAATTTTAAGGAATTTAGCAAATTGTTTGTCTTTTTTATGTTGAATTAGTCGTTGAGGAAATGGTGGTGGAGGTTTTTCAACAGAAATTTTCATAGGTATTAAAGGATTTTCTAAATTTGGATCTTGTTGATTCTTTTCCTTTTCAATTTCCACTTCCTCTTTTTGACTTTCAAGTTCTTTCTGAATTCGAGGTTCTAATTCTTTTCCACTTCTTAATTGTATCGCTTTAATTTGTTCATTTCCCTTATCTTTGGGATTTACTTCCACATTACTAGGAAATGTTCCAGGTATTCTATTATTAAGTGCAGTAGCGATATGTCCAAGTTGAGTTTCAATATTTTTGATAGCTGTTCCTTGATTTTATAATTGGTTTCCTTGATTTTGTAAATGTTGACCCATATTTAATATTAATTCTTCTATAGATAATTTCTTATCTTTAAATTGAAGGTTATTATTATTAAATCCAGGTGGATAATTAGGTTTATAATTAGGATTTCCTTGATTAGATGGATTTCCTAATTGTTGTGTCATATTATTCATCCATGATTGATTAGTTGTGTTATTATTCCAATTAAAATTAGGATGATTTTTCCATCCAGGATTATAATAATTTGCATAAGGATTATTGGGTCTGTTGTTAATTGCATTAATTGTTTCATATTGAGATTGTGATTCTATAAGTCGTCCATATGAATTTTCTTCTGATATAGTTGGAGAGTAATTCATTCTAAAATGATCTAATTTTTTAAATACAACAACAATTTGTGAAGCTAACATAGATATTGCATCATTTTCATGAATACTAGCTATTTTTTTTGGATTCATTCTATCAGCAGGCCATTGAAAATTATTAGTTGCCATTTCTTCGATTAGTGCATAGGCTTCATCAAATGGTTTTGACATTAATGATCCTTTAGCAGCAGCATCGATGATTGATCTTAAAGATCCTACTAATCCATTATAGAAAGTTTGTATAATTAACCAATCTGGTAACGCATGATGTGGATATTTCCTAAGAAGTTCTTTAAATCTCTCCCAAGATTCCTATATTGACTCTCCATCAAACTGACTAAAAGAAGTTATATCGTTTCTAAGCTTAGCAGTTTTAGATGGGGGAAAATATTTGGATAGAAATTTTTGTGATAATTCTCCCCAAGTTTTAATAGATCCAGAAGTCTTAACGAATTTAACCACATTTTAACCTTATCCCTTAAAGAAAAAGGAAAAGTCTAAGTCTCAATAAAGCATCGTTAGATACTCCTTCATATTTGAAAGTTGCACATAGTTCTAAAAAACTAGCAAGATCTAAATTAGGATCTTCGGTAGGTGAACCACTAAATTGATTATTTTGTACAATTTGGATAATTGCGGGTTTAAGTTCGAATGAATTAGCGACTACATCGGGGTTTTGAATAGTTAAATGAATTTCATCTAATGTAGGGTTGGCATAATCTCGTAATGGTCTTGGTTGATTGATATTTTCATTTTCGGGTATATTTGCCATTTGTGTTAAATTTATAATTTCTCTTTTTTGTTTTCTAATTCTTTTAATTTTACGCTCTAATTCTGAATCGTAAGGTATTAAATTTTTGTTTCCAAATTTTCGCATACAATTTTATAAAATAAAATTTAGATTAGTCCGTTACTTTAGTAAATAATTTCTTTACTTCCCCGGCAACGGCGCCAAAAACTTGACCCACTTTTAATATGTTTCCAATTTATGTTTATAGTAACGACACCAAAAACTTGATCCCGCTTTAAATATAGATATATGATTTAATGTATAATGTGGATTCTACGCAAGTATACGTATCGTATCGAAGTAATACTGGGCTCTAGTGGAGTCCTGGTTATCGATCCCACGGGGAAGTTTTTAACGAGATTTGTTATCGACTAAATTTAAAAGAATTACTTACGAATAAAGTGAACGGAAATTCAAAGTAACTATAATAAACTAAAGTAAACTAATGCTTGAAATAAGTTGATTTAAATAATTAAGAAAAAGTATCATTCTCCTTGTTTTTAGAAAATTAAGTGAATGATGAATTTAAATAGGATTTTTATTGTATTGTGACAAATAGGAGCATTCCTATTCTTTACCCTTTAGTCAGAGTGCGAAGAACATTGACTAATCCTATGTTTGATTATCGAATCCGTGGCTGAGATTTGGGAGGATATTGGTTGCCACTTCAGAGCTCCCACGTTCCCCTCACTCTGAGGGCTAGCATCTACACTTCGGCTCTCGAATAATAGGACCGAAGTGAATATTTTAGCTTCGTCACACTAAAATGTCCAATTCTACGTTCGATAATTAATATTTCCTATTTATTTGCACCCGCCTTCCAAGGCTTTTGACTTCCCCGAATATTGGATGTAATTTTTACTATAGTTGATAATTCAACATATTTTAACTACTCAATTGGCCAGATTGAAAGTAAATTAAGTTTTAAGTAAAAATTATCACAATTTATTTATATTATATTAGGTGCTTCTATTTAATTTCATCAATCCGCATAATTTTTCATAAACAAGGAGAAAGACTAAGAAAACTACTCAGAATGCATGGGAATAAAACAAAGCATGGATTTCATTTAAAGTTAACAACAATAAACAAAGATACTTATCTTAATTTCCTCCCCAAGAGTACCCTTGAAGTTCCTTTGACTTTTCCTTCTAGTACAGCAAACTAAATAGCACTCAATTAAACTAATGAACTCACTAAACACACTCAAACTCACTAAATTAGACACACACAAATGACACTTAAGACACTAGAAAGAGACACTAAATCACTAGAATTCGGCTTCTATTTATAGAGGTAAGTAAAGGTCCAAGTTGTGCTTAAACATCTCTTCAAAAAGTGTCCAGGTTCAATGTATATGCATTTTGAACTGTCTCGCCGTCGGCGGGAAACGACCTCGCCGTCAGCGGGGCTTCTAGGTCTTCAAACCGCGCGATCTCGCTGTCGGCGGGCTCGGGCTCGCTGTCGGTGAGGTAGTTATAATTCCTTCAGAAATTCTCCTCACGATCTCGCCGTCGGCGGTCTCGATCTCGTTGTCGGCTACTTAGTTCAATTTGCATGAATTTCCTCCTTTTTGATCCAAATTTGCTCCATTTCATGCTTTTTGCTTCCATCACTTATAAATCTTCATTTCTGCAATAAAATAAAGGAAATACCTTTCTTTAAAGTGTAATTTCAACAAAAATAGATATGAATTTCTTAATGTATTTTTCTGTGATCATTAACCATGGTTAATATGTTGCATGATTGGTCATCCACGGGTTATTTCATTTTTAATGGGTTATATGGGTTATGTCTAACCCATATGAGGTCATGTGTGATGTCATAAAGGAGATTTAGAATTTTTGGAAAACCATAATGTCATAGGTTAAAATTCAATTTAATACCCCTTTGTTAATTTAATTTCCATTTTAATTAATTATGTCATTAATTAAAATATTAAAAATTATTTCATTAATCAATTATTAATTGGAAATAATTCCAAATTAATTATTTGATTAACTTTCATGTCATTTTTTATTTAAAATTGGATTTTGTCTGAGTTCATGTCTTTTTAATTTAATTTTCATTTTAATTAATTATATCATTAATTAAAATATGAAAATGAAATTATTGCTCAATTAATTAATTAAAAATAATTTTGGAATTAATTATTTGATTAATTCCATTATTTTTAATTAATTTATGCATTTTATCATTTTTATGATTTTTAATTCAATTTTTCGTTTTAATTAATTATGTCATTAGGTAAATTTTTAAAATTAAATAATTAGCCAATTAATTAATCAAAATAATTTTGAGATTAATTATTTGATTAATTTTGTCATTTTTCATTTCATTTTGGTGCATTTTCTCATTTTATGACTTTTAATTTAATTTTCATTTTAATTAATTATGTCATTAATTAAAATATTGAAATTAAATCATTAGTTAGTTTAATTAATCAAAATAATTTTGAAATTAACTATTTAATTAATTTTGTCATCTTGAGGTCTTAAACAGGTCATTGGGTCAATATTTGGTTATTTATTCAAAAATTGACAATTTTGACCAAAGTTGACTTTTTGGGTCAAAGGGTTGACCTATTGGGTCAGTAGGGTTGGTCATTAGGTCAGGATTGACCATTTTGACCAAAGTTGACTTTTTAGGTCATGGGTTGACCTATTAGGGTCAATAGAGTTGGTCATTGGGTCAGGATTGACTATTTTGACCAAAGTTGACTTTTTAGGTCATGGATTGACCTATTGGGTCAGTAGGATTGGTCATTGGGTCAGGATTGACCATTTTTACCAAAGTTGACTTTTTATGTCATGGGTTGACCTATTGGGTTAATAGGGTTGGTCATTAGGTCAGGATTGACCATTTTGACTAAAGTTGACTTATTAGGTCATGGGTTTACCTATTGGGTCAATAGGGTTGGTCATTGGGTCAGGATTGACCGTTTTAACCAAAGTTGACTTTTTAGGTCATGGTTTGACCTGTTGAGTCAATATAGTTGGTTTAGACCTTTCATAAAAATGAGGTCAACAAAGGGGCCCCTAATATGTGTGGAATACTGCATAAGTATGCCGCACATATTAGCGTTGACCGAGGTGGTATGAAGAAATGTCTCATAATAATCAAGAAATGAGTGGGTGTCATATCATCCCTAAGGAATGTCGGATGTCTCATAAGTCAGTTCTGAGAAGGAACATCATGCAATTTATGTCCTTTCTAAGAGGAATATGATTGGAATGCCTTTCCATGTCTGGAAAAGGAATTATATTCGATAATTGGAACGAGAAAAAGAATGTCATATCCCATTTCTCAAAATGTGAATGTCGATGTTTAGTTAGAGGAATGCCATAATTTTCATGTCAGGAAAAGGACTTACATTCAATAACTGGAGAGAGAAAATGAATGCCATATTCTATTTCTCGAAATGTCTATGTCGATGTTTAGTTAGAGGAATGTCATAATTTCTATGTCAGGAAAAGGACTTACATCCAATAACCGGAGAGAGAAAATGGATGTCATATTCCATTTCTCGAAATGTCGATGTCGATGTTTAGTTAGAGGAATGCCGTGATTTCCGTGTCAAGAAAGAACTTACATCCAATAACTGGAGAGAGAAAATGGATGTCATATTCCATTTCTCGAAATGTCAATGTTGATATTTAGTTAGAGGAAAGCCATGATTTCCGTGTCAGGAAAGGACTTACATCCAATAACTAGAGAGAGAAAATGGATGTCATTTTCCATTTCTCGAAATGTCGAGGTCAATGTTTAGTTAGAGGAATGCCGTGATTTCCGTGTCAAGAAAGCACTTACATCCAATAACTAGAGAGAGAAAATGGATTTCATATTCCATTTCTCGAAATGTCGATGTCGATGTTTAGTTAGAGGAGGCAGTGATTTCCGTGTAAGAAAAGGACTTACATCCAATAACCGGAAAGAGAAAATGGATGTCATATTCCATTTCTCGAAATGTCAATATCGATGTTTAGTTAGAGGTATGCCATAATTTTCGTGTCAGAAAAAGAACTTATATCTAATAATCGGAGAGAGAAAATAGATGTCATATTCCATTTCTCAAAATGTCAATATCGATGTTTAGTTAGAGGAATGACATAATTTCCGTGTCAGGAAAAAGACTTACATCCAATAACAAAGGAGAGGATGAGTGTCAAACGCTGATATGTCAAATGTCGCAATGTCGATATGTCAGACGTCGATTACAGTTATTGATATATCAAAGGTCAAAATGTCAATGTGTCAAATGTTGATAACGATTGTTGATATGTTGAAATGTCGATATGTCAAATGTCGAAAGATCGATATCTCAAATGTCGATAACAATTGTTGATATGTCAAATTTCAAAAGGTCGATATCTCAATTGTCGATAACAATTGTCAATATGTCAAATGTCAAAAGGTTGATATGTCAAATGTCTAAATGTTGATATGTCAAATGTCGAAATGTTGATATGTCAAATGTCAAAATGTCGATATGTCAAATGTCAAAATGTCTGTCAAATATGGAGATGTTAAATTATGAGAATGTCATTATTTCTATGGCAGGAAAGGACTTTCATCTGAAAGTTATAAAGAGAAAATGGATGTCGTATTCCATTTCTCAGAAATGTCAAATGTCAATGTCGAGTTATAGGAATAACATAACTTCCGTGTCAGGAAAGGACTTCCATCTGATAACTGGAAAGAGAAAATGGATGTTAGATTCCATTTCTCAAGAATGTCAAATGTCAATTTTGAGAAGGAATGATATGTGACTTATATCTTATCTAAAAAATTATAGCTAATGGAGTGCCATATTTCCGTATCTAGAAAAGGTCTTATATCCAATAACTAAAGAGGGAGTATATGTCGTACTTTCTCTTGAAAATGTCAAATGTCGGTTTTGAGAAGGAATGCTATGCGACTTACATCTTATCTCAATAATTAATGGAGTTCCATATTTCCGTGTCAGGAAGGGACTTATATCCATCAACTAAAAGAGAGTGGCAAACTCAGAACGAAGAGTGTATCCACTGGGGATTTGACCTTTACAGGTCGAAAGAAGTTATTCATTACAAGTTTTTTTATGTCTTTTTTAATTCAAAGTTCTTATTTTGGCATTTTTGGAACTGTCGATGTATTGTAGACAATTAAGGAAAGAGAACAAATGTCATATTCAAAAATAAATGTCAATGTCAAAATGTCGATTTAGGAATAGGAATGCGTATGAGACTTATATCCTATCCAAAGAAAGATTGCTAAAGGAAAGCCAATGTCATGATGGTCTTACATTCAATAGCGAGAAAGAGAGTATATGCCATTTTCCATTAAAGGAGGTCTTACACTATCTCTTAGAAATGTCAATGTCAATATGTCGGTTTTGGAATAGGAACACATATAAGACTTATATCCTATCCAAAGAAAGATTGCTAAAGGAAAACCAATGTCATGATGGTCTTATATCCAATATCGAGAAAGAGAGTAGATGCCATCTTCTATTTAAGGAGGACTTACACTATCTCTTTGAAATGTCAATGTCAAAATGTCGATTTAGGAATAGGAATGCGTATGAGATTTATATCCTATCCAAAGAAAGATTGCTAAAGGAAAGCTAATGTAATGATGGTCTTATATCCAATAGCGAGAAAGGGAGTAGATGTCATCTTCCATTTAAGGAGGTCTTAAACTATCTCTTAGAAATGTCAAAATGTCAATTTTGGAATAGGAATGCGTATGAGACTTATATCCTATCCAAAGAAAGATTGCTAAAGGTAAGCCAATGTCATGATGGTCTTATATCCAATAGCGAGAAAGAGAGTAGATGCCATCGTCCATTTAAGGAGGTCTTACACTATCTCTTAGAAATGTCTATGTCAAAATGTCGATTTTGGAATAGGAATGCGTATGAGACTTATATCCTATCCTAAAGGAAAGCCAATGTCATGATGGTCTTATATCTAATAGTGAGAAAAGGAGTAGATACCATCTTCCATTTAAGGAGGTCTTACACTATCTTTTAGAAATGTCAAAATGTCGATTTTGGAATATGAATGTGTATGAGACTTATATCCTATCCAAAGAAAGATTGCTAAAGGAAAACCAATGTCATGATGGTCTTACATCCAAAAGCGAGAAATAGAGTAGATGCCATCTTCCATTTAAGGAGGTCTTACATTATCTCTTAGAGATGTCAAAATGTCTATTTTGGAATAGGAATGCTTATGAGACTTATATCCTATCCAAAGAAAGATTGCTAAATGAAAGCCAATGTCATGATGGTCTTATATCCAATAGCGAGAAAAGGAGTAGATGCCATCTTCCATTTAAGGAGGTGTTACACTATCTCTTAGAAATGTCAAAATGTCGATTTTGGAATAGGAATGCGTATGAGACTTATATCCTATCCAAATAAAGATTGCTAAAAAAAGGACAATGTCATGATGGTCTTATATGCAATAGCGAGAAAGAGAATAGATGCCATCTTCCATTTAAGGAGGTCTTAAACTATTTCTTAGAAATGTCAATGTCAAAATATCGATTTTGGAGTAGGAATGTGTATGAGACTTATATCCTATCCAATGAGAGATTGCTAGAGGAAAGCCAATGTCATGATGGTCTTATATCTAATAGCGAGAAAGAGAGTAGATGCCATTTTTCATTAAAGAAGGTCTTATATTATCTCTTAGAAATGTCAATGTCAATATGTCGGTTTTGGAATAGGAATGCATATAAGACTTATATCCTATCCAATGAGAGATTGCTAAAGGAAAGCCATTGTCATGATAGTCTTATATCCAATAATGAAAAAGAGAATAGATGTCATCTTCCATTTAAGGAGGTCTTACACTATCTCTTAGAAATATCAATGTCAAAATTTTTTTTTGTTTTGGTTATTTGTTTCCCAGTTTAAAAAAAGTCATTCATTTTTGTTTATGTCTCATCTTTTTCAAATACTGCCCATTGATTGGGTGTATTATTTCTTCTTGGTAGTCTACCAACTGACATGATTTCCCAAAATGTGTCTTCTTAACAAGCATAAGGGTCCTCCCATGAGGATAAGTGTTTGAACTACTAAATCCAAATCCCTGATCTGAGTGTCCTAGGGTGAACCAATTTATCATGGGCTCGTACAATGCTTGCCAGTCTTCCAAGCTTCCAAGTCCTCCGAGCTGTAATTTCATATTTTCTTTTGTTATTTCGTCTGCCAATATCATTTATAGGTAAGATCATTGCACTTCAAGTGGAAGCACACTTAGGGCCCATGATGTCGGTCATCAGGCTTCCATTAATTACCAATTCTATAAAGATTACTCAGATTGTCTTTGAAAAATCACTTTGACAGTTCCAAATTGGGATTGGGATTGGATCTTTAGAAAATTATGACTTCATGGTATAATTTCCATTAATCTCCAATAACAAATCCACTTACCTTGTTCTTTCTTTCTGGGTCTTTAGAATTTTTCAAAATTTTGATTATGTGATCAACATATTTTTTATCTTCTAAAGATATGTCTGAACCAATTAATAGTCAACCAAAAGACAAGATCACTTAATTCTTTCCTAAATATAATATTGGAAGAATTTTCTTAAGACAGTTTTTCAAGATTTATCAATTAGGCGAGAATTTGGATACCAATTTTTAATTTTATTCTCACCTCAAGCTTCTTCTCAGGGAATTATTATATTTGGCGGAGCAAGTTAAGGATTTTGAATGTTTGAATTGAGACACCAATTTTTGATTTTGTGCCCACCTCAAGTTTCTTCTCAGAAACACTCTTTTTTTTTCTTCTTCTTTTTTTAATTTTTTACTGAGAATTACTATATCTGGTAGGGCACACTTTAATGATTTTGAATGCATGAACTCAAACACCAATTTTTGATTTGGTACTCACCTCAAGCTTCCTCTCAGAGAATTACTATATCTGGTGGAGCATATTTTAAGGAATTTGAATGTCCAAACTCCCCTAATTAATAGTTCTTAAATATTTCTTAAGACGAATTTTGGGATATTATAACTCATTCAGAAGTTAGGACCCAATCACATGACAGAAGATTAAGAGGCTCATGATATCTTTAGTCAACTACTTGTATTTTGATCACAATATTTTATTTTTTATTTAGGACCCAGTCCGAAGATTTAAGGTAAAGGGCCCAGTTATTATGGCATTAATTTCATTTTCCCCAGAAATCATATTTTCCTTTTCAAAATGTTGGAATTTTTGTTTAGATTTCTCCTTTATGAATTGTCTTTCTGTCAATAGGTGGATGAGAAGAACATTTCCAAAGATATTAAACCCAAAGATTTCAAATTTCATCCCTCCTCACAGATCAATTTTCATTTCTCCAGAGAGGACATGTTAGTTGACTAGTCCTAGAACTGGACTCAATATTCAACACATATCTGATTTTCATTCTAATTGATTTCTTTCTTTCTGTCAAGCTGTCCTAATGAGAATGGGAAATCCTTGATGGAATTCAATATAAATTTATCCAAAAGCGGTATTATTCCAAAATTTGATTAATGATTTTGATAGTAGACTATTTGGTCGATTGAAAAATCAAAACCTTGAAGGCAGGAAAAAGATCAACTTTGGGGAATCCATCAGTTCAATGTCATTTTTGTTTTAGACTTCTTATGTAAACTGGGTGGGATGGGAGGGAATATATGTTATTTTTGTATGTCATTTATGTCATTTTGGTCTGTCGATTACGGAAATGTAAGAATCTAAGATTTGTTCGTCGTGAACAAATCGGTTAATCAAAGAGGTGTTAGTTCTATTTTACTTGAGATTGAGTAAGATATAGAACAAAAGAAAGGATTATTTAGCCTTTCAAAAGACATATTATCATAGTCACGAGGACAAATTGATTAACCAAAGATGGGGAGAGAGGATATCCCCAGCATAGTTGCTAAACTCTGAATGGCGACGAAAATAATTTTTGTCAACTTGCATCACTATCAATTCCCGTATCATGTCAATATCAAGGAGTCGCCACTCTCTTTCTCTGTCTGTCACCCTAATTCTTATCCTACCTAGACTTATTGTCAGAAGTCTTTGGAAAATCATGATAGAGATTGAGATAAAATGATAATCTCATAGAAAAAGTCTTCAGATTGTGTAATGACTGAAGTTTTTTTCATATAAGAAGATAATATGAAGATCTAGGGTAACTAGAGAGAGGTCTTATAGGTGAAATATCTATCCTGAGTTCTTTAATCTCATATAGGAGCAAGCTCCTATAGTTAATTACATCCTGAGCAAATAATACTGCCTAGGAAAACTCCCGATTAAGGTTAATATTTATTCTAAAAAAAGTGTAAGTGTTGTCGTGTTAAGTTCGATTTAGGTGAAACTTAAGAATTATATCGATCTATGTCGTGTTAAGTTCGATTTAGGTCGAACTTATGTTGGTTTATGTCAAATCATGCGATTTATGTCGAATTGAGTTAAGTTTGAAATGTTACTTAATGTTAAATAATGTTAAGTTTGGTTTGAAATGTCAATTAATGTCATTTAATGTCGGTGTTTGTTGAATTTGGTTTGAAATGTCGATTAATGTTGAATTATGTTTGGAATGTTGATTAATGTCAAATTAATGTCAAATTTTGTTGAGTTTCGTTTGAATTGTCGAATTTGTTGAGTTTCGTTTGAAATGTCAGATTTATGTCGGTTATGTCGATTTAAGTTTGAAATGTCAAATTTATGTCGATTTATGTTTGAAATGTCAAATTTATGTCGTTTATGTCGATTTTTGTTTGAAATGTCAAATTTATGTCATTTAAGTCGATTTATGTTTGAAATGTCAAATTTATGACGATTATATCGATTTATGTTTGAAATGTCAAATTTATGTTGATTATGTCGATTTATGTTCAATTTTGTGATTTAGATTCAATTTGGGTTGAACCTAAGATTTATGTCGATTTAAATTCAATTTGGGTTGAACCTAAGGTTTATATCTTGGTTTAGGTTAGACTTAGGTTCATGTCAGGTTGAATCTAAGTATGATTTGACTTAAGTCTAATGTGGGTTAGACTTAAGTTAAGTTTGGGTTAGACTTAGGTTCATGTCGGGTTGAACCTAAGTATGGTTTGACTTAAGTCTAATATGGGTTAGACTTAAGTTAGGTATGGGTTTGAATTTGATTAAACCTTAATTGGTTAAGGTTTCATAGTTTAATTAAGTCTAATATGTAGACTTAATTAGATTTTAAGTTTGATTAAACCTTAGTTGGTTAAGGTTTAATGGTTTAAATAAGTCTAATGTGATAGACTTAATTAGAGTTTTAAGTTTAATTAAACCTTAGTTGGTTAAGGTTTAATAGTTTAATTAAGCATAATGTCGTAGACTTAATTATGGTTTAGATTTGATTAAACCTTAGTTAATTAAGGTTTAATGGTTTAATTAAGTCTAATGTGGTAGGTTTAATTATGGCTTAAGTTTGATTAAACCTTAGTTGATTAAGGTTTAATGGTTTAATTAAGTCTAATGTGGTAGACTTAATTAGAGTTTAAATTTGATTAAACCTTTATTGGTTAAGGTTTAATGGTTTAATTAAGTCTAATGTGTAGACTTAATTATGATTTAAGTTTGATTAAACTTTAGTTGATTAAGGTTTAATGGTTTAATTAAGTCTAATGGAGTAGACTTAATGAGAGTTTATGTTTGATTAAACCTTAGTTCGTTAATGTTTAATGGTTTAATTAAGTCTAATATTATAGACTTAATTATAATTTGGGTTGGATTAAAGTTAGGTCAAGTTAGGTTAAACCTAGACTTAAGGCTAACTTAAGTTTAATATGGGTTGAACTCAAGTTTAATTTAGATTTGAGTTAGATTCAAGTTGGATTGAACCTAGACTTAAGGTTAACTTAAGTTCAATATGGGTTGAACTCAAGTTTGACTTGTATTTGAGTTAAGTTTGGTTCAAGTTAGGTTGAACCTAGACTTAAAAGTTAACTTAAGTTCCATGTGGGTTGAACTCAAATTTGATTTGGATTTGAGTTAAGTTAGGTTCGAGTTAGATTGCACCTAGACTTATGGTTGACTTAAGTTCAATATGGGTTGAACTCAAGTTTGATTTGCATTTGAGTTAAGTTATGTTTATGTTAGATTGAACTTAGACTTAAGGTTGACTTAAGTTCCATAAGGGTTGAACTCAAGTTTGATTTGGATTTGAGTTAAGTTAGGTTCAAGTTAGGTTGAACCTAAACTTAAGGTTGACTTAAGTTTAATGTGGGTTGAACTCAAGTTCAATTTTAGTTTGAGTTAAGCTAGGTTCAAGTTAGGTTGGACCTAGACTTAAGGTTTACTTAAGTTCAATATGGGTTGAACTCAAGTTTTATTTGGATTTGAGTTAAGTTAGGTTCAAGTTAGATTGAACCTAGACTTAAGGTTGACTGAAGTTCAATATGGGTTGAACTCAAGTTGGATTTGGATTTGAGTTAAGTTAGGTTCAAGTTAGGTTGATTCTAAACTTAAGGTTGACTTAAGTTCAATGTGGGTTGAACTCAAGTTCGATTTGAGTTTGAGTTAAGTTAGGTTCAAGTTAGTTTGGACCTAGACTTAAGGTTGACTAAAGTTCAATATGGGTTGAACTCAAGTTTGATTTGGATTTGAGTTAAGTTAGGTTCAAGTTAGGTTGAACCTAAACTTAAGGTTGACTTAAGTTCAATGTGGGTTGAACTCAAATTCGAATTAAGTTTGAGTTAAGTTAGGTTCAAGTTAGGTTGGACCTAGACTTAAGGTTGACTTAAGTTCAATATGGGTTGAACTCAAGTTAAGGTTTTGAATTAACTTAGGCTGATTTTAAGTTTGGTTTGTTGACTTAAGTTCAATATGGATTGAACTTAAGTTAAGGTTTTAAACTTGGGTTCACGTTGTGTTGAATCTTGTTGGGTTGAACCTAAGTTAAAGGTTGAACTTGGGTTCAAGTTGGGTTGAACCTAAGTTAAGGGTTGAACTTAAGTTAAAGGTTGAACTTAAGTTAGGTTTATTTTAGGTTTGAGTTTGATTAAACCTTAATTGGTTAAGGTTTAATAGATTAATTAAGTCTAATGTGGTAGACTTAATTAAAGTTTAAGTTGGATTAAGTTTCATTTAATTAAGACTTAATGGTTTAATTAGGTCTAATGGGTTAGACCTAATTAGAGTTTAGGTTTGATTAAGTCTAATTTAGTTAAGACTTAATGGTTTAATTAGGTCTAATGGGTTAGACCTAATTAGGGTTTAGGTTTGATTAAGTCTAATTTAGTTAAGACTTAATGGTTTCATCAGGTCTAATGGGTTAGACCTAATTAGGGTTTAGGTTTGATTATGTCTAATTTAGTTAAGACTTAATGGTTTAATTAGGTCTAATAAGTTAGACCTAATTAGAGTTTTAGTTTTTTGTTTAAGAGGTTTAATTAAGCCTAATGATGTCTTAAGCCTAATTAAAATTTGATTTTGCATTAAACCTAATATAATTAAGGTTTAATGAGTTAATTAGGTATAAGTTGTCTTTAAAGCTAATTAAAGTTTGATTTTTGTAATAAGTGTGATTAAGGTTTCATAAGTTAATTAGGTTTAAGTTGTCTTTAAATGTAACTAAAGTTTGATTTTTATATTAAACCTAATGTGATTAAGGTTTAATGAGTTAATTAGGTTTAAGTTGTCTTTAAACCTAATTAAAGTTTGATTTTGTATTAAACCTAATGTGATTAAGGTTTAATGAGTTAATTAGGTTTAAGTTGTCTTTAAACCTAATTAAAGTTTAATTTTTGTATTAAACCTAATGTGATTAAGGTTTAATGAGATAATTAGGTTTAAGTTGTCTTGAAACCTAATTATAGTTTAATTTTTGTATAAAACCTAATGTGATTGAAGTTTAATGAGTTAATTAGGTTTAAGTTGTCTTTAAACATAATTAAAATTTAATTTTTGTATTAAACCTAATGTGATTCAGGTTTAATGAGTTAATTAGGTTTAAGTTGTCTTTGAACCTAGTTATAGTTTGACTTTTGTATTAAACCTAATGTGATTATGGTTTAATGAGTTAATTAAGTTTAAGTTGTCTTTAAACCTAATTAAAGTTTAATTTGAGTTCATTTGGGTTTAGATTCATGATTGGCTTAGTCCATTATGAAATGGATTAAGTAAATGAAGAAAAGGGTTATTGAAATATACATTTATAATTAATAAATCTTAACCCTATTTTAAAATGTCTTTTAAAATTGATTTAATGGCTTAAGAATTATTGTTTTAGGATTATTGTCTATCACCCTAAAATTCTTAACCAATTTTGAATTTTAATGTTCCAAATTTTCAAATTTTATAATTATTTTTGAAAATAAACATAAAGTGTCATGAAAATTAGAAAATCATATCCTGGAGAGCTATCCTAGCCTTGGAAAAATCAAGAGATGTGTCTAAGGACTTAAAGGTTCTTCCCTAAAATTTTCACATTTTTCTGATTTGTAAATAATTTTTAATAATTAAAATACTCTAGAAAGTATTTAATTATTTAAAAATTAAATACAGAGAATAAAATTATGATTTTAATTTCATAATTTTTTTCTTCAAGAGCTTTCCAGAGGTATTTTTATTTTATTTTCAGGAGGTCTGTGCAAAAAGATACGATTTTTCGATTTTTTTAAGGTTAATATGAATTAACCTTGGCCCAGAAAAATGAGGGCGTGCCACGTGTCCTCGTACTTGTGCGGCTTATTTTTGAGTTATGGTGTTTTATTTGGAAAGGGGGTCGCCTACAGAAATTGTCGGTGAATTTTAATTTAATTTAAATAAATAATTTGAAAAGTAGTATTTGATTTTGAAAATAATTTTAAATTTGAAAATTTTAAGATATGAAATCAAACTGATCTCACATTTCGAATAGTTTATATAAACGAGCGTCGCACTACAAACCGTGTATGTATCCCGAAGAATAGACACACTCCTTGATAATGAGGCTCGATTAAATAAACTAGAGAAGTTTGTGACATCTGTTTGGTCTGCGAACCAATTTTATAAGCCGATAAATTCCCCTGTTTAATATGAAAACATTAAACATGGTTTATATTACCTGGGTTCTTAAAATTCCTTATAAGGGCAAGCCCCTATAGTTAATTACATCTTAAGTGACGGAAATCACCTAAGAAAACTCTCGATAATAATCAGTAGTTCTGCTCTCAAGAATTTCAAAGTTTAAGTTTTCAAGGGATTGAATTTTAGAATTTTAATAAGGAATGGATCGAGTTTGGAACATTTTGTTTTGGGAATTCAAAGGAAGAAAGGTAGGAGAAATCACAGATTCGAAGCGAACTTCGGTAATTTCCCGACTATCCTATTGTTTGGCTTGGATTTAGGAAAGTCCTAATGTTTATTTAATGTTTTGATCTTACACATTTTAATTAATTAGGACTTATATTCGTATGATAAAATCATACAAATAACCTTGAAGATGTGAGGGTTTATGTCGTATCGGACTACTACCTCGGAATCCTAAGACCGGTTAGGGCTTAATTTGCAATGCAAATGCCTAACGAAGAGTTGAGGATTTATGTTGCACCAGGCAAACTACCTCGAAGTCCTATGGCTTGGTTATTTAATTCTAAGAAAGTTTTGTTGAAGTAGACTCGGGTTTTGCGATGACGATGGCCGTGCTTGCCCACCATGCTCCGAGCTCCTTGTTGTAGAGGTTTAGTTTTAGAAGTCATAAATCAGGAGATGAGAGAAGTGTTTTGGTTTAGAGAAGGTCTTAATTTCCATAGTGTTTTCTATGTTTTAATTAAAACAAATCTTAAAGTTGATTATAACAATACCGGTTAAGATCCCACGGTTCCATCCTTCCGGCATCGTTATTTTTATCGGATTCACTTAGTCCAGATGAATTTGCTAAACTCAACTGAATGAGTTCCACACTTTCATTTAGACCGTGGGAAATCCAGTTAGCAACACGTAGGTTACATCATCCGAGGTATTCCCGATCATCCAACAAGATTTTTTAATTTAGTTGTAGTTGTAGTTTTTGTTGTTCGTTTGTGATTAAATTTTGAGTTGTTTTATATTTTGAAATGTTGTGGTGGTGAATTTTATCTTGTAATGATTTTTAATTTAGTTTTGGTTTCGGTTTTAGGGACTATCCTAAAGGTGTGGGTTTTCATGCAACGAGTTGTTTATCATGCAAGAAAAGTAAGTGCGATGCGATTAAATAAATTGCAATAAAGTAAATTGCAATAAAATAAAAGCGTACCTGGAGGGTCTTCCCAGTCATCCCAAGTCGCACTTAAAACACGGTTAGAATATTTAAGCATTTAAAGTAAATTCTCAGGTAAAGGCTGAGGGAAGGGTTATGGTTTTCTACCAAGTTCCTAATCCTATAGCTAGTCATTTCCTATGACGTCTGGGTTCTTGTATTTTGGTTTGAGGACGATTTTCTTCATCAAAGAACAACTAAATTCAATTGTTCTTATAAATATCCTATCATATCGAGGAAGTGCTTAAGACGAATCTTAAACATCTTTTCAATATTTCTAGGATTGTTTTAAGTCCAAAAGAGTTTAATTATACAGATGAATTAATCGTCCGGGAGTTCAAATTTGTTGTCTTGCTCAGTGAACTAGGACATTTGAATATCTCATGAATGAAGTAACACTTCATTTAACACTCCTTTTAAGAGTTATGACATCACGAGCTTTTGAGGGTAAATGGATGTTGAAAAGGTTTATGATTTAATTTTAATTAATGGATTTAAGTTTGGAATAGTATTCAAGTTGTTTTAGATTTATTTTTTGAATTCTTTATGTCTTAGGTGACGTTATATTTAATTTAATTTAATTTAATTTAATTTAATTTAATTTAATTCAATTTTAATTTAATGTGGTTTAATTTAATTTAATTTAATTCAAGTTAATTTAATATAATATGATTCAATTTAATTTAATTTAATTTGATTTAATTTAATTTAATTTAATATAATTTAATTTAATTTAATTTAATTTAATTTAATTTAAATTAAATTTTAATTTGATTTGATTTAATTAATTTAATTTAATATATTTTAATTTAATTTAATTTAATATGTTTTAATTTAATTTAATTTAATTTAATTTAATTTAATTTAATTTAATTTAATTTAATTTAATTTAATTTAATTTAAATTTTAATTTGATTTTATTTTAATTTTAATTTAATATTTTATTTTAAAAGGGTTTAATTTAAATAATTTAATTTAATTCAATTTAATGATTAAGTCTTTTAGCATTTTTAAATCTTAAATTTGAATTAACATTTTAATTAGTAATTAAATTTTATTGAGATGATTAATTTAGGGATTCTTAAATTAAAGAACAAATTTCTTCCTAATAACATCCCTATTTTAATAATTCCAATTTTTTATTATCCTTCCAAATTTAATCAATTATTTAATTAAAGTTCATTTCAATTATTTTTAAATTGTTTAATAGGTTTCTACTCTTTAATTATTTAAATTTCAATCATCCAAGTCAGATTAGAATCAAATATTTTACTCTTTCATTTTATTAAGCCTAAAGTTTTACTTAAGGGTTAAAATTTTAATTACCATTTTGCCCTTCAAGCTTAATAATTTCATAACTCACTAAATTGAGCTCAAATAAATTTGAAATTTTTATGTGACTTCACTCATATGTCAATAAAGACATTAGAGGAGAAACTGTGATTTTTCTATATTTAATTTATTTATATAATTATTTTTGGTGGAAAATAAGGATTTCCAAGGAAAATTTAATAATATGACCAAAGGAAAGTTTCTGTCCTTAAGAAAATTATGGAAAATTTCTAATAACCAGAGGACCACTTGGACCAATTTTGGTGATTTTTTGAATTATATTATTTTTATTATAATTATTTTGAGTTTTGGGGTATTAATTAATTTAAAAATAAAATAAAGTTTGAAAAATGAATTTTATATTTTTAAAAAATCTCTCTGATATCAAGGAAATTAGAGAATCAATTTTTATAATTTTCTAATTTTTTTTTGATTTATTAGAATTATTTTAATGGAAATGCTAGAAAATACATTTTTTTAATTTTAAAATTACCTTAGGGCTTTAAAATTTAATATCTCATCATAGAGACTTAAGAAAAATATGGGGTTTGCTCCTAAGTGATTAAAATTCAAAATGTGACATTTTGGTGAATTTTATTATTTTTGTGATTTTTATTATTTTATTAATTATTAAAATATTAAAATAATACAAAAAAATCAACTTTTTTAGAAAATTGCAATTTTAATTTTCTTAAATTCCCCTAATATCAGAGAGGCTCCAAAACCAATTTGGTGAATTTTTGAAAAGCATTTTGAAAGTTATGAATTTTTAAAGTTTAAATTGGCTAAATGACTTAATCAACCCAATCAGTAGGGCTAACCAAGTCCAATTAACTTCAAATTTTTATGGTGGGCTCCTCTGATCCTAAAGGTCAGTGTAGAATTGATTTCAAGTCAATTTGATGTATGGTTAGCTCTAATTAATTAAAGACCTATTTTGGGTGTTTAAGCCAATTAGGGTCATTCCAAGTGAATTAACTCAAAACCAATTTTTTCTAGGGTCCTCTGGTCATAAGAAACATCACCAAATTTTCCTAGAATTTATTTCACAACATGCTAATTATTGGATTTAAAATACTTAAAACAGTAACATGAATTTGAAAAATCAATAACTTCTCATAAGGATGGCCTCTGACTTTGGAAAATTCAGGGAATGTTCCCAAATTCAGAGGCTTCAAAAGCCCTATGGTCTCATGCCATGGTGAATTTCCTATATGCATGGAGAATTAAAACAATGCAGACAGTAAATAAATCATTAAAAATAAAATACTTAATGAAATTAAGTGATTTCTTTTCCACATTATTCTCCTCTGTTCAAAGAGCAAGAGGGTATTTTTATTTTATTTTTAAGATTTTTCTACACAAAGTTATGAATTTTCAAAGTTATGGTAATTAAATAAATAGAAAATAGCCCTAATTTCCTACTTATCCACGCGGCGCCACGCCATCCTCGGCAGCTCCGAAAGGCCACGCGTCGCCTCCTGATTCGGCGCCGCCATCCGACTCAGCGTTCCAGTGGCCCGTGGTTCATGCACCATTGCGCTGTCCGGCTCGATCCAGACCGTCCGCTCGATACACGCTCGATCCGACGGCTCCCAGTCATCGTCTACGACTGGTGTGCACCCGTGACCGTCAACCTTCTAACCCTAATTTCTCACTCGATTCTCAATGGATTTTTGTGTTCTTATGCTCTATGGATTCGTCTCGAGGAGACGAACACATCCATACGGTAAACATGTATTTAAATTGACTCAAATTAAATGGAGAATCTCCGTAAGCTCGGGAAGAAGAGTGAGTCCATACCTTTGCTCGCAGAAGTGAAGCTTCGATCCGAGAGTTGTGTCACCTTCGATTGGGTCCAAGTAAGTTCCGGATGAAGTCCTCGGCCCAGTGAATTGTCTAGCTATGAAAGTGACCACGGCCGATCACAAAGCTTGGAGTCCGGAACGGATGGGTGGCTCGGAGAGGGGCTTTTGCTGGTGGACTTCTTCCCTTGGTCCGGTGAAGGTGTAGGACCAATCAATTTGGGGATTGGCCACTGTGGAGAAGTGTCCTGGTTTTGGGCTTGGATTTCAACTCGAAATCGAGCTCGCAGAGAGGAAATGGCAGGGGGATTTCGGTGGGGATCGAGTTCTCTATGTGTGGGGAGTAGTCCGGAACAATTTTGGCGAGTTTCCTTAAGGTTTTTTTCAAGCACCTCTCATGGCCGAGAGGGGTGGTGTTTAAATAGGCATGGTCGGAGGCTCTCCCGTGGGGAGTTAGGGCTTGGGATCGGCTGCTCTTGGCAAGAGAAGAACAGCCATGGTGACCATCGGGCATGGGGCGGCTCGGCAGGTGAGAGTTCCAAGTTTGGGCTCACATGTGAGCTCTCGGCTCGGTGGTTTCCGGCGGCTGTGGTGGTGGCCGGCCAGGGTCGGGTCACCCTCGAGGTCGAGTGGGTCGAGGCTGGAGGTTTGTGCGATCAATCGGGCCTTGCCATGTGTAAAGGGGGTGGCTTGGAATGGAATGGGGAAGAGGCCATTTTGGCTTGGTTTGGGTCAACCCATGTGTTTGGGTTGGGTTCACCTCCCCATGACCCGGTTTTAAGCTGAGAGAATAAGTTAGGTCAGCTGGTCAAAGGTGGTGAGGTCTCTTTCTAAGAATATTTAGATTAAATTTGGGTTAAGGGGAGTCATGGTTAAGGCTAATGACTTTAGGAGATTAAGGAAAGAGTCTCCTCCTTTTGCCCAAAATGGCATGGTGACATGTAAAGAGGCTCTCATGGCTTCCATGTGGCTCATGCATGGCTTCATGGCTCATCTTTGGCTTGGGAAAAGTTAAGTCAATTTCATGGAAATGGGTTTAAAGAAAATTTGGCATTTTGATGGGGATTTGGCATATGGCTTAATTTGGAATTGTTTAATTGATGATTTTGAAACTTAGGGGTGATTTTGATCAAATGGATGATGAGGGGAAGTGTCATGTGGGCTTTGGATGAATTTGGGCTTTTGAATTTGAAGGAAGTGGGCTTTTAGGAAGGTTTAAGGGAAGTGGGCTTTTTGATTTTAGGATGGGCATTTGGGTGAAAATTTTGTGAAGGACCATGTCAAATAAATGTTACAATTGGTTTAGGGATGTTTCATGAATGGTTTGGAGTCAATTTGGTGTGATTTGGAATTGAATTGGTTTGAATTTGGGTTTATTTGGTAAGTGGGCCAATGTAGGTCAAATTGGGCTAACTTGGGCCAATGTTGGGCTAGGGTTGAAATTGATGTAAAATAAATGTTGGGAAATGTTTATGGGAGTGTTTCAAAGAGGTTTTGGCTTTGGTTGGGTTTTGATTTTGAGGTTTGGGCTCATTTGGGTTAGATTTAGGTTTAGGTCAAAATTGGGCCTTTTAGCTTTGTGTTGAATTTGAGTGGGGTTTGGGTCTAAATTTTGGGCAAATCATGTTAGTGTATTGTTTATGGGAATGTTAATGAAGGTTTAGAAAAGATTTGGGGTTAATTGGAGTTGAATTGGGTGAGTTTGGGCTAAGTTTGGGTCATGGGTCCAAATTGGGCTTTAAGGCCAAAAGTGAAATTGGATCCAAATGTCAATCAAATTGGACTTGGATTTGGTCTAGATTGGATTTGGGGATGTTGAATTGAAGTTTAGAATTGAATTGGACCAGAATTTGAGTCAATTGGGTAGGTTTGGTTTGACATTGGGTTCATTTTGGGTTAAAATAGGTCAAATTGGGGATTTTGATAAAAGTGGGGTAAATTGACAAAATTGGCCCATGGTATAGTTGAACAAAATGAAATTAAGAATATTTGGGATTTTTTGGAATTTTCTGGGAATTTTCTGAATTTTTGGATTTTTGGCTAAGAGGGGCATTTTGGGTATTTGGAGGGTATTGGGAGGTAGTTTTGGAATTTTTGGTATTTTTGGGTATGGATGATCAATTTGAGTAATGTGGGGATGTTTAGGATTGATTTTGAGGAATTTTGGGTAATTTAGGAGGTTTTGCAAATTTTGGGTGGTTTCAAGGGTTTTGGGTAGGCTAGGCGGGTGTAGAGTCCCAGGGGTCAAAAATTGAAAATTTGCAAAATTGAAGATTAGGTAAATGTAAGTGGAATGAAATCATTTTGGTTGAGTCATGAAGCCATATCAAGCCCACATGAGCCATGAAGGGACTCATTCGAGGCATCCACTATGTTGTTCCTAACCTCTTGCACGAGGGCTTAGGGGTTAAGGACCATCCATGTGAATCACCTTCATGAGTCAGGAGGTCTAGTTGGGTGTGGGTGTGGTTTTAAGAGGTGTGTGAAAGTGTAGTGTATAGGTGTAGTGTGTGTGTAAGCCAACCCTTCACCGGACCGGAGCCGGCCAGGGCGATCCTAAGGCCAAAGAGTCCTATAGGAACTCATCCTTTAAACTTCCACATTTGATTTCAACCCTCTAGGTGATTAGGGGTCTACAATCAAGTTTGTGGAGTTTTTAGGGAGTTAAGAAGTGGTTTGAATTTCTAAGTGGTGGGTCCCAATTCTAATCCTCTAGGATAGTCAAAGGAAAAGCCTAAGGCTAGATCCTAAGTACTAAAGAGAAGAAGAGAAGACCTCATCAAAAATGAGGTCAACAAATGGACCCCGATAGGTGTGGTGTGCTAACCAAGCACACCGCGCGTATCGGCGTTGACCGAAGCGATCAACAAAACCAACACGGATGTCCAAGTGACAAACTTAGGACGAAGTAGAAGAGTTTCCGCTGGGGAGTGTCAAGTATATCTCTGAGACTGGAGATTCCTGAACTCTCGCTGGGGAAGGGAAATGGAGGTGAGTCCCAAATCACATGGTCTGGGGGAATTTCGATTTAGATTTTCGTTTTGTTTTAGTTTAAGTTTTGATGTGTAAGTTTAGGTTTTGAGTTTTCATTTAGATTGAAGTTTTGTCAACATTAATTTGGAGGGATTTGATTTGAAATGAAAATTGAAACTTTGTGGTTTTAGATGTAACATCTTCAACCTCAAAAGAAAATTGAATTGATTGGATTGAATCATTACAATGAGGAGAGATCTCAGAGCAATGTGGTATTGGATGTAAAATCCTTAACCTCAAGAGTTTGATTTTGATGTATTTCATTGCGATAGGGAAAGAGTCCTAAAGCAATGCAGTCTCGGATGTAAAATCCTCGACCCCAAGAGTTTGATTTTTGATGTATTTCATTGCAAAAGGGAAAAAAAAACCCTAAAGCAATGCAGTCTCGGATGTAAAATCCTCGACCCCAAGAGTTTAAATTTCATTGCGATAGGGAAAGAATCCTAAAGCAATGCAGTCTCGGATGTAAAATCCTCAACCCCAAAGGTTTAAATTTCATTGCGATAGGGAAAGAATCCTAAAGCAATGCGAGTCTCGGATGTAAAATCCTCAACCCCAAAGGTTTAAATTTGATGTATTTCATTGCGATAGGGAAAGAATCCTCAAGCAATGCGGTCTCGGATGTAAAATCCTCGACCCCAAAGGTTTAAATTTCATTGCGATAGGAAAAAATCCTAAAGCAATGCGATCTCGGATGTAAAATACTCAACCCCAAAGGTTTAAATTTGATGTATTTCATTGCGATAGGGAAAGAATCCTAAAGCAATGCAGTCTCGGATGTAAAATCCTCAACCCCAAAGGTTTAAATTTCATTGCGATAGGGAAAGTATCCTAAAGCAATGCAGTCTCGGATGTAAAATCCTCAACCCCAAAGGTTTAAATTTGATGTATTTCTTTGCGATAGGGAAAGAATCCTAAAGCAATGCAGTCTCGGATGTAAAATCCTCAACCCCAAAGGTTTAAATTTCATTGCGATAGGGAAAGAATCCTAAAGCAATGCGATCTCGGATGTAAAATCCTCAACCCCAAAGGTTTAAATTTGATGTATTTCATTGCGATAGGAAAGAATCCTAAAGCAATGCGGTCTCGGATGTAAAATCCTCAACCCCAAAGGTTTAAATTTCATTGCGATAGGGAAAGAATCCTAAAGCGATGCGGTCTCGGATGTAAAATCCTCGACCCCAAAGGTTTAAATTTGATGTATTTCATTGCGATAGGGAAAGAATCCTAAAGCAATGCGGTCTCGGATGTAAAATCCTCAACCCCAAAGGTTTAAATTTGATGTATTTCATTGCGATAGGGAAAGAATCCTAAAGCAATGCAGTCTCGGATGTAAAATCCTCAACCCCAAAGGTTTAAATTTCATTGCGATAGGGAAAGAATCCTAAAGCAATGCAGTCTCGGATGTAAAATCCTCAACCCCAAAGGTTTAAATTTGATGTATTTCATTGCGATAGGGAAAGAATCCTAAAGCAATGCAGTCTCGGATGTAAAATCCTCAACCCCAAAGGTTTAAATTTCATTGCGTTAGGGAAAGAATCCTAAAGCAATGCAGTCTCGGATGTAAAATCCTCAACCCCAAAGGTTTAAATTTGATGTATTTCATTGCGATAGGGAAAGAATCCTAAAGCAATGCAGTCTCGGATGTAAAATCCTCAACCCCAAAGGTTTAAATTTCGATGGTAATTGATATTGCAAAGATTTGTAGTGTTGATTTGAAAAGTATGGAATTTTGGTGTTTCGAGAATTTCATGAAAGTTGTAAAAGACTTTCATGGAAGGAAATAGATTAGGAGGGAATATGTAGATGTTACATATCCCATTCAAAAGAGTCGATCAAAAGTTGTTGGTTTGGATTGGATACAATTCCTAGCCACTAGATCCGAATCGAAAAGCTCGTGGCTCCATGTCAATGGAATCGACCGCTTCCATCCCAGACAAAGGAGAGAGTAGAACGGATTGGATTTCAGATTTGGAAGGTTGAGTTTGAATTTGATTGAGGTTTGATTTGAGATTTGGAAAGTTGAATTTGAATTTGATTGAAATTTGTGTTCATTTTGTTTGTCCTTTAACGATTTAAATTTTATTTTATCGTGAATTTGGAGTTTATCATCTTTTAGATTTTTAAGGAAAGTTTTCTTTTATTCTTTGTATTTCTTTTCTGTTCTTTGTTCGAAATTCATTTAACTTTAATGGCGTTTCTCAGTCAACTTGCACAAAAGAGGTGAAGGCCAAAAATGTGACATGGTCACTTTTTCCAATCATGCTGAAGATACATCATACAACTCGATCTGAAATACATCTCATACAATCCATATAGACTCAAAACGGACTATGTATGATCTTTGTCGATCTATCCAAAAAGGCATTTGTCAAAAATCCATGCCTGAATAGTGAGATGCACGGTCAATAACATCACCTTCCAAGTCATCCTTGGCAAGGATGCCGTATGGATGTACGTTGGAGGTGTGATATTTTCCATGCAACTCACAGCTCGTAAGGTCGGAGGCTTTCTAGCTCCGGGTCTGGCTGGAAGTGGTAAGGTGCTTTCCTGTCGTCCATCCTTCTGAAGGTAACTGAGATCCGCTTTACTGGTACTCCTGGTATGCAATGTTTAGCGACATATGCTCCGTTGCCTTTTAGTATCATGACGGAACCTACCGGTAATGGTATCTTTACTGGCCCTCGGAACTCACTCCGGGCTCGCTTATCCGGAGGTCGGATCCGAACATGATATTACACTCGTTCGTAAAAGAAATTGTGCGTAAAGGTCCGACAAAGTCGTGGTGATCTATGTGTGGGGTATGCAATCACCCTTCTTGTAAATATTAATGATGCAACCGTTGGGTATGCAATCTGCCGCGTACCCTCCATGCTATCATTCTTTTTACCATCCTTTTGATGACTAATGGCATTGGATCCACCTGGCCATGACGGAGTATCCCCGGTGGGTTTCCTTCCTGTCTTCTGCGAAGTTGTAGCAGCATCCACATTGTATTGTAATTCCCCCCTTCCCTGGCATCCATCTCTGGGGTTCTGAGTAAGTGTTTTCTCTTAAGCGACCTGCTCGGCCCATCTTTTTCAAATCCTGGATGCAGTCCACGATTTGTTGTTGTTCGTATTCTGAGAACACGTATGTATGTAGCTCGAGGCCTTCTAATATATTGATCCTCCTGCCTCTGATTCTCTCGAAGTATTCAAAAGTTTTCTTCTCAATCTTCTGTATTCTTTCTAGCTCGTATTCTGGGATAATTTACAAATGGCGAGGCCAGGTGACGTACTGTGGGATATATGGCTCAATCCCTTCACGTTCTCCTGCATACCTCGGCTCCTCAGGGATGATGTCCGTCGGGACATCCTCCGGGGTTGCTTCTGCAACAAGGTCATGCATTATGGGTGACTTTATCCGGTGGCGTAGTAGCCTTCTTTCTTCTCGTTCTTCTTGAGATTTCCCGGTCTCTTTTGTTATCCTCGGAGTCGGTCTCCTTTCTTCGAGTCCCCGGTGAACCGGTGTCCTCGAAGTATATGTACCGAGCAGAAGTAACTCGCCTCGTCGCGCTGGTCCGTCGCTAATTTAGTTAACATCTTGCGGATATGGCGATTTTTGTTTCTTTGTTGAGTCGTCGTGAGAGTAGCTCTTCGTATTTCCCGAGTTTCGTGGGCGCGCGCCGACAAGCTCGCCCTCCGCCGTAGCGACTACGCATTTGATTCTCTTGTCCTCTTCGGTGTTTGCTTTTCTTTCTGCTCGTTGGATTGGTGGCTTGGGCCACCCACTTTCATTACCGTCCGATCGGGCGCTTCCTCTCGATCAATCGGGACCCGGCCACTTTCCTCGTATTGCGAGCTCGCCGGTGCGAAGTCCGAGTCAATCTCTATTATCGCTCCATCTTTCACCCTCTTTTCGTCGAGTGCAAGGCTTAAGCCATTTCTAAAGTTCGGGACCAACCGCCCGTTCGACATTTCCCTGCGAAAAGACAAGGAAAAGGATCAGGGGCTATACTAAGAACAAGAACATTAAGAAAATGTTTATTAAAGACAGTTTTTTTTATTATTACTTTTGTATTTTTCAATTTAACAGGAATGAAGTGGGATAAGATCAAGAAAGAGATTTTGACATGGAAGAGGAAACAAGGAAAACTTTATTATCATGATCTTATTTATTTTAGTACATTTTTTATTATTTTTGGGTTCGGACCCGACTACAAGTAACTACTTCGCTCGTGCTTCTAGGAATGAAAAATTCATTCCTTCGAAACATCGTGTAGCGTAATACTTCTTCAAGTATCGTCCATTGATCGGAAGCATATGTCGTTCTCCTTGGCAATTCACTAGCCGGTAGGAGCCTCCCGAGTAGATCGCCTCAACTACAAACGGTCCCTCCCAAGTGGGTTCAAATTTTCCTCCTATCTTGCGGTGTGCAAGGATAGGTCTCTTGAGAACGAGAACTAAGTCACCAACTTTCAAGGTTCTTGGGCGGACTAGTTTGTCATGGGCTTCGAACCATCTTAGCTTGGTATAGTTCTAAATTCTCGTCGCGCCGCAAGTCTTTTCCTTCTAGGCTTTCTAATTCCTCTAGTCGTAATTTGGCATTCTCTTCTCGTCTTGATTTTGTTTGCAAATCGCAATCCCGAGTGAAGGAAGCTGGACCTCTAAGGGTAACACTGCCTCGAACCCATACACCAGAGCGTAAGGTGTAGCTTGAGTAGGAGTTCTGAAGGTTGTCCGGTAGGCCCATAAGGCTTCTAAAAATTTCTCGTGCCAATTTCTCTTATTGTCTTCCAAGGTTTTCTTTAAGATTTGAACGAGAGTTTTATTAAAAGCCTCAGCCAGGCCGTTTGCTCTTGGGTAGTAAATTGTTGAATACCGCCAGTCGATTCCGTGTCTCCCGACAAAATTGTTGATTTGTGTGCTTCGAATGCCGACCCATTATCCGAGATGATCCTACGCGGCACCCCGAAACGGTAGACAACTTGGTTCTTGAAAACTCGTAGCACGTGGTGTGCTTTCACTTCTCCGAGTGGAACTCGCCTCCGCCCACTCGGAAAAGTAATCCGTAGCCGCAAGAATGAAGCGATGTCCTTTTGAAGATGGTGGTTCTATTGGACCTACTATATCCGTGCCCCAACATTCAAATGGCCACGACGCAATTGTCTGGATGTAGCACATTTGGAGGTCGGTGTAGAACCACTCCGTGCACTCGGCATCGGTGACGGCTCTCGGCGATTTTCATGCGATCGGTCATCATCGAGGGCCGTAGTACCCTAGTCTTTTAATTTTCATTTTCATCTTCGGACCCGACCGGTGAGCGCCACGCAGTTCCGAATGCACCTCTTTAACAATTTCACGGGCCTCGGACCCGCTAGGCACCTTAGCCACATTTGATCGAAAGACCTTCGTATAACGTGTTGTTTACTAATGCGTAGGACGAGTTCTTTTCTTGATCCGATGGGCTAACGACCCATCGTCCGGTAGTTTTCCTATTTGCGGTGTAGTCCATTAATGGCTGTCGCCAATCTTCCGTGTTTTCCGTCACCGCTGCAATCGATTCTTTTTCCTTTTCGATTTGTGTATGGTGTCTATGTCGAGTCGTGATAGGACTCGACGCCCATGAATCGACACTTCTACCGATTCATCTTGTAAGCGAGCAAATTCTTTTGCGAGGCGGCTAACGCATCCGCTAAAGCGTTTTCTTTCTGGGAATTTTGTAGATCGTCACATTCGGAATCTGTTCCAACAGTCGTATGGAATACTCGGAAGTATTGCTCGAGTCTTGGTTTTAAAATTCCGTATTGTCCGGCGATCCGTTGAATGATTAACTGCGAATCCTCGTAGATGTTGATGTCCGTTATACCCATTTGAATAGTTAATTCCGAGTCCCGTTATGAGGGCTTCGTATTCTCGCTTCGTTGTTTGTACACGGCTCCGTCGAGTGATAGGAGTATCTTAACATCCCCGCTCCGGTGTTATAAAGATTAATCCGATCCCCGCCTTACCGGCACTATCACTTGCGATTCTTCTTCTTTATGTGCTCGAAGATGATCCGTCGAAATACAATTCCCAACGTTGATCATCGTGGTCTTCTAAGCTCATTATTTGTTCATCCGGCAAGTCGTCATCGAGAGGCGATTCCGCCGCAAAGGGTGTGCCGCGAGGAAGTCTGCTAGGACTTGTCCCTTTACGGCACGAAGAGGCACGAAAGTTATATCGAATTGCAATAATATCATCGACCACCCGGCAAGTCCGTCGGAAAGCGTTGGACGGGTCATCAAGTATTGCAATGGATTAAATTTTTAAATCGAGTTGACTCTTATGAGAAAGCATGTAATGCCCGAGCTTTTGAGCGGCGAAGATCGTGGCTAAACAAGTGCTTTTCAATTGCGGGATACCTTATTTCCGTCGGAAGTAAACGACGACTTAGGTAGTAAAGAGCATTTTCTTTACCCTCATCATCGACCCAGGCTAACAGAGCTCCGAGTGAGTCGTCTAAAGCCGCGGTATAAAGTATCGACGATCTACCCGAGACTCGGGGCCGCTAAGACAGGAGGTGTCATTAAATATTGCTTAATGTCCTCGAAGGCTCTCCGGCATTTCTCTTCCCAAATAAATTTGGCGTCCTTTTTAACTACTGCCGAGAAAGGCCGACACCTACTCGACAAGTTTCGAGATAAAGCGTCGAAGATATGCCAACTTCCCTCGAAAAGATCGTAGTTGTTTTAAGGTTTTGGGAGGCGGCATTTCTAAGATGGCTTTTATCTTTCCGGATCGATTTCAATTCCACGATGTCGGACAACGAATCCTAAGAATTTCCCGTAGGTGACGCCGAAGGCGCATTTTAAGGGATTCATCTTAAGGTTAAATTGTCTTAATCGTTCGAAAACAATTCTCAAATCATACAGGTGGTTTTCCTTTACTTTGCTTTTGATGACCACATCATCCACGTAGCATTCAACTTGATTGTGGATGAGATCATCGAAAATTCTTGTCATCGCTCTTCGGTAGGTTGCTCTCGCGTTCTTTAGTCCGAATGGCATCACCGTGTAGCAATATACTCCGATCGGCGTTCGAATGCTCGTAAGTTTTTCATCTTCTCGGAGTCATTTTTATCCGGTTGTATCCTCGAAGATCCATCCATGAACGAGAATATTTCATGTGTTGAAGCAATGTCGATCATCAATTCTGGGATCGGTAGAGGGAATTCATCTTTCGGACATGCCTTGTTTAAATCTCTGAAATCCACACAAATTCTAATCTGACCATTCTTCTTCCTGACTGGTACCACATTGGCTAACCAAGTTGGGTATTGCTCTTCACGGACAAATTTAGCGTCTATTAGCTTTTTAACTTCAGCTATGACTTGTTGTTCGATTTCTAGACGCATTCTTCTGGGACCTTGTCTGACTGGGACAGAAGTAGGATCCACTCCTAGCTTATGGATCGCGACCTCCGGAGCTAAACCCGGCATCTCATCGTAGCTCCAAGCAAAACAGTCTTTAAATTCCATTAATAATTTAATTATTTCTTCGGAGTCTTCTTTATTGAGTAAGGAGCTAACAAAGGTAGGTCTAGGTTTTTCGCTAGTACCTAAGTTAACTTCCGTTAACTCATCTATCGTAGATTTGATCTCTTCTTCGAATTCTGGTGGAGCGTCTCCAATTTGTAAATCTTTGAGTTCTTCTGTAGTTTCCATGCAGTTTTCATTAGACTCGCAAGTGACAACCATGCAAAATTCGAGCATCGTCAACCGATCCCACCGTGCCAAATCCGAGACCATGCTTTGAATCGGGTGGACGACCGGAGTTATTCCATAAATTTTCAAAACGTTGTGATTGACCTTTTGTCCATTGTCGAGGTAAGAAACCACGCCGAATTAAATTTTGAACACAGGGAGAGTACCACTCAAAAGGCAATTCCATTAATTCGATGAAGTAGCATCTTCAAATTGTACATTATTTTCGGCTTTGGAGGAAGGAGCACCACGGTAGAATTTGATGGGCTTTGCACCACCGCTACGTACCTCTTTGACCTCCATACCCTCGATCTTATTAGAATGGATCGGGGTCGGGTCATAGTATGTACATAGTGGTTAATCTTCTCGTACATCGATTTATATTCTTCGTTTCTTTCATCTTCGAGAGGGATTCGAATTGCGGCTTCTTCCGACTTATTGTCGTCGCTTCTTGTTTGATTTCTTTTTCTTCTTCGAACTATCTTCCCAATCAACATTGATGGCCGGTTTCCTCTCGTCCAATCGTCCTAACGTCTCCGCCACGACCTCGTCCCCGGCCTCGACCTCGGATGCGAGTTGTGGAGAAACCTTCACCATCTCGCCGTAAGGGAGTGGTGAGTGACTCGTTGGACTAGAACTTCGAGTTCTTCGTCGTCCCAAATTTCCTTTGCTTCATTTGTTACGGTATCTCCGGAGAAGATTGTTTTCTTCGGAGGTGCGTAATAAGCCGCATCTTCATGGATTCCAATTTCATGTACGGAGAACGGTTGTAAGTCACCTTTGATGCACTCGTTCCCCTCCATCGTAGTATTTGATGCATTGATGTAGAGATGATGGTACCATCCGACTTTCATGTATCCATGGTCGGCCCGATGAGAGCGTTGAACGACGTTTCGAATCAATTATGTGAAATTTCGCGGTTGTCTTTGCTAAGTCACCGGTCTTCATTAGCAGTGTTATTGATCCGAGGGCTCTTTCTCCTTTCTGGTTGAATCCTCTTAATAACATTTTGTCCGCTTCGAGCTCGCGAGCATCAATTTCCAAGTATGCTAGCGTTCGGAGATTCATTATATTGATTGATGCTCCTGGATCCACCAATACTCTGGAGAGCGTAAACTTCCCAATCAGTAATCGAAATGTACAAGGGTCGGTTGTGGTCTGCCGTCCCAAGTAAGTAGGTCATTGTCCGTGAAGGTAACACCTCGTCGTTCCTTTAACGAGCAAACCTCATCTAAGGAATCTCCGGCCATTCGAGCTAAGCAAATTTCCGGATCAAGTAAGGCCTCGATCGCAGCTTCTCTCATCTCCTTCGATAAGATGAGAGCGTCGTAGATGCTCGGCTTGGTCGGTAGTTTCCTAAGATGGGCTAGCACGTTGTAGTCCACTTTGTTTTCATGTGCCTCGTTTTCTTCTCGAATGGGTATTTCTTCCGCCGGGTTGGTTCTTCCCGAAAAACCACTCGCTTTCCTTTCGTCCTTTGGACCCATTCTCGGAGGTAGAACTCTTCCACTTCTTAAGTTGACTTCTGTGATTTCTTCTGAATTTAGCATTGAGTTTGCTGGTGTCTCCTCCTAAATCGGAACGATAGGTTCTTCAGGATTAGCTTCGGAGTCTTAAGGCTCTAACTCTATTGTGACTGGAGCTCCTCGAAACTCGCAAATAGATTTGTTGCTTGTTGAACTCTCGTAGCCTCCTTGGTGGATGTCTTCTTCATCATTGTGATTGTCGAGATTGTGTATGGTTTGAGAATTGTTATTTGTATCGGAATCGACTTCCGGATTAGGTTGATTGTCGCTAGTTATGTAATCGTTAGAAACAGTCAAAACGTAGCCAACGCCATAACCCTCATCATTATAAGATCCCACCGGAGTGAGCAAATAATCATACAGAGTCAGAGGTTCGAGGGATTTCTCTCTCGAATCGGAAATAACTATCCTAGGATAAGCAGCCCCTAGTCTAGCCTTAGGAGCCTCGATCTTCTCTTCTTCGTCAATTTTCTTCTTTTCTTCAGTCGTCTCTTGTCGAGGTGGTTCTTCTATCGCAAGTGATAGCGCCGACTCGACAGCTTTTCGAACTCCGAATCGAGGCTCGCACCGAAGCGGTTTGGATGTGATCCAAAACCTTCTTCGAAGACTTTGTCCAAGCGGTAGTCCACCCATCGTCAGCCGCATAGGGATCTATCGGAACAATGAAATCCGTCGAGATAACATTGACGGAACCTCCTTTCTGGGGTTCCTTCATGTATTCTTTCGGGATCGTTATATTCCCTTTCCGAAGATTGTCGTTGAGCCAACTTTTGAAGGTAATACAATCTTCTATCTTGTGTCCAAGCATCCGGTGGTAAGGGAAAAAGTTGGGATCTCCTTTCTTGTCGACTTTTCTCGGTCCGTTAGGCTCGGCGATTGGAAATCCGGAGTCTTCATCGAGCTACGGAACATTTTCGGCATCGCCTCATTCTTGAACGGATACTCCTCGCTCGGGAACTCCCTAAACGTACGTTGTGGACGAGGCGGTTGTTCATACCGTTGAGATGACCGATAGCCGGGTCGGGGTTGCCGGTAATTCCGTTGAGGTTGCTGCGGCCGTTCGACGATATTTGTATCGGTTGCTTGCCTTTATCGACTCGCCGCGACGATCCCGTACTTCTTTTCAAAAGTTTTCACGGGCTTCGTTTGTCTATTTTATCGGTGAAACTTAGTTGCTTCGCCTCCTCTTGCAAGCTTCCGGCCTTACTTAACAACTTCTCGAAAGTCTTAATAGTAAATCCTTGAGGAGAAGTGCTATCGGGCCATGGATGCTTTTTAGTAAAATGCCGATCGCATGTTGTTCTTGTAATCGTGGCTCACACTTCATACTTAGGCTCCTCCATCGAAGTGTGTAGTCCACCAAGGTTTCATTCGGCTTCGCTTCTCTACCACTAAATCACCTATAGTGATGTGGTGCCGAGCTCCGCAAATCGCTCGATGAAGAGGTTCTCTAATTCGAAAATGTCTTTACCGATCCGTTCGGTAATTCCGCATACCAATCAAAGGCGATTCCCGACGAGTCGCCGACAAATTGTCGGAAGAGTAAAGCATCACTTCCGCCGGCATTGCAACAATCGGCACGAAAATGTGCAACATGCCGCCGAGGGTTTCGGTTCCATTAAAGGTCTTGAACGAGAGGTGGTACAAAGCCTTTCGGATATTGGACATCGTCGAATTCTTCGGGGTAAGGTCTACCCGTCCGAATGGATGTCCCGCTCTTTGATTGTGCTAAGGCTTCTCGCACTCCGTCGTTCCACCAAGCTCTTGATATCCTTTTCCGGAATCATACTTTGTGTTGCATCCTTTTTAATTGATCATCCCCGTTGATGGATGTAATCTCCTTTCCTCCGTCTACAATGTGAATAACTTCCGGGGTGTTTCTCTTTGGGGTCGAACCCGACTCGGAGAGTGGCTAGGGCTACGGCCATCTCTTCCATCCTTTTTTCCATTTGGGCGATCGTATCATCTTTCTCTTGAAGCCGCCTCCTCATTACTTCCGGCTCCTCTCTTCATGCGGCGCAGGAGCACCTCGTGAAGCCGACGAAGCTCGCGTTTCAACCATGTTAATTTCTCGCATATCCATCATCCATGAACTCCGACGAGTCAACTTCATCTCCGAATTTCTCTTCTCTTTCCCTTGCTAGTCGCCGAATATCGCTCTTAGCTTTTCCATAACATCTTCTAAAGTGGTCTTTTCCGTACATCCTTGCAGCTTGTCATGTGATAATTGTCGGGTTTCCTTCTCATGAGTCCCCTTTACTGCGGTAGCACTTTCTTCGGACTCAAGTCTCCTGACGAGACTTTCCTTTTCTAGTCGTTGTTTCGGTCTTAATTGGCCGGTAGTGGGACGCCATACCATCCTTCTAGCGGTAGAAGGCCTAGGACCGGATGGTCTGTCAGCTGAATGCTGGAAGGTGGTATCCTCCCGATCCGTAAACCTCGAAACAACAATAGGTGGACTAGCCTTCATCTTCTTATTTGGCTCTTCGCGGCGATAACGGAGTTCTACTCGTGGCCCAAGACGGGATTTGGCCGGCACCCGTCCTATCCTTCTTAAAATCTCCGATACAGAGCATTTTTCTTTCCTTTCCAACTTCTCAATCACAGTCTGTAGTCGGGAAAGTGGTGTAACCCTAGCCCTTTTCCTTTTGTTGTCTCTATAGTATGCGGGTCGAGGTAATGTAGAAGCAATCCTGCGGACATTTTCCTCGTCAGCTGCGGCGGAAAGGGGATGGAATCCACTTCCTTCCAAAAGGGGGGTATATTCAGGCAATGGCATGTATTCAGGTAGTGGTGTGTACTCGGGGATTTCTTCTAAGAAAGCGACTTCAGCGGCTACGGCGCTTCCCGGCAATCTTCCTACCTCTGTTTCTTCTCCGAGTTCGTGTTAAGGGTGGAACCCTCGAGCTGGACCCAATTTCAAAACGAAGGTCTTGCACGCAATCTGTACCCTCCACGGTAACATGCTCGTCTCAAATTTGAACTTCCTTCCCCTTCGGTTCGGCGGGAGCCGGGGTAGGTGCGAGACGACTAGACCAGTGGGGGTAGAGATAACGATCCTCCTTTGGACGACGGTATTCCTCTCGACTGGAACCCTTTGCAGGGGAGGAAATTCTTGAGTCGACTTAAGGTTGAACTCAATCATGGGTTTCTCAGTTTCTGGCACTTTGTCCATTAGTGCGAAGAGAGTAACGTCAGCGAACTTGACATTTGTGTTCTCGAAGCCTTGTCCAAACCGGATGATCCCATTGTCGGGCAGCTCATCCTTGTAAACAGCGAAGTCCAGTTCCGTTAGTGAAGGAGAAAATCGGCTTTGGGGCTTCCATTTCGCGAGGTAGATTCGATCGTCAATCCCAAGTTATGCTTCTTCTCATCAGGACGAAAAGAAAGGAATTGAAAAGAGTCCGAACACATTCTTGTTCATGTATATTTGTTAAAAGAGTCATTTATTAGAGGGTTTGTTTATTTAGAACGGAATGTTCAAAGGTGTAGAGAAGGTAATGAATTTGATTCAGAGTTGGAAAGGAAAAGAAAGTCTTATGCAACACTTCTCGACTCAAAGGATCACTCTTAAACTAACACCTATCGGGGTCCACCCCACCTCGAAATGAGGTAAAAGGATCTCGTAACCTCTCTGTTTAGGGGTGTCTAAACAAGTGGCTCCTAAATCCGAGAGGATGTTGGCTATACTCGTTCAAGGTAGAAATGAACATAGTATCCCAACGGAAAGAAGGGTAGTTTGATCCATTAGGGACATGGATACACTACCGATTTTTTGAAAGCAGAACTATCTGATTAAAATGGAGAGAGGAATATGTCCCCAGCGGAGTCGCCAGAAATTGTGCGGCTTATTTTCGAGTTATGGTGTTTTATTTGGAAAGGGGTCGCCTACGTAAATTGTCGGCGAATTTTAATTTAATTTAAATAAATAATTTGAAAAGTAGTATTTGATTTTGAAAATAATTTTAAATTTGAAAATTTTAAGATATAAAATCAAACTGATCTCACATTCCGAATAGTTTATATAAACGAGCGTCGCACTACAAACCGTGTATCTATCCCGAAGAATAGAACACTGCTTGATAATGAGGCTCGATTAAATAAACTAGAGAAGTTTGTGACATCCGTTTGGTCTGAGAACCAATTTTATAAGCCGACAAATTCCCCTGTTTAATATGAAAATATTAAACAGGGTTTATATTACTCAGGTTCTTAAAATTCCCTATAAGGGCAAGCCCCTATAGTTAATTACATCTTAAGTGACGGAAATCACCTAAGAAAACTCTCGATAATAATCAGTAGTTCTGCTCTCAAGAATTTCAAATTTTAAGTTTTCAAGGGATTGAATTTTAGAATTTCAATAAGGAATGGATCGAGTTTGGAACATTTTGTTTTGGGAATTCAAAGGAAGAAAGGTAGGAGAAATCACAGATTCGAAGCGAACTTCGGTAATTTCCCGACTATCCTATTGTTTCGCTTGGATTTAGGAAAGTCCTAATGTTTATTTAATGTTTTGATCTTGCCAATTTTAATTAATTAGGACTTATATTCGTATGATAAAATCATACAAATAACCTTGCAGATGTGAGGGTTTATGTCGTATCGGACGACTACCTCGAAATCCTAAGACCTAGGTTAGGGCTTAATTTGCAATGCAAATGCCTAACGAAGAGTTGAGGATTTATGTTGCACCAGGCAAACTACCTCGAAGTCCTATGGCTTGGTTATTTAATTCTAAGAAAGTTTTACTGAAGTAGACTCAGGTTTTGCTGATGACGATGGCCGTACTGCCCACCATGCTCCGAGCTCCTTGTTGTAGAGGTTTAGTTTTAGAAGTCATAAATCAGGAGATGAGAGAAGTGTTTTGGTTTAGAGAATGTCTTAATTTCCATAGTGTTTTCTATGTTTTAATTAAAACAAATCTTAAAGTTGATTATAACAACACCGGTTAAGATCCCACGGTTCCATCCTTCCGTCATCGTTATTTTTATCGGATTCACTTAGTCTAGATGAATTTGCTAAACTCAACTGAATGAGTTCCACACTTTCATTTAGACCGTGGGAAATCTCGTTAGTAACACGTAGGTTACATCATCCGAGGTATTCCCGATCATCCAACAAGACGTTTTAATTTAGTTGTAGTTGTAGTTTTGTTGTTCTGTTTGTGATTAAATTTTGAGTTGTTTTATATTTTGAAATGTTGTGGTGGTGAATTTTATCTTGTAATGATTTTTAATTTAGTTTTGGTTTCAGCTTTAGGGACTATCCTAAAGGTGTGGGTTTTCATGCAATGATTGTTTATCATGCAAGAAAAGTAAGTGCGATGCGATTAAATAAATTGCAATAAAGTAAATTGCAATAAAATAAAAGCGTACTCGGAGGGTCTTCCCGTCATCCCAAGCCGCACTTAAAACACGCTTAGAATATTTAAGCATTTAAAGTAAATTCCTAGGTAAAGCTGAGGGAAGGGTTATGGTTTTCTACCAAGTTCCTAATCCTATAGCTAGTCATTTCCTATGACGTCTAGGTTCTTGTATTTTGGTTTGAGGACGATTTTCTTCATCAAAGAACAACTAAATTCAATTGTTCTTATAAATATCCTATCATATCGAGGAAGTGCTTAAGACAAATCTTAAACATCTTTTCAATATTTCTAGGATTGTTTTAAGTCCAAAAGAGTTTAATTATACAGATGAATTAATCGTCCGGAGTTCAAATTTGTTGTCTTGCTCGATGAACTAGGACATTTGAATATCTCATGAATGAAGTAACACTTCATTTAACACTCCTTTTAAGAGTTATGACATCACGAGCTTTTGAGGGCAAATGGATGTTCAAATGGTTTATGATTTAATTTTAGTTAATGGATTTAAGTTTGGAATAGTGTTCAAGTTGTTTTAGATTTATTTTTTGAATTCATTATGTCTTAGGTGACGTTATATTTAATTCAATTTAATTTAATTTAATTTAATTTAATTTAATTTAATTCAATTTTAATTTAATGTGGTTTAATTTAATTTAATTTAATTCAAGTTAATTTATTATAATATGATTCAATTTAATTTAATTTAATTTGATTTAATTTAATTTAATTTAATATAATTTAATTTAATTTAATTCAATTTAATTTAATTTAATTTAATTTAATTCAAATTAAATTTTAATTTGATTTGATTTAATTAATTTAATTTAATATATTTTAATTTAATTTAATTTAATATGTTTTAATTTAATTTAATTTAATTTAATTTAATTTAATTTAAATTTTAATTTGATTTTATTTTTAATTTTAATTTAATATTTTATTTTAAAAGGGTTTAATTTAAATAATTTAATTTAATTCAATTTAATGATTAAGTCTTTTAGCATTTTTAAATCTTAAATTTGAATTAACATTTTAATTAGTAATTAAATTTTATTGAGATGATTAATTTAGGGATTCTTAAATTAAAGAACAAATTTCTTCCTAATAACATCCCTATTTTAATAATTCCAATTTTTTATTATCCTTCCAAATTTAATCAATTATTTAATTAAAGTTCATTTCAATTATTTTTAAATTGTTTAATAGGTTTCTACTCTTTAATTATTTAAATTTCAATCATCCAAGTCAGATTAGAATCAAATATTTTACTCTTTCATTTTATTAAGCCTAAAGTTTTACTTAAGGGTTAAAATTTTAATTACCATTTTGCCCTTCAAGCCTAATAATTTCATAACTCACTAAATTGAGCTCAAATGAATTTGAAATTTTTATGTAACTTCACTCATATGTCAATAAAGACATTAGAGGAGAAAATGTGATTTTTCTGTATTTAATTTATTTATATAATTATTTTTGGTGGAAAATAAGGATTTCCAAGGAAAATTTAATAATATGACCAAAGGAAAGTTTCTGTCCTTAAGAAAATTATGGGACATTTCTAATGACCAGAGGACCACTTGGACCAATTTTGGTGATTTTTTGAATTATATTATTTTTATTATAATTATTTTGAGTTTTGGGGTATTAATTAATTTAAAAATAAAATAAAGTTTTAAAAATGAATTTTATATTTTTCAAAAATCTCTCTGATATCAAGGAAATCAGAGAATCAATTTTTATAATTTTCTGATTTTTCTTTGATTTATTAGAATTATTTTAATGGAAATGCTAGAAAATACATTTTTTAATTTTAAAATTACCTTAGGGCTTTAAAATTTAATATCTCATCATAGAGACTTAAGAAAAATATGGGGTTTGCTCCTAAGAGATTAAAATTCAAAATGTGACATTTTGGTGAATTTTATTATTTTTGTGATTTTTATTATTTTATTAATTATTAAAATATTAAAATAATACAAAAAAATCAACTTTTTTAGAAAATTGCAATTTTAATTTTCTTAAATTCCTCTAATATCAGAGAGGCTCCAAAACCAATTTGGTGAATTTTTTAAAAGCATTTTGAAAGTTATAAATTTTTAAAGTTTAAATTGGCTAAATGGCTTAATAAACCCATTTAGTAGGGATAACCAAGTCCAATTAACTTCAAATTTTTATGGTGGACTCCTCTGATCCTAAAGGTCAGTGGAGAATTGATTTCAAGTCAAATTGATGTATGGTTAGCTCTAATTAATTAAAGACCTATTTTGGGTGTTTAAGCCAATTAGGGTCATTCCAAGTGAATTAACTCAAAACCAATTTTTCCTAGGGTCCTCTGGTCATAAGAAATATCACCAAATTTTCCTAGAATTTATTTCACAACATGCTAATTATTGGATTTAAAATACTTAAAACAGTAACATGAATTTGAAAAATCAATAACTTCTCATAAGGATGGCCTCGACTTTAGAAAATTCGTGGAATGTTCCCAAATTCGTAGGCTTCAAAAGCCCTATGGTCTCATGCCATGGTGAATTTCCTATATGCATGGAGAATTAAAACAATGCGGACAAGTAAATAAATCATTAAAAATAAAATACTTAATGAAATTAAGTGATTTCTTTTCCACATTATTCTCCTCTGTTCACAGAGCAAGAGGGTATTTTTATTTTATTTTTAGGATTTTTCTACACAAAGTTATGAATTTTCAAAGTTATGGTAATTAAATAAATAGAAAATAGCCCTAATTTCCTACTTATCCACGCGGCGCTACGCCATCCTCGGCAGCTCCGAAAGGCCACGCGTCGCCTCCTGATTCGGCGCCGCCATCCGACTCAGCGTTCCAGTGGCCCGCGGTTCATGCACCATTGCGCTGTCCGGCTCGATCCAGACCGACCGCTCGATACACGCTCGATCCGACGGCTCCCAGTCATCGTCTACGACTGGTGTGCACCCGTGACCGTCAACCTTCTAACCCTAATTTCTCACTCGATTCTCAATGGATTTTTGTGTTCTTATGCTCTATGGATTCGTCTCGAGGAGACGAACACATCCATACGGTAAACATGTATTTAAATCGACTCAAATTAAATGGAGAATCTCCGTAAGCTCGGGAAGAAGAGTGAGTCCATACCTTTGCTCGCAGAAGTGAAGCTTCGATCCGAGAGTCGTGTCACCTTCGATTGGGTCCAAGTAAGTTCCGGATGAAGTCCCTTGGCCCCGTGAATTGTCTCAGCTATGAAAGTGACCACAGCCGATCACAAAGCTTGGAGTCTAGAACGGATGGGTGGCCCGGAGAGGGGCTTTTGCTGGTGGACTTCTTCCCTCGGTCCGGTGAAGGTGTAGGACCAATCAATTTGGGGATCGGCTCACCGTGGAGAAGTGTCCTGGTTTTGGGCTTGGATTTCAACTCCGAAATCGAGCTCGCGCAGAGGAAATGGCAGGGGATTTCAGTGGGGATCGAGTTCTCTATGTGTGGGGAGTAGTCTGGAACAATTTTGGCAGAGTTTCCTTAAGGTTTGTTTCAGCACCTCTCATGGCCGAGAGGGGGTGGTGTTTAAATAGGCATGGCTGGAGGCTCTCCCAGGGGGAGTTAGGGCTTGGGATCGCTGCTCTCTGGCAAGAGAAGAACAACTATGGTGACCATTGGGCATGGGGCGGCTCGGCAGGTGAGAGTTCCAAGTTTGGGCTCACATGCGAGCTCTCGGCCTGGTGGTTTCCGCGGTCGTGGTGGCTGGCCGGCCAGTGTCGGGTCACCCTCGAGGTCGAGTGGGTCGGGGCTGGAGGTTTGTGCGATCAATTGGGCCTTGCTATGTGTAAAGGGGTGGCTTGGAATGGAATGGGGAAGAGGCCATTTTGGCTTGGTTTGGGTCAACCCATGTGTTTGGGTTAGGTTCACCTCCCCATGACCCGGTTTTAGCCGAGAGAATAAGTTAGGTCGACTGGTCAAAGGTGGTGAGGTCTCTTTCTAAGAATATTTAGATTAAATTTGGGTTAAGGGGAGTCATGGTTAAGGCTAATGACTTTAGGAGATTAAGGAAAGAGTCTCCTCCTTTTGCCCAAAATGGCATGGTGACATGTAAAGAGGCTCTCATGGCTTCCATGTGGCTCATGCATGGCTTCATGGCTCATCTTCGGCTTGGGAAAAGTTAAGTCAATTTCATGGAAATGGGTTTAAAGAAAATTTGGCATTTTGATGGGGATTTGGCATATGGCTTAATTTGGAATTGTTTAATTGATGATATTGAAACTTAGGGGTGATTTTGATCAAATGGATGATGAGGGGAAGTGTCATGTGGGCTTTGGATGAATTTGGGTTTTTGAATTTGAAGGAAGTGGGCTTTTAGGAAGGTTTAAGGGAAGTGGGCTTTTTGATTTTAGGATGGGCATTTGGGTGAAACTTTTGTGAAGGACCATGTCAAATAAATGTTACAATTGGTTTAGGGATGTTTCATGAATGGTTTGGAGTCAATTTGGTGTGATTTGGAATTGAATTGGTTTGAATTTGGGTTTATTCGGTAAGTGGGCCAATGTAGGTCAAATTGGGCTAACTTGGGCCAATGTTGGGCTAGGGTTGAAATTGATGTAAAATAAATGTTTGGAAATGTTTATGGGAGTGTTTCAAAGAGGTTTTGGCTTTGGTTGGGTTTTGATTTTGAGGTTTGGGCTCATTTGGGTTAGATTTAGGTTTAGGTCAAAATTGGGCCTTTTAGCTTTGTGTTGAATTTGAGTGGGGTTTGGGTCTAAATTTTGGGCAAATCATGTTAGCTTTTTGTTTGTGGGAATGTTAAGGAAGGTTTAGAAAAGATTTGGGGTTAATTGGAGTTGAATTGGGTGAGTTTGGGCTAAGTTTGGGTCATGGGTCCAAATTGGGCTTTAAGGCCAAAAGTGAAATTGGATCCAAATGTCAATCAAATTGGAATTGGATTTGGTCTAGATTGGTGTTGGGGATGTTGAATTGAAGTTTAGAATTGAATTGGACCAGAATTTGAGTCAATTGGGTAGGTTTGGTTTGACATTGGGTTCATTTTGGGTTAAAATAGTTCAAATTGGGGATTTTGATAAAAGTGGGGTAAATTGACAAAATAGGCCCATGGTATAGTTGAACAAAATGAAATTGGGAATATTTGGGATTTTCTGGAATTTTCTGGGAATTTTCTGAATTTTTGGATTTTTGGCTAAGAGGGGCATTTTGGGTATTTGGAGGGTATTGGGAGGTATTTTTGGAATTTTTGGTATTTTTGGGTATGGATGATCAATTTGAGTAATGTGGGGATGTTTAGGATTGATTTTGAGGAATTTTTGGTAATTTAGGTGGTTTTGCAAATTTTGGGTGGTTTCAAGGGTTTTGGGTAGAGTTGGCGGTGTGTAGGGTCCTAGGGGTCAAAAATTGAAAATTTGCAAAATTGAAGATTAAGTAAATGTAAGTGGAATGAAATCATTTTGGTTGAGCCATGAAGCCATATCAAGCCCACATGAGCCATGAAGGGACTCATTCGAGGCATCCACTATGTTGTTCCTAACCCTCTAGCAAGGGCTTAGGGGTTAAGGACCATCCATGTGAATCACCTTCATGAGTCGGGAGGTCCAGATTGGGTGTGGGTGTGGTTTTAAGAGGTGTGTAAAAGTGTAGTGTATAGGTGTAGTGTGTGTGTAAGCCAACCCTTCACCGGACCGAGCCACGCGCAGAGGGCCCTAAGGCCAAAGAGTCCTATAGGAACTCATCCTTTAAACTTCCACATTTGATTTCAACCCTCTAGGTGATTAGGGGTCTACAATCAAGTTTGTGGAGTTTGCAGGGAGTTAAGAAGTGGTTTGAATTTCTAAGTGGTGGGTCCCAATTCTAATCCTCTAGGATAGTCAAAGGAAAAGCCTAAGGCTAGATCCTAACTACTAAAGAGAAGAAGAGAAGACCTCATCAAAAATGAGGTCAACAGTACTGATCGAAGGAGGGAGGATCCGGTGCGCGGATATAGACAGCAAGCAATCAGCGTCGTCCATTCCAAAACACGGGAACGGATGGCGGAGATTAAATCCAAAAAATTTAAAAAATTTATGGTCTGTCCATCTTCTAAGCTCAATATCTCACTCATTTCTCAATGAAATTGAGTGATTTTTGAACCTATGGAATCATCTGGAGATGTAGATCACATCTATATGGTGATCATAATTTTCTAGGCTAGTTTAGACCATGATTTTTCGATTATACAAACTATTTTGGACAAACAAAATCCATACCTTAGCGACAATAGTCTAAGCTTGATCAGACTTGTTGGTCAGCCTCTAGTACTCCCAAAGAAGATCTTCGTAACTTCAATTTGGATTTGCAGCTAGCCTTGGTGGGTAATTTTGGCAAAGTGGCTAGGTTTGGGCTCAGTTTTCGTTTTACCCAAATTGGCTCGATCGGGCTGATCTTATGGCTTGATTTTGGTTAGAATAGGTTGCTAAGGTCCTTAGCAAGACTTTTTGTGTTGGGAGTTAAGGGATTTGGGCAGCCTATAGGTTTCTATCAATTTTTTTTCTCGTCTCATATGGTTTCGGGTAGGGGGCTTTTATAGCCATGGAAATGGCTATGGTTGAGTTTTGGCTGATGAGGATCATTTGGGAGAGTTGTTATCTGCCTCATTAATGTCTTAGGGGGAAAATTTAGGTTATGGCAATGATGAATTGCCAATCTCCAAGCCTAGGTATCATAGGTTTAACCGTAGTGAAGGCTTTGAGTTTGGATCATGTCTTGCCCTCATTGGACCCCTTGTGAGGTGGCTTGGGCTTGATGAACCTTGCTGAATTCACCTTCTCTAGGTATTTTCCAAATTTATTTGTTTGATTTGGGGGAATGGTGACACATTAGCTACTTAGTCATCCCATGCATGCCTTAGCCATAATGGCTTCTAACTATGGTGTGGCATGAGTTAGATTCTTGTTTCTCCTTCATTGGGTAGTCTAGGAGGTAGATGGTGAGTCGAGATGGCAAGCTCTTCTCCTTCCAACATGTCATTTAATTTTTAATGAGGGGATGATACATAATCCTCTCATTAAAACAATTTTATAATTTTGTCATCATGAAAGATTACATGGGTTAAGCATGGTATCCAAGAGAGTTTACTTAGTGTTTTACTCTTATTGGTGAGTTCATGAGGCACCTAAAGTGATGAGCCACCTCATCTTGATGGAGGAGATGAGTCATACTTTAAATTTAGGAGAGGATGACACCTCACTTCCCTTCATGATGATTTTTGTTAACCATGGTTAATATGATGCATGATGGGTCATCCATCGGTTATTTCATTTTTAATGGGTTATATGGGTTATGTCTAACCCATATGAGGTCATGTGTGATGTCATAAAAAAGATTTGGAATTTTTGGAAAACCATAATGTCATAGGTTAAAATTCCATTTAATACCCCTTTCTTAATTTAATTTCCATGTTAATTAATTATGTTATTAATTAAAATATTGGTAATTATTTTATTAATCAATTATTAATTGGAAATAATTCCAAATTAATTATTTGATTAATTTTCATGTCATTTTTTATTTAAAATTAGATTTTGTCTCATTTCATGTCTTTTTAATTTAATTTTCATTTTAATTAATTATATCATTAATTAAAATATCAAATTCAAATTATTACTCAATTAATTAATTAAAAATAATTTTGGAATTAATTATTTAATTAATTCCATTATTTTTAATTAATTTGTGCATTTTATCTTTTTTATGACTTTTAATTCAATTTTTCGTTTTAATTAATTATGTCATTAATTAAAATTTTAAAAATTAAATCATTAGCCAATTAATTAATCAAAATAATTTGGAATTTAATTATTTGATTAATTTTGTCATTTTTCATTTCATTTTGGTGCATTTAGTCATTTTATGACTTTTAATTTAATTTTCATTTCAATTAATTATGTCATTAATTAAAATATTGAAAATTAAATTATTAGTGAGTTTAATTAATAAAAATAATTTTGAAATTAATTATTTGATTAATTTTGTCATCTTGAGGTCTTAAACAGATCATTAGGTCAATATTTGGTTATTTGGTTAAAAATTGACCATTTTGACCAAAGTTGACTTTTTGGGTCAAAGGTTTGACCTATTGGGTCATTAGGGTTGGTCATCAGGTCAGGATTGACCATTTTGACTAAAGTTAACTTTTTAGTTCATGGGTTGATCTATTGGGTCAGTAGGATTGGTCATTGGGTCAGGATTGACCATTTTGACCTAAGTTGACTTTTTAGGTCATGCGTTGACCTATTGGGTTAATAGGGTTGGTCATTGGGTCAGGATTGACCATTTTGACCAATGTTGACTTTTTAGGTCAAGGGTTGACTTATTGGGTCAATAGGGTTGGTCATTGGGTCAGGATTGACCATTTTTGCCAGGTAAAATAATATATATTTATAGAGCTTCGAAAATGACTAGTGGTTGCTTAAGGCTGACCCGACCCGCAATAATACAGTAATATTCGCTTCCAAAAGATGGCCAAAAGCTTGACCCAATTTATAAATAGCGGCTAGTGTATAAAATCAAAATGATGTAAATTTTTAGAAAATATTTTTACACACTAGGGGTACTACGCAAGTATACGTATCGTTTCAAGTAATACAGTGTTTTCTTTTATAACCCCAGTATCGATCGCATGGGGAAAAATTATAGTAATAAATTTTCTAAATATTATATTTCGAAAATATCTTTTTGTCCTTTAATTTAACTATTAATTACTATTAATTTACTAGATGCAAATAATGAAAAAAATAATAAGAAAATGATTTATGAAAACTATATAAGATAAACAACTTTCTTTCCTTCAATTAATCTAAGATTTTTAAGATAATTTAATATTCGTTGGAGAATTTGATTTATGGTATTGTGCAAATAGAAGCATTCCTATTCTTTACCCTTTCGATCCAGCGCAAAGAATATTGGCTAATTTACATATCGAGTCCGGATGTATTGTTAGTAGAATGGGTTAATCTAGACTCACACTACTAGATGTCCAAGGGTGGCTATAGTCGGCCCTACTAGTGACCCTTTCCTAATCTATAAATCAAATTATAAGAATTTAGTCTGTCACTCTAACAACTTATCAATTCTACGCCCTTTAAATCTTATCTTCCTATTTATTTGCACTTCACCTTGAATAGCCCGCACATGGCCTTCGACTACCCAAGGATTCATGTGACACATACAAGTTAAGGGTTCTTCTCCTTCAAGGTCTCAAAACTCTTCAACAGGTTTTAACAATTTAAATGACCAATTTAAAAAGTAAAGTAAGATCAGGTATTAATGTCATCACAATGTTTTGAAAATATTTTGAATTTCAATTCTCCATCGAATCTTTATATTATCTTATCTATCTCTTCATAATTAAAGGAAGAAAGTAAACTAACTACTCGAACACATTGAATATAAACAAGAAAAACAATAAATAAACTTCGAATCAAATGTAAAATACTTATCTCAAATATTCCTTCTACGAATCTTCCGATTCCTACCGACTCCACAAGTATAATGAACTCCGTATGCAATAACTTGAAAATAAACTCACTAAACTAAACAAAAGTTGGCCCTAAATTCTCTCTCTATTTCTCTCTCTAAGGATGAGAGGTCCTAAAGTGGATAAGAGAAAGGGTTACAATGGGAGGGGCATGTTTTCTGAAGAAATGGACCCCTATTTATAAGCTTCAAGGGTTGCCTTGAGGCACCTCTTCAAAACATGTCCACATTCAATGAATCTTCTAGAAGGTCGGTCTGGCGCCTAGGCGCCGGAATCGGCGCCAGGCGTCGGACACCGCGTCCAGCTTCTTCGCACCTCGTCACTTCGGCTCGCACCTCTTCGCGATTAAAACCATTTTGGAGCGTCCAAATGCAATGTATCACATGTCTTATTATCCTGGAACAACTGCCAGTCTTCTAGAATGTCCAATGACCGGTCACTCCGTCAAAATAACCGATCAAACGTTGTCAAAAACTTGACAGTTTTTGTATCGAGTCCGCAGCGCCTAGGCGCTGTGCCATATTTTTTTACACTTTTTGTATTTTGCTCCATTTTTGCTCCTTTTTGCTTCTTTTTCCTTTTTGGACCTTTTTACATCACCTACATCCAAAAACACAGAAAAAATACCTTTCATTAAATCATAATATCCTTAATTGATAAGAATTAAGACAAAAAGAAATAGGTATTTTTTTATAGATCAAAATCCCCCAAACTTAAATGTTACTTGTCCTTAAGTAACTTTTTCTACTATATATAAAAATATATAACTTTTGAAATAAAAGATAAATATTTGAGATTCCTTATAATTTTTGATTTTATAAAGTCTTTAGTAAATTATTAACCCAATTTCACTAACTAGGTTTAATTTTAAGAATTTAAAGAATATTTAACTACTAAATCATAAGATCTCATAGATTAACTTTTCATCCATTTTGAAAATAATAGAAGTCTATTATATTAAGATCTCATAGATTATTTACAAGAAAAAGATCTTCTTGAAAAATCTTTCCTAAATAAATATTCATGTATAAAAATTAAGTAAAATATGTAACTAGTTTTTTTCCTATAAGATAATTCAAGTGAAGCCAATTTTTGATTAGGCATTTCCTCAAGCTTCTCCTCTCTTCTCTTTTTCTCTTTTTTTTTTTATACTTTATAGAGAGGATTACTATATCTGGATAGCCTGTTAATGATTTTGAACTTCACTATCCTTAACTTATATTTTCAAAACTTATACATTTCCACTTAATTATTATAGCATAAATAAGAATTTAAAAAGATTTTCAATTTTTTCTTTTTCGAGTGATAATTTTTTATTACTTAATATTTCTAAAATTCTATTTTTTTATCATGAATAGAAAAATTCTTTATCTTATTCTTCTTTAAGTTAAATAATTCTATTATTAAAATCAATCAAAGTTATTAAAATTTTGGTTAATTTTCACTAAATTGTTTATAATTTCAAAAATAAAAGTGATCTCAAATAAATTCTTCATTCCTTGAGTTATGTTAAAAAGTTTTTATTTTTTTAAGAAAATATTAGCTCTTTAAGGACAAATAAAATTTAAATTTGAATGGATTTTCCCTTCCCCCAAACTTAAGTTTTGGTATACTATGATAATTTGAAAGTATGAGAGAAAGAAAATCATAAGAATTTTTATAAGTATGTAAAAACAATCTTAAAAAGAAAAATTACTTCTACTCATGCTTTTATGAATAATTAAGATAAAATTTAAGCATGTATAAAAAGTAAGCGAAGCTAATTTTATGATGATAATAAATTAAAATTAAAGCAGAGCAAAATTACTAAGTACTACACAGTAGACTAAAATAAACATATAAATTAACTCTAACTTCAGTCTTAACACAATCAATCCACACAGGTACAAAAACAAATCAACATACATCGAACACAAAACTAAACAAACAAACCAAACAAAACAAACTAACAGAGTAGCACATCATAAAGATCTATAACTACTAGTCACTAGCTGTAGCCTCATCATCATCATCGTCGTCACCAAAGGAAATTTCTACGTCCTTAGGATCAACAAATGGTGTGAAACTAGGAAAAGTAGGAAAACTAACATCTCGTTCACCCTTCAGAAATCTGACTAGGGCTTCATCATACTCAGCATCATAACTAATCTTCCTCTGGGTATAATCAGATAGATGATCAAGCTTCCTGTCAATAGTATCAATCCTGCAATGAGTTTGAAATAACTCCTGCTGCTACTCTAAAAACTGATCATGCATTGATTGCCAAAAACTCGATGGTGACTCAGCAGAAGTAGAGGGTCTAGAAGTAGAAGGTCTACCTGAAGTATGTGCAGAAGTAGAAGGAGCGGTCGATCTCTTCCTACGAAGACGATCATAGATACTAACACTCTCCTACCCAATTGGCTTGGTAGATTTTAACTTCTCCTCAGAAATATCAGCAGTGACTCCATCACTAACACATAGTGAATAAATCAGAGATGGAAATCCCAGTCCAACAGAAGTGCTGGATCTCGCAGTAGAATCCACAGAATCATAAATAATACTCCCGACATCAATAGGCTTCCTCTCCTGAATGCAGTAGTTTAAGATCGCTCGATCTCTAGTCACTTCACTCGTGTGGTTGGAAGGTAACAATCTTGCGAGAAATAAAGTAGTGCCATGCTTTAGAAATACCATTTAATTTGGAGGATTCGAAGTTTACCCTTTTTCCGTTCCCGATCTTCCAAGATCCAAGTACCGTCGATCAAATAAGCAATAATCATATCCAAATCTCCCTCGGATGGTGATAATCCGGAATAATAGCACTCTATAGTCGGTGGCGTGCCATAAAATATATTGATTCTTTCGAGGACTAAATCCAACTCCGATTCCTCCGACAAAGACTTCATAATCTTCAAGATCCGTAAAATCTACATAAAACTCTCGAACAATTGGGATAACAGCAACAGCAGTGAAATAAAAAAATCGTTGCCAATTGTGTGCAACGATAGTGTTTTCGATCATTTCTCCGGGATGATAGAAACTTCGTTCTGAAATGAATTTTCTGGACGTCGCAAATTCGTGGAAGCGAAAATGCGCGACCGCAATAGAAAATTTGCTTCTATCAAAGTTATCTCGTGCCTTCCCGAGTTTAGATTTTGGAGCCATCTAAAAGTGAAGAAAATAAGAACAAATTTAGGAATAAAAAATTTAAACTCTTTTTAAGTTTATAAAACTTAAAATAAGTTTAAAAATCCAAATAAATCACTAAGAATCAAAAAATTTTTTCAAAATTTTGGTTCTTAGTAAAACTAGGAAAATCTATGGTGAAAATCGAAAATAAATGGTTTAAAGTGTAGATCTGACCTTGAGACGAAGAAATCGAGTGGTTTTGCGTTCAAATTCTTGATGTTTTGACCTCAAAATGGATCTAAAAGGTGTATTTTCACGAAAATGAGGAAGAAGATGAAGCTTAAGCATCAAAAATGGCTTTTGGGGGGTTATTTAAGTAAATTTTTGGGTCCAGGCCGAACTAGCGCTTAGGCGCCGAATCCTTGCGCCTAGGCGCCAGACTCGCCTTTCACAAATAATTATTTTTAAATTTAATTTTCCACTAAATTTCATAAATTCAACTTCCAATTACTCATATTAGAGTAGGGCTTCAGTTTCTAACTTCCACAGCATTTTTCAAAAGTTTATAAAAATTAAATAATTAATCCACTAATCAAACATAAGGTTTCAATCAAACTCTCTAAATTCCATTCATAATCTTTCAATATTGACTCAATACATTCCAGATAAGTATTATACTTGATTCAAGTTCCTAATACACACTCAAACACAACAATTTCTAAGCAAAAACAACACACATTAAACATGAAAGCAAATACATAAACAAACACAATCGATTCTCTAAATCGATACAATGACTATCTCATTACCAGAATATTCTAATCTTCACAAGGGAAATTGTGTATTCCACTTAGAAAGAACACTAACGCTCTCGGGAAATCCGTAGCCGTCTTTTCGTCAATCCAGTTGTTCTTCGCATACATTTCAACTTGAACAACTTGATAAGCCGCTAAATGATCAAATTGAAGTTTCATTTGCCATTCTAGATGTTAAACTTGATGAAACATCTCATGAAGGTGATCTCCAATGCTTTTAAAATCAGTTTCAAACTTATCCAAACGACTAGAAATTTTCTCTAAACTTACAGCGATGAAACCATTGAAGTAGGGTTGAGGATCCTTTGAGACCTTGTCCCTAGCCTCTTCTCCCTGATTTCTTCTTTCCATTTCTTCAAAAGTTTCTCAAATCTCTCAAGAATGAAGTGCAAGGGACGTAATTCTGATTGCTTGATGGTTAGGGAAGAAGATTGGCTGATTTATAGGTGAAATTTGTGTGAAAAACTGAAAATTTTTTGTTTTTGCACGACCCAGTAACCGCGGTGCTTAGGCGCCGAATCTAGCGCCTAGGCGTCGGACCTATTGATACATAGCATGATTCTGGCGCTTAGGCGCCGAATTCTGGCACCTAGGCGCCGGAACTATGTTCAACTCCATTTCGCCTAATCGTCAAATTTCAAAATTTCGTTCTCCAAGATAGGTAAATTATACTGGTATGAGTAATTTAGACTCAAATACAATCAAAATGAAGGTTAACTTGATCTCCTTTTTCCTCATATTCAGAATAGAGTGATCCAATTCTTAAATCTTACACACTTCAAAATAATTTTCAGCCTAAGTCACCAATGACTTATGAGCATCAAATTTTTCTAAAGTAATATAAAATTAATCAAGATCGAGGCATAACCTTACATTAAAATACAAAAACATTAAAACAAAAGATAATTATGGGTTGCCTCCCACAAAGCAATTGGTTTAACGTCGTCAGCCCGACTTAAGTAAATCTTTAATCAGGTTGACTCAATTCATAAGCCTCTTTATAAATATTTTTAATATCTCCCAAATAAGGCTTTAATCTTACTCCATTTACTTTATAAATTTTATCTGTTTTGGGATCTTTAATATCCACAGCTCCATAATGGTATACTTTCTCAACTATATAGGGTCCAATCCATTTAGATCTTAATTTTCCAGGAAACAGTTTTAAACGAGAGTTAAATAGTAATACTTCTTGTCCAAGTTCAAAAATTTTCCTGAAATTTTCTTATCATGCAACATCTTCATTTTCTCTTTATAAATCCTCAAATTTTCATATGCTTCATTTCTTATTTCTTCCATCTCATTTAATTGCAATAATCGCTTTTCTCCTACTTTATTCAAATTAAAATTGAACTCCTTTATCGCACAATAAGCTTTATGCTCAAGTTCTACAGGTAAGTGACAATGTTTACCATAAATTAACCTGTAATGTGACATTCCGATTGGTGTCTTATGAGCTGTTCTATAAGCCCATAATGCAGATTCAAGTCTATCAACCCAATCAGTTATTTTAATTTCTCTGTTTGATACTTCAGCCATTCCACTAGTTTGTGGGTGATAAGCAGTTGCAATTCTATGTTTGATTCCAAATTTTTGTAGTAATGATTGAATTATTATATTCCCGAAATGACTTCCACCATCGATGATAATTACCTTAGGCATTCCAAATCTTGAAAATATCATTTTCTTTAAAAATTTAGCAACACTTTTGGAATCACAGCTTTGGTAAAGCAACGCCTTCAATCCACTTTGAAATATAATCAACTGCTAATAAAATATAAATTTTTCCAAATGATGGAACAAATAGTCCCATAAAGTCTAAACCCCATATATCAAAAATTTCAACTTTCAATATATAGTTTAAAGGCATTTCATTCTTCCTAGATATATTTCCCATCCTTTGACATCGACCACATGTTTTCACATAATGTCTCACATCTTTAAATAAGGTAGGCCAATAAAATCCAGAATTTAAAATTTTAAATGCCGTTTTATCTATGCCAAAGTGTCCTCCAAAATCGGAATCATGATATTTTTGAATAATAGCAAAAGTTTCCTCGAAAGGTATACATCTTCGAATCATAGAATCTCTTCCAATTTTAAATAAATGAGGTTCTTCCCAAATATAATATTTAGCATCATATTTAAATTTCTTAATAAATTTGTTATCCAAGTCATAAGGCAAAATATTGCTAACTAAATAATTAATAATATCAGCATAACAAGGTGTTTTGTATTTTTGTATAACATATAAAGATTCATCAAGAAATTTCTCATTTATATTTTCTTCTGAAATAATATCATTTTTAATTCTAGACAAATGATCAACAATTTTGTTTTCAGTTCCTTTTCTATCTACTATTTCAAAATCAATTTCTTGTAGATGTAAAACCCATCTTATAAGTCTAGGTTTAAAATCCTTCTTAGATAATAGATATTTAATAGCAGAATGATCAGTATGAACTATGCATTTAGTACCAAGAAGATAAGGTCTAAATTTATCAAAGGCATATACTATAGCTAGAAGCTCTTTCTCGCTGGTAGTGTAATTTCTTTGTGTTTCAGATGAGAGTTTTACTAGCATAATATACAACTTTGAAAATTTTCTCATATTTTTGTCCTAATACAGCTCCAATTGCAAAATTACTTGCATCACACATTAATTAAAAAGATTTATTCCAATTAGGTGCAACAATGATAGGTGTAGTTATTAATTTTTCTTTCAGAATATTAAAAGCATTAATACATTCTTTATTAAATTCAAATTTCGCATCTTTTTCCAATAAATGACAAAGAGGTTTAGCAATTTTAGAAAAATCCTTTATGTATCTTCTATAAAATCCAAGCATGACCTAGAAAAACTTCTCGCATCAGATGACAAGTAGTAGGTGGTTGCAATTCAAGCAATAATTTTTACTTTTGCTCGATCTACTTCCTTCCTTTTGTGACACTTTGTGACCAAGTACAATGCCTTCGTGACCATGAATTGAAATTTTTCCCGATTAAGAACTAAATTTGTTTCTTCACATCTTTTCAAAACTTCGGCTATGTTTTCCAAACAAGATTCAAAAGAAGTTCCAAAACTCGAAAAATCGTCCATGAATATTTCAATTCCTTTGTCAATCAAATCACAAAATATCGACATCATACATCTTCGAAAAGTTGTAGGTGCATTACATAAACCAAAAGGCATTCTTCTAAAAGCAAATGTTCCATAAGGACTTGTAAATGTTGTCTTTTCTTGGTCCTCGTGAGCAATAAGTAATCGATGATAACCGTAATATCCATCCGAAAAACGTAAATATGAGTGTCCAACTAATTTATCGAGCATTCGATCCAAGAAAGGTAAAGGAAAATGATCCTTTCTAGTGGCTTTATTTAATTTCCTATAGTCAATACAATTTCGCCATCCAGTAACTTGTCTTGTAGAAATTAGTTCATTTTTATCATTAACAATGACGGTTACACCTTCTTTCTTCGAAACACAATGAATAGGACTTACCCATTGACTATCCGAAATAGGATAAATAATACCAGCATCTAACCACTTAATAATTTCTTTTTAAACAACCTCTTTCATGATAGGATTTAATCTTCTTTGCGATTCTATAGTAGGTTTAAAATTTTCTTCAATTAAAATTCTATGCATGCAAATAGAAGGGCTTATTCCTCTTATATCAGCAATAGTCCAACCAAAAGCTTTCTTATAATTCTTTAACACTCCTACTAGTTTTTCTTCTTGATCTTTACTCGCTCGAAGAAATAATAATAAGTAAAGTTAACGAATTTCCAAGAAACGCATATTTTAAATGTGAAGGTAACATTTTTAATTTCAGTTCAGGGCTTTTTAATTGATGGTAAAAGTATATCATTTTGAGTTATGTCTAAAGTTTACCAATTATCTTTAATAAAATGAGTCTCTTCTTCTTCTACTTCTACTTCATCCGTTAAAATTCAATTTTTTCTTCAGAAATGACTTTACATTTTTCTTGATAATGTTTTTCAATTAAATAATCAATTATATCCATTCGATAACATTTCTCTTTATCAGGGTACTTCATCGATTTAAGAACATTGAATTTAATTTCTTGATCATTAACTCTCATGGTTAGTTCTCCCTTTTGCACATCAATCATAGCTCCTCCGGTAGCTAGAAAAGGTTTCTCTAAAATAATAGGTATCTCTTTATCTTCTTCCATATCAAGTACAATGAAATCTACAGGAAAGATAAATTTATCCACTTTAACAAGGACATCCTCTATAACTCCTTTAGGATAAGTGATAAGATCTATCGCCTAACTAAAGGGTTACAGTGGTGGGAGTAATATCTCCTAAATCCAATCTTCGAAAGATAGAAAATGACATGAGATTAATACTTGCTCCTAAATCACATAAAGCTTTTCCACAAAATTTTTCTCCAATAAGCACAGGGTATAGTGAAACTTCCAGGATCCTTAAGCTTTTCAGATAATTTCTTTTAAATTATTGCACTGCATTCTTCACTTAATGCAACACTTTCAAAAGCTTCAAATTTTCATTTTTTGCTTAAAATATCCTTCATAAATTTTGCGTAAGTTGGCATTTGTTCCAAAGCTTCATCAAAATGTATGTTAATAGTAACTTTCTTAAAAATTTCAAAAAACATAGAAAATTGATGATCGAGTTTCTGCTGTTTCAGTCTTTGAGGAAAAGCTGGTGGTGGTTTTTCAACTTCCACATTAACAGGTATAACAGTTTGATCTTAACCAGGAGAGAGAGTTTCTTTAGGTTTTTTAATCTCTTCAACCTCAATCTCTTTTTCAATTTCATTCTACATTCTTTCTTTTAATTCATTTCCACTTCTAAGTTAGCACGCCTTTAGCTTGTTCATGTTCTTTTCCAGCTTCCTTTGGATTAATTTCAACATTACTAGGAAGTGTTCCTACAGTGTCCGTTATTATTTAAAGTAGCAATTTGCCTCCATTTGATTTTCAATATTACGAATAAGCAGTATTTTGATTTTGTAATCGATTATTCATTCGTAATATTAATTCTTCTATCGATAACTTTTTCTCGTCGATTATTAAATCCGTGAGGTTTATAATTTGAATTAACTTCGATTATTCCAATTTCCAAGTGGGATGAGATTGATTATTACCCCATTGTTGTTGCGAATTATTCCAGTTAAAATTAGGATGAATTTTCCACCCAAGATTATAATAATTTAAATAAGGATTATTTTTACTTGCAATAGCTTGTAAAGTTTCAATAGTTTGAGAATCTTCAATATTAACAGAGTTATTGTGTGAAATATTAATTGCAAAGTTATCTAATTTCTTAGACATTGCTGCAACTTCTGAAGCTAAAATAGAAAAGGCTTCATTATCATGAATACTTGCCATCTTTTTAGGATTAATCCTTTTGGAAGACCATTGAAAATTGATATTAGCCATTTCTTCAATTAAAGTGTAAGCTTCTTCAAATGATTTTGACATTAAAGAACCTCCAGCAGCAGCATCAATAATTGATTTTAAAGATCCAATTAATACATTATAAAATGTTTGAATAATCAACCAATCAGGTAAAGCATGATGAGGACATTTTCTTAAAAGTTCTTTGAATCTTTCACAAGTTTCATATATTGTCTCCCGTCAAATCGACTAAACGAAGTAATATCATTTCTTAATTTAGCAGCTTTAGAAGGAGGAAAATATTTAGCAAGGAATTTTTGTGTCATTTCAGACTTCATGTTTTAATAGAACCGAGTTGCTAATGAGTTTAACCACATCTTTGCTTTATCCGTTAAAGAAAAAGGAAAGAGTCTAAGTCTAATAAAGCATCATCGAAACATTGATATATTTAAAGGTAAGCACAAAGTTCTAAAAAACTAACAAGATGTAAATTTGGATCCTCATTTGGTGATCCACCAAATTGATTGTTTTGCACCATTTGAATAATAGACGGTTTAAGTTTAAAAGAATTAGCATTTAAAGTGGGTATTTGAATACTACTATGAAGTTCATCAACTCGTAAGGTTAGCATAATCTCTTAATGGTTTATAAACATTTTGATCATTAAGTTCAATTGGATTTTGTGAAGTAGCCATTTCTTGAAATTTTTGAATTTATTTTCCCTTTTTAATTTTTCTAATTGTTCTTTCTAATTCAGAATCTAAAGGTATTAATCCTTCAGAACCAAATCTTCGCATAAAACAAGGAATAAAAATATATATCTTTCTTTTTTTTCCTTATTATTATTTAAATTAATTTTTTTTATATTTTTATATTTTTAAAAATATAATATTTTTTTTACAAAAATTTATAACTATTTTACTTCTTTCCTCGGCAACGGTGCCAAAAACTTGACCCGACCCGCAATAATGCAGTAATATTCGCTTCCAAAAGATGGCCAAAAGCTTGACCCAATTTATAAATAGCGGCTAGTGTATAAAATCAAAATGATGTAAATTTTTAGAAAATATTTTTACACACTAGGGGTACTATGAAAGTATACGTATCGTTTCAAGTAATATAAAGTTTTCCTTTATAACCCCAGTATCGATCCCACGGGGAAAAATTATAGTAATAAATTTTCTAAAAATTATATTTCGAAAATATCTTTTTATCCTTTAATTTAACTATTAATTACTATTAATTTACTAGATGCAAATAAAGAAAACAATAATAAGAAAATGATTTATGAAAACTATATAAAATAAACAACTTTCTTTCCTTCAATTAATCTAAGATTTTTAAGATAATTTAATATTCGTTGGAGAATTTGATTTATGGTATTGTGCTAAATAGAAGCATTCCTATTCTCTACCCTTTGATCCAGGCGCAAAGAACATTGGCTAATTTACATATCAGGTCCGGATGTATTGTTAGTAGAATGGGTTAATCTATACTCACACTACTAGATGTCCAAGGGTGGCTATGGTCGGCCCTACTAGTGACCCTTTCGTAATCTATAAATCCAATTATAAGAATTTAGTCTGTCACTCTAAAAACTTATCAATTCTACGTCATTTAAATCTTATCTTCCTATTTATTTGCACTTCACCTTGAATAGCCCGCACATGGCCTTCGACTACCCAAGGATTCATGTGACACTTACAAGTTAAGAGTTCTTCTCCTTCAAGGTCTCAAAACTCTTCAACATGTTTTAACAACTTAAATGGACAATTTAAAAAGTAAAGTAAGATCAGGTATTAATGTCAGCACAATGTTTTGAAAATATTTTGAATTTCAATTCTCCATCGAATCTTTATATTATCTTATCTATCTCTTCTTAATTGAAGGAAGAAAGTAAACTAACTACTCAGAACACATTGAATATAAACAACAAAACATAATAAACTTTGAATCAAATGTAAAATACTTATCTCAAATATTCCTTCTACAGATCTTCTGATTCCTACTGACTCCACAGTGTAATGAACTCCAAATGCAATAACTTGAAAATAAACTCACCAAACTAAACAAAAGTTGGCCCTAAATTTCTCTGTTTATTTCTCTCTCTAAGGATGAGAGGTCCTAAAGTGGATAAGAGAAAGGGTTACAATGGGAGGGGCATTGTTGACCTCATTTTTGATGAGGTCTTCTCTTCTTCTCTTTAGTACTTAGGATCTAGCCTTAGGCTTTTCCTTTGACTGTCCTAGAGGATTAGAATTAGGACCCACCACTTAGAAATTAAAACCACTTCTTAACTCCCTGCAAACCCCACAAACTCGATTGTAGACCCCTAATCACCTAGAGGGTTGAAATCAAATGTGGAAGTTTAAAGGATGAGTTCCTATAGGACTCTTTGGCCTTAGGACCGCCCCTGCAGGTGGCCCGGTGCGGTGAAGGGCTGACTTACACACACATTACACCTATACACTACACTTTCACACACCTCCTAAAACCACACCCATACCCAATTTGACCTCCTGACTCATGCAGGTGATTCACATGGATGGTATTTAACCCCAAGCCCTTGCGCTAGAGGGTTAGGAACAACATAGTGAATGCCTCAAATGAGTCCTCTCATGGCTCATATAGGCTTAACATGGCTTCATGGCTCAATCAAAATGATTTCATTCCACTTACATTTACCCAATCTTCAATTTTCCAGATCTTCAATTTTTGACCCCCGGGACCCTACACCCGCCTAGCCTACCCAAAACCCTTGAAATTACCCAAAATTTTCAAAATCTCCAAATCACCCAAAATTCCTCAAAACCAATCCCAAACATCCCCACATTACTCAAATTGATCATCCATAGCCAAAAATACCAAAAATTCCAAAAATACCTCCCAATACCCTCCAAATACCCAAAATGCCCCTCTTGACCCAAAAATCCAAAAATTCCGAAAATTCTCAGAAAATTCCAGAAAATCCCAAATATTCCCAATTTCATTTTGTTCAACTACACCATGGGCCAATTTTGTCAATTTACCCCACTTTTCTCAAAATCCCCAATTTGACCCATTTTAACCCAAAAGTGAACCCAATGTCAAACCAAACCTACCCAATTGACCCAAATTCTAGTCCAATTCAATTATAAACTTCAATTCAACATCCCCAACACCAATCTATACCAAACCAAGCCCAATTTGATTGACATTTGAATCTAATTTCACTTTTGACCTTAAAGCCCAATTTGGACCCATGACCCAAACTTAGCTCAATCTCACCCAATTCAACTCCAATTAACCCCCAATCTTTTCTAAACCTTCCCTAACATCCCCACAAGCAAAACACTAACATGATTTGCCCAAAATTTAGACCCAAACCCCACTCAAATTCAACCCAAAGCTAAAAGACCCAATTTTGACCTAAACCCAAACCTAACCCAAATAAGCTCAAACCCCAAAATCAAAACACAACCAAAGCCAAAACCTCTTTGAAACATTCACATAAACATTTCCCAACATCAATTTTACATCAATTTCAACTCTAGCCCAACATTGACCCAAGTTAGCCCAATTTGACCTACATTGGCCGATTTACCAAAGAAGTCCAAATCCAACCCAATTCAAGCCCAAACTACTTCAAATTGATTCCAAATCATTCATGAAACATTCCTAAATTAAATTCAACACTTATTGGATCCAATCCTTTGCAAAATTTTTATCCTAAAATTTGTTTTGAAATCTAAAAGCCCACTCTCTAAACCATCTTGAAAGCCCATCCAAAGTGAAATCCAAAAGCCCAAAGCCCACATGACAATTCCTTCTCATCATCCCTTTAATCGGAATCAATTCCTAAGTCCCAAATCAATCATCAAATCAACCTAAATTAAGCACCATCTAAATTTTTCACTAAATTGCCAAAATCCCCAAATTCCTTTTTCATATAAATGGATCCACTTTTCCTAAGCCAAGGATGAGCCAAATGAAGCCACATGCAAGCCATGGACAAGCCACATGAAGCCATGGGGGGTTTGACTTATCACCAAGCCATTAATGGCAAGAGGAGGGAGTCCTTTCCTAAGCCTTCCTTAAGCCATTTTAACCTCTTTAATGCAACACCATAACCCAAAATTAACTTAAACTATTTTGATGGAGACCACACCATTTTCTCCCAACTGACCCAAATGGCTCTTTTCTACCCAAAACCAGGCCTTGGGTGGTGCACCTAGCCCAAAAGGATGGGTTGACCCAAATCAAGCCAAAATGGCCTCTCCCTCATACCATTTTAATCCAAGCACTTTACACATATCCAAGCCCGATCGACTTCACCATTGCCAAGCCCCGACCTCCCTGGTCAAGATGGTGACCCTTGCTCGTCGGCCGACCACACTGGCCGCCGGAAAAAGCCATGGCCGAGACATGGGGAGGAGCCAAACTTTGGAATTCCACCTCGCCGAGTTGCCCCATGCCCAATGGCCACCATGGTCGTTCTTCCTCGACCTAAGCAGTCGATCCCAAGTCCTAACTCCCCTGGGAGGCCCTCCGAGCCTCTCCTGATTTAAACCCCACCTCTCTCGGCCATGAAGAGGTGCTGAACCAACCTTAAGGAAACTCGCCAAAATCACTCCGGACTCTCCCCACACCTAGAGCACTTGATCCCCACTGTCAATTTGCCCTAATCCCCACTAATTGAGCTCAATTTTGGAGCTCAATTCTCAAGCCATAACAGGACATTCCCAAATCCTTCACCAAAGTCAAATTAAACTCACCTACACCTGCACAAGGTCAAGAGGAGAAGTTCCCCAGTGAAAGCCCCCTCTCCAGGCCACCCATCTGTTCCAGACTCCAAAGGTTGAAATCGGGCTTGGTCGAAGTCATACCTGGACAATTCACCGGGCCGGGAGACTTCATCCGGAGCTTGCTTGGACCCAATCGAAGGTGACACAACCCTCGGATCGAAGCTACACTTCTCTGAGCAAAGGTATGGTCTTACTCTTCTTCCCGAGCTTCTGAACATTCTCCATTTTTATTGAGTCAATTTCATGCCACATAAACCGTATGGATGTGTTCGTCTTCTCTAGACGAATCCATAGAGCATAAGAACTTTTAATTTGGTCAAGTATCGAGCGAGATCTTAAGCCTAGAAGATGGACGGTTCTCGGGCTAGGAGGCTTGGGGACGACGAACGGATGCCGTTCATTCAATACACGCGCGGATGGACGGCTCAGATCAGGTCGGATCAGCGGATGATACGCGGAATGCGGGACCCAGGCTGCTGACTCAAGTGGCGGCGTTGAATGGGAGCGCGCCGCGTGGTCGTTCGGAGATGCCGAGGATGACAGGGCGCCGCGCTGGATAAGTAGGAAAATAGGCATTTTCTTATTTATTTAATTCCATAAACTTCAAAAATACATAACTTTGTGTAGAAAAATCAGAAAAATAAAATAAAAATACCCTCTTGCTCAGTGAAAAGAGGAGAATAATGTGGAAAAGAAATCATTTAGTTTCATTGAGTATTTGATTTTTAATAATTTATTTACTCTCTCCACTATTTCAATTCTCCATGCATGTATACAATTCACCATGGCATGAGACCATAGGGCTTTTGAAGCCTCTGAATTTGGGAATATTCCCTGAATTTTCCAAAGTCAGAGGCCATCCCTATGAAGAGTTATTGATTTTTCAACTCTAGGTTGCTAGTTTGAGTATTTTAATTCCAATAATTAGCATATTGTGAAATAAATTCTAGGAAAATTTGGTAATGTTTATTATGACCAGAGGACCCTAGGAAAAATAGGTTTTGGGTTAACTCACTTGGAATAGCCCTAATTGGCTTAAACACCCAAAATGGAGTTTTAATTAATTAGAGTTAATCATACATCAAATTGACTTGAAATCAATTCTCCACTGACCTTTAGGATCAGAGGAACCCACCATAAAAGTTTGAAGTCAATTGGACTTGGTTAGCCCTACCAAATGGGTTGATTAAGCCATTTAGCCAACTTAAATTTTAAAAATTCATAACTTTCAAAATGCTTTTCAAAAATCCACCAAATTGGTTTTGGAGCCTCTATGATATCAGAGGAATTTAAGAAAATTAAAATTGCAATTTTCTAAAAAAGTTGATTTTTTGCATTATTTTAATATTTTTAATAATTAAAAAATAATAAAAATCACAAAAATAATAAAATTCACCAAAATGTCACATTTTGAATTTTAATCACTTAGGAACAAATCCCATATTTTTCTTAGGTCTCTATGATGAGATATTAAATTTTAGAGCCTTAAGGTAATTTTAAAATTAAAAAATGTATTTTCTAACGATTTCCACTAAAATAATTCTAATAGATCAAGGAAAATCAGAAAATTATAAAAAGTGGTCCTCTGGTTTCCTTGATATCAGAGAGATTTTTTGAAAAATATAAAATTCATTTTTCAACCTTTATTTTATTTTTTAAATTAATTAACACTCCAAAACTCAAAATAATTATAATAAAAATAATATAATTCAAAAAATCACCAAAATTGGTCCAAGTGGTCATCTGGTCATTAGGAATGTCTAATAATTTTCTTAAGGACAGAAACTTTCCCTTGGTCATATTATTAAATTTTCCTTGGAAATCCCTATTTTCCACCAAAAATAATTACATAAATAAATTAAATACAAAAAAAATCACATTTTCTCCTCTAATGTCTTTATTAGCATATGAGTGAAGTCACATAAAATTTCAAATTCATTTAAGCTCAATTTAGTGAGTTATGAAATTATTAAGCTTGAAGGGCAAAATGGTAATTAAAATTTTAACCCTTAATTAAAACTTTAGGCTTAATAAAATGAAAGAGTAAAATATTTGATCCTAATCTGATTTGGATGATTGAAATTTAAATAATTAAAGGGTAGAAACCTACCAAATAATTTGAAAATAATTAAAATAAAACCTTAATTAAATAATTAATTAAATTTGGAAGAATAATGAAAAATTGGAATTATTAAAATAGGGATATCATTAGGAAGAGATTTGTTCTTTAATTTAAGAATCCCTAAATTAATCATTTAAATAATATTTAATTCCTAATTAAAATGATAATCCAAATTTAAGATTTAAAATGCTAAAAGTCTTAATCATTAAATTAAATTAAAGTTAAATTATTTAAATTAAATCCTTTTAAAATTTCAATTAAATTAATACTTTAACAATTAAAATTAAATCATCTTTAAAACATAAAAAATAAAATATTAAATTAAAATTAAAAATAAAATTAAATTAAAATTAAATCAAATTAAATTAAATTAAATTAAATTAAATTAAATTAAATCAAATTAAATCAAATTAAATTAAATTAAATTAAATTAAATCACATTAAATTAAATTAAATTAAATTAAATTAAAACATATTAAATTAAATTAAAAAATAAAATCGGGTTAAAATTGAAATTAAATTAAATTAAATAAATTAAATTAAAATTGAAACTAAACCAAATTAAATTAAATTAAATTAAATTAAAATTGAATTAAAAATAACGTCACCTAAGACATAAAGAATTCAAAAATAAATCTAAAACAACTTGAACACTATTCCAAACTTAAATCCATTAACTGAAATTAAATTAAATCATAAATCACTTGAACATCAATTTGCCCTCGAAAGCTTTTGTTGTCATAACTCCTAAATGGAGTATTAAGTGAAGTGTTACTTCATTCATAGGATATTCAAATGTTCTAGTTCACTGAGTAAGATAACAAACTTGAACTCCCGGATGATTAATTCATTCGTATAATTAAATTCTCTTGGACTTAAAATAATCTCGTAAATATTGAAAAGATGTTTAAGACTCGTCTTAAGCACTTCCTCGATATGATAGGATATTTATAAGAACAATTGAACTTAATTGTTCTTTGATGAAGAAAATCGTCCTCAAACCAAAATACCGACACCTAGACGTCATAGGAGATGACTAGCTATAGGAGTAGGACCTTGGTAGAAAACCATAACCCTTCCCTTAACTTTACCTAGGAACTTGCTTTAAATGCTTAAATATTCTAATTGTGTTTTAAGTGCAGCTTGGGATGACGGGAAGACCCTCCAGGTACGCTTTTATTTTATTGGAATTTATTTCATCGCATCGCACTTACTTTTCTTGCATGATAAACAACTGTTGCATGAAAACCAAAACCTTTAGGGTAGTCCCTAAAACTGAAACCAAAACTAAATTAAAAGTCATTACAAGATAAAATCCACCGCCACAACATTTCAAAATATAAAACAACTCAAAATTTAATCACAAACAGAACAACAAAACTACAACTACAACTAAATTAAAACGTCTTGTTGGATGATCGGGAATACCTCGGATGATGTAACCTACGTGTTGCTAACGGGATTTCCCACGGTCTAAATGAAAGTGTGCAACTCATTCGATTGAGTTTAGCAAATTCATCCGGACTAAGTGAATCCGATAAAAATAACGATGCCGGAAGGATGGAACCGCGGGATCTTAACCGGTGTTGTTATAATCAACTTTAAGATTTGTTTAATTAAAATATTAAAAAACACCTGGATTTTAAGATTTTCTCTAAACCATAACACTTCTCTCATCTCCTGATTTATGACTTCTAAAACTAAACTCTTGCAACAAGGAGCTCGGAGCATGGTGGGCAGCACGGCCATCGTCATCAGCAAAACCTGAGTCTACTTCAGCAAAACTTTCTTAGAATTAAATAACCAAGCCATAGGACTTCGAGGTAGCTTGCCTAGTGCAACATAAATCCTCAACTCTTCGTTAGGCATTTACAAGATCATATCATGTAAATTAAGCCCTAACCGGTCTTAGGACTCCGAGGTAGTCGTCCGATACGACATAAACCCTCACATCTTCGAGGCTATTTGTATGATTTCATCATACGAATATAAGTCCTAACTAATTAAAATTGGCAAGATCAAAACATTAAATAAACATTAGGGCCTTCCTAAATTCAAGCCAAATAATAGGATAGTCGGGAAATTATCGAAGTTCGCTTCGAATCTGTAATTTCTCCTACCTTGCTTCCTTTGAATCCCCAAAATAAAATGTTCCAAATTTGATCCAGTCCCTATTGAAATTCCAATATTCAATCCCTCGAAAACTTAAACATTGAAATTCTTGAGAGCAGAACTACTGATTATTATCGAGAGTTTTCTTAGGTGATTCCCATCACTTAAGATGTAATTAACTATAGCGGCTTGCCCTTACAGGGAATTTTAAGAACCCAGGTAATATAAACCCTGTTTAATGTTTTCATATTAAGCAGGGAACTTGTCGGCTTATAAAATTGGTTCGCGTGACCAAACGGATGTCACAAACCTTTCTAGTTTATTTAATCGATCCCCATTGCCAAGCGGTGTGTCTATTCTTCAGGATAGATACACGGTTTGTGGTGCGATGCTCATTTATATAAACTATTCGGGATGTGAGATCAGTTTGATTTCATATCTTAAAATCTTCAAATTTAAAAAATTAATTTTCAAAATCAAATACTACTTTTCAAATTATTTATCTAAATTAAATTAAAAATTCGCCGACAATTTCTGTTAGGCGACCCCCTTTTCAAAATAAAACACCTAACCTAAAAATATGCCTACAATTTCTGGCGACTCTGCTGGGGAGAATTCCTCTCTCCATTTTTAATCAGATAGTTCTGCTTTCAAAAATCGGTAGTGTATCCATGTCCCTAATAGATCAAACTACCCTTCTTTCCGATTGGAATACTATGTTCATTTCTATCTTGAACAAGTATAGCCAACATTCTCTCGGATTTAGGAGCCACTCGTTTAGACCCCCTAAACAGAGAGGTTCCGAGATCCTTTTACCTCATTTCTGAGGTGGGGTGGACCCCCAATAGGTGTTAGTTTAGGAGTGATCCTTCGAGTCGAGAAGTCTTGCATAAGATTTTCTTTTTCTTTCCAACCCTGAATCAGATTCATTACCTTCTCTACACCTTTGAACATTCCGTTCCTAATAAACAAACCACTAATGAATGACTCTTTTAACAAATAACTCCTTCTTATAAATACATGAACAAGAATGTGTTCGGACTCTTTTCGATTCTTTTCTTTTCGTCCCGATGAGAAGAAGCATAACTTGGGACTGACAATCAGAATCTACCTGCAGAAATGGAAGCCCCAAAGCTGATTTTCTCCTTCACCAATGGACTGGACTTCGCTGTTTACAAGGATGAGTTGCCCGACGATGGGATCATCCGGTTTGGACAAGGATTCGAGAACACAAATGTCAAGATCACTGACGTTACCCTTTTCGCGCTGACAAACAAAGTATCTGAAACTGAGAGACCTTTGATCGAGTTAAACCTTAAGTCAACTCAAGAGTTTCCTCCCCGCAAAGGGTTCCGACTGAGAGGAATACTACTCGTCTAAAGGAGGACTCGTTATCTCTACCCCACCTGGTCTAGTCGTCTCCGCACCTACCCCGGCTTCCGCCAAGCCGAAGGGGAAGGAAGTTCAAATTTGTAACGAGCATGTTACCGTGGAGGGTACGGATTTCCGAGCAAGACCTTCATTTTTGAAATCGGGTCCAGCTCGAGGGTTCCACCCCTAACACGGACTCGGAGAAGAACGAGGCGGGAAGATTGCCGGGAAGGCCGTAGCCGCTGAAGTCGCTTTCTTAGAAGAAATCCCCGAGTACACACCACTACCCGAATACATACCATTGCTCGAATATACACCCCTTTTGGAAGGAAGTAGATTCCATCCCCTTTCCGCCGCAGTCGACGAGGAAAATGTCCGCAGGATTGCTTCTACATTACCTCGACCCGCATACTATAGCGACAGCAGAAAGAAAAGGGCTAGGATTACACCATTTGCCCGACTACAGACTGTGATTGAGAAGTTAGCAAAGAAAGAAAAATGCCCTGTATCGGAGATTTTAAGAAGGATAGGATGGGTGCCGGCCAAATCCCGTCTTGGGCCACGAGTAGAACTCCGCTATCACCGCACAAGAGCCAAATAAGAAGATGAAGGCTAGTCCACTTGTTGTTGTTTCGGGTTTACGGATCGGGGAGGATATCACCTTCCGAGCATTCAGCCGAAAGACCATCCGGTCCTAGGCCTTCTGCTGCTAGAAGGATGGTATGGCGTCCCACTACCGGCTAATTAAGACCGAAACAATGACGAGAAAAGGAAAGTCTCGTCAGGAGACTTGAGTCCGAAGAAAGCACCACTGCAATGAAGGGGACTCCCAAAAAGGAAACCCGATAGCCATCGCATGATAACTGCGAAACCGCACGAAAAAGACCATTAGAAGACGCTATGGAAAAGCTAAGAACCGACATTCAACGATTAGCAAGAGAAAGAGAAGAAAAGTTCGGAGATGAAGTCGACTCGTCAGAGTTCATGGATGATGAATATGCAGAAATTAACATGGTTGAAACGCGAGCATCGTCAGCTTCGCAAGGCGCTCCGGCAGCTGCGGAAAGAGATGAATCGGAAGCATTAAGAGCACAAATTCGAGAAAAAGACGATACAATCTCTCAATTGGCAAAAAGGATGGAAGAGATGGCTGCAGTCCTAGCCACTCTTCAGAGTCAAGCTCAACCCCCAAGAGAAACGCCTCCAGAAGTTATTCATATTACAGATGGAGGAAAAGAGATTACATCCGTTAATGGAGATGATCGACCAAAGAAAGATTCTACCCGAATATGATTCCGGAAAAGGATATCAAGAGCATGGTGGAACAACGAGTGCGAGAAGCCTTGGCACAATTAAAGAGCGGGACATCCATTCGGATGGGTAGACCTTACCCCGAAGAATTCGACGCCGTCCAATATCCGAAAGGCTTTGTACCACCTCCGTTCAAGACCTTTGATGGAACCGGAAACCCTCGGCAGCATGTTGCACATTTTCGTGCCGGTTGTTACAATGCGGCGAAGTGATGCTTTACTCTTCCGACAATTTGTCGACGACTTGTCGGGGATCACCTTTGATTGATATGCGGAATTACCGAACGGTTCGGTGAAGACATTTTCGAATTAGAGAACCTCTTCATCGAGCGATTTGCGGAGCTCGGCACCACATCACTATAGGTGATTTAGTGGTAGAGAAGCAGAAGCCGAACGAAACTTTGGTAGACTACATACTTCAATGGAGGAACCTAAGTATAAAGTGTGAGCCACAGCTACAAGAACAGCATGCAGTTGGCATTTTACTTAAGAGCATTCATGGCCCGATAGCACTTCTCCTCAAGGGATTTACTATTAAGACTTTTGAAAAGTTGTTAAGCAAGGCCGGAAGCTTGCAAGAGGAGGCGAAGCAATTAAGTTTCACCGACAAAACAGACAAACAGAAGCCCGTGAAAACTTTTGAAAAGAAGTCCGGGATCATTGCAGCAGTCGATAAAGGCAAGCAGCCAATACAAATACCGTCAAAACGGCCGCAGCAACCTCAACAGAATTACCAACAACCCCGACCCAGCTATCAGTCATCTCAACAGTATGAACAACTGCCTCGTCCACAACATACATTAAGGGAACTTCTGAGCAGGGAGTATCCGTTCAAGAATGAGGCGAGTCGCGAAAATGTTCCACGATCCGATGAAGACTCCGGATTTCCAATCGCCGGAGCCTAAAAGACCGAAGAAGTCGACAAGAAAGGTGATCCCAACTTTTGCCCTTACCACCGGATGCTTGGACACAAGATAGAAGATTGTATTACCTTCAAAAGTTGGCTCAACGACAATCTTCGAAAAGGGAACATAACTATCCCGAAGGAATACATGAAGGAACCCCGGAAAGGAGGTTCCGTCAATGTTATCTCAACGGATCTCATTGTTCCAATAGATCCCTATGAGACTGATGATGGATGGACTACCGCTTGGACAAAGTCTTCGAAGAAGATTTTGGATCGCATCCAAACCACTTCGGTGCGAGCTTCGATTCGGAGTTCGAAACACCGTCGAATCGGCACTATCACTTGCGATGGAAGAACCACCTCAACAAGAGACGATTGAAGAAAAGAAGAAAATTGACGAAGAAGAGAAGACCGAGGCACCTAAGGCTAGACTAGGGGCTGCTTATCCTAGGATAGTTGTTTCCGATTCGGGGGAGAAATCCCTCGAACCTCTGACTTTGTATGATTATCTGCTCACTCCAGTGGGATCTTATAATGATGAGGGTTATGGCGTTGGCTACGTTTTGACTGTTTCTAACGATTACGTAACTAGCGACAATAAACCTAATCCGGACGTCGATTCTGATACAAATGACAATTCTCAAATCATACACAATCTCGACGATCATAATGATGGAGAAGACATCTACCAAGGAAGCTATGAGAGTTCAACAAGCAACGAATCTATTTGCGAGTTTCGAGCAGCTCCAGTCACAATAGAGTTAGAACCTTCAGACTCCGAAGCTAATCCTGAAGAACTCGTCATTCCGATTCGAAGGAAACACCGACGAAACTCAATACTAAATTCGAAGAAATCACAGAAGTCAACTTAAGAAGTGGAAGAGTTCTACCTCCGAGAATGGGTTCAAAGGACAAAGGAAAGCAGGTGGTTGTTCAGGAAGAACCAACCCCGGCAGAAGAAATACCCATTCGGGAAGAAAATGAGGCACATGAAAATAAAGTGGACTACAACGTGCTAGCCCATCTTAGGAAACTACCAGCCAAATTGAGCATCTACGACGCTCTCATCTTATCAAAGGAGATGAGAGAAGCTCTTATCAAGGCCTTACTTGATCCAGAAATTTGCTTAGCTCAAATGACCTGGAGATTCCTTAGATGAGGTTTGCTCGTTAAAGGAACGACGAGGTGTCACCTTCGCGGACAATGACCTACTACTTGGGATAGCGAGACCACAACCGACCGTTGTACATTTCGATTACTAATTGGGAAGTTTACACTCTCCAGAGTATTGGTGGATCCAGGAGCATCAATCAATATAATGAATCTTCGAACGCTAGCATACTTGGAAATTGATGCTCGGGAGCTCGAAGCGGACAAAATATTATTAAGAGGATTCAACCAGAAAGGAGAAAGAGCCATCGGCTCAATAACACTTCTAATGAAGACCGTTGACTTAGCAAAGACAACCGCAAAATTTCACATAATTGATTCAGAAACGTCGTTCAACGCTCTACTGGGCCGACCGTGGATACATGAAAACCGGATGGTACCATCATCTCTACATCAGTACATCAAATACTATGATGGAGGGGAACAGTGCATCAAAGGTGACTTACAACCATTCTCCGTACATGAAATTGAAATCCATGAAGATGCGGCCTATTACGCACCCCCGAAGAAAACAATCTTCTCCAGAGATACCATAACAAATGAAGCAAAGGAAATTTGGGACGACGAAGAACCTGAAGTTCTAGTCCAACAGTCACTCACCACTCCCTTACGGCGAGATGGTGAAGCTTTCTCCACAACTCGCATCCGAGGTCGAGGCCGGGGACGAGGTCGTGGCAGAGACGTTAGGACGATTGGACGGAGGAAACCAGCCATCAATGTTGAATGGGAAGATAGTTCGAAGAAGAAAAAGAAATCAAGCAAGAAGCAGCGACAATAAGTCGGAAGAAGCCGCGATTCGGGATCCCTCTCGAAGATGAAAAGAACGAGGAATGTAAATCGATGTACGAGAAGATTAACCACTATGTACATACTATGACCACGACCCCGATCCATTCTAATAAGATCGAGGGTATGGTGGTCAAAGAGGTACGTAGCGGTGGTGCAAAGCCCATCAAATTCTATCGTGGTGCTCCTTCCTCCAAAGCCGAAAATAATGTACAATTTGAAGATGCTACTTCATCGAATTAATGGAATTGCCTTTTGAGTGGTACTCTCCTGTGTTCAAAATTTAATTCGGCGTGGTTTCTTACCTCAACAATGGACGAAAGGTCAATCACAACATTTTGAAAATTTATGGAATAACTCCGGTCGTCCACCCAATTCAAAGCATGGTCTCGGATTCGACACGGTAGGATCGGTTGACGATACCGAATTTTGCATGGTTGTCACTTGCGAGTCTAATGAAAGCTGCATGGAAGCTACGAAGAACTTGAAGATTTACAAATTGGAAATGCTCCACTCGGAGTTCGAAGAAGAGATCGAATCTACTGATAGATGAGTTAACGGAAGTTAACTTAGGTACTAGCGAAGAACCTAGACCTACCTTTGTTAGCTCCTTACTCAATAAAGAAGACTCCGAAGAGATAATCAAGTTATTAATGGAATTTCAAGATTGTTTTGCTTGGAGCTACGATGAGATGCCAGGATTAGCTCCAGAGGTTGCAGTCCATAAGCTAGGAGCGGATCCTACTACATTCCGATCGGACAAGATTCCGGAAGAATGCGTCTAGAAATCGAACGACAAGTCATAGTCGAAGTTAAAAAGCTAATAGATGCTAAATTTGTCCGTGAAGAACAATACCCGACTTGGTTAGCCAATGTGGTACCAGTCAGGAAGAAGAATGGTCAGATCAAAATTTGTGTAGATTTCAGAGATTTAAACAAGGCATGTCCAAAGGATGAATTTCCTCTACCGATCCCATAATTAATGATCGACATCGCTTCAACACATGAAATATTCTCATTCATGGATGGATCTTCGGGATACAACCGGATAAAAATGGCTCCGAGAAGATGAAAAACTTACGGCATTCGAACGCCGATCGGAGTATATTGCTACACGGTGATGCCATTCGGATCGAAGAACGCAGGAGCAACCTACCGGAGAGCAATGACAAGAATTTTTGATGATCTCATCCACAATCAAGTCGAATGCTACGTGGATGATGTGGTCATCAAAAGCAAAGTAAAGGAAAACCACATCGTATGATTTGAGAATTGTTTTCAAACGATTAAGACAATTTAACCTTAAGATGAATCCCTTAAAATGCGCCTTCGGCGTCACCTCTGGGAAGTTCTTAGGATTCGTTGTCCGATATCGTGGAATTGAAATCGACCCGGAAAAGATTAAAGCTATCTTAGAAATGCCACCTCCCAGAACCTTAAAACAACTACGATCTTTTCAAGGGAAGTTGGCATATCTTCGACGCTTTATCTCAAACTTGTCAGGTAGGTGTCAACCTTTCTCGGCATTAGTTAAAAAGGACGACAAATTTATTTGGGAAGAGAAATGCCAGAGGGCCTTCGAGGACATTAAACAATATTTAATGACACCTCCTGTCTTAGCAGCCCCAGTCTCGGGTAGACCGTTGATACTTTACATCGCGGCTTTAGACGACTCTCTCGGAGCCCTGTTAGCCCAGGTCAATGATGAGGGTAAAGAAAATGCTCTTTACTACCTAAGCCGTCATTTACTTCCAACGGAAATAAAGTATCCTCCAATTGAAAAGCATTGTTTGGCCCTGATCTTCGCCTCTCAAAAGCTTAGGCACTACATGCTTTCTCATAAGGTCAGCCTGATCTCGAAATTTAATCCATTGCAATACTTGATGACCCGTCCGACGCTTTCTGGCAGACTTTCCAGGTGGTCAATGATATTATTGCAACTCGATATAACTTTCGTGCCTCTTCGTGCCGTAAAGGCACAAGTCCTAGCAGACTTCCTCGTAGCACACCCTTTGCCGGCAGAATCTCCTCTCAATGACGACTTGCCAGATGAGCAAATAATGAGCTTAGAAGACCCTGATGATCGACGTTGGGAATTATATTTTGACGGAGCATCTTCAGCACACAAAGACGAAGAATCGCAAGTGATAGTGCCCGGTAAGGCAGGGATCGGACTAATCTTTATAACACCGGAACGGGGGATGTTAAGATATTCCTACCACTTAACAGAGCCGTGTACAAACAACGAAGCATAATACGAAGCTCTCATAACAGGACTGGAATTAACTATTCAAATGGGGATAACGAAAATCAACATCTACGGGGATTCACAGTTAATCATTCAACAGATCGCAGGACAATACAGAATTTTAAAGCCAAGACTCGAGCAATACTTCCAGTATGCCATACAATTGTTGGAACAGATTCCCAATGTGACGATCTACAAAATTCCGAGAAAAGAAAACGCTTTAGCAGATGCTTTAGCCCGCCTCGCAAAAGAATTTGCCTGCTTGCAAGATGAATCAGTGGAAGTGTCAGTTCACGGATGTCAGGTCCTATCACGGCTCGACATAGACACAATACACAAATCGGAAAAGAAGAAGAATCGATTGCAACGGTGACGGAAAACACGAGAAGATTGGCGACAACCATTAATAGACTACCTACAAACGGGAAAACTACCGGACGATAGGTCGTTAGCCCATCGGATCAAGAAAAGAACTCCGTCCTACGCATTAATAAATAACACGTTATACGGAAGGTCTTTCGATCAAATGTGGCTAAGGTGCCTAAGCGGGTCCGAGGCCCGTGAAATTGTTAAAGAGGTGCATTCGGGACTCCGTGGCGCTCACCGATCGGGTCCAAAGATGAAAATGAAAATTAAAAGACTAGGGTACTACTGGCCCTCGATGATGACCGACTGCATGAAAATCGTCAAGAGCTGTCACCAGTGCCAAGTGCACGGAGGGGTTCTACACCAATCTCCAAATGTGCTACATCCGACAATTGCGTCATGGCCATTTGAATGTTGGGGCACAGATATAGTGGGTCCAATAGAACCACCATCTTCAAAAGGACATCGCTTCATTCTTGCGGCTACTGATTACTTTTCCAAGTGGGCAGAGGCGGTTCCACTTAGAGAAGTGAAAGCACACCAAGTGCTACGGTTTTCAAGAACCAAGTTGTCTACCGTTTCGGAGTGCCGCGAAGGATCATCTCGGATAATGGGTCGGCATTCGAAGCACACAAATCAACAATTTTGTCGGGAGACACGGAATCGGTCGGCGATATTCAACAATTTACTACCCAAGAGCAAACGGCTCTAGTCGAGGCTTTTAATAAAACTCTCGTTCAAATTTTAAAGAAAACCTTGGACGATAATAAGAGAAATTGGCACGAGAAATTATTAGAAGCCTTATGGGCCTACCGGACAACCTTCAGGACTCCCACTCAAGTTACACCTTACGCTCTGGTGTATGGGTCCGAGGCAGTGTTACCCTTAGAGGTCCGACTTCCTTCACTCGAATTGCGATTGCAAACAAAATCACAACAGAAGAGAATGCCAAATTACGACTAGAGGTATTGGAAAGCCCGGAAGGAAAAAGACTTGCGGCGCGACGGAATTTAGAACTATACCAAGCTAAGATGGTTCGAGCCCATGACAAGCCGGTCCGCCCGAGAACCTTCAAAGTTGGTGACTTAGTTCTCGTTCTCAAGAGACCTATCCTTGCACACCGCAAGATAGGAGGAAAATTTGAACCCACTTGGGAAGGGCCGTTTGTGGTTGAGGCAATCTACTCAGGAGGCTCCTACCAGCTAGTGAATTGCCAAGGAGAACGACATATGCTTCCGATCAACGGACGATACTTGAAGAAATATTATGCTACCTGATGTTTCGAACGAATGAATTTTTGTCCCTAGAAGCACGGGTGAAATAATTACTTATGACTGGGTCCGAACCCAAAAATAATAAAAATGTGCTAAAATAAATAAAGTCATGATAATAAGTTTTCCTTGTTCTCTCTTCCAAATCAAAATCTTTTTCCCGATCTTTTCCCACTTCATTTCTGTTAAATTCAAAAGTACAAAAGTAATAATAAAAAAAACTCTGTTTCTAATAAACATTTTCTTAATGTTCTTGTTCTTAGTACGACCCCCGATCCTTTTCCTTGTCTTTTCGCGGGAAATGTCGAACGGGCGGTTGGTCCTGAACTTTAGAAATGGCGTAAGCCTTGCACTCGACGAAAAGAGGGTGAAAGATGGAGCGATAATAGAGATTGACTCGGACTTCGCACCGGCGGGCTCGCAATACGAGGAAGACGGCGGGTCCCGATTGGCCGAGAGGAACTGCCCGATCGGACGATAATGAAAATGGGTGGCCCAAGCCACCAATCCAGCAGCAAGAAAAGAAAAACAAACACTGAAGAAGACAAGACAATCAAATCTGTAGTCGCTACAGCAGAGGACAGGCTTGTCAGCGCCATGCCCACAGAAATTCAGGGAGTACGAAGAGCTACTCTCACAGCAACTCAGCGAAGAAACAAAAATCGCCGTATCCGCAAGATGTTAACTAAACTAGCGACGGACCGGCGCGACGAGGCGATTGCTACTGCCGGTGCATATACTCGAGGATACCGGTTCGCCGGGAACTCGAAGAAAGGAGGCCGGCTCCGAGGATAACGAGAAGAGACCATGGAAATCTCGAGAAGATCGAAGAAGGAAGGCTACCACGCCACCGGATAAAGCCACCGGTAATGCATGACCTTGTTGCGAAGCGACCCGGAGGATGTCCCGACGGAGACCATCCCCGAGGAGCGAGGTATGCGGGAGAACGCGAAGGGATTGAGCCATATATCCCACGATACGTCACTAGGCCTCGCCATTTGCGGATTATTCCGGAATACGAGTTAGAAAGAATGCGAGAAAGTCGAGAAGAAAACTTTTGAATACTTCGAGAGAATCGGAGGCGGGAGGATCGATATACTAGAAGGCCTCGAGCTACATACAGACGTGTTCTCAGAATACGAACAACAACAAATCGTGGACTGCATCCGGGATTTGAAAAGAATGGGTCGAGCAGGTGGCCTAAGAGAAAACACTTACTCAGAACCCCGGAGATGGATGCCAGGAAAGGGGAGAATTACAATACAATGTGGATGCTGCTACAACTTCGCGAGAAGACGGGAAGGGAAACCCACCGGGGATACTCCGTCATGGCCAGGTGGATCCAATGCCATTAGTCATCAAAAGGATGGTGAAAAGAATGATAGCATGGAGGGTACTACCAGCAGATTGCATACCCAATAGTTGCATCATTAATATTTACAAGAAGGGTGACTGCATACCCCCGCACATAGATCACCACGACTTTGTCAGACCTTTCTGCACGGTTTCTTTTCGAACGAGTGTAATATCATGTTCGAATGCGACCTCCGGATAGCGAGGCCCAGTGTGAGTTCCGAGGGCCGATAAAGATACCATTACCGGTAGGTTCCGTCATGATACTAAAGGGCAACGGAGCGGATGTCGCTAAACATTGCATACGGGAGTACCAATGAAGCGGATCTCGGTTACTTTTAGAAGGATGGATGACAGGAAAGCACCTTATCACTTCCAGCCAGACCCGGAGCTAGAGAGCCTCCGGCCTTACGAGCTGTGAGTTACATGGGAAATATCACACCTCCAACGTACATCCATACGGCATCCAGGTGATGTTTTTGACCATGTACCTCACTATTCAGACAAGGATTTTTGACAGATACCTTTTTTGGATGGATCAACAAAGATCATACATAGTCCGTTTTGAGTCTATATGGATTGTATGAGATGTATTCCAGATCGAGTTGTATGATGTATCTCCAACATGATTGGAATGAAAGTGACCATGTCACATTTTTGGCCTTCACCTCTTTTGTGCAAGTTGACTGGGAAACGCCATTAAAGTTAAATGAACTTCGAACAAAGAACAGAAAAGAAACAAAAAGAATAAAAGAAAACTTTCCTTAAAAAATCTAAATAAAAAATGATGAACTCCAAATTCGCATGAACATTAAATGAACGATAAAGCAAATTTGAATCGTTAAAGGACAAACAAAATGAACACAAATTTTAAATCAAAATTCAAATTCAACTTTCCAAATTTTAAATCAAATCTCAATCAAATTCAAATTCAACCTTCCAAATTTCAAATAAAATCTTAATCAAATTCAAACTCAACCTTCCAAATCGAAATTCAATCCGTTCTACTCTCTCCTCATGCGGGATGGAAGCGGTCGATTCCATTGACACGGAGCCGCGAGGTTTTCGATTCGGATCTAGTGGCGAGGAATTGTATCCAATCCAAACCAAACAACTTTCAATCGACTCTTTTGAATGGGATATGTAGCATCTACATATTCCCTCCTAATCTATTTTTTTCCATGAAAGTCTTTTGCAACTTTCATGAAATTCTCAAAACACCAAAATTCCACACTTTTCAAATCAACACTACAAATCTTTGTGATATCAAATACCATTCAAAATCAAACTTTTGGGGTTGAGGATTTTACATCCGAGATTGCATTGCTTTAGGATTCTTTCCCTATTGCAATGAAATACATCAAAATCAAACTTTTGGGGTTGAGGATTTTACATCCGAGACTGCATTGCTTTAGGATTCTTTCCCTATTGCAATGAAATACATCAAAATCAAACTTTTGGGGTTGAGGATTTTACATCCGAGGCTGCATTGCTTTAGGATTCTTTCCCTATCGTAATGAAATACATCGAAATCAAACTTTTGGGGTTGAGGATTTTACATCCGAGACTCGCATTGCTTTAGGATTCTTTCCCTATTGCAATGAAATACATCAAAATCAAACTTTTGGGGTTGAGGATTTTACATCCGAGACTGCATTGCTTTAGGATTCTTTCCCTATCGCTATGAAATACATCAAAATTAAACTTTTGGGGTTGAGGAATTTACATCCGAGACTGCATTGCTTTAGGATTCTTTCCCTATCGCAATGAAATACATCAAAATCAAACTTTGGGGTTGAGGATTTTACATCAGAGACTGCATTGCTTTAGGATTCTTTCCCTATCGCAATGAAATACATCAAAATTAAACTTTTGGGGTTGAGGATTTTACATCCGAGACTGCATTGCTTTAGGATTCTTTCCCTATCGCAATGAAATACATCAAAATTAAACTTTTAGGGTTGAGGATTTTACATCCGAGACTGCATTGCTTTAGGTTATTTCCCTATCGTAATGAAATACATCAAAATCAAACTTTTGAGGTTAAGGATTTTACATCTGATACCGCATTGCTTTAGGTTCTCCCCCTATTGCAATGAAACACACCAAATCAAACTCTTGAGGTTAAGGACTTTACATCCAAAACCGCATTGCTCTGAGATCTCTCCTCATTGTAATGATTCAATCCAATCAATTCAATTTTCTTTTGAGGTTGAAGATGTTACATCTAAAACCACAAAATTCCGATTTTCATTTCAAGTTCAAATCCTTGCAAACTTCAGATCTAAATTAAAACTCAAGCTAAAATGCGAACTTACACATCAAAACTTAAACTGAAACAAAATGAAATCTAAATCAAAATTCTCCCAGATCATGTGATTTGGAATTCACCTCCTTTTCCTTTCCCCAGCGAGAGTTCAGGAATCTCCAGTCTCAGAGATATACTTGACACTCCCCAGCGGAAATTCTTCTACTTCATCCTAAGTTTGTCACTTGGACATACGTGTTGGTTTTGTTGATCTTTTCGGTCAACGCTGATATGCGCGGTGTGCTTGGTTAGCACACCACACCTATTGGGGGTCCATTTGTTGACCTCATTTTTGATGAGGTCTTCTCTTCTTCTCTTTAGTACTTAGGATCTAGCCTTAGGCTTTTCCTTTGACTGTCCTAGAGGATTAGAATTAGGACCCACCACTTAGAAATTCAAACCACTTCTTAACTCCCTGCAAACCCCACAAACTTGATTGTAGACCCCTAATCACCTAGAGGGTTGAAATCAAATGTGGAAGTTTAAAGGATGAGTTCCTATAGGACTCTTTGGCCTTAGGAGCGCCCACAGGTGGCACTGGTGCAGTGAAGGGCTGACTTACACACACCTTACACTTATACACTACATTTTCACACACACCTCCTAAAACCACACCCATACCCAATTTGACATCCTGACTCATGCAGGTGATTCACATGGATGGTCTTTAACCCCTAAGCCCTTGGCTAAGAGGGTTAGGAACAACATAGTGAATGCCTCAAATGAGTCCTCTCATGGCTCATATAGGCTTAACATGGCTTCATGGCTCAATCAAAATGATTTCATTCCACTTACATTTACCCAATCTTCAATTTTCCAAATCTTCAATTTTTGACCCCGCGACCCTACACACTGCTAACTACCCAAAACCATCGAAATTACCCAAAATTTTCAAAATCTCCAAATCACCCAAAATTCCTCAAAACCAATCCCAAACATCCCCACATTACTCAAATTGATCATCCATAGCCAAAAATACCAAAAATTCCAAAAATACCTCCCAATACCCTCCAAATACCCAAAATGCCCCTCTTGACCCAAAAATCCAAAAATTCAGAAAATTCCCAGAAAATTCCAAAAAATCCCAAATATTCCCAATTTCATTTTATTCAACTACACCATGGGCCAAGTTTGTCAATTTACCCCACTTTTGTCAAAATCCCCAATTTGACCCATTTTAACCCAAAAGTGAACCCGATGTCAAACCAAACCTAACCAATTGACCCAAATTCTGGTCCAATTCAATTCTAAACTTCAATTCAACATCCCCAACACCAATCTAGACCAAATCCAAGACCAATTTGATTGACATTTGAATCTAATTTCACTTTTGACCTTAAAGCCCAATTTGGACCCATGACCCAAACTTAGCTCAAACTCACCCAATTCAACTCCAATTAACCCCAAATCTTTTCTAAACCTTCCCTAACATCCCCACAAGCAAAACACTAACATGATTTGCCCAAAATTTAGACCCAAACCCCACTCAAATTCAACCCAAAGCTAAAAGACCCAATTTTGACCTAAACCCAAACCTAACCCGAATAAGCTCAAACCCCAAAATCAAAACCCAACCAAAGCCAAAACCTCTTTGAAACATTCCCATAAACATTTCCCAACATTAATTTTACATCAATTTCAACTCTAGCCCAACATTGACCCAAGTTAGCCCAATTTGACCTACATTGGCCCATTTACCAAAGAAGTCCAAATCCAACCCAATTCAAGCCCAAACTACTTCAAATTAATTCCAAATCATTCACGAAACATTCCTAAATTAAATTCAACACTTATTGGATCCAATCCTTTGCAAAATTTTCATCCTAAAATTTTTTTTGAAAACTAAAATCCCACTCTCTAAACCATCTTGAAAGCCCATCCAAAGTGAAATCCAAAAGCCCAAAGCCCACATGACAATTCCTTCTCATCATCCCTTTAATTGGAATCAATTCCTAAGTCCCAAATCAATCATCAAATCAACCTAAATTAAGCACCATCTAAATTTTTCACTAAATTGCCAAAATCCCCAAATTCCTTTTTCATATAAATGGATCCACTTTTCCTAAGCCAAGGATGAGCCAAATGAAGCCACATGCAAGCCATGGACAAGCCACATGAAGCCATGGGGGGTTTGACTTGTCACCAAGCCATTAATGGCAAGAGGAGGGAGTCCTTTCCTAAGCCTTCCCTAAGTCATTTTAACCTCTTTAATGCAACACCATAACCCAAAATTAACTTAAACTATTTTGATGGAGACCACACCATTTTCTCTAGCTGACCCAAATGGCTCTTTTACGCCCAAAACCGGGCCTTGGGTGGTGCACCTACCCCAAAAGGATGGGTTGACCCAAATCGAAGCCAAAATGGTCTCTCCCCATACCATTTTAATCCAAGCACTTTACACATGTCCAAGCCCGATCGACTTCACCATTGCCAAGCCACGACCTCCACGGTCGAGATGGTGACCCTTGCCTGCAGCCGACCACACAGGCTGCGGAAAATGCCATGGCCGAGACATGGGGAGGAGCCAAACTTTGGAATTCCACCTTGCTGAGTTGCCCCATGCCCAATGGCCACCATGGGCTGTTCTTCCCTTGACCTAAGCAGGCTGATCCCAAGTCCTAACTCCCACAGGAGGCCCTCCAGACCTCTCTATTCTAAACCCCACCTCTCTCGGCCATGAAGAGGTGCTGAACCAACCTTAAGGAAACTCTGCCAAAATCACTCCAGACTCTCCCCACACCTAGAGCACTTGATCCCCACTGTCTATTTGCCCTAATCCCCACTAATTGAGCTCAATTTTGGAGCTCGATTCTCGAGCAGAACAGGGACATTCCCAAATCCTTCACCAAAGTCAAATTAAACTCACCTACACCCGCACGAGGTCAAGAGGAGAAGTTCCCAGGTGAAAGCCCCCTCTCCGGGCCACCTATCCGTTCCGGACTCCGAAGGTTGAAATCGGGCTTGGTCGAAGTCATACACGGACAATTCACCGGGCCGGGAGACTTCATGCGGAGCTTGCTTGGACCCGATCGAAGGTGACACAACCCTCGGATCGAAGCTACACTTCTGCGAGCAAAGGTATGGTCATACTCTTCTTCCCGAGCTTCGAACATTCTCCATTTTTATTGAGTCGATTTCATGCCACATAAACCGTATGGATGTGTTCGTCTTCTCGAGACGAATCCATGAGAGCATAAGAACGTTTAATTTGGTCGAGTATCGAGCGAGATCTTAAGCACTAGAAGATGGACGGTTCTCGGGCTAGGAGGCTTGGGGACGACGAACGGATGCCGTTCATTCAATACACGCGCGGATGGACGGCTCAAATCAGGTCGGAACAGTGGATGATACGCGGAAGGCGGGACCCGAGCTGCTGACTCAAGTGGCGGGGTCGAATGGGAGCGCGCCGCGTGGTCGTTCGGAGATGCCGGGGATGACAGGGCGCCGCGCTGGATAAGTAGGAAAATAGGCATTTTCTTATTTATTTAATTCCCTAAACTTCAAAAATACATAACTTTGTGTAGAAAAATTAGAAAAATAAAATAAAAACACCCTCTTGCTCAGTGAACAGAGGAGAATAATGTGGAAAAGAAATCATTTAGTTTCATTAAGTATTTGATTTTTAATAATTTATTTACTCTGCACTATTTCAATTCTCCATGCATGTATACAATTCACCATAGCATGAGACCATAGGGCTTTTGAAGCCTCTGAATTTGGGAACATTCCCTGAATTTTCCAAAGTCATGAGGCCATCCCTATGAAGAGTTATTGATTTTTCAACTCTAGGTTGCTAGTTTGAGTATTTTAATTCCAATAATTAGCATATTTTGAAATAAATTCTAGGAAAATTTGGTGATGTTTATTATGACCAGAGGACCCTAGGAAAAATAGGTTTTGGGTTAACTCACTTGGAATAGCCCTAATTGGCTTAAACACCCAAAATGGAGTTTTAATTAATTAGAGCTAATCATACATCAAATTGACTTGAAATCAATTCTCCACTGACCTTTAGGATCAGAGGAACCCACCATAAAAGTTTGAAGTCAGTTGGACTTGGTTAGCCCTACCAAATGGGTTGATTAAGCCATTTAGCCAACTTAAATTTTAAAAATTCATAACTTTCAAAATGCTTTTCAAAAATCCACCAAATTGGTTTTGGAGCCTCTCTGATATCAGGGGAATTTAAGAAAATTAAAATTGCAATTTTCTAAAAAAGTTGATTTTTTGCATTATTTTAATATTTTTAATAATTAAAAAATAATAAAAATCACAAAAATAATAAAATTCACCAAAATGTCACATTTTGAATTTTAATCACTTAGGAACAAATCCCATATTTTTCTTAGGTCTCTATGATGAGATATTAAATTTTAGAGCCTTAAGGTAATTTTAAAATTAAAAAATGTATTTTCTAGCATTTCCACTAAAATAATTCTAATAAATCAAGGAAAAATCAGAAAATTATAAAAAGTGGTCCTCTGGTTTCCTTGATATCAGAGAGATTTTTGAAAAATATAAAATTCATTTTTCAACCTTTATTTTATTTTTAAATTAATTAACACTCCAAAACTCAAAATAATTATAATAAAAATAATATAATTCAAAAAATCACCAAAATTGGTCCAAGTGGTCCTCTGGTCATTAAGAATGTCTCATAATTTTCTTAAGGACTGAAACTTTCCCTTGGTCATATTATTAAATTTTCCTTGGAAATCCCTATTTTCCACCAAAAATAATTACATAAATAAATTAAATATAGAAAAATCACATTTTCTCCTCTAATGTCTTTATTGGCATATGAGTGAAGTCACATAAAAATTTCAAATTCATTTAAGCTCAATTTAGTGAGTTATGAAATTATTAAGCTTGAAGGGCAAAATGGTAATTAAAATTTTAACCCTTAATTAAAACTTTAGGCTTAATAAAATGAACGAGTAAAATATTTGATCCTAATCTGATTTGGATGATTGAAATTTAAATAATTAAAGGGTAGAAACCTACCAAATAATTTGAAAATAATTAAAATAAAACCTTAATTAAATAATTAATTAAATTTGGAAGAATAATGAAAAATTGGAATTATTAAAATATGGATATCATTAGAAAGAGATTTGTTCTTTAATTTAAGAATCCCTAAATTAATCATCTCAATAATATTTAATTCCTAATTAAAATGATAATCCAAATTTAAGATTTAAAATGCTAAAAGACTTAATCATTAAATTAAATTAAAGTTAAATTGTTTAAATTAAATCCTTTTAAAATTTCAATTAAATTAATACTTTAACAATTAAAATTAAATCATCTTTAAAAAAAAATATTAAATTAAAATTAAAAATTAAATTAAATTAAAATTAAATCAAATTAATTAAATTAAATTAAATTAAATTAAATTAAATCAAATTAAATAAAATAAAATAAAATTAAATTAAATTAAATCACATTAAATTAAATTAAATTAAATTAAATTAAAACATATTAAATTAAATTAAATTAAATTAAATTAAAAAATAAAATCAGGTTAAAATTGAAATTAAATTAAATTAAATTAATTAAATTAAAATTGAAACTAAACCAAATTAAATTAAATTAAAATAAAATAAAATTGAATTAAAAATAACGTCACCTAAGACATAAAGAATTCAAAAATAAATCTAAAACAACTTGAACACTATTCTAAACTTAAATCCATTAACTGAAATTAAATTAAATCATAAATCACTTGAACATCAATTTGCCCTCGAAAGCTTTTGTTGTCACAACTCCTAAATGGAGTATTAAGTGAAGTGTTACTTCATTCATAGGATATTCAAATGTTCTAGTTCACTGAGTAAGATAACAAACTTGAACTCCCGGATGATTAATTCATTTGTATAATTAAATTCTCTTGGACTTAAAATAATCCTAGAAATATTGAAAAGATGTTTAAGACTCGTCTTAAGCACTTCCTCGATATGATAGGATATTTATAAGAACAATTGAACTTAATTGTTCTTTGATGAAGAAAATCGTCCTCAAACCAAAATACCGAGCACACTAGACGTCATAGGAGATGACTAGCTATAGGAGTAGGACCTTGGTAGAAAACCATAACCCTTCCCTTAGCTTTACCTAGGAACTTGCTTTAAATGCTTAAATATTCTAATTGTGTTTTAAGTGCAGCTTGGGATGACGGGAAGACCCTCCAGGTACGCTTTTATTTTATTGCAATTTATTTAATCGCATCGCACTTACTTTTCTTGCATGATAAATAACTGTTGCATGAAAACCAAAACCTTTAGGGTAGTCCCTAAAGCCGAAACCAAAACTAAATTAAAAGTCATTACAAGATAAAATCCACCGCCACAACATTTCAAAATATAAAACAACTCAAAATTTAATCACAAACATGAACAACAAAACTACAACTACAACTAAATTAAAACGTCTTGTTGGATGATCGGGAATACCTCGGATGATGTAACCTACGCGTTGCTAACGGGATTTCCCACGGTCTAAATGAAAGTGTGGAACTCATTCGATTGAGTTTAGCAAATTCATCCGGACTAAGTGAATCCGATAAAAATAACGATGCCGGAAGGATGGAACCGTGGGATCTTAACCGGTGTTGTTATAATCAACTTTAAGATTTGTTTAATTAAAATATTAAAAACACCTGGATTTTAAGATTTTCTCTAAACCGAACACTTCTCTCATCTCCCGATTTATGACTTCTAAAACTAAACCTCTGCAACAAGGAGCTCGGAGCATGGTGGGCAGCACGGCCATCGTCATCAAGCAAAACATGAGTCTACTTCGACAAAACTTTCTTAGAATTAAATAACCAAGCCATAGGACTTCGAGGTAGCTTGCACTAGTGCAACATAAATCCTCAACTCTTCGTTAGGCATTTGCATGATCATATCATGTAAATTAAGCCCTAACCGGTCTTAAGACTCCGAGGTAGTCGTCCGATACGACATAAACCCTCACATCTTCGAGGCTATTTGTATGATTTCATCATAAGAATATAAGTCCTAACTAATTAAAATTGGCAAGATCAAAACATTAAATAAACATTAGGGTCTTCCTAAATTCAAGCCAAACAATAGGATAGTCGGGAAATTATCGAAGTTCGCTTCGAATCGTAATTTCTCCTACCTTTCTTCCTTTGAATCCCCAAAATAAAATGTTCCAAATTTGATCCGAGTCCCTATCGATATTCAAATATTCAATCCTTGAAAACTTAAACTTTGGAATTCTTGAGAGCGAGAACTACCGATTATTATCGAGAGTTTTCTTAGGTGATTCCCATCACTTAAGATGTAATTAACTATAGGGCTTGCCCTTATAGAGAATTATAAGAACCTGAGTAATATAAACCCTGTTTAATGTTTTCATATTAAGCGAGGGAACTTGTCGGCTTATAAAATTAGTTCGCGGACAAACGGATGTCACAAACCTTTCTAGTTTATTTAATCGAGCCCCATTGCCGAGCGGTGTGTACTATTCTTCGGGATAGATACACGGTTTGTTGTGCGATGCTCGTTTATATAAACTATTCGGGATGTGAGATCAGTTTGATTTCATATCTTAAAATCTTCAAATTTAAAAAATTATTTTTCAAAATCAAATATTACTTTTCAAATTATTTATCTAAATTAAATTAAAAATTCGCCGACAATTTTTGTTTGGCGACCCCCTTTTCAAAATAAAACACCTAACCTAAAAATATGTCGACAGGCATGTTTTCTGAAGAAATGGACCCCTATTTATAGGCTTCAAGGGTTGCCTTGAGGCACCTCTTCAAAACATGTCCACATTCAATGAATCTTCTAGAAGGTCGGTCTGGCGCCTAGGCGCCGGACTCCGCGTCCAGTTCTTCGCACCTCGTCACTTTGGCTCGCACCTCTTCACGATTAAAACCATTTTAGAGCGTCCAAATGCAATGTATCACATGTCCTATTATCCAGGAACAACTGCCAGTCTTCTAGAATGTCCAATAACCGCTCACTCCGTCAAAATAACCGATCAAACGTTGTCAAAAATTCGACGGTTTTTGTATCGAGTCCGGTGCTTAGGCGCCGACTTCGGCGCTAGGCGCCGTACAATATTTTTTACACTTTTTGTATTTTGCTCCATTTTTGCTCCTTTTTGCTTCTTTTTCCTTTTGGACCTTTTACATCACCTACATCCAAAAACACAAAAAAAATACCTTTCATCAAAGCATAATATCCTTAATTGATAAGAATTAAGACATAAAGAAATAGGTATTCTTTTATACATCAAAGGCACCCCTTCAAAATTCGACCACATTCAACAAATCTTCTAGAAAATAACTGTGGCGCCTAGGCGCCAGCCTAGTTTGCTTTATTTTAGTCTATTTTGCTCCAATAGACACATCTCTTCATTTAAATGTTCTAGATTCATTGAATAACTCATATGAGGCGTGCATTGCCATCTGGGACCTTCTAGAACATCCTGGAACTGCCAAAAAATGTCCAAAACTGTCCCCAACCATTTTTGGCGCCTAGGCACCAGTTTGGGCTCATAAGTGTCATTTTCTCATCGTTACTTGCGCTTAGGCGTCAGCTTTGGTGCCTAGGCACCGCCCTGCGGGTAGCTTCACCGTTTCACTCCATTTGGCTTCATTTCAGCTCCATTTAGCTCCGTTTCTGTTGCATTTTGCTCCTATCATTTAGAACTACAAAATAAGCTTGAAAGAAAGCTTATTTAAAGTGTAATTTCATTCAAAAATATGTGTGAAATATAAAAGAGATTAAGCATAGAAAGAAATATCGATATGTGCCATATCAGAATTTTCTTTTTTGCTCATTTTCTTCAAAATTCCTTTTCTTTTAGCTGAAATCAAAAACATGCAAAACACCTTCCTTTAAAGTGTAGTATCATAAAAATGCATATAAAATGATCATGGAACGTACACTTAAAATAGATAATTTTTAGGTGGATCAATTTCCCCCAAACATAAATGCTACTTGTTCTCAAGAAACACTACAATTTTAAATTTTTATTGATTTTCATTAGTGGGTTTCTTTAAGATGTACTAAAATTTTAATTATAAAATTGATATAATACAACTTAAAAGAATTTACAGTAAATTAGATTTATTTAAGGTGTCAGAATATTTAGTATTAAACATAGGAATCCGGATTTTCTATTTATTTCAGAAATAATTGAAAATTTTCCAAACTTTGGATTCTTAGAAAAATATTAATTTCAGAATTTATGAAATAGAAAAAAAAATAATTTTACAAACACTTTCTGAAATTAAGCTAAGGATTGATCCTAAGCTTTCTTCCTTAGAAAGATTCAACTGAAATTAATTTTTGATTAGGTTCTAATCCTCAAGCTTCTACTTCCTTTTTCACGCTTCTCTCTTCTTTTATTTTCTTTTTAAATTCTATTTCTTTCTTTTTCTTTTCTTCTTTTTTGTTTTCTTCTTTCATGATCATTTTAATCCCTAAACTCTTTTTTTTTTCTTTTTTTAGGTGAGGATTACTCTATCTAGATAGGCTTTTAATGATTTTGAATTTCGCAATCCGTTTTCTAAAGTCAAAAACTTATTTACTTTCCATAACTTAAAATGTAGTATTAGAAAAAGATTTTTTTACTAGAGTAAAAATTCTTAGAAAAGAGTATTGTTGACCTCATATCTGGTGAGGTCTTTTCTTTCCTCTTAGTGCTTAGGATCTAGCTATAGGTCTTCTCCTTGACTATCCTAGAAAACTAGAGATGGAACCCACCATCTAGAAATTCAAACCAAATCTTGATTCTCTTTGGAATCTTATGTAGATGGTCATCAACCTCTAAATCACTTGGAAGGTTAGGACCAATGTGCAGGAGGACAAGTATGAATTCCTATAAGATGTCCAAGCCTTAGGGCTACCCTGGGTGACCTTGGGTGACTTGAGCATCTCTTGCACACACACACACCCCTAAGCCATTTCATCCTTGAACCCTAAACCTTGAACCTTGCCCCTTCTACCCTTTAAGAAACTAACATGATTGAACCAAAGACACAAATCTTTGATCAAGATGGCTAAAGGTCAATATGTGAAGGAGCATAAAGTGGTTACCATTTGGCTAAGTTTGGTCCCAAAGTGGTTAGACTTGTTTAAGGTCCATAAGCCTACCCCCATGACCATCCAAAATTCTCCAAAATTACCCAAAATTCCCAAAAATCCTAAAAATCAGTTTGAAACAATTCCTACCTCTTAAATCCACCAAAATACCCCAAAAACCTCCAAATAACATCTTAATACCCTAAATACCCTTTTTTTGCCAAAAATTCCAAAAATTCCAAAAATTCTCCAAAAATTCCAGAAAATCTTAAATATTCCCAATTTCATTTTGTTTAACTGCCACATATCCCAATTTTGTCAATTTAACCCAAAAATTACCAACAAACCCAATCCATCCCACGTTCAACCCATATGTCATCCAATTTTCCCCAAATTTGTTTTGAAACCTTCCTAACATCCCCATAAACAAAACTCTAACTTAGATTACCCAATATTTGGACCCAAACGCCACCCAAGCCTAGCTCAAACCAAAATTTCCCAAATTGGCCTAAACTAATCATGAACCCAAATAAGTCCAAATCCCAAAATTAAGATCCAACCAAAATTGAAAACTCTTTTTCACACCTCCATAAACATTTTGCAACATTAATTTCACATCAAAACCAACATTAGCCCAATTTTAGCCCAAGTTAGCCCAATTTGACCCACTTTGGTCCTATTACTAAAAGACCCAAATTAAACCCAATTCAACTCCAAATTACCCCAAACTTGTTCCAAATCATTCATGGCACATTACTATACCAAACAAAACATTTATTTGACACAAATTTTGACCAAATTCCACCTAAAATTCATTTGGGCCAAAAAGCCCAATTTTGGCCCATAAGCCCAATTCCCTTCAAATTGAACCCCATGACCCATGAAAATTCCTAAATCAATTTTCAATCAAATTTTGACATGTCTAAAATCAATTTCAATCAATTCTTATTCATTTTGATGAAGCCACAATCAATTTAAAAATCCAAATCATCATATGCATGATAAAGGCCTAAACCCTTATGCATTTTGAAAAGCCCACAAAATCAAATTTTAAAGGCCCAAATTTTAGCCCACATGCCATATATCCCTTCTATTAACATTCCATGGCATTTAATTTACCATCTTATGGCATTACATCCAACTCATGAATACATAAATGACATCATACCAAATTGGGCATGTTGGCCTAAAATCCCAGAAGTCATGAGAATTTTTAATTCCTTTTGCATGAAACATTCCCTTAGCTCATGTGCATCATGGCATGACCCATGGACTCTTCCATGACCATCCAAAGTCAATTCTTGCCAAAATAGGCAAGGGGAGGTGACCCTTCCCTTCTCCCCTCATATCAAATTCCCCCACTTCCAAACAATCAAATCTTTCCCCAAACTCCCAAACCAGCCACTAAACTTCACCTAAACCTCCCCATGGACCTTAAAATCAGCTCAAACCACTTTGGGCAAGGGCTTAGCCAAAGAACCAAGGGGCTAACCCAAGTTAGCCACCTTTAACCCAAAATCCAAAATCCCATTGAATCTTAACCATGGAGCCACCAAATACTCAATTTGAAACCTCCACTCAACCTGTCTGACCTCACTGAGCTCAGAATTGACCTGACCCTGGCCGGACCACCACCTCAGCCGCTGGAAAACACCAGATCGAGATGCCTAATTTAATTCAAAAATTGAATCTTGCCTTGCTGAGCTATCCCATACCAATTAGACTTCACAGCTCTTCTTCCCTTGACCTAAGCAGCAGATCCCAGGCCCTAACTCCCCTGGGAAGCTCTCCAGCCATGGCTATTTAAATAGCCATCTTCCACGGCCAAAAGGTTGGTTGAAATCAAGTCTCCCAAAACCTCCATCTAAGTAGCCTAACCTCTTCCCCTAAAACAGAGAAGAAGTTCCCCATTGTTCCCCTGCTCTCTTCCCCACTGATTGAGCTCAATTTGAGGGCTCAATTCTTAGGTCAGAACAGGACAACCCTTGAACCTGCATAGAAATCAAATTAACTCTTCTCACACCTTCACCGGAGGTAGAGAAGAAGTTTTCCAGTGGAAGCCCCCTCTCCAGGCCACTCAATCTCTCCAGCCGTCAAAGCTTGAAATCGGGCTTGGTCGAAGTCATACCTAGGCATTTCACCACAGCTCTAGGCTTCATCCCTAGCTTCCTCAGACTCCAACGAATGTGTCAAGCCTCTCTAATTGAAGCTTCACTTCTCAGAGCAAAGGTATTGACCTCTTCTTCCTCCCGAACTTCCAGTAATTCTCCATTTTTTTTAGCTTGATTTCAATGAATCATAGCCATATAGATGTGTTCGTCTTGTTAACACAAGTTCATAGAGCCCAAGAATGTGTAATTCAGTTGAGAAATGAGGGATATATTATGTCTAGAAGGTGGACGGTTCTCGGCTCACACCAGTTGGGATGATGAACGGATGTCGTTGGATCACGCGTGTATTTGATGAACGACCTGAATCGCGCTGAATGGAGAAACGATACATGAACCGCGAGCCGCATGGCATCCCAGTCAGATGGCGGTGTTGAATGGACAAGCACCGCGTGGGACTTCAGAGCTGCCGAGGATGACGAGGCGCCGCGCTGGATAAGTAGGAAATTAGGGTATTTTTTATTTATTTAATTATCCTAAACTTTAAAAATGAATATCTTTGCATAAAAATATCATAAAAATAAAAGAAAAATACCCTCTTGCTCAGTGAACAGAGAAGAATAAATTGGTAAAAGAATTAATCTATTTTGTTGTGTATTTTATTTTCAACTAATTTAATACTGTTCTGAATGTTTTAATTCTCCATGCATGTATGAAATCACCATGGCATGAAACCATAGGGCTTTTGTAGCCTCTGAGCTTGGGAACATTCCCAGAATTTTCCAAGGTCAGAGGTTACCTCTATGGCAAGTTATTTATTTTCTAAATCTATGTTCCTGTTTTGGTATTTTAATTCCAATAATTACCATGTTGATTAATAAAATCTTGGAAAATTAGGGGAGGTATCTTATGACCAGAGGATCCTAGAAAAATTATGGTTTGACTTAACTCCTTAAAAATAACCCTAATTAGCCTAAACACTTAAAACTGAATTCTAATTAATTAGAGGTAACCACACATCAAAATCACTTGAAAATAATTCTCCACTGATCTCTAGGGTCAGAGGGACCCCCTTAAAAGTTTAAAGTCAATTAAAAATAATTTAACCCATTAAATGAATTTTTTAAGTAACATGGTCACTTTTAAACTTTAAAAAATCATAAAGCTTAAAATACTATTAAAAAATTCACAAAATTGGTTTTGGGGCCTCTGTGATATCAGAAGAGTCTAAAAAATTAAAATTAAAATTTTTCTAAAATCTTCATTTGTAACCCTGCTTTGAATTTTTTAATAATTAAAAAATAATAAAAATCACAAAAACAATAAAATTCACAAAAATGTCATCTTTGGTTCCCTAATCACTTAGGAATCATCCAAATATTTTTCCTAAGCTTCAAAATAAAGATATTGAATTTTAAAGGCTTAGGACTTATTTTTAATATTAAAAATGAATTTTCCAACCTTTTCACTAAATTAATTCTAAAAATTCAAAGAAAAATCAGAAAAATATGAAACTTGTTTCTCTAAACTCTTTGAGGTCAGAGGGACTTAAGAAAAATATAAAATCCATTTTTCAACTTTTATTTTATTTTATAATTAATTAACACCCTAAAACTTAAAATAATTATACTAAATAAAATATAATTCAAAAAATCACCAAAATTGGTCGAAGTGGTCCTCTGGTTAGTAAAAATATCCCATAATTATTCTAAGGATAGAAACCTCACCTTGGTCATGTTGTTGAATTTTCATTGAAAACCCTTATTTTTCATTAAAATAATTATATAAATTAAATAAAAAACAGAAAATCACATTTTCTCCTCTAATGTCTTAATTGACATGTGAGTGAAGTGAAATAAAAATTTCAATTTTATTTGAGCTTAATTTAGTGAGTTATGAAATGAATAAGCTTAAAAGGGCATAAAGGTAGTTAAGGACTTTAACCCTAATTAATACTTTAGGCTTAATTAAAGGGAGGGATGAAAATTTGTTCTTAAATTTTCTCTTGGATGATTGAAACTTAGGGAATTTAAAAGGGTAGAAACCCATTAATCACTTTTAAAATATCAAAATGAAACTTTAACAAATTAAATCATTTAAACTTTGGAAGAATAATTAAAAATTTGGATTATTAAGGTTAGGGATATGACTTTAGAAGATATCAATTCCTTAATCTAAAATCCCTAAATGGATCAATTCAATAACATTTAACTCTTAATTAATTATAAAGAAATGCTGATTAAAATTAATAATTAAAAAGAGAAATAATTTGTTAAATAAATTAAAGCTTAAAACATTAAATGATTTAATAATCAAATTAAAATAAATTTAAAACATTAAAACTAATTTAAAATCATTTAAGAACAAACTTAAAACAAATTTGAAACATTAAATAATCTCAAAACAATTTATGATTAAAAATGTGAAAACTAAACAAATTAAAATCAACATAAGATAACATAATTAATTCAAATCAAACTTAGATCATCAAAATTCAATTAAGTGAAGCAATTTAAAAACCCCCTTCAACTTAAGTAAGATCAAAGCACTTGAAAGAAAATCAACCCGAATTTTGAAACTAAATTAAATTATCCTAAATCACCAACTTGATTTTAATTAAAACGGTTAAATTCTTTAACGAACTAATTTTCCCCTAAAGACTTTCATTATAATAACTCTTAAATGAAGTATCAAATGAAATGTCACTTCACTGATAGGATAATCAAACATCCTAATTCACTGAGCAAGGGTAACCCGGGTGATTGATTCGCCACCTCAATGAAACCAACTAAACTTAAAGTAGTCCCTAAAATACTTAAGAAGATGTTCAGAATTCAATTCCAAGCACTTCTCTAACTTGATGCGCTGTCTCAAAGAACAGTGAAACTTCATTATTCTTTGGTGAAGAAAATCATCCTTAACAAAACACGAGGACCTATATGTCATAAGAATTGACTAGCGATAGGATTAGGATTTTGGTAGAAAACCAGAACCTTCCTTTAGCTTTACCTAGGTGCTTTCCATGAAATATATAAATGCTCTGACACGTGTTTTAAGTGCAGCCGGGAATGACGAGAAGACCCTCCGAGTACGCTTTTATTTTATTGTGATTTATTTACCCGCACTGTACTTTACTTCTCTTGCATGTTAAACAACAATGTCACCCTGCATGAAAACTGAAACTTTTAGGATAGCTACAAAACTGAAACCCAAAACTAAACTAAAAGTTACAACAAGATAAAAAAATTCACTGCCACAATATTCAAAATATGAGACAACTCAAGATTTAATCACAAACAGAACAACAATACTACAACTACAATCTAAATAAAACGTCTCGTTGGATGATCGGGAATCCCTCGGATGATGTAACCCACGTGTTGCTAACAAGATTTCCCACAGTCTAAATGAAAGTGTGGAACTCATTCAGTTGTGTTTAGCAAATTCATTTGGACTAAGTGAATCCGATGCAAAATAGCGGTGCCGGGATGACAGAACCGTGGGATCTTAATCGGTCCTACTTAATCAAATTTAAGATTTTTATTAATTAAAACATTAAGACATTTGAACCTTAAGACTCTTCTAAACCAAAACACTTCTCTCATTTCCTGATTTTCACCTTCTAAAACTAAACCTCTGCAACAACAAGGAGCCTGGAGCACAGTGGGCAGCACGGTCATCTTCATCAGCAAAATTTATATCTGCTTCAGCAAAACATTTCTTAGAAATAAATAACAAAGCCATAGGATTTCAAGGTAGTTTGCTTAGTGCAACATAAATCCTCAATTTTTTCTTAGGCATTTTGCATAATTGTGTTATGCAAATTAAGTCCTAACTGGTCTTAGGACACCGAGGTAGTCGTTTGGTACGACATGAACCGTCACATCTTCGAGGCTATTTGTGTGATTATGTCATATAAATATAAGTCCTTATTAATTAAAATTTGCAGGATTACAACAATAAATAAACTCTCAAATTGAGGCCAAACCATAGGATAGTTGGGAAGTCACTGAAGATCACTTCGGGTCCGTGACATCCTCTACTTCTCTTCCTTTGGATTCTTAAAATAAACTGTTTCAAATTTGATCCATTCCCTATTGAAACTTCCAAAAAACCAATTGTTTGAAAACCTTAAACTTTGAAATTCTTGAGAACAAAACCACTAATCATTATCGAGAGTTTTCTTAAGTGTCTTCGGACATTTAAGATGTAATTAACTATAAGGGCTTGCCCTTATAGGGAACTTTAAGAACCCAGGTAATATAAACCCTACCTAATTAATTTATATTAAGCAGGGGAACTTGTCGGCTTATAAAATTGGTTCGCAGACCAAACGGGTGTCACTAATCTTCTAGTTTATTTAATCGAGTCCCATCATCAAGCAATGTGTCTATTCCTCGGGACAGATACACGATTTGGGATGCAATGCTCATTTATATAAACTATTTGGGATGTGAGATCAGTTTGATTTCATATCTTAAAATTTTCAAACCTTAAATTATTTTTAAAAAATTAAAATGCTATTTTTCAAATTAAATATGTATTTAAATTAAATTTAAAACGTAAAATTTCACCGACAATTTCTTTAGGCGACCCCTTTCAAAAATACAACAAAATCTAAACATATGCCGACAACTTCTGGCGACTCCACTAAGGAAAAGTTCCTCTCTCCATTTTGATCAGATGGTTTTGCTTTCATAAATCGATAGTGAATCCATACCCGCTATGGATCAAACTATCATTCTTTCCGTTGACACAGCACGTTCATTTCTGTCTTGAACAGGTATAGTCAACTCTCGTGGATTTTGGAACCACTGTTTAGACACCTCTAAACAGAGAGGTTCCGGAATCCTTTTACCTCTTTGAGGTGGATTGGACCCCCAATGGGTGTTAGCTTAGGTGCGGTCCCTCGGGTCGAGAAGTCTTATGAGATTTTCTCTCCCTTTCCGAATTCTAAATCGAATTCTTTACCATTTCTATAACCTTCTTCCATTAATGGTTTTGTTCCTAAACAAATAAACGTTCTAATAAACAACATTTTTATAAACAAATTCTTTTAAAATCACAAATACACGAATATGACGGAATCTGAAGATACCTTGCAAATAAAACTAAGAAGACTAAGAAAAGATAAATGAAAAGTTCGGACTCTTTTGGAGAAATTCATTCTTTTTCGTCCTAGAAAGTTTTATGACGGAAGGAAGCATGATTTGGGACTGACGTTCGGAATCTACCCTGCAGAAGATGTTTGCGTCGAAGCTGATTTTCTCTTTCACCAATGGAATAGACTTAGCTATCTACAAGGACGAGTTGCCTAACGATGCGGTCATTCACTTTGGACAAGGGTTCGACAATTAGGACATTAAGTTTGCTGATGTTACTCTCTTCGCGCTGATGAACAAACTACCTGAAACTGAGGAGCCTATAATTGAGTTAAACCTGAAATCGGCTCAAGAGTTCCCTCCCCTGCAAAGGGTCAAAGCTGAAAGAAGCACCGTTGTTCACAGGAGGTTAGTTGCTAACCCCAGGACTGTCATCTCTACCCCCACCAGTCTGGTCATTACTGCACCTACCCCGGCTCCCGCCAAACTAAAAGGGAAGGAAGTCCAAGTCTGTGATGAGCCTGTTACCGTGGAGGGTTCAGACTTTGCTGCAATACCGTTTGTTTTCGAGATAGGGTCCAATTCGAAGTTTAGACCCTTAACCCGGACACAAAGGAGGAATAAGAACAGAAAGATTGCTAAGATAAGAAAGGCTAAGGTTGCTGAAGCTGCCTTTCTTGAAGATATTCCTGAGGGAGAATAAGAATTGCCTGAGATTTCACCGCTGTTGGAAGGGAATAGGTTTCACCCTCTCTCCGCTGCATCTGATGAGGAAGATGCTCGAAGAATTGCCGCTACGTTTCCTTCATCTGCATACTACAGCGATTGCAAGAGAAAGAAGACCAAGACTACGCCACTTACCCGTTTGCGAGTAGTAGTAGAGAAATTAGCTAAAAAAGAAGATTGCCCCATGTCGGAGATTCTAAGAAGAATGGGACGAGTACCAGCTAGATCCCGCCTCGGACCACGAGTAGACCCTGTCATTGCTCCAGAAAGGCCAATGAAGAAAGTGCGAGCTAGCGAGAGAATTTCTCCTGTTGTTCTATCAGGTCACCATATTAGGGAGGACACCACCTACCGACGTACGACCGACAGACCATCTGGTCCTAGGCCTTCTACTATAAGAAGGATGGTGTGGCAACCTATTATTACCGAACCGATACCGACAGAACGCTCTAGGAAGAGGAGTCTCGTCAGAGAGCTCGAATCCGAAGAAAGTGCTACTGCATTGAAAGAAACCCCTGAAGATAAAGTTCAACAGTTATCACATGACAACCGTGAGACCATCTGGAAGAGAACACTCGAGGATGCTATAAGAAAGCTAAGAATGAATATCCGACGGTTGGCGAGGGAAAGAAGAGAAGGATTGGGAAATCAAGTAGAGACATCAGAGTTCTTGGATGAAGAATGTGTTGAGATCAACATGGTCGAGACTCGAGCATCGTCAGCTCTGCAGGGAGCTCCATCAACTTCAGAAAGAGGTGAACTAGAAGCGATAAGAGCACGTCTTCAAGAAAAAGATGACACGATTTCTCAGATGGCAAAGAGGATGGAGGAGATGGCAGCTGCCTTAGCCACTTCTAGAGTCAGCTTCAACCTCAGAAGAAAACACCCCCAGAGATCATTCACATTGTTGATGGAGGAAAAGAAATCACATCTATCAACGGTGATGAACAGCCGAAGAAGGATTGAGCCCAGAGCATGATTCCCGAGAAGGATATTAAGAGTATGGTGGAACAGCAGGTGCGAGAAGCCTTAGCCCAGTCTAAGAGTGGAGCATCTATTCAGACAGGTAGATCTTATCCCGAAGAATTTGATGCAGTCCAATACCCGAAAGGCTTCGTACCACCTCTGTTTAAGACCTTTGACGGTACGAGAAACCCCTGGCAGCATGTCACACATTTTCGTGCTAGTTGCTGCAATGCCGGTGAGAGCGACACCTTACTCTTTTGTCAGTTCGTCAGCAGTTTATCAGGGATCGCCTTCGATTGGTATGCAGAATTGCCGAACAGTTCATTCAAGACCTTTTTCAGAATTGGAAAGCCTCTTCATTAAGTTGTTTGTCCGGGCTCAGCACCACATCACTATCGGTGATCTAGTGGTGGAGAAACAGAAACCGAACGAAACCTTTGTGTATTACATACTTCGATGGAGGAATTTAAGCATGAAGTGTGAACCACAGCTTCAGGAATAGCATGCGGTCGGTATCCTGTTGAAGAGCATCCACAGCTAGATAGCACTTCTCCTTAAAGGATTCACAATTAAGACTTTCGAGAAGTTGCTTATCAAGGTTGGGAGCTTACAGGAGGAAGCGAAACAGCTGAGTTTCGTCGATAAGACTGATAAGCAGAAACCAACGAAAGCATTTGAGAAGAAATCAAGAATAGTCGCGGCAGTAGATAAGGGTAAGCAGCCAGTGCAAATACAGCCAGAGCGGCCGCAGCCAAGCTACCAACCACCGCAATGGACTTATCAACAACATCAACAGAGCTATCAACAGCCTCGACCAAGTTATCAGTCGCTGCAGCATGATCAACCGCCGTCTCGTCAACCGCGTGCCCTGATAAAACTTTTGAATTAGGAGTGTCCCTTCAAGACTGAAGCAGTGGCCAAGATGTTTCACAGTTTGATGAAGACGCCCGACTTTCAGCTGCCAGAGCACTGGAGGTCAGAGGAAGTCGATAAGAAGGATCATCCAAATTACTGTCCCTACCATAGGATGCTCGGACATAAGATAGAAGACTACTTTACCTTCAAGAATTGGCTCGAGGATAATCTTCAGAGAGGGAAAATAACGATCCCGAAGGAATACATGAAGGAGCCCTAAAAAGGAGGTTTCGTCAATGTTATTTCAACGGATTCTATTGTTCCGATAGACCCGTACATGACCAACGATGGATGGAGTACTGTCCGGACAAAGTCTTCAAAGAGAATTTTGGATCGCATCAAGATCGCTTCGGTGCGTGCTTCAATTCAGAGTTCAAAAACTGCCGAGCCGGCACTATCTCTTGCGATTGAAGAACCTCCCCAGAAGGAGGTAAAGATCGCGGAAGAAAAGAAGACCAAAGCTCCAAAGGGTAGAGTAGGGGCTGCTTTTCCTAGGATGGTTGTTTCTAATTCGGGGGAAAAATTCCTCGGACCTCTGACTCTGTATGATTATTTGCTCGCCCCAGCGGGATCTTATAATGATAAGAGCTTTGGTGTTGGCTACGTTTTGACTGTTTCTAACGATTACACAACAAACGATAACCAACCTAATTTGAATATCAATTTCAAAACAATTAACGATTCTCAAATCATACAAAACCTCGATGACCCTAACGAAGGTGAAGACGTTCACAAGGATGGCTACGAGAGTTCAAGAAGTGATGAGTCCATTTGTGAATTCTGAGGAGCTCCAATTGCAATAGAATTAGAGCTATCAGAAATCGAAGCAACTTCAGAAGAGCCAGTCGTTCCAATTCAAGAGGAGACACCGGCAGATTCAGCACCAGATGCAGAAGAGATAACAGAAGTCAATCTAAGAAGCGGAAAAGTTCTAACCCCAAGAATGGGTCTAAAGGATAAAGGAAAGCAGGTGGTTGCTCAGGAAGAGCCAACCCCAGCAGAGGAATTACCCATTCGAGAAGAAATTGAAGAACCTGGTAATAAAGTGGACTATTACGTGCTAGCCCATCTTAGGAAGCTGCCAGCCAAACAAACCTTCTACAACGCTTTGATCCTGTCAAAGGAGATGAGGGAAACTCTGATCAAGGCCTTACTTGACCCAGAAATTTGCTTAGCTCAAATGGCCGGTAATTCCTTAGTCGAGGTTTTCTCGTTAAAAGAACAGTGAGGTGTTACCTTCATGGACAATGATCTGCTACTTGGAACAGCTGATCATAATAAACTGTTGTACATTTGAGTCACTATCGAAAAATTTATGCTCTCCAGAGTGTTAGTTGATCCGGGAGCATCAATCAACATAATGAATCTTCGGACGTTACCATATTTGGAAATTGATGCTCGCGACCTCGAAGCAGACAAAATGTTATTAAGAGGCTTCAATCAGAAAGGAGAAAGAGCTCTTGGATCGATAACACTTTTAGTGAAAACTGGCGATTTGGCAAAGACAATCGCAAAATTCCACATAATTGATTCTGAGACATCATTCAACGCTCTACTGGGTCGGCCGAGGATCCATGAGAACAGGATGGCACCGTCGTCTCTGCACCAGTGCATAAAGTATTATGAAGGGGGAGAACAGTGTATCAAAGGTGATTTGCAACCGTTCTCCGTGCATGAAATCGGAATTCACGAAGATGCAGCTTACTACGCGACTCCAAAGAAAACAATTTTTTCCAGAAATGTCAGACTGAATGAAGGAAAAAGAGTTCGAGACAACGAAGAACCTGAAATTCTTGTTCAACAGTTACTCACCACTCCCTTACGGCGAGATGGTGAAGGTTTCTCTAGAACTCGCACCCAAGGTCGAGGCCGGGGACGAGGTCAAGGAAGAAACGGTGGAGCAGTTGAACAGAAGAAACCGATCATCGATGTTGATTGGGAGAACAGTTTCAAAGAAGAAGAAACCAAGAAAGAAGTAATGAAGATAAATCAAAAGAAACCCCTGTTCAAGATCTTCTCGAAGATGAAAAGAATGAAGAATACAAATCAATGTAGGAGAAGATTAACCACTATGTAAATACTATGACCCTGACCCCGATCTATCCTAATAAGGTTGAGGGTATGGTGGTCAAAGAAGTGCATGGTGGTGGTGCTAAGCCGATCAAGTTTTACCGTGGGGCTTCCTCTTCCAAAATTGAAAATGATGTACAATTTGAAGATGTTACTTCATCTAAATTAATGGAATTGCCTTTTGAGTGGTACTCTCCCTGTGTTCATAATTTAATTCAACGTGGCGTCTTACCTATGTAGTGGTCAAAAGGTCAATCACAGCGCTTTGAAAAATTATGGAATAATGCTAGTCGACCTCCCAATTCAAAGCATGGACTTGCATTCGGCACAGTAGGATCAGTTGATGATACGGGATTTTGCTTGGATGTCCCTTGCGAGCCTAATGAAGACTGCTTGGAAGCTTCAAATGATCTCGAAGATCCATCAGTCAAAGACGCTCCGCCAGAATTTGAAGAAGAAATTAAATCTACAATAGACGAGTTAATGGAAGTTAACTTAGGTACTAGAGAAGAGCCTAGGCCGACCTTTGTTAGCTCCTAACTCAATAAAGAAGACTCCAAAGAAATGATCAAGCTATTAATGGAATTCAAAGATTGTTTTCCTTGGAGTTATGACGAGATGCCAGGATTGGCTCCAGAGGTTGCAGTTCACAAGCTAGGAGTGGATCACACTGTCGTTCCAGTCAGACAAGCTCCCAGAAGAATGCGTCTTGAAATTGAACAACAAGTAATAGCTGAAGTTAAGAAGCTAATAGACGCTATGTTTGTCCAGGAAAAACAATATCCAACTTGGTTAGCCAATGTGGTACCAGTCAGAAAGAAGAATGGTCAAATCAGAATCTGTGTGGATTTCAGGGATTTGAACCAAGCATGTCCAAAAGATAAGTTCCCACTACCAATTCCAGAATTGATGATCGACATCGCTTTGACACATGAAGTCTTCTCTTTCATGGATGGATAATCAGGATACAATCAGATAAAGATGGCATCGGAAGATGAAAAGCTCACAGCCTTCAGAACGCCAATCAGAGTGTACTGCTACACAGTGATGTCATTTAGATTGAACAATGCAGGAGCAACCTACCAAAGAGCGATGACAAGGATTTTTTATGACCTCATTCACAACCAAGTTGAGTGCTACGTGGATGATGTGGTCATCAAAAGAAAACTGAAAGAAGATCACCTGTATGATTTGAGAATTTTTTTTTAGCGATTAAGACAATTTAACCTTAAGATGAATCCCCTGAAATGCGCCTTCGACGTCACCTCCGAGAAATTCTTAGGATTTGTTGTCCAACATCGCAGAATTGAAATCGATCCGGAAAGATTAAAGCTATCTTAGAAATGCCGCCTCCCAAAACTTTGAAACAACTACGATCCTTTCAAGGGAAATTGGCATATCTTCAACGCTTTATCTCGAATTTGTCAGGTAGGTGTCAGCCCTTCTCGGCATTGGTTAAAAAGGACGCGAAATTCGTTTGGGAATAGAAATGTCAGTGGGCTTTCGAGGACATTAAGAAGTATTTAATGACACCTCCTGTTTTAGCAGCCCCAGTCTAGGAAAGACCGTTGATACTTTACACCGCAGCTTTAAACGACTCCCTTGGGCCCTGCTAGCCCAGGTCAATGACGAGGGTAAAAAAAATGCTCTTTACTACTTAAGTCACTGTCTGAATCCGTCAGAAGTAAAGTATCCTCCTATTGAGAAACATTGTTTGGCCCTGGTCTTTGCAGCCCAAAAGCTTGGCCATTACATGCTTTCTCATAAGGTCAACCTTATTTCGAAGTTTAATCCATTGCAATACTTGATGACCAGACCGATGCTTTCCGGCAGACTTGCCAGGTGGTCGATGATACTATTGCAATTTGATATAACTTTTGTTCCTCTTCGTCTTGTTATGGGGCAAGTCCTAGCAGACTTTCTCGCAGCACACCCTTTACCGGCAGAATCACCTCTCAACGACGACTTGCCAGACGAGCAGATAATGAGCTTAGAAGACCCTGAGGATTAGCGTTAGGAACTGTACTTCAACGGAGCATCTTCAGCACAGAAAGACAAAGAATTGCAAACGATAGTGCCCGGTAAGGCAGGAATCAGACTAATCTTTATAACACCGGAGCGGGGGATGTTAAGATACTCCTACCATTTGACAGAACCGTGTACGAATAATGAAGCAAAATACGAAGCCCTTATAATTTGACTGGAGTTAGCCATTTAGATGGGGATAACCGACATCAACATCTACGGTGATTCACAGTTGATCATACAGCAGGTCGCAGGACAGTACAGAATTTTGAAGCCAAGGCTCGAATAATACTTTCAGTATGCCATGAAGTTGTTGGAGCAGATTCCAAATGTAACGATTTACAAGATCCACAGGAGAGAAAATGCCCTTGCAGACGCGCTAGCTTGGGTCACAAAAGAGTTTGCTTGCTTACAGGATGAGTCAGTTGAAATGTCAGTTCAAGGACGACAGGTCCCATCACAGCTCGACATGGATGCAATACATCAATCAGAAAGAAAGGAAGAAGAAACAGTTGCAGCAGTAACGGAGAATGCAGAAGATTGGTATCAACCGCTCATAGACTACCTGCAAACAGGAAACCTACCGGACGATAAGTCATTGGCCCATAAGATCAGGAAAAGAACTCTGTCATACGCATTAATAAACAATACGTTATACAGAAGGTCTTTCGATCAAATGTGGCTAAGGTGCCTGAGTGGTTCCGAGGCTCGTTAAATTGTTAAAGAAGTGCATTCAGGACTTTGTGGCACTCATCAGTCAGGTCCGAAGATGAAAATGAAGATTAAAAGACTAGGGTACTACTGGCCCTCAATGATGACTGACTACATAAAAGTTGTCAAAAGTTATCACCAGTGCCAAGTGCATGGAGTGGTTCTACATCAACCTCCAAATGTGCTACATCCGACAGTCGCATCGTGGCCGTTTGAGTGTTGGGGCACATATATTGTAGGTCCAATAGAACCGCCTTCTTCAAGAGGACATCGCTTTATCCTTGCAGCTACATATTACTTTTCAAAATGGGCAGAAGCAGTACCGCTCAGAGAAGTGAAGGCACACCACGTGCTACAGTTCTTCAAGAATCAAGTCGTCTACAGTTTCGGGGTACCACACAGAATTATCTCAGATAACGGGTCAGCGTTCAGAAGTACGAAGATCAATAATTTTGTGAGAAGGCACGGGATTGATTGGCGCTATTCGACGATCTACTACTCCAAAGCAAACGGCTTGGCCGAGGCTTTTAATAAAACTCTCGTCCAAATCCTAAGGAAAACTTTGGATGACAACAAGCAAAAGTGGCACGAGAAGTTATTAGAAGACTTATGGGCCTACAGGACGACATTCAAAACCCCTACTCAGTCTAAGCCTTACGCTCTAGTGTACGGGTCCGAGGTCGTCTTGCCTTTGGAAGTTCAGCTGTCGTCACTCAGAATTGCAGTTGCGAACAAGATTACTACAGAAGAGAATGTCAAACTACGACTAGATGAATTAGAAAGCTTGGAAGGGAAACAACTTTCAGCACAGCAGAATCTGGAACTGTATCAAGCCAAGATGATCTAGGCCCACGATAAGCTGGTCCGCCCAAGGACATTCAAAGTCGGTGACTTGGTTCTAGTTCTCAGAAGACCTATTCTTGCACACCGCAAGATAGGAGGTAAATTTGAACCGACTTGGGAGGGGCTGTTCGTGGTCGAGACAGTCTACTCAGGAGGTTCCTACTAGCTTGTGAATTGCCATGGAGAACGACCTATGCTTCTAATCAATGGGCGATACTTGAAGATATATTACGCAACCTGATGTTTCGAAGAATGAAGTCTCATTCCTAGAAGCACGGGCACAGTAATCACTTGTAACTGGGTCCGAACCCAAAATATAAGAATAAATGATAAAAAATGATTAACAAAAAATGTGTTAAAAAGCAAATATATGAAATCATAATCATAAAATTTTGATCCTTCCTTCGAGTTAAGATCACTCCTGATCTTTCCTCGTATTTTCCTACTCTTACTAAAATTTGAAAGAAGTGAATAAAAACTTTCCATTAACAAGTAAATTTTCTTATTAATCTTGTTCTGAGTACAACCCCTGATCCTTTCCTTTGTTTTTTTTCTCTTCTCGTAGGGAAATGTCGAACGGGCGGTTGTTTCTAAACTTTAAAGATGGCGTAAGTCTTGCACTTAACGAAGAAGAACTGAAAGCTGGTGCTGTGATCGAGGTTGACTCAGACTTTGCACAGCTGAAGCTAGGATATGAAGAAACTACTTGGACTACTGTAGAGCTTGGGCAGTCCCATGGAAAGACAGTGATGAAACTCAGCGAGAAAGTTCCCCATATTGTAAACATAAAGAGGAAGATCAACGCGATTGAAGAAAGAAAGATGCAATCAGTAATAACTGCCGCAGTAGGACAGTTTGTCAACGCTGTTCCTACCGAAATCCAGGGGGAGAGAAGAGCCACTTTGACCCTAACTCAAGAAGAAACAAGAACTGATGTATCTCCAAGATGCTGAAGAAATTAACAGAAGAACAGAACAAGGAGGAAATTCCAACGACCACAGCAATTGTCCCAAAGAGGCCAGTCCTCAGGAGCACCATAGCAGAGGTTGCTCCAGAGGGGGTTACTACAGAGCCTGCACCTGAGACAATGATGATTCTAGGAGAGCGTGACGGTGTGGAGCCATATATCCCACAGTACGTCACTAGACCCCGACGGTTGCAGATAATTTTGGAGCATGAGTTGGATATGATCCAGAGGGTGCGAGAACAAAATTTTGAATACTTCCAGTGAATCAAAGGCAGATATGTCAAAATCCTGGAAGGACTGGAGTTACATAGAAATGTCTTCTCCCACTATGAGCAGAGTGAGATTGTGGACTACATCAATGAACAGAAGAAGCAGGGTCGTGCAGGACGACTACGTAGCAGGACCTACTCCGAGCCAAAGAAATGGAAACGAGGCAAGGGGAGGATTACAATCCAGTTTGGATGCTGCTACAACTTTGCTGATGATAGGAAAGGAAATCCTCCAGGGATACTTTGCTACGATGAAGTGGATCCAATGCCAATTCTGATTAAGAAAATGATAAAGAGGATGGTGGCTTGGCGAGTCTTACTCGCTGACTGCATACCAAACAGCTGTATAATCAACATCTATGCAGAAGGAGACTGCCTTCCACCTCACATAGACCACCATGATTTTGTGAGGCCCTTTTGTATTGTTTCCTTCATCAACCATGGCAACATCAGCCCCGGAAAATTCTGAGGGCCAGTGGAGATACCTTTACCAGTAGGCTCTGTCCTCGTACTACAAGGAAATAGTGCCGATGTGGCGAAGCACTGCATCCCAGAAGTTCCCTACAAACGGATCTCCATCACCTTTAGGAGGATGGACGAGAGCAAGATTCTGGTCTACTTCTAGTCAGATCCAGAACTAGAGAATTGCAGCCCTACGAGCTGTAAGCTACATAGTAGTAGCACACCTTTAAAACACACTTGCGTGGGATTCTCCTCCGGAAGGTGGCTTAGAAGGTGATGTTACTACCTATACAGCTTACTTTTAAGACATGGATGAATAGAGCAGACAGTTTTGTCAGAATACATGAGTATATCAGTGCAGTCTGTGTTTAGATATATATGAATTTTGTAGAAATCTGTCTTCAGAACGATGGTATTAGAAATGTTTTGATGGAATCACCAGATGTACCTTTCACATTTTAATAGAAATGACTGTCGTACTTTGCCTTCAGTTTTGTGTAATTCACTGCAAACACCACTAAATCTGAGTTCGACTCGATTTAAAGAAAAGTTAAACGAAGAATGATTTGAATGAAATAATAACCACAAAATAGAAAAAAAATTTCAAATTCAAAGTTTGAGTAAAACACGAAACTGAAACTTAAAGCAAATCAACTTAAAACCACAAATTGTAAATCAAATAAATGAATGAAAATCCAAATCAAAATGAAATTTCAATCGAAACGAAACTTGAAAATGAAAACAAAATGAAATCACTAAGAGCAACGAACAATGAAAACGAAACTCTGAATCTGAAATTCCCAGCCTCCGGCTGTTCTTGAAATCTTTTCGACTCCCTGTGATCTCTTTCCTCTTTTGATAAGGTCGACAGAATCTACTGCCATAGAACCACGAAATTTTTGATTTGGTTCTGATGGCATGGATCCATATCCTTCGCCAAACAATCAAACTTTGATCAACTCTCTTGGGATATGAAGCACTCTCATGTCTCATTTCAATTTTCTGCTACGCCATTTTTCCGCAGAATCTTCAAAATCAAACCAAACGTTGACTTCCGGGATCAGGACTTAAATTCTGATTCTCACCCTTTTGGGGCTGGTACCTAACTTCCAGTTCCCACTCTTTCGAGGTCGGTACCTAACTTCCGACTCTCTTCCGAGACTGGTACCTAACTTCCAGTTCTCACCATTTTGGGGCAGGTACCTAACTTCCACTTCCCACTCTTTCTAGGTCGGTACCTAACTTCCGACTCTCTTCCGAGACTGGTACCTAACTTCCAGTTCTCACCCTTTTGGGGCTGGTACCTAACTTCCAGTTCCCACTCTTTTCGAGGTCGGTACCTAGCTTCCGACTCTCTTCCGAGGCTGGTACCTAACTTCCAGTTCTCACCCTTTCGGGGCTGGTACCTATCTTCCAGTTCCCACTCTTTCGAGGTTAGTACCTAACTTCCGACTCTCTTCCGAGACTGGTACCTAACTTCCACTTCTCACCCTTTCGGGGCTGGTACCTAACTTCTAGTTCCCACTCTCCCGAGGTCGGTACCTAACTTCCGACTCTCTTCCGAGACTGGTACCTAACTTCCAGTTCTCACCCTTTTGGGGCTGGTACCTAACTTCCAGTTCCCACTCTTTTTGAGGTCGGTACCTAGCTTCCGACTCTCTTCCGAGACTGGTACCTAACTTCCAGTTCTCACCCTTTCGGGGCTGGTACCTAACTTCCAGTTCCCACTCTTTTTGAGGTCGGTACCTAGCTTCCGACTCTCTTCCGAGACCGGTACCTAACTTCCAGTTCTCACCCTTTCGGGGCTGGTACCTAAGTTCTAGTTCCCACTCTTTCGAGGTCGGTACCTAACTTCCGACTCTCTTTCGAGACTGGTACCTAACTTCCAGTTCTCACCCTTTCGGGGCTAGTACCTAACTTCCAGTCCCCACTCTCTCGAGGTCGGTACTTAACTTTCGACTCTCTTCCGAGACTGGTACCTAACTTCAAGTTCCCACTCTTTCGAGGTCGGTACCTAACTTTCGATTCTCTTCCGAGAGTGGTACCTAACTTCCAGTTCTCATCCTTTTGGGGCTAGTACCTAACTTCTAGTTCCCACACTTTCGAGGTCGGTACCTAACTTCCGACTCTCTTCCGAGACTGGTACATAACTCCCAACTCTCACCCTTTTGGGGCTGGTACCTAACTTTCAGTTCCCACTATTTCGAGGTCGGTACCTAACGTCCGACTCTCTTCTGAGGCTGGTACCTAACTTCCAGTTCTCACCCTTTTGGGGCTGGTACCTAACTTCCAGTTCCCACTCTTTCGAGGTCAGTACCTTACTTCTGACTCTCTGCCGAGACTGGTACCTAACTTCCAGTTCTCACACTTTTGGGGCTGGTACCTAACTTCCAGTTCCCTCTCTTCCGAGGTCGGTACCTAACTTCCGACTCTCTTCCGAGACTGGTACCTAACTTCCAGTTCTCACCCTTTCGGGGCTAGTACCTAACTTCCAGTTCCCACTCTTTCGAGGTTGGTACATAACTTCTGACTCTCTTCCGAAACTCGTACCTAACTTCCAGTTCTCACCCTTTTGGGGCTGGTCCCTAATTTCTAGTTCCCACTCTTTCGAGGTAGGTACCTAACTTCCGACTCTCTTCCGAGACTAGTACCTAACTTCTAGTTCCCACTTTTTCGAGGTCAGTACCTAACTTCCGACTGTCTACCGAGACTGGTACATAACTTCCAGTTCTCGCCCTTTTCTCGATCGATACCTAATTTTCGATTCTCTCCTCGAGGCTGGTACCTAAATTCCAGTTCTCTTTGTAATCCCGAGATTGGAACCTAGGTTCCAATTCTCATTTTAAATTCAGAATCTCCTTAAAATCAATCTTAAGTCAAAATTTAACCAAAATTGAAACCCAAATGATTTAAAACTCAAACTTAAAACTTGAAATAAAATAAAACAAATTTGAAATCTGGTCTCTCTAGATCTTGTGATTTGAAAATTCACCTAGATTTTTCCCCAGCGAGAGCTCTAGAATCTTCAGTCTTGAAGAATTACTTGATACTCCCCAGTGGAAATCTTTTAAGTTTCGTTCTAAGTGTGTCACTTGGACGTCTGTATTGGTTTTGTTGATCTCTTCAGTCAACGCCAATACGCGCGGTGTGCTTAGTTAGCACACCACACCTTTTGGGGGTCCATTTGTTGACCTCACTTCTGGTGAGGTCTTTTCTTTCCTCTTAGTGCTTAAGATCTAGTTATAGGACTTCTCCTTGACTATCCTAGAAAACTAGAGATGGAACCCACCATCTAGAAATTCAAACCAAATCTTGATTCTCTTTGGAATCCTACGTAGATCGTCATCAACCTCTAAATCACTTGGAAGGTTAGGACCAATGTGCAGGAGGACAAGGATGAATTCCTATATGATATCCAAGCCTTAGGGCTACCCTGGGTGACCTTGGGTGACTTAAGCTTCTCTTGCACACACACACACCCTAAGCCATTTCAACCTTTAACCCTAAACCTTGAACCTTGCCCCTTCTACCCTTTAAGAAACTCACATGATTGAACCAAAGCCACTAATCTTTGATCAAGACGGCTAAAGGTCAATATGTGAAGGAGCATAAAGTGGTTACCATTTGGCTAAGTTTGGTCCCAAAGTGCTTAGACATGTTTAAGGTCCATAAGCCCACCCCCATGACTATCCAAAATTCTCCAAAATTACCCAATATTCCCAAAAATCCTATAAATCAGTTTGAAACAATTCCTACCTCTTAAATCCACCAAAATACACCAATACCCTCTAAATAACCTCTTAATACCCTAAATACCCTTTTTTGCCCAAAATGCCAAAAACTCAAAAAATTCTCAAAAAATTTCAGAAAATCGCAAATATTCCCAATTTTATTTTGTTCAACTGCCACATATCCTAATTTTGTCAATTTAACCCAATTTGATCAAAAGTCCCAAATTAGCCCTTGAGGCCCAAAAATGACCAACAAACCCAATCCATCCCAAATTCAACCCAAATGTCATCCAATTTTCCCCAAATTTATTTTAAAACCTTCCTAACATCCCCAAAAACGAAACTCAAACTTAGATTACCTAATGTTTGGACCCAAACTCCACCCAAGCCTAGCTCAAACCAAAATTTCCCAAATTGGCTTAAACCAATCATGAACCCAAATAAGTCCAAATCCCAAAATTACGTTCCAAACAAAATTGGAAACTCTTCTTCACACCACCATAAACATTTTTCAAAATTAATTTCACATCAAAACCAACATTAGCCCAACTTTAGCCCAAGTTAGCCCAATTTGACCCACTTTGGTCCTATTACTAAAAGACCCAAATTAAACCCAATTCAACTCCAAATTACCCCAAACTTGTTCCAAATAATTCATGGCACATTCCTATACCAAACAAAACATTTATTTGACACAAATTGTGACCAAATTCCACCTAAAATTCATTTGGGCCAAAAGCCCAATTTTGGCCCATAAGCCCAATTCCCTTCAAATTGAACCCCATGACCCATGAAAATTCCTAAATCAATTTTCAATCAAATTTTGACATGTCTGAAATCAATTTCAATCAATTCTTATTCATTTTGATGAAGCCACAATCAATTTAAAAATCCAAATCATCACTTGCATGATAAAGGCCTATACCCTTATGCATTTTGAAAAGCCCACAAAATCAAAATTTAAAGGCCCAATTTTGAGCCCACATGCCATATATCCCTTCTATTAACATTCCATGGCATTTAATTTACCATCTTATGGCATTACACCTAACTCATGCATACATACATGACATCATACCAAATTGGGCATGTTGGCCTAAAATCCCAAATGTCATGAGAATTTTTAATTCCTTTTGCATGAAACATTCCCATAGCTCATGTGCATGATGGAATGACCCATGGACTCTTCCATGATCATCCAAAGTCAATTCTTGCCAAAATAGGCAAGGGGAGGTGACCATTCCCTTCTCCCCTCATATCAAATTCCCCCCACTTCCAAATAATCAAATCTTTCCCCAAACTCCCAAACCAGCCACTAAACTTCACCTAAACCTCCTCATGGACCTTAAAATCAGCTCAAACCACTTTGGGCAAGGGCTTAGGCAAAGAACCAAGGGGCTAACCCAAGTTAGCCACCTTTAACCCAAAATCCAAAATCCCATTGAATCTTAACCATGGAGCCACCAAATACTCAAATTGAAACCTCCACGCAACCTCTCTGGCCTCACTGAGCTCAGAATTGACCTGACCCTGGCCAGACCACCACCTCAGCCACTGGAAAACACCAGGTCGAGAGTCCTAATTTAATTAAAAAATTGAATCTTGCCTTGCTAAGCTGTCCCATACCAATTGGACTACACAGCTCTTCTTTCCTTGACCTAAGCAGCTGATCCCAGGCCCTAACTCCCCCTGGGAAGCTCTCCAGCCATGGCTACTTAAACAGCCATCTTCCACGGCCAAAAGGTTGGCTGAAATCAAGTCTCCCAAAACCTCCATCTAAGTAGCCTAAACTCTTCCCCTAAAATAGAGAAGAAGTTCCCCACTGTTCCCCTACTCTCTTTCCCACTGATTGAGCTCAATTTGAGGCTCGATTCTCAGGTCAAAACAGAACAACCCTTGAACCTGCATAGAAATCAAATTAACTCTTCTCACACCTTCACCGGAGGTAGAGTAAAAGTTTTCCAATGCAAGCCCCCTATCCAGGCCACTCAATCTATCCAGCCGTCAAAGCTTGAAATCGGGCTTGGTCAAAGTCATACCTAGGCGTTTCACCACAGCTCTAGGCTTCATCCCTAGCATCCCCAGACTCCAACGAACGTGCCAAGCCTCTCTGATTGAAGCTTCACTTCTCAGAGCCAAGGTATTGACCTCTTCTGCCTCCCAAGCTTCCAGCAATTCTCTATTTTGTTTGGCTTGATTTCAATGTATCATAACCGTATAGATGTGTTCGTCTTGTTGAGACGAGTTCATAGAGCCCAAGAACGTGTAATTCGGTTGAGAAATGAGGGCGATATTGGGTCTAGAAGGTGGACGGTTCTCGGCTCACACCAGTTGGGACGATGAATGGATGTCGTTAGATCGCGCGTGTATTAGATGAATGACCTGGATCGCGCCGAATGGAGAAACGATACATGAACCGCGGGTCTCGTGGAATCCGAGTCAGATGGCGGCTTCAAATGGAGAAGCGCCGCGTGGGACTTCGGAGCTGCCGAGGATGACGAGGCGCCGCGCTGAATAAGTAGGAAATTAGGGTATTTTTGATTTATTTAATTACCCTAAACTTTAAAATGCATAACTTTGCATAGAAAAATCATAAAAATAAAAGAAAAATACCCTCTTGCTCAGTGAATATTGGAGAATAATGTGGAAAAAGAATTTATCTATTTTGTTGAGTTTTTTATTTTTAATTAATTTAATACTATTCTGAATGTTTTAATTCTCCATGCATGTATGAAACCATGGCATGAGACTATAGGGCTTTTGTAGCCTCTGAGCTTGGGAACATTCCCTGAATTTTCCAAGGCCAGAGGTTACCTCCATGGCAAGTTATTTATTTTCTAAATCTATGTTCCTATTTTGGTATTTTAATTCCAATAATTAGCATGTTGATTAATAAAATCTAGGAAAATTAGGGGAGGTATCTTATGACCAGAGGACCCTAGGAAAATTATGGTTTGACTTAACTCCTTAAAAATAACCCTAATTAGCCTAAACAGTTAAAACTGAATTTTAATTAATTAGGGGTAACCACACATCAAAATCACATGAAAACAATTCTCCACTGATCTCTAGGGTCATAGGGACCACCTTAAAAAGTTTGAAGTCAATTAAAACTAATTTAACCCATTAAATGAATTTTTTAAGTAACATGGTCACTTTTAAACTTTAAAAAATCATGAAGCTTAAAATAATTTTCAAAAATTCACTAAATTGGGTTTGGGGCCTTTCTGTTATCAGAGGAGTCTAAGTAAATTTAAATTGAAAATTTTTCAAAATTTTCATTTTTAACTCTATTTTGAATATTTTAATAATTTAAAAATAATAAAAATTACAAAAATAATAAAATTCTCAAAAATGTCATATTTAGTCCCCTAATCACTTAGGAATCAACTAAATATTTTTCCTAAGCTTCAAAATAAAGATATTGAATTTTAAAGGCTTAGGACTTATTTTTAATATTAAAAATGAATTTTCCAACCTATTCACTAAATTAATTCTAAAAATTCAAATAAAAATCAAAAAAATATATAATTTATTTTTCTAAACTCTTTGAGGTTAGAGGGACTTACAAAAAATATAAAATCCATTTTTCAACTTTAATTTTAATTTATAATAAATTAACACCCTAAAACTTAAAATAATTATAAAAAATAAAATATAATTCAAAAAATCACCAAAATTGGTCAACATGGTCTTCTAGTCAGTAAGAATATTCCATAATTTTTCTAAGGACAGAAACCTCACCTTGGTCATGTTGTTGAATTTTCATTGAAAACCCTTATTTTTCATTAAAATAATTATATAAATTAAATAAAAAACAGAAAAATCACATTTTCTTCTCTAATGTCTTAATTGACATGTGAGTGAAGTGACATAAAAATTTCAATTTCATTTGAGCTTAATTTAGTGAGTTATGAGATGAATAAGTTTAAAACGACATAAAGGTAATTAAGGACTTTAACCCTAATTAATACTTTAGGCTTAATCAATGGGAGGGATGAACATTTGATCTTAAATTTTCTCTTGGATGATTAAAACTTAGGGAATTTAAAAGGGTAGAAACCCATTAATCACTTTTAATATATCAAAATGAAACTTTAACTAATTAAATCATTTAAATTTTGGAAGAATAATTAAAAATTTAGATTATTAAGGTTAGGGATATAACTTTAGAAGATATCAATTCCTTAATCTAAAATCCCTAAATGGATCAATTCAATAACATTTAACTCTTAATTAATTATAAAGAAATGATGATTAAAATTAATAATTGAAAAGGGAAATAATTTGTTAAATAAATTAAAGCTTAAAACATTAAATGATTTTATAATCAAATTAAAATAAATTTAAAACATTAAAACTAATTAAAAATCACTTAAGAACAAACTTAAAACAAATTTAAAAAATTAAATAATCTCAAAAAAATTTATGATTAAAAATGTGAAAACTAAACCAATTAAAATCAACATAAGATAACATAATTAATTCAAATCAAACTTAGATCATCAAAATTGAATTAAGTGAAGAAATTTAAATACACCTTTCAACTTAAGTAAGATCAAAGCACTTGAAAGAAAATCAAACCGAATTTTGAAACTAAATGAAATTATTCTAAATCACCAACTTGACTTTAATTAAAACAATTAAATTCTTTAACGAACTAATTTGCCCCTAAAGACTTTCAATATTATAACTCTTAAATGAAGTATCAAATGAAATGTCACTTCACTCATAGGATAATCAAACATCATAATTCACTGAGCAAGGGTAACCCGGGTGATTGATTCGCCACCTCAATGAAACCAACTGAACTTAAAATAGTCCCTAAAATGTTTAAGAAGATGTTCAGAATTCAATTCCGAGCACCTTTCTAACTTGACGGGATGTCTCAAAGAACAGTGAAACTTCATTGTTCTTTTGTGAAGAAAATCATCCTTAACAAAACACGAGGACCTAGACGTCATAGGAATTGACTAGAGATAGGATTAGGATTTTGGTAGACAACCAGAACCTTCCTTTAGCTTTTCCTAGGTGCTTTCCATGAAATATATAAATGCTCTGACATGTGTTTTAAGTGCAGCCGGGAATGACAAGAAGACCCTTCAGGTACGCTTTTATTTTATTTCGATTTATTTACCTGCACTGTACTTTACTTCTCTTGCATGTTAAACAACAATGTCACCCTGCATGAAAACCAAAATTTTTAGGATAGCCACAAAACTGAAACCCAAAACTAAACTAAAAGTTACAAAAAGATAAAAAATTCACCGCCACAATATTCAAAATATAAGACAACTTAAGATTTAATCACAAACAGAACAACAAAACTACAACTACAACTAAATTAAAACCTCTCGTTGGATGATCGGGAATCCCTCGGATAATGTAACCCACGTGTTGCTAACGAGATTTCCCACGGTCTAAATGAAAGTGTGGAACTCATTCAGTTGAGTTTAGCAAATTCATTTAGACTAAGTGAATCTGATAAAAATAGCAGTGCCGAGATGACGGAACCGTGGGATCTTAATCAGTCCTACTTAATCAACTTTAAGATTTGTTTTAATTAAAACATTAAGACATTTGAACCTTAAGACTCTTCTAAACCAAAACACTTCTCTCATCTCCTGATTTTCACCTTCTAAAACTAAACCTCTGCAACAACAAGGATCTTGGAGCACAGTGGGCAGCACGTCCATCTTCATCAGCAAAACTTGTATCTGCTTCAGCAAAACCTTTCTTAGAAATAAATAACAAAACCATAGGATTTCGAAGTAATTTGCTTACTGCAACATAAATCCTCAAATTTTTGTTAGGCATTTTGCATAATTGTGTTATGCAAATTAAGTCCTAACCGGTCTTAGAACTCCGAGGTAGTCGTTTGGTACGACATGAACCCTCACATCTTCGAGGCTATTTGTGTGATTATGTCATATAAATATAAGTCCTAATTAATTAAAATTGGCAAGATTACAACATTAAATAAACTCTCAAATTGAAGCCAAACCATAGGATAGTTGGGAAGTCACCGAAGCTCACTTCGGGTCCGTGACATCCCCTACTTCTCTTCCTTTGGATTCTTAAAATAAACAATTCCAAATTTGATTCATTCCCTATTGAAACTTCCAAAAATCCAATTGTTTGAAAACCTTAAACTTTAAAATTCTTGAGAACAAAACCACTAATCATTATCGAGAGTTTTCTTAAGTGTCTTCGGACATTTAAGATGTAATTAACTATAGGGGCTTGCCCTTATAGGGAACTTTAAGAACCAAGGTAATATAAACCCTGCTTAATTCATTTATATCAAGCAGGGGAACTTGCCGGCTTATAAAATTGGTTCGCAGACTAAACGGGTGTCACAAATCTTCTAGTTTATTTAATCGAGCCCCATCATCAAGTAGTGTGTCTATTCCTCGGGACAGATTCACGGTTTGTGATGCGATGCTCGTTTATATAAACTATTTGGGATGTGAGATCGGTTTTTTCATATCTTAAAATTTTCAAACTTAAAATTATTTTTAAAAAATTAAAATGCTATTTTTTAAATTAAATATGTATTTAGATTAAATTTAAAACGTAAAATTTCGCCGATAATTTCTATAGGCGACAAAAAAATATGTCGATAAGTATTATTCTAATAATCCTTAATTTCTCAAAAATTAAAGTTTTCCTACTATAAATAATAAAATCATTTTCCTACTATTTTCTTCTAAACATCTTAACTTTAGCTTCATCCATTTTACTAAAGTTCTTATTAATTTTTCCTACTACATTTCTATACTTTAAAATTTTGATATTCTTAAAATAACTCCACATAACAAAATCAAAATCAAAATTTATTTGTAGTTTCTTTTTAGGAAAAATAAAGTTTAACTTTGAAGTTTATTTTTCTTCCTCCAAAGTTAAAATTATTTAAATATTTTGCAATCAATTTCATAAAATATAGCAGGAAGAAAAATAAAAGTTGAATTATCCGGCATCCTATCCAATTCTTATACATGCATAATCAGGATAGAATGGATGCAGATGAAAGTAAATCTAGTCAAAAATATGCTTTCAATAATATTAAACTAAAAAGGAAGTATACTAACTTTGAAATTTATGTTTTTCTTCCAAACCCCAAACTTGATTTTTAACATGTATAGCATTCAATACAAAAAATAGAAGCAAAAAGAAAAATAGTTTAGAAATTTTATCTACTACAAATGTCTATCAAAAACATCTACAAGTATTCATGAGGACAGAAAAACTTGCAATAGAATGTAAATCTAAACTAAACAAGTCAGAATAAAATTAAACTAAAGAAAGGTTTAACAAGCATGACATGTATTGGTATAAGAATATATATTTAAAGTTTTCTCCAAATCTCAATATTGTTGTAACACAAACACAGACACACAATATAAATGAGGTCAAATCATCCTTTAACTGATTGCATCTCACTACCTTACTTCTGATTTCTAACGAAATCACTACATTAATAAATCGTTCGGTAATAATAAATGATTTAATAGATTCTAATCGAATGGATACGATTATCTCTGATATGTTGGCTCTTGAGCAACAACATCAGACATCACCTTATCCTTTTAAGTAAGCACCTCTAACATTTATGAAGATAGTGCACCATCATCCTCAGGTTACTCATTCAATAGGTTCATGACTCCTACCGGATGAATACAAGGTCAAAGAAAAGAAGGAATAGAAATTTTGATGGATTCATAAGAAGTTAAGGAATCACCTCCCTCAAGACTCATACAAAGATCAAATGAAATTATTAACAATCCAAACTTCAATCAAACTGATCAATTTAATTTGCTAATAATCCAAACATCCACCAATAATTAATCAAGCAAATCAATCCACACTAAAGAGAACACAATAAAACACTAACAATCATGAATTTCAACCATACAAAATCAAACCACACTGATAACTATGGGTTGCCTCCCATAAAGCGCTTAGTTTAACGTCGTCATCCCGACAAATTATTCCTCCTGGATCAAAATTCCATTTTAGTAATCCTAGATCAATCACCTAATATTTTTCAGATTGGGGATTCCTACAAGTTCCTCAAATTTTAATTTTTCTTTCAGCTCTTCCTTTACAGATTGATTCATATTATAATTCCTCATGTTTCTTCCTAGATCTAATATTCTTCTAATGATTTTCACAATTATTATATTAATGTCATCCATAAAATTCTTAAAAAGTGGATCTCTATATGATAGTTCATGATCTCCTGAATTTTGGATCAGATTCTCTTTAGGTGATTCAGATTCTTAATTAAATTCTACTAGGTTTCTCTTTTGTCTGAAGTTATCCTTGACTAGCATTATAATCCAAATTAGAACATTCATTATTTTGTTGATCCTTCATTTGTACCATAAATTCAAGGGGTCTTTTCTGATTCATAATCCTCCTAAAAGTTCTATCTCGATCTGAGTCATATAATTCAAGGTTTTCAGCTCCTGAATAATGCACACAAGTCTAAATACTTAACTAATAGGACATATATCAAAAATATTTTTGGTATTTTTAGATTTATTAATTATTATTTTTTGAATAAACACTAAATAATTAAACACACTATAAAATAATACTATACTTTCTAAACCTAAGTCTTACAGATTTAATTAAAATTTTCCTAAAATTCTTACCGTTTCTTCCCCAGCAACAGCGCCAAATACCTGACCCGACCCGCAATTATGCAGTAATTTAAGTTCCCTAAATATAAAAACTTGACAGAATTTATAAATTGCAGCTAGCATGCAAAAACAAAATGTTTTAAAATTTAGAAAATAGTTTATACACTAGGGGTATTATACAAGTATGTGTATCTTTTCAAGTAATATAAGGCTTTTTTTTAAAACCACAATATCGATCCCATAGGGAAGCAAGGTAAGAAATCATTTAGGATAATTCAAGTATAATACTATCAGGCCTTAGTTTAGAATGTCGATTAAAGTGGTTTTTCTAATAAGTATTCCTAAATGAAAATCTTAAATATAAAGATAATTTATTTGGATAAATTGGTTTGGAGAATTTTTAGATATTAAAAACTACCTTCTCGAGCAATGACCTAGATAATGCGTAGGAATGTAAGGCTTAGAATTTAATGTAGTAGTGACAAATAGGAGCATACTTATTCTTTACCCTATGGTCAAGGTATAAAGAACATTGGTTAATCTAAAGGATGGTGCGGGAGTGTTATTAGTAGTGTTGGGTAGGTTCTAATCTCTCACTCCTAGATTACCTACTATGTCCTCTCTATAGGACCTAACAGTGACCCTTTTTCCTCCCTTTAGACCAAACTGATGAATCTTGCCTGTCACTCTAGAACATTCAATTCTACGACCATCTGATCTTATCTCCCTATCTATTTGTACTCCCGCTCGGATGATTAGTTCTGATTTTCCAAAATGAAATGTGGTACTCGCTAGTTAAAAAATCTTAGCCCACTGTCAGGTCTATAAGATTCTCCACAAATTTAACAATATAAGTGATCAGTTTGCAAAGTAAATAAAGAGCCGCTGAAAATACCATCACATTAATAAAATAAGAGAATATCTAAAGAAATGAAGATTCCTAAACATACATCTATTTCATTGCAAAAAGAAAAGTAAAATGAAGATAATGACATACGAAGTAAAAGAATTGATAGAATTATGTAATAAATTAAATGCCAACAAGGAACATATATCTTTAGTATTCTATTAGTTTATGCAACTATCTGTCACCTAGAAGCATCTAATAGAAACATATTATTAAATTATATTTCCTTGAAAATTACATTGTCGCCAAACTATTTTACAAGCTAATCGTTCAATGTGAGTGCACTTAAGTTGCGAGATCACCACTCTCCCGAGTCTTAGTTTCACTTAAAACAGATTTTAACAAAACTTATTACCACCTAAGTTATGTTGATAAAGTAAAATAGATATTACTCATCACATGAAAAATAAAAATAATTCTATCATAAAAATAATTTTCCTACACATGCCACTACCTCATATTAAAAGAAAAGAGTAAAGAAAATTACTTATGAAGCATGGATAAAATGCAACAAAAAACTTTGTTTAAATCAAAGAAAATCTATTAGAAAGTGTTTACAACAATTACAAGATAATGAAAATACAATACTTAGCTTTTTTCCTGTGAAAGAAAGAAGAAAATCTCTCCACCAAAGTCTCTTGCCGATCCATATGTTGCTCATAGATTCCTTATATATATCTCTCAAAATCCCTCACCAATCTCTTCAGAAAATGTAAAATTCCACATCTTCTACTCACTCACACACACTCACACACACGCCCTATGGACCTTATGTAAAATGACTCTCGAATGACCACAAAACAACTCCCTTTCACAGCCAAAATAATCTATATTTATAGAGCTTCAAAAATGACCAAGGGTTGCTTAAGGCACCTCTTCAAAATTCAGCCACATTCAATGAATCTTCTAGAAAATAACTGTGGCGCCTAGGGGCCAGCTTGGTTTGCTTTAGTTTATCCCATTTTTGTCTAAGAGACACATCTTTTCATTTAAATGTGTCTAGATTCATTAAAAACTCATTTGAGGGGTGCATTTTCATCTGGGGCTTTCTAGAACATCCTGGAACCGCCAAAAATCATCCTCAACCGTTTTGGGCGCCTAAGCGCCACCCTGCTGGTAGCTTCACCCTTTGGCTCCATTTCAGCTTTGTATAGCCTCATTTTAGTTGTGTTTTTCTTATAACATTTAGACTAAAAAATAAGCATAAAAATAACATTTCTTTAAAGTGTAATTTCATTCAAAAACATGTGATAAATGTAAAAGAGATTGAGCATAGAAAGACATATTGATATGTGTCAAATCGAAATTTTCTTCCTTTCTCATTTTGGCTCCAAATTGCATCTTTTTTTGCCTCATTTTCTTCAAAAGTCCTTTTCTTATACTAGAAATAAAAAACAAGAAAAAAACTTTCTTTTAAAGTGTAATATCATAAAAATGCACATAAAATGATAATGAAATGTACACTAAAAATAGGTAATTTTTAGGTGGATCACCCATCTATCATTGAGAGTGGGTCTAGTTCGAAGTTCGTGCCTCTTACTCAGATGCAAAAAAGAAATAAAAACATAAAGGTAGCCAAGGTCAGGAGGGAAAAGTTTGTTGAGTTTGTTGTTTCCGCCGATACTCCTATTGTGGAGGAGGAGGCTGGACTACCCGAGACCTCACCCTATTGGGTGGAGTAGGTTTCATCCATTGTCCGCCACCCTCGATGAAGAAGATGTCTCCAGGATTTTTTCTACACCACCCAAGCCCTTCCATTATGTGGGTTAAAGGAGGAAGGTGAGCGCTACGCCGCTAGCCCAAGTACGAGCCGTGTTCGAGGGACTGGCAAGGAAGGAAAATTGTTCTGTTGCTCATATTTTAAAGAGGATGGGGTGTGTTATGGCACATAAAATGAAGGCCCGGATTTTGAGGGAGAAATCTGATTCGTGAACTGTCAAGAAAGTTACAAGGAAGAAGGATGGTTTACCCCTGCGAACCTCTTATAATCTTCAACTGTATGATCGTTACACCCTAGTCATTCCTACCATTAGTGTTCTTCCACTACCCAGGATGCCTACCAAGCACATCTAGGAGTCTGTCCGCCCATGCCCACTTCTATCACTGCTACTGCCACTACTTCCTCAAGGCCCACGGGATGAGTACTAGTCATGTCCTTTCTTTGACCAAGGATAGCTCTCTTAGTTGCATGAGAGGAAGTTCATTCTTTCAATAACCACTACTACAGCTACGATAGAGCCTGACCCAGGATGAGTTGCACATCAGGATCCTCCAATTGACCTCAAAACGGTTAAAGGAAAGTCATTCGAGGCTGCTCGGGAAGGACGTAGAGCCGATGTTGCGCAATTATCCGAAGAACTAAGGAACAATGTCAACAATGATTATTATAACCCGATAGATTACATGGTTTAGGAGTTCGTGAGAATCAATGTTGTTGAAGCTAGGGCCACATCTTCGCGCGACGCTCTTTTTCACATCGAGGAGAATGTCGTGGATGAAGTACAAAATGTCATTCAATAGCAAGATCTGTGAATCAGTTAAGTGCAGAAGAAGATAGAAGAGCTGATGATTGCTATAGGCACGATTCAAGAACAATTACACTTACTACAGAAGAAAATTAAAAAGCCAAATTTGGTGAAAGTGTTTGAAGAGAAACCTGGGACAATAATAACAATTGATAAGGAGAGGAGACCATTACAGATATTGATGAAGTGACCACAACAAAACTACCAATGTCTTCAACAACGTTCTCCACAGTCGTCTCATCATGCAGTAAAAAAATTTCCTTTTTTGATGAGAGGATGTCTAAACAAAGAATATTCATTCAAGAACGAAACAATGGAAGAGATGTTCCATAATTTGGTCAAGAAGCCTGAATTTAGACTACCAGAGCAAAAAAAGCCAGACGAGGTCGATAAGAGGAATCACCCCCAATGTTGCTTATACCACAGACTGGTTAAACACACTATAAAGGATTGTTTCAGCTTCAAAGAGTGGCTAGAAAAAAATTTCATAAATGGGAACATAACGATCACGAAAGATTAATAGATAGAACTTAAAAAATATTCTACCAATATAATTTCGGTGGATACGGCTATTTAAGACATCAACAGAGCAACAGGTAGTGGGTCCCGACCCTCCCTCCATAGTTCAAAATTCGTTCAAATTTCTACAGACAATTTAATAACAAATGAGGAAGAATTTTCTTTTTGGAGCAATTCCCTTGTATGCTCAAAGCTCATCAGAAACACAACCGATAAAAGATGATTCAATGAAACAAATTTCTGGCGTTTTGAAAAAATTATGACTTAGGGGATGAAAGAAATTAATGCCCTAATAATCATGTCCTTCACTTTAGGAGAACTCTCAACGTCAGTGCCACAAAGTCAAAACCTCTCGAGCTGTGATATCCTTCGAAACAACACACTTTTATGTGTACTTGAAAGAATACAAATCTCATAGTACCTTAAAGAGTGGGTTACTTTTTTACATATTTCTAATCAGTCGACAATATCTCAAGAAGCACCATGCGTCGCGATGTTGCAGAGACAATTTATTGTTCTTAGAAGCACCGATGCCCTGCTTGTCTCGGATTGGGTTAAAAAAAATTAAAAAAATTCAAATAAACAAAAAGTCACAAAATAAATCAAATAGAACAAAATCAAAATGAATCACATAAATTTAAATTATTTCTGCAAATTCAAATATCCTTCTTAAATTCACATAGTCCCCACAAATTCACATATTTTACTTGAATCCACATATTCTGCATTCTATTCACATATTTTCCACATTCACATATTTGAGTTCACATATTTTTGCATTCTATACAGATATATTTTCCTTGTCACCTCAAGGGTTGGAAGTGAGTCTTAGTGCTTTTCTCTCTAGGGTGCATATTTGTTTTCTCGCTACCCATGGGTTGGATGTGAGTCCCAGAGCATTCCTCCCAAATGTAGCAAATATATTTTCCTTATCACCTCTTGGGTTGGATGTGAGTCCTTATACTTTCCCGCTACCCTTTGGGTTGGAAGTGAGTCCCAACGCTTTCCTCCCTAGCGTGGTAGATATATTTTCCCACTACCCTTTGGATCGGACATGAGCCCCAGCGCATTCCTCCCCAATGTAGAAGATATATTTTTCTTGTCACCTCTTGGACTGGATGTGAGTCCTGGCGCTTTCCTCCCTAGCGTGACAACTATATTTTCCCACAACCCCTTGGGTTGGATGTGATTCCCAGCGCTTTTCCTCCCCAATGTTGCAAATATATTTTCTTGGTCATCTCTTAAGTTAGATGTGAACCCCAACGCTTTCCTCCCTAGCGTGACAGATATATTTTCCTGCTACCCTTTAGTTTGGATGTGAGTCCCAGCACTTTCCTCCCTAATGTAGCAGATATATTTTCTTTTCCACCTCATGGGTTGGATGTGAGTCCCAGTGCTTTCCTCCCTATCGTGGCAGATATATTTTCCTGTTACCCTTTGGGTTAGATGTGAATCGCAGCGCTTTCTTCCTCAATGTAGAAGATATATTTTTCTTGCCACCTCTTAGGTTGGAAGTGAGTCCTAAAGCTTTCCTTCTTAGCGTGACAGATATATTTTCCCGCTACCATTTAGGTTGGATGTGAGTCCAAGTGCTTTCCTCCCTAATGTAGAAGATATATTTTCATTGCCACCTTATGGTTTGGATGTGAGTTCTAGCGCTTTCCTCCCTAGCATGGCAGATATATTTTTTGGCTACCCTTTAGGTTGGATTTGAGTCTCAGCGCTTTCCTCCCCAATTTAGTAGATATATTTTCCTTGTCACCAATTGGGCTGGAAGTAAGCCCCAGTACTTTCCTCCCTAGCGTGGCAAATATATTTTCCCACTACCCTTTGGGTTGGATGTAAGTCCCAGCGCTTTCTTCCCCAATGTAGCAGATATATTTTCCTTGTTACCTTTTTGGTTGGTTATAAGTCACAGTGCTTTTGTCCCTATGATGACAAATATATTTTTTTCTTCACTTTGCAGGTTGGATGTGAGTCTCAGTGCTTTTCTCCCGATAGATTATAAGAAAAAAAAACTCTCCCACTCTTCTCTCTTCTTTCCCTTAACCTCCTCTCTCCACCTTTACCCGTGAGCCACCGAAGAAGAATGAACCACAATGAAGAGGGAAGTCCTCACCGCAAGCAAATCGTAGAAGAGACGATAGGAGAACTTGGAACCTTACAATTCAATTTTTCTTTGTCGTGACCCAACACCTTATAGAGAACTATGTAGGCGAGAGCAGCCACTATTTAATCTAATTTCCTCTGCAAGCATTTAATGTTGGCATGCAAGAATTTAATGGTGGCGGGACTCTCCATCACACTAAAAAGGAATTTATCAACTCTTTATCCATCGCCAAAGGCAGATGCCTTGTTTTCTAAAGGACGGAGACTGGAAGAGCATTAATGAGTGATCCCCGATAAATATATGTGCGCCAAAAAATTTGGTCCCGCACCGATATACATATGTGCTGATGATTTAGATATGAAATTTATGATTTTATAATATGGGATACTACACAAGTATACGTATCGTTTATCAATTAATATAGGACTTTCTGATTAAGCCCCGAGATATCGAACCCACAGGGAAAATAGGAAAATCAATAAAGGAATCAGAAAAATATCTTTTTACTTTTTTTTAATGGCTTTTGAAAGTATGTCTTGATTTTGAAAAGTTTTGAAAGTTGATTTGTCTTTTGAAATTTCCTTAATAAAAGGTTAAGAAAGAAATTAAAATTGTAATAACTAATAACACTGTATGTAAAACACTATTAACTAGAACATCTTTTTCTTTCCTTTTATGAAGTAGTAATAATTATTAAAGTAGTGTTGTGGAAGTATTTAAATTTGTTGTGACAGATAGAAGCAAATGTGTTCTTTACCCTTAGTTCTATAAAGAACATAGGTTAATTTGAAATTTTTATCATTTTGAACTTGGTTAGGCAGGGAAGATACCAGTCTCTCACTCTAGAGCTCCCTCGATTCCCACCAACAGGGGGCTAACTCCTCATAACAAAACTCAAAACTTCAAACCAAATTAGGGGGTTTTATCCTGTCACTCTAAAGTCCTCTAATCTTACTCCCTTCCATAAAAATATCTTCTAATATTACATTCAATTATATGGACTACAATTCACACCTATATAATTGCATGTGATTCTTACTAACTTTTATGAGACAGTACCGCATTGGATCTTACATAATCTCAAGAAATTCTACAACTTACAGGCCAAATTAAGAAGTAAACAAAGTTTTCAGAATCAATCTTCACAACTTCTTCCAACTTTAAACACTTATACTTTCCACAACAATTCTTCATAAACTAATTATTTCTCCATTTAAGAAAGAAAAAGATAAAGTAAACTACTCAGAATGCATTCAGAAAATACAAAAACACATTGATTTGAAATTAAAAATCATAATAAAAACAACAAACAAAAACAAGTATTAATTAAAAAACTAAATGTAAGAACAAAAGTAAACACTTATCTGAAAATTCTCTCCACAAGACTCAGGAAGTTCCTCTGAAACTTTAACTCTTCACTAAACTACTACTCAGAGCGGATCTCTCAACTCCAATGACTCAGAATAAACTTCAGACTTCAATAGAAACTAAACTAAAAGAAAGAAAAGAAGTGGGAAAAAGAAGACTTCACTCCGACCATTTTCTTTTTTCTACTCTCTACACCTACTCTTAATAAAAACTCTCACAAAATAAAAGTAAAATACTGTAAAAACTCTCTTCAAAATGCAAGTGGAAGAGCACTTAGTCATTCCTAAGACTCTTTTTAAAAATTAAACCAAAAGGTACCTTGGTGTCTCTTCAAATGTGTCCAGATTCAATGTATCCACCAAAGAATGCACCCCTTCATTCAAATTTGTCGCTCAAAAGAAGTTATGGAAGTTAACACCAAGAGTTGCATCCCATCCCCTTTGAAATTGGCACCAAATTCCTTTAGATTTCAATTTTTAATTGTGGTGGCTAAGCGCCAGCCCAGCGGTGCTTAGCCGCCAGTGCCCAAATTTTCATTTTCATTTTTTTTTTGCTCCAAATTTGATCCAATTTTGCTCCTTTCATCATGACCATCTATTTTCATCATACCTGCAAGAAAAACACGAAATACCTTCCAATAAAGTGGAATATCATTAAAAATAGGTATAAAAATGTGCATAAAAATACTATATATTTAGGTGTATCAAAATCCCCTAAACTTAAAATGTTATTTGTCCTCAAGTGACAGTTAATGTCATAGAACATTTTAGCATGCAAATTATGTAATGAGATTCTGAGGAAGATAACAAAATTTTGTTCTAGAAATGGAATAGTCCAATTTGGAAAAAATTTCAGTAATTAAAACCAACTTAAAGTTTAGAAAGTTCTTAAGTAAAGGAAAATGACAAATATATGTTTCTATCTAATTCAGAAATATTTGTAGATTCTTCAAAATATAGGACTTAAACACTTATTTTTCTCACTTAAAAATCTTTATTTGAAAATAATTTTACTTACTATATTATAACCTTAAGCTTTAGATTTTCTCTGAACTTATATCTCAAACTTTAGGTATGAAACCAATTTTTGATTAAGCCCTTAAATCCTCAAGCTTCTACTCCCTTTTCTTATACTATTTTTCACTTTTTCTTTTCTTTTTCTTTTTTTCCCTTTTTTTTTATAAGGCAAGGATTACTATATCTGGATAGGCCTTTAATAATTTTGAATTCCACCCTTCCATTTAAAATAAAGGTTATATATATCTTTCACTTAAAAATCATAATAATAATATTTGAAAATTACTCTTCAATAAAAGAAATTTAAGCTTTGAAGAATAAAAGTCAAATTTTCTATTTATCCAAAAATACAAAACTTCTTACTAAAGATAGTTTAACTTTATTTAACACCTCTTCATTAAGAAAATTTAAACTTAAGTTTTTCATGATTACTATAAATTTTAACTAAATTCTTTTATTCATTTCTATATTCAAAATTTTTGTTCCCCTAATAAAACTTCATGTACATAATTGTTCTCAATCAAAAATAAAATTTATTTTAAGTATTCTTGAGAATCAAATAAAATTCTAGGTTTTTGAAAATCTGTGTTTTTAAAATGCCCCCTAAACCTTAAATTTTTAGTTAAGATAAAACTGTCGGCATATTTTTAGGTTAGTGTGTTGTATTTTGAAAAGGGGTCGCCTATAGAAATTGTCGGCGAATTTTAGATTTTAAATTTAATTTAAATATATATATATAATTTAGAAAGTAGCATTTGATTTTGAAAATAATTTTAAATTTAAAAATTTTAAGATATGAAATCAAACCGATCTCACATCCCAAATAGTTTATAAAAATGAGCGCCACATCACAAGCTTTCGTATCTATCCCGAAGAATAGACACACTGCTTCATAATGGGGCTCGATTAAAAAAACTAGACGATTTTTGACATCCATTTGGTCTGCGAACCAATTATATAAGCCGAAAAGTTCCCCTGCTTAATACAAAGAAATTAAGCAGGGTTTATATTACCTAGGTTCTTAAAGTTCCCTATAAGGGCAAACCCCTATAGTTAATTACATCTTAAATGAAGTGAATCATTTAAGAAAACTCTCGATAATGATCAGTGGTTTTGCTCTCAAGAATTTCAAAGTTTAAGGTTTTTAAACAATTGGATTTTGGAAATTTCAATTGGGAATGGATCAAATTTGGAGCAGTTTATTTTAGGAGTCCAAAGGAAGAGAAGTAGGAGAAGCTAAGGATCCAAGAGGAATCTTGGAAACTTCCCGACTATCCTATTGTTTGGCTTCAATTTAAGGAGAATTATTTAGTATTTCAGTCCTGCCAATTACTTATAGGAATTACATTTACATAATCACCTGGTTATGCAAATAACCTGAAAGATGAGAGGGTTTACGCCGTATCGGACGGCAACCTTAGAATCCTAAGCGAGTTAGGGCTTATACCGCATAGCAAGGCTATGCAAAGGCCTAAAAGAATAGGTGAGGATTTATGTCGCACTAGGCGGGCTACCTCGAATCCTATGGCTTGTTATTTAAACTAAGGAATGGTTTTGCTGATGTCGACACGAGTTTTATTGCTGACGATGGCCATGCTCGCCCACCATGCTCCGAGCTCCTTGTTGTTGCAGAGATTTAGTTTTAGAAGTCATAAATCAGAAGATGAGAGAAGTGTTTTGGTTTAGAGAAAATCTTAAAATCCAAGTATTTTTTTTTAATATTTTAATTAAAACAAATCTTAAAGTTGTTTAAACAGAACCGATTAAGATCCCACGGTTCTGTCATCCCGGCACCGTTATTTTGATTGAATTCACTTAGTTCGGATGAATTTGCTAAACTCAACCGAATGAGTTCCACACTTTCATTTAGACTCGTGGGAAATCCCGTTAGCAACACGCGGGTTACATCATCCGAGGTATTCCCGATCATTCAACGATACGTTTTAATTTAGTTGCAATTGTAGTTTTGTGTTTTGTTTGTGATTAAATTTTGAGTTGTTTTATATTTTGAAATGTTGTGGCGGTGAATTTTATCTTGTAATGATTTTTTAATTTAATTTTGGTTTCAGTTTAGGGACTATCCTAAAGGTTTTGGTTTTCATGCAACAGTTGTTTATCATGCAAGAAAAGTAAAGTGCATTTGCAATAGAGTAAATTGCAATAAAATAAAAGCGTACCTGGAGGGTCTTCCCGTCATCCCAAGCTGCACTTGAAACACATATCAGAGCATTTAAGTATTCCAACAAGTACCTAGGTAAAGCTAAGGGAAAAGTTTTGGTTGTCTACCAAAGTCCTAATCCTATAGCTAGTCATCTCCTATGATGTCTAGGTTCTTGTGTTTTGGTTTAAGGACGATTTTCTTCATCAAAGAACAATTAAGTTCAATTGTTCTTATAAATATCCTATCATATTGAGGAAGTGCTTAAGACGAGTCTTAAACATCTTTTCAATACCTCTAGGATTGTTTTAAGTCCAAGAGAATTTAATTATACAAGTGAATTAATCATCCAGGAGTTTAAGTTTTGTTATCTTGCTCAGTGAATTAGGACATTTGAATATCTTATAAGTGAAGTAACACTTCACTTAATACTCCGTTTAGAAGTTATGACAACAAGAGCTTTTGAGGGCAAATTGATGTTTAAGTGATTTGTGATTTGATTTAATTTTAATTAATGGGTTTAAGTTTGGAATAGTGTTCAAGTTGTTTTAGATTTATTTTTGAATTCTTTATGTCTTAGGTGATGTTATATTTAATTCAATTTAATTTAATTTAAGTTAATTTAATTTAATTTGGTTTAGTTTTAATTTTAATTTAATTTTATTTTTAATTTTAATTTAATTTAGACTTTATTTTAATTTGATTTTATTTTTTATTTAATTTAGTTTACTTTAATAAGTTTTAATTTAATTTAATTTAGTTTAATTTAATTTAATTTAATTTTAATTTTAATTTAATATTTATTTTTTATGTTTTAAAGATGATTTAATTTAATTGTTAAAGTATTAATTTAATTGAAATTGTGGAAGGATTTAATTTAAATGTTTTAATTTTAATTTAATTTAATGATTAAGTCTTTTAGTATTTTAAATCTTGAGTTTGGATTATCATTTTAATTGGGAATTAAATATTATTGAGGTGATTAATTTAGGGATTCTTAAATTAAAGAACAAATGTCTTCTTAATAATATCCTTATTTTAATAATTTCAATTTTTATTAATCTTCCAAATTTCATTAATTAATTGATTAAGGTTTATTGTAATTAATCTTAAAAATGATTGATGGGTCTCTATCATTTAATTATTTAAATTTCAATCATCCAAATCAGATTAGGATCAAATATTTTACTCTCTCATTTTATTAAGCCTAAAGTTTTAATTAAGGGTTAAAATTTTAATTATCATTTTGCCCTTCAAGCTTAATAATTCCATAACTCACTAAATTGAGCTTAAATGAATTTGAAATTTTTATATGGCTTCACTCACATGTCAATTAAGACATTAGAGGAGAAAATATGATTTTTCTGTATTTAATTTATTTATATAATTATTTTTTGTAGAAAATAGGGATTTCCAAGGAAAATTAAATAAGATGACCAAGGGAATTTTTCTGTTCTTAAGAAAATTATGGCGCACTCCTAATGACCAGAGGACCATTTAGACAAAACTTGGTGATTTTTTGAATTATATTTTATTTATTAGAATTATTTTGAATTTTGAAGCATTAATTAATTTTAAAATAAAACTAAAGTTGAAAAATGGATTTTATATTTTTATTAAATCTCTCTAACCTCAAGGAGTCCAGAGAAATAAATTTTATATTTTTCTGATTTTTCTTTTATTTATTAGAATTATTTTAGTGAAAAAGTTGGAAAATACATTTTTTAATATTAAAAATTACATTAAGCCTTTAAAATTCAATATCTTACCCTAGAGACTTAAGAAAAATATTTTGTTTGTTTCTAAATGATTAGAATTCAAAATGTGACATTTTGGTGATTTTTAATATTTTTATGATTTTTATTATTTTTTTATTATTAAAAATATTAAAATAATGATAAAAATCAACTTTTTTAGAAAATTACAATTTTAATTTTCAATTTTAATTTCCTAAGTTCCTCTGATATCAGAGAGGCTCCAAAACCATTTTTGTGAATTTTTGAAAAGTAATTTGTGAGTAATGAATTTTTAAAGTTTAATTTTACCCATTTTTGCTTAAGAGGCTTAATCAACCCATTTGGTGGGGTTAACCAAGTCCAATTGGTTTCAAATTTTTATGTGGTGTTCTCCTATCCGTAGAGGATAGTGGAGAATTGTTTTTAAGTTAATTTGATGAATGGTTAACCCTAATTAATTAAAGTTCAATTTTGGGTATTTAGGCCAATTAGGGTTGTTCAAAGTGAGTTAACTCAAAACTTATTTTTCCTAGGTCCCTCTGATCACAAGAAACATCACCAAATTTTCCTAGAATTTATTTCTCAACATACTAATTATTGGAATTAAAATACTCAAAAAAAGTAACATGAACTTGAAAAATCAATAACTTCTCATAGGGATGGCCTCTGACCTTGGAAAATTCAGGGAATGTTCCCAACTTCAGAGGCTTCAAAAGCCCTATAGTCTCATGCCATGGTGAATTTCCTATATGCATGGAGAATTAAAACAATGCAGAGAGTAAATAAATCATTAAAAATAAAATACTTAATGAAATTACTTGATTTCTTTTCCATATTATTCTCATCTGTTCACTGAGCAAGAGTTTATTTTATTTTTAGGATTTTTCTACACAAAGTTATGAATTTTTGAAGTTCTGGGTATTTAATAAATAAGAAAAATCCCTATTTTCCTACTTATCCACGCGGCGCCGCGTCAACCTCGGCAGCTCCGAAGCTCCACGCGTCGTCTCCTGATTCGGCACCGCCATCTGACTGGGATGCCACGTGGCCCGCGGTTCATGTCCAGTTGCTCCGTGCGGCGTGATCCTGGCCATCCGCTCGATACACGCGCAATCTGACGGCTCCTGGTCATCGTCTACGACTGGTGTGAACCTGTGACCATCAACCTTCTAATCCTAATTTCTCACTCGATTCTCAACGGATTTTCATGTTCTTATACTCTATGGATTCGTCTTGAAGAGACGAACACATCCATACGATAAACATGCATTGAAATTGATTTAAATTAAATGGAGAATCTCTGTAAGCTCGGGAAGAAGAGTGAGTCCATACCTTTGCTCAGAGAAGTGAAGCTTCAATCTGAGAGTCGTGTCACCTTCGATTGGGTCCAAGCAAGCTCCGGATGAAGTCCTTGGCTCGGTGAATCGTCTAGGTATGATTTCAACCACAGCCCGATCACAAAGCTTGGAGGCTGGGAGCAATGGCTGGCCTGGTGAGGGGGCTTTTGCTGGGAAACTTCTCCTCTTAGTCTGGTGAAGGTGTAGGACCAATCAATTTAGAGATTGGCTCATTTTGGTGAAGTGTCCTGGTTTTGAGTTTAGATTTCAACTCTGAAATTGAGCTCACAGAGGGGAAATGGCAGGGGGATTTCAGATGGGGATCAAGTTCTCTATGTGTGGAGAGTGGTCCGGGATGATTTTGGCGGGGTTTCGTAAGTTTTGGTTCGGCACCTCTCTGACCGAGAGGAGGTGGTGTTTAAATAGCATGGCTGGAGGGCCTCCAGGGGGAGTTAGGACTTGGGATCGGCTGCTTAGGTCAAGGGAAGAACAGCCATGGTGGCCATTGGGCATGGGGCAGCTCAGCAGGTGGAAATTTCAAACTTTGGCTCCTCCCAAGGTTCGGCCATGGGGTTTTCCGGCGACTGTGGTGGCTGGCCGGCCAGGGTCAGGTCACCATCTTGACCAGTGAGGTCGTGGGCTTGGCAATGGTGAAGTTAATTGAAGTTGGCCATGTGTAAAGGGCTTGAATTGAAATGGAATGGGGGAAGGCTCATTTTGGGTTCAATTTGGTCAACCCATGTATTTGGGCTTGGTTCACCTTCCCATGGTCTGATTTTGGGCCAGGAGGATCGGTTAGGTCACTGCCATGGAGTGGTGAAGTCTCCATCCATGGTGAGGTGGCTAAACTTGGTTTAGTGTGCGACATGGTTATGGTTAAAAAGCTTAATGAAGGATTAGGAAAGGGGGCCCTCCTTTTGCCATTAATGGCTTGGTCACATGTCAAACCTTCCATGGCTTCATATGGCTTGTAAATGGCTTGCTCATGGCTCCATGTGGCTTGGGACAAAGCTTGGTCATTTACATGAAAGAAGGTTTTAATTTTTGGGACTTATGGGTGATTTTGCCATGAGGCCTAATTTAGGGTTATTTGATGATTGATTTAGGACTTAAGGGATGATATCAATTAATGGGGTGATGAAAGAATGTCATATGGGCTTTAGCATGAAGTTTGGGCCTTTGAAATTTAGTGAAGATGGGCTTTTAAAATGGTTTAGGGAAGTGGGCTTTTTTTATTTTAAAAATGGATTTTAGGATGGAAGTTTGGTAAAGGCTTGGGCCAAATAATTGTTGGGTTTGGTTTAGGGATGTGTCATGAGTGATTTGAAATAAATTTGAGGTTATTTGGGCTTGAATTGGGTTGGATTTGGGTTCATTTGTTAAATGGGCCAATGTAGGTCAAATTGGGCTAATTTGAGCCAATGTTGGGCTAGGGTTGAAATTGATGTAAAATTAATGTTGGGAAATGTTTATGGGAGTGTTTCAAAGACATTTGAACTTTGGTTGGGTTTTGGTTTTGGGACTTGGGCTTATTTGGGTTAGGTTTGGGTTTAGGTCAAAATTGGGCTATTTGGTTTTGGGTTGAATTTGAGTGGGGTTTGGGTCCAAATCTTGGGCAAATTATGTTAGTGTTTTGTTTGTGGGGATGTTAGGGAAGGTTTAGAAAAGTTTTGGGGTCAATTGGAGTTGAATTGGTTTGGTTTGGGCTAAGTTTGGGTCATGGGTCCAAATTGGGCTTTAAGGTCAAAAGTGAAATTAGATTCAAATGTCAATCAAATTGGACTTGGATTTGGTCTAGATTGATATTGCAAATATTAAATTGAAGTTTAAAATTGAATTGGACCAAAATTGGGGTCAATTGGGTAGATTTGGTTTGACATTGGGTTCACTTGGGTTAAGAATAGGCTAAATTGGGGGTTTTGGTAAAAGTGGGCTAAATTGACAAAATTAGCACATGGTGTAGTTGGACAAAATGAAATTGGGAATATTTGGGATTTTCTGGAATTTTCTAGGAATTTTTAGATTTTTGGCTAAGAGGGGCATTTTGGGTATTTGGAGGGTATTGGGGGGTATTTTTGGAATTTTTGGTATTTCTGGCTATGGATGATCAATTTGATTGGTGAGGAAATGTTCAAGGTTAATTTTGGGGAATTTTGGGTGATTTGGAAATTTTGGAGGATTTGGGCAATTTTAAGCGGCTTTTAGTAGGTTTGATGGGTGTAGGGTCCTCGGGTCAAAAATCGAAATTTTGGAAAAAGAAGATTGATCAAATATGAGTGAAATGGAAGCACTTTGGTTGAGCCATGAAGCCATATTAAGCCTATATGAGCCATGAGAGGAATCATTTGAGGCATTCACTATGTTGTTCCTAACCCTCTTAGTTAGGGGCTTAGGGGTTAAGGTTCATCCATATGAATTACCTACATGAGTCAAGGAGTCAAGTTGGGTATGGGTGTGGTTTTAGGATTTGGATTGTGTGTGTGAGAGTGTAGAGTATGAGTGTAGTGAGTGTGTAAGACAACCCTCACCAGACCAGGCCACCCAGGGTAGTCCTAAGGCCAAAGAGTCCTATAGGGAACTCATCCTTTAAGCCTTCACATTTGATTTCAACCCTCTAGGTGATTAGGGGTCTACAATCAAGCTTGTGGGGTTTGCAGGGAGTCAAGAGGTGTTTGGACTTCTAAAGGGTGAGTTCCACTTCTAGTCCTCTAAGATAGTCAAAGGAAAAGCCTAAGGCTAGATCCTAAGTACTAAAGAGAGAAGAGAAGACCTCATCAAAAATGAGGTCAACAAAAACATTTAAGCATAAGAAATGATACATAGGTAAGAAATAAAAACTGACATATCATGCTTGTAGGAATTTTTAATATCCTAATATGCAAGTATAACAATTTAAATAACAAGAGTAAAATGAAATCAAAATTAGTTTTTCAAAAAAAATTTTATACAAAGAAAAGTAAAAATTTTAAAAAGACTTCTACAGTAGTAGAGGTTTTCAAAGCAAATACACACCAACTTAAATAACTCACTGATACGATATAACGTATGATAAGTGGAATTTGAAAAATTTTAAACATGTAGTTTCCTAAGTAGAAGTTCCCAATAAGTGGTTTATAATCTCCTAACAGTTTTTGAATTAAAGTACACACTACTAAAAACTCTGACATAACATACACATAAAAACATTTACTATTACACATCACTACCACAAAGCAACATATAAAACATCAATACAACAACAAAAATACATCTAAATATGCATAACAGAAAAATAATACAAACTACAGTCTGCATACTATCAAGGTTCACATCACAACACAACGATCAAACTAAATACTAAACAAAACACACATCAGTACATCAACAACAACACCACAACGAAAACAAATAACACAAATCTACTCATCATCCTCATCATCATCATCATCCTACTCTTTCCAATCCCTAGATGGCATATAAGGTATGTAGAAAGGATGAGGGGGAATCTCAGCACTCCGATCACTTCTAAGCTGTCTATCCAAATATTGTTGATAACTCTCCTCATACTCATCATGTTTCACAATATATCTTTCCACATTATCCACTTTACCATCAATATCTCTAACATGCTCACGAGTAAAACTCACTTTCTTCGAAATCTTTCTTAACAAACTAGTCTGTGAATCTGTAGATGATGAAAGACCGGAAGTAGTAGCACGAGAAGAAGATGCAACAAGTAAGTGCATAGCAGGCTCTACCAAATCCTCCTCTCCAACCAAACTCCGAATGTACAAGTGTAAGCACCAATGTTGACACCGGTACTTGGTCTCAATGGCCGAAGTACCTCTTCCTGTGTTTCAAACTTCACTCCGCATCATTTACATAATGAATGAATTAAGGAAGAAAATCCCATACCCGCAAAGTAGTGGTCGATCTAAGCACAAGCTTCAAAACAAAATCATAAATTATACCTCCAATGTCAATAAGCTTCCCTTGCCGAATGCAATGGTTCAACACAACTCTTTCTCTCGTTACTTCACTAGTATGACTCGAAGGTAACAGTTTAGATGAGATAAAATAATGCCACGCCTTAGAAGTGGCATTCAATTTGGAAGCAGGAAAGTTCACTCTTCTATCATTTGTTATTTTCCATAATCCTCTTCCATCAGTCAAAATTTTCATGATCTCATCTAATTCCCTTTCCGTAGGATGATAGTTAGAATAAAAACAGAACATGTCAGGAGGTAGTCCATAAAAAGTGTTGATTGCCCCAGAAGAAAAGTGAACATCATGCCTCCTAACCATCACTTGATTCTGTTCTGCAACAGGCAAATTTGCATAATCTCTTACCACAGAAACAACAGCAACAGCGGAGAAGCAACAGTAATTCTCCCAGTTCCTTCAGCAATCATATCTTCAATCACCTCTCCTGGTTTACTAAACACACGCTCAGGAATCAACTTATGTGACTGCAATGCATCGACGTATCGTTCCTCAGCCCTCGTACTAACAAATTTGTCAGGATCAAATCTTGCCTTTTCTCGTGCACACTTTGACTTTGGAGCCGTCTCTAAAAATTCACTAAAAATTCAACATAAATTCCAAAATCAAACTAAACTTGCTAAATTATCTTCCAAAAGATATTTTCACTAAATCCAAGCAATTTCTCAAGTTTTTCATCAAATTTTCACCATGAATAGTGATTTTAAGATTTTCCAAAATGTACTCAAAATACATGGTGAAAATCAAAAAAAAATTTACTTAGGAGTAGTGCTCTTACCTCAAGGAATCCAAATCTAACAATTTTTGTTGAGATCACCCTTAAATGATCCACAATATGATGCCCTAGGCTCCTCTTTCAAAATAAACCGAAGGTTGAAGACGATGGGGTGGTTTAAAAATGGCAATTTTTGGGTTTTTAACTGCTGGGAACCAATTTTTGCGAACTAGCGCCTAAGAGCGAACCCCTCGGCGCTTAGCCGTGAAATCTGGTGCTTAAGCGCCGGCACTCTGGCGCTTAGCTGCCAGTACCTAGATTTTCACAATTAAGGTATATGCACTAAATCACATTATTAATCACCCTTAATTACTCCAGAATAATTATTTCTCCCCACATAAATTTTCCAATATTCCAAATCAAAATTTAATATCCATTGATTCCACACAAATTTGACACAAACACAAACTTATATTAAAACAAACATAACACTTAATATAATTCTAGAATTTCTATCCACACATAAAAGATGAAATTCTCAAAATACAAGAGACGTTAATCTGAAACTGATAAGTATACATCTCTAGGATGTAACCATCACATCATCAGGCTTAGTTAATACTTAAATATAAACACTAAACACACCAAACATAACACACATGAACACTAAACATAACACATAAGAACACTAAACAAATTATTATCAGATTTAGATTTATTGACTGAAAAATATGGTTTAAGTCTATGTCTGTTAACTTTAAATATTTTTCCAATCTTAAGATCTTGAATATCTACAGCTCCATAAGAATAAACTTTTATCATAATAAATGGACCCATCCACCTGGACTTAAGTTTTCCAGAAAATATTATCAATCTAGCATTATACAGTAAAACTTTTTGTCCTAGTACAAGATTTTTAGTAAGAATCTTCTGATCATGCTATAACTTCATCTTTTCCTTATAAATCTTAGCATTTTCATAAAATTCATTCCTTATTTCTTCAAGCTCATTCAATTGCAATAATCTCTTTTCAGCAGCATCTTTCAAATAATTATTGAACTCTTTGATAGCCCAATATGGTTTATGCTCAAGTTCAAAAGGTAAATGATAAGCTTTTCCAAAAATCAGCCTATATGGGGACATTCCTATAGGTGTTCTGTAAGTAGTCCTATAAGCCCACTAAGCATAATCCAGTTTGATTAACCAATCCTTTCTATTTGGATTAACTGTTTTTTCCAATATTCTTTTAATTTTACGATTGGATAATTCAACCCAACTACTTGTCTGCAGATGATAAATAGTAGCAATGCAATGATTAATATGATATTTCTTTGCTAACATAACAATAATCGCATTTCTAAAATGACTTCCCCCATCACTTATGATTACTCTTGGTATTCCAAATCTGTAAAATATATTCTTTTATAAAAATTTTGCAACACTTTGAGCATCACATCGAGGTAAAGCAATAGCTTCAATCCATTTAGAAACATAGTCTACTGCTATCATAATATAAACATTTCCGAAAGATGGTGTAAATGGTCCCATAAAATCTAGTCCCCAAACATCAAATATTTCAACTTTCAATATATAATTGAGGGGCATCTCATTTCTTCTAGAAATATTTCCTACACGCTGACATCTATCACAATTTTTAATATAAACATTCACATCCTTAAAAATTGTAGGCCAATAAAATCCTGATTGTAATATTCTATATGCAGTTTTATCACTTCTAAAATGTCCCTCATAATCAGAATCATGACATTTTTGAATAATTTTATAACTCTCTTCCAAAGGTATACATATTCAAATTATAAGATACTTTTCTTATTTATATAAAAATGGGTCATCCAAAAAATAAGTCTTAAGCATCGTACGTAAATTTCCTCTTTTCTGGTATGTCAAACCATAGTGGTATAATATTACCGACAATAAAGTTTACTATGTCCGCATACCACTGAACACGCCATTCTTTAACAGATGAACAATTTTTCATCAGAAAAATGTTCATTAATTTCTTCAATATCACAGAGAGATTTTTCAATTTCAAGCCTGGACAAATGATCAACAAATTGATTATCATAACCCTTGATATCTACTATCTCAAAATCAAATTCTTGCAAAAGAAGAATCCATCTTATTAGTCTCGGTTTTGCATCATTTTTCTTCATTAAGTATTTAATAGCAGAATGATCAGTATGCACCACACATTTAGTTCCAATTAAATATGATCAAAATTTATCAAAGGCAAATACTATAGCTAATAACTCTTTCTTAGTAGTGGTATAATTAATTTGAACTTCATTAAGAGTTTTACTGGCATAATAAATTACTTTCAAAATTTTATCATATTTCTGACCTAAAACAGCACCAATTTCATAATCACTAGCATCACACATTAATTCAAAATGTTTTTCCCAATTTGGTGAAATTATTACAGGTGCAGTGATTAATTTTTCTTTTAATGTTTCAAAGGCTTTACGGCAGTCATCATCAAAATTAAAAATCGCATCCTTTTCCAGCAGAACCTCATAAAGGTTTTGTAATCTTTGAAAAGTCTTTGATGTAACGCCCGTAGAATCCAAAGATGTTCTAAAAAACTTCTAATTCCCCTTACATTGGTTGGGCAAAGTAAATTAGATATAACTTGAATTTTTGCAGGATCTACCTCCAAACCTTTTTCTGAAATCTGATGTCCCAAAATAATTCCTCCTGCTACCATAAATTTGCATTTTTCCCAATTAAGGACCAAATTAGTTCCTTCACAGCGTTTTAGAACTTTAGATAGATGTTCTAAACATGATTCAAATGAAATTCTAAACACTGAAAAGTCATCCATAAAAACTTCAATCCCTTTTTCAATCAAATCACAAAAAATAGCCATCATATATCTCTGAAATGTAGTATGGGCATTACATAAACCAAAGGACATTCTTCTATAAGCAAACATACCATAAGGACTGGTAAACATAGTTTTCTCTTGATCCTCAGGAGCAATATGAATTTGGTGGTAACCAGTATATCCATCCAGAAAACAAAAGTATTTATGCTTAGCCAGTCTATTCAACATTTGATCTAGAAAAGGGAGTGGAAAATGATCTTTCCATGTAGCAAGGTTTAATTTTCTATAATCAATGCATATTCGCCACCCTGTAACTTGTCTTGTTAGTATCATTCCATTCTTTTCATTAACAGTCATAGTTACTCCTCCTTTCTTAGGAACACAGTGAATAGGACTAACTCATGCACTATCTGAAATAGGGTAGATAGTTTCAGCATCCAACCATTTTAAAATTTCTTTCTTAACAACGTCTTTCATGATAGGATTTAATCTCCTTTGGAGATCAACCCACTGTTTGCAATTATATTTCATAATAATTCTGTGCATACAAATTGAAGGACTGATTCCTTTAATATCAGCAATTGTCCATCCAAAGGCTTTCTTGTGCTTCTTCAAAATTTCAAGCAAACTCTCTTCTTCCTTTTCAGTTAATCGAGAGGAAATTATAACGTACAAGGTTGAGGATTCACCTAGAAAACATACTTCAAATGATCGTGAAGCATTTTTAGCTCATGTTTAGAGGTTTTTCAATTAATGGACCATAAGATTCATCTTTTTCAGTCATATCCAACAATTCAAAACTTTCATGAACATACTTTAAATCTTCCTCTTGAAAATCTTCATAATCAAATAACTCCTCTTCTTGCTTATATTTTTATTCTTCTCTTTCAGCTTTCTCTTCATAAGTTGATTTGAAATGACATTCACTTAAATATTCAATAACATCCATCCTATAACACTCATCTTCTTTAACTCTAGCAGGATATTTTATCAATTTTGAAATATTAAATGTAACAGTCTGATCATTAACCCTCATCGTTAATTCCCCTTTTTGCACATCTATCATGGCTCTGCCTGTAGCTAGAAAAGATCTCCCCAAAATTATGGGTATATCTTTATCTTCCTCCATATCTAACACAATAAAATCCACATGAAAAATAAATTGATCCACTTTTACCAAAACATCTTCTATAACTCCTTTAGGATATGTGATCGAACAATCGGCTAATTGCAGAGTTACAGTAGTTGGAGTTATTTCTCCTAGTCCCAGTCTTTTGAATATTGATATAGGCATAAGGTTAATGCTTGCACCCAAATCACATAAAGCTTTTCCACAGACTCTTTCTCCGATTGCACATGGAATTATGAAACTACCAGAATCTTTAAGTTTTTTAGGAAGCTTTTTCTCGAATTATCGCACCGCACTCCTCACTAAGTGTAACAGTCTCATTTTCTTCAAACTTCCTCTTTTATTAAGAATATCCTTCATAAATTTTGCATAGCTTGGCATTTGTTCTAGGGCTTCAGCAAATGGAATATTAATGGTAAGCTTCTTTAATATCTCCAAGAATTTTGAAAATTGCTTATCCAACTTTTGTTGATGAAGTCTCTGAGGAAATGGAGGTGATGGCTATTCTAAATTAACCTTAGGTGGAGAAATAGGTTTTTCAAAACCTTTTAGAGCATCCTCTTTAGGTCTTTCAATCTCTTCTTTCTCTAGTTCAGTTTCTTTTTGAACTCTACATTCCAATTCTTTTCCACTTCTTATTTGAATTGCTTTTACTTGTTCTTTATTCTTTTCTTTTGGATTCACTTCAGTATTACATGGAAGCATTCCTTAGGATCTATTACTTAAGGCATTTGCAATTTGTCCCAATTGATTTTCTATATTTTTTATGGTTGCTCCTTGAATTTGTAATTGATTTCCCATATTTTATACTACTTCTTCCATAGATAACTTCTTCTCTTTATATTGTAAAGCATTGTTATAATTTGAAGGATAAGTTAATCTATTACTATTATTACCTTGTTTGTTCCAATTCCCCAATGGGTTTACTTGGTGGTTCCCCCATTGTTGATTAACACCACCCTGATTATTGTTATTCTAGTTAAAATTTGGATGATTCTTCCAACTCCGGGTTATAATAATTGAATATGGATTGTTAGGTTTGATTATGAATTCACAGCTTCGGTGAAGAATAAGAATCAACCATTTGGCCTAATGAATTTTCTTCAATCATGAGATTTGGCTGAGAAAAATTCATCCCAAATTGGTTTATCTAACTTAATACAGCAGCAACTTGATTTGCTAACATTGTAAAAGCTTCATTTTCATAAACACTGGCTACCTTTTTAGTATTTAACCTTTTAGAAGGCCATTGAAAATTATTAGTAGGAATTTCTTCAATTAAAGCATAAGCATCAGAAAATGGTTTAGGCATTAATGATCCACCAGCAGCAGCATCGATGATTTATCTAAGAGATCCAACTAATCCATTATAAAAAGTTTGAATTATTAACCAATCTGGTATCGCATGATGTGGACATTTCCTGAGGAGATCTTTAAATCTTTCCCATGCTTCATATATTGATTCCCCTTCAAACTGACAAAAAGATGTTATATCATTTCTCAACTTAGCAGTCTTAGATGGTGGAAAATATTTAGCAAGGAATTTTTGTGACAGTTCACCCCAAGTTCTTATTGATCGAGGTGGTAACGATTGTAACCATATTTTAGCTTTATCTCTTAGTGAGAAACAAAAAAGTCCAAGTCTAATAGCATCATCCGAAACACCATCATATTTAAAAGTAGCACACAACTCTAGAAAATTAGTAAGATGCAAATTAGGATCTTCAGTTGTTGCTCCCCTAAACTGATTATTAGACACCATTTGGATAATAACAGATTTAAGCTCAAAAGAATTAGCAGCTACAGCAGGGTTCTGAATACTACCATGAAGTTCATCTACTTTAGGGTTAACATAATCTCTTAAAGGTCTTAATTCTTGATAGATGCCTACATTTTTTTTGATGATTTGTCATTTCTTGAATATTTTTATCTTTTTTTGTATTTTTTATTTTTTTTATTTTTCTGATAGCTCTTTCTAATTCAGAATCGCAAGGCACAAGTCCCTCAGAACCTGAATTGCGCATACAACAATAAAATAAAACAAAACACAACACACTAACAAAAATAAAGAAAAGTAAAAAATTTTAAATTTCTTAATTCTCTTTAAAATGCAATTTAATTATTTTCCCCGGCAAGGGCACCAGAAACTTGACTCCGCCGGATAAATATACATGCGCCAAAAAACTTGGTCCCGCATCGATATATATATATATGTGCTGATGATTTAGATATGAAAATTATGATTTTATAATATGGGATACTACACAAGTATACGTATCGTTTATCAAGTAATATAGGACTTTCTGATTAAGCTTCGAGATATCGAACCCACAGAGAAAATATGAAAATCTTTAAAGGAATCAGAAAATTATCTTTTTACTTTTTTTAATGGCTTTTGAAAGTATGTCTTGATTTTGAAAAGTTTTGAAAGTTAATTTGTCTTTTAAAATTTCATTAATAAAATGTTAAGCAAGAAATTAAAATTATAATAACTAATAACACTGTATGTAAAACACTATTAACTAGAATATCTTTTTCTTTCCTTTTATGAAGTAGTAATAATTATTAAAGTATTGTTGTGGAAGTATTTAAATTTGTTGTGACAGATAGAAGCAAATGTGTTCTTTACCCTTACTTGGTTCTATAAAGAACATAGGTTAATTTCAAATTTTTATCATTTTGAACATGGTTAGGCAGGGAAGATACCAGTCTCTCACTCTAGAGTTCCCTCGATTCCCAACAACTAGGGGCTAACTTCTCATAACGAAACTCAAAACTTTAAACCAAATTAGGGGGTTTTATCCTGTCACTCTAAAATCCTCTAATTTTACTCCCTTCCATAAAAATATCTTCTAATATTACATTCAATTATATGGACTACAATTCTCACCCATATAATTGCATGTGATTCTTACTAACTTTTATGAGACAATACCGCATAGGATCTTACATAATCTCAAGAAATTCTACAACTTAATAGGCCAAATTAAGAAGTAAACAAAGTTTTCAGTATAAATCTTCACAACTTCTTCCAACTTTAAAAACTTATACTTTCCACTACAGTTCTCCATAAACTAATTACTTCTTCATTTAAGAAAGAAAAAGATAAAGTAAACTACTCAAAATGCATTGAGAAAATACAAAAACACATTGATTTGAAATTAAAAACCATAAGAAAAATAACAAACAAAAACAAGTATTAATTAAAAAACTAAATGTAATAACAAAAGTAAACACTTATCTGAAAATTCTCTCCACAAGACTCAGGAAGTTCCTCTGAAACTTTAACTCTTCACTAAACTACTCATCAGAGCGGATCTCCCAACTCCAATGACTCAGAATAAACTTTAGACTTCAATAGAAACTAAACTAAAAGAAAGAAAAGAAGTGGGAAGAAGAAGACTTCACTCCGACCCTTTTCTCCTTTCTACTCTCTACTCCTACTCTTAATAAAAACTCTCACAAAATAAAAGTAAAATACCGTAAAAACTCTCTTCAAAATGCAAGTGGAAGAGCACTTAGTCATTCCTAAGACTCTCTTTAAAAATTAAACCAAAAGGTGCCTTGGTGTCTCTTCAAATGTGTCCAGATTCAATGTATCCACCAAAGAATGCACCCCTTCATTCAAACTTGCCACCCAAAGGAAGTTATGGAAGTTACCACCAAGAGTTGCATCCCATCCCCTTTGAAATTGGCACCAAATTCCTTTAGATTTTGATTTTTAACTGTGGCGGCTAAGCGCCGGCCCAACGACGCTTAGCCGCCAGTGCCCAAATTTTCATTTTTCATTTTTATTGCTCCAAATTTGATCCAATTTTGCTCCTTTCATCATGGCCATCCATTTTCATCATACCTACAAGAAAAACACAAAATACCTTCCATTAAAGTGCAATATCATTAAAAATAGGTATAAAAATGTGCATAAAGATACTATATATTTTAGGTGTATCGATGAGCTGGATCTTTCATTAGGAAAGCATCGCCTGATAAAAAAAGAAACAATAAAAGGAAATATGGAAGTTCAATTTGTTTCTATAGGTGGACCTGGGCTCCACTAAAGTTAACAATTCTCCCACTTGGAGACAGGTAAACTAGCTGCATCGTCCTTTTCTTCAAATGTGATATCCTCCACCTCTGTAACTCAAATCTCTGTCTTCATGCTAGAAGACAAACTAAAGTCAAGCATAAATTCATTTTTTCTAGTGTAACACCCTTAATCAACAAATCAACATGGTTTTTGCTTCCACAAATTTTCTCAAGTAATAATTGTCTGTCATCTTGCAATGATCAAATGAAGTGATATTTGATCTGAATGTGATTGGTCCTAGATTAAAATGCTAGATTCCTTGCAAGGAATATGACACTCGGACTATCACTGTAAAGAGTGCCATTTCGAACCTCCTTACCTAATTCTTCGAAGAAAATTTGAAGTTATATCATCTCCTTTGCAGCCTCTGACAGTGCGATTTATGGCGAGCGGATCGATGTCGCTTGGATGTTGTCGCCGTCAATTCATTTAGGGCTAATATAAAACAAAGAAAAAGAAGATGTTTTGTGATAATCCTTATAAAGAAGATCCTAGAATGTCATATCTTAGAGTTTCTATATAAAGAAGATCGTGAAGTGTCAACTAGAGATTCTGTCATGGGTTCTTTAATTCTCCTATAGAAACAAGCTTTTAGAGTTAATTACATCTTAGACAATTTATAATTGTCTAAGAAAACTTCTGATTAATGTCGGTCACTAGTTTTCTGGAAATTTTTTTGTTTTTAGGGAAAGATGTACCCACTATCAATCTCAAATGTCGTTGTGTTATGTCGTTTTCATGTCATATTGTTTTGTTTGTCGAAATTTTTAGGTTCTCTGGCTAACCTAAAAGTTTTAGTTTTGTCATTGTTGTTGATGTCGTTGTTTTGTTGAAAGTTTTAGGTTTTGTGGCTAACCTAAAAGTTTTGGTTTTTTCATTGTTCGTCCAGAATGTCATCCTGCAAAACAGAGTTAGCACACCCTAAAACATGCAAAGGAAATCTAAACCAAATTTATCTTCATCCTGCGAAGAAAACATTGTCAGAAATAGTGTCACATTCATTGTCTCAGAATTTTGTAGGATGTTTTGATTTAACATATCCTGAATGTCAGTTAATGTCGTTTGAAATATTTGGATTGATATCGGTGTTTGTCAAATTTGTATTTGAAATGCCAATTTTATGTCAAACTTTGTTTGAAATGTCAAATTTATGTCAATTATGTCGATTTAGGTTTGCAATATCAAATTTATGTCGATTATGTTTGAAATGTCAGATTTATGTCGATTTTATCGATGGAATGTTTGGAATGTCAAATTTATATCGATTTTGGTTTGAAATGTCGAATTTGATTTTGGTTTGAAATGTCGAATTTGATTTTGGTTTGAAATGTTGAATTTATGTCAGTTATGTCGATTTTGGTTTGAAATGTCGAATTTATGTCGGTTTGAAATGTCGAATTAATGTCGGTTATGTTGATTTTTTGTTTGAAATGTAGAATTTATGTCGGTTATGTCGATTTTGGTTTGAAATGTCGAATTTATGTCGGTTATGTAGATTTTGGTTTTAAATGTCGAATTTATGTCGGATATGTTTAAACTTAAATCTTGAGTTCATGTCTGTCTGCACTTAAGTTGAATTAACTTGAGTTCATGTCTGTTTAAGTTAATAGTTGGATTAGATTAACTTGAGTTCATGTCTGTTTAAACTTAAGTTAATAGTTGGATTAGATTAACTTTAGTTCATGTATGTTTGAACTGAAGTTAAAAGCTGGATTAGACTAACTTGAGTTCATGTCTGGTTGAACCTAAGTTGATTGAATTTAATTAACTTGAGTTCATGTCTGTCTGAACTTAAGTTAAAAATGTTGAAAGTTAGATTCAATATTGATTGAATTAACTTGGGTTCATGTCTGGTTGAACCTAAGTTGAATTCAATGTTGATTGAATCTAATTAATTAACTTGAGGTCATGTATGTTTGAACTTAAGTTAAAGGTTTGGTTTAATCATAATAGACGAAATTAAGTTTTAATCCTTGTTTAAATAGGACTTAAAGGTTAATTAAGTCTAATAAATTAGACATAATTAGAATTGCAAACCATCTAAGTCCTTTTTAGGCAAGGCTTAAGTTTTAATTAAGTCTAATTTGATTTAATCGAGATTTGTTTAGATATTAAGTCTTAGTGAATTAGACTTAATCATGGTTTGTGTTTATTTAAACCTTAGTTGATTAAGGTTTAATGATTTAATTAAGTCTAATGTGATAGACTTAATTAAGGTTTATGTCGGATTTGGGTTTGAATTAAGTTAGGTTGAACCTAGACTTAAGGTTAACTTAAGTTCAATATGGGTTTAACTCAAGTTAAGATTTGAGTATGATTTAATTTAGGTTCAAGTTAGGTTGAATCTAGACTTAAGATTGACTTAAGTTCAATGTGCGTTGAACTTAAGTTAAAGTTGAACTTGGGTTCATATTGTGTTGAACCTAAGTTGACCTAATTAGGGTTTATGTTCGATTAAACCTTATTTAGTTAAGGTTTAATTGGCTTAACTAGTTCAACTGGGTTAGACCTAATTAGGGTTTAGGTTTGATTAAACCTTAGTTAATTAAGGTTTAATGGTTTAATTAGGTCTCAATGGGTTAAACCTAATTAGGGTTTAGGCTCGATTAAACCATAGTTAGTTAAGGTTTAATGATTTAATTAGATCTAATCGAGTTAGACCTAGTTAGGGTTTAGGTTTGATTAAACCTTAGTTAGTTAAGGTTTAATGGTTTAATCTAGGTCTCAATGCGGTTAGACCTAATTAGGGTTTAGGTTTGATTAAACCTTAGCTAGTTAAGGTTTAATGGTTTAACTAGGTCTCAATGGGTTAGACCTAATTGGGGTTTAGGTTCGATTAAACCTTAGTTAGTTAAGGTTTAATGGTTTAATTAGGTTTAATGGGTTAGACCTAATTAGGGTTTAGGTTTGATTAAACCTTAGTTAAGGCTTAATGATTTAATTAGTTCTAATGGGTAAGACCTAATTAGGGTTTATGTTTGATTAAACCTTAGTTAGTTAAGGTTTAATTGGTTTAACTCAGTCTAATGCGTTAGACTTAATTAGTGGTTTAGGCTCGATTAAACCTTAGTTAGTTACGGTTTAATGGTTTAATTGAGTTCAATGGGTTAGACCTAATTAGGGTTTATGTTTGTCTTAAACCTAATGTGTAAGGAGTTTAATTAAGTTTAATATGTCCTTAAACTTAATTAAAGGTTTTTTTTGTATTAAACCTAATTTAGTTAAGGTTTAATGGGTTAATCAAGATTAATATGTCCTTAAACTTAATTAAAGATTTGATTTTGAATTAAACCCTAAGGTTCAATGAGTTAATTAAGTTTAATATGTCCTTAAACTTAATTAAAGGGTTTGGTTTAGATTAATTAAGTTTAATATGTCCTTAAACTTAATTAAAGGGTTTTTGATTTTGATTAATTAAGTCTAATATGTCCTTAAACTTAATTAAAAGGTTTGATTTTGGTTAATTAAGTTTAATATATCCTTAAACTTAATTAAAAGGTTTGATTTTGGTTAGTTAAGTTTAATGTGTCCTTAAACTTAATTAAAGGGTTTTGTCTTTAATTAATTAAGTATAATATGTCCTTAAACTTAATTAAAGGTTTCAATTTTGGTTAATTAAGTTTAATATGTCCTTAAACTTAATTAAAAGGTTTGATTTTGATTAATTAAGTTTAATATATCCTTAAACTTAATTAACGGTTTGATTTTGATTAATTAAGTCTAATATGTCCTTAAACTTAATTAAAGGGTTTTGTCTTTGATTAATCAAGTCTAATATGTCCTTAAACTTCATTAAAGGTTTGATTTTGGTTAATTAAGTTTAATATGTCCTTAAACTTAATTAAAAGGTTTTGTTTTGGTTAATTAAGTTTAAAATGTCCTTAAACTTAATTAAAAGGTTTGATTTTGATTAATTAAGTTTAATGTCCTTAAACTTAATTAAAGAGTTTGATTTTGATTAATTAAGTATAATATGTCCTTAAACTTAATTAAAGAGTTTGATTTTGATTAATTAAGTCTAATAGGTCCTTAAACTTAATTAAAAGGGTTTTGATTTTGAATTCATTAAGTCTAATATGTCCTTAGACTTAATTAAAAGTTTTAATTTTGGTTAATTAAGTTTAATATGTCCTTAAACTTAATTAAAAGATTTGATTTTGGTTAATTAAGTTTAATATGCCTTTAAACTTAATTAAAAGGTTTTGTTTTTTATTAATTAAATTTAATATGTCCTTAAACTTAATTAAAGTTTTTGATTTTGGTTAATTAAGTTTAATATGTCCTTAAACTTAATTAAAGGGTTTTGATTTCGAATTCATTAAGTCTAATATGTCCTTAGACTTAATTAAAAGTTTGGATTTTGGTTAATTAAGTTTAATATGTTCTTAAACTTAATTAAAAAGTTTGATTTTTGTCTTAAACCCTAAGGTTTAATGATTTAACTAGGTTTAAGTTGTCTTTAAACCTAATTATTGTTTGATTTGAGTTCATTTGAGTTTGGATTCATCACTTGCTTAATCCATGATGAGATGGATTAAATATGTGAAGAGGAGGTTTTGAATTATTAATTTTAAAACTAATAAATCTTAACCTTGTTTCAAAATGTCTTTTAGATTGATTTGATGACTTGAGAATTGTTATTTTAGGATTGTTGTCTGTTATACTAAGGTTCTCAATCATTTTGTATTTAAATTTTTCAATTTTCCTAATTTTATAATTATTTTTGAAAATAATTACAAAATATCATGGAAATTAGGAAATCACATCCTAGAGAGTTATCCTAGCCTTAGAAAAATCAGAAGATGTGTCTAAGGACTTAAAGGTTCTTCCCTAAAAATTTCATATTTTTCTGACTTGTAAATAATTTTTAATAATTAAAATACTCTAGAGAGTATTTAATGAAATAAAAATTAAATACTGAGAATAAAATTATGATTTTGGTCTCATAATTTTCTTCTCTTCAAGAGCTTTCCAGAGGTATTTTTATTTTATTTTTATGACCTCTGGATCAAAAGATATGGAATTTTAAAGTTTTTAAGGTTTTTCTGAATTAATTTAACCCAGAAAAACCAGGACGCGCCACGCGTCCTCGTACACGTCGAACGGGCGGGATGATCCCGTGTATGGCGCGGAACAGTAAACACGGCAGGCTTAGATCAGCGTCGTCCGTTCCAAAACACGGGAACGGACGGCGGAGATAATTCCTCATTTAATTCGAAAATTTTCTAACCGTTAAACTTCAAAGTTCAATATCTCACTCATTTCTCAACGAAATTGAGTGATTTTTGAACTTATGGAATCATCTGGACGTATAGATTATATCTATATGGTGATGATACATTTTTGGACTAGTATAACCCCTGATATTTCGAATATAGGAAATATTTTGGAGAAAATAAATCCATACCTTAGCCACAAATTTGTCGAGCTTCGATCAGGCTCGATGGTCGACTCTTCGGGACTCCCAAAGAAGATCCTTGTCACTTCAATTTGGTTTTGTAGCTAGCCTTGGAGAGCAATTTTGGCAAATGGCTAGTTTGGGCTTATTTTGGATATTGGCCAAATTGGCTTGATTGGGCTGACCCTGTGGCCTAGGTTTGATTGGAATAGGTTGTTGAGGTCCCTAGGAAGATTTTTTGTGTTGGGAGCCAAGGGATTTGGGCAGCTTATAGGTTTTTATGGGATCATTCTCTCCTCTTGGTATTTTCGGCCAAGGGGGTATTTATAGCCATGAATGGCTATGGATTAACCTTGGTTAGCTTGGATTTGATCATAGTATGGTTAGGGCTGTAGAGTACAACCTCTCCTATGTAAACCAAGCTTCACCACTTCTTCTTCCATGAGAATTTTGTTACTTAAGCAAGTGCACATTTCATGGCAATTTTGGCTTAAATTTTGTCATGATGGATTTTAACCTCTTTGTTTCCATTTCATTGGCTAAGTGGGAGGTTCATGGTGACTCAAATGGTTGAGACCCTCTCCTTGCAACACCTCATTTATCATTTCATGAGGTGGTGACACATTAGCCCCTCTCTTAATATTTTTTCATGAAATGTTATGATGAGTTTAACCATGGTATGAAGGATGGTTAAAGCTTTATCTCCTCACTATTGAGTGGCTAGGGAGGTGGCTAAACTAACCTCTCCATGGCAAGACACCTCACACTTTAAATTACCATGGTTTTGCCACCTCATTTTTCATGTCATAATGGCCCTTTACCATGGTTACATGTGAGTGATTCATGGGTTGTTTTCTCTTTAATGGATCATATAGGTTGTGTCTCACCCATATGAGGTCATGTGTGATGTCATAAAAGAGTTTTAGAATTTTTAGAAAACCATATGTCATAGGTTTTAAAAATTCTATTTAATGCCCTCTTCATTTTCATTTCCTTATTTAATTAATTATATCATTAATTAAATATTGGAAATTATTTTATTAATCAATAATTAATTGGAAATAATTCCAAATTAATTATTTGATTAATATCCATGTCATTAAAATTGATTTTTTGTCTCTTTTCATGACTTTTCAATTTAATTTTCACTTTAATTAATTATGTCATTAATTAAAACATGGAAATTAAATTATTGGTCAATTAATTAATTAAAAATAACTTTGGAATTAATTATTTGATTAATTCCATTATTTTTAATCAATTTGTGGATTTTGAGATTTTATGGCTTTTGAATTTTATTTTTCATTTTAATTAATTATGTCATTAATTAAAATTTAAAAATTAATTCATTAGCCAATTAATTAATCAAAATAATTTTGAGATCAATTATTTGATTAATTTTGTCATTTTATGACTTTTAATTTAATTTTCATTTTAATTAATCATGTTATTTGATTAATTAAAATATTGAAAATTAAATTATTAGTCAATTTAATTAATCAAAATAATTTTTGAAATTAATTTGATTAATTTTTATCATTGTGAGGTCTTAAACATGTCATTGGTTATTTGATCAAAAATTGATCATTTTAACTAAAATTGACTTTTTAGGTCATGTGTTGACCTATTGGGTCAATAAGGTTGGTGATTGGATCTGGATTGATCATTTTGATAAAAATTGTCATTTTAGGTCAAAAGGTTATCTTAGGGGGTCACCAGGGTTGGTCATAGGGTCTGGATTGACCATTTTAACCAAAATTATCATTTTAGGTAAAAAGGTTGACTTGTGGGGTCAACAGGGTTGGTCATTGGCTTTGGATTGACCATTTTGACCAAAATTGTCATTTTGGGTAAAAATATTGACCTATGGGATCAATAGGGTTGGTCATTGGGTCAGGATTGACCATTTTGACCAAAATTATCATTTTGGGTAAAAAGGTTGACCTGTGGGGTCAACAGGGTTGGTCATTGGTCCGGATTGACCATTTTGACCAAAGTTGTCATTTTAGGTAAAAGGGTTGACCTGTGAGGTCAACAAGGTTGGTCATTGGGTCTGGATTGACCATTTTAACCAAATTTGTCATTTTAGGTAAAAAGGTTGACATGTGGGGTCAACAGGGTTGGTCATTGGGTCAGGATTGACCATTTTGACCAAAGTTGTCATTTTAGGTAAAAAGGTTGACATGTGGGTCAACAGGGTTGGTCATTGGGTTTGGATTGACCAATTTGACCAAAATTGTCATTTTGGGTAAAAGGTTGATCTGTGGGGTCAACAGGGTTGGTCATTGGGTCTGGATTGACCATTTTGACCAAAATTGTCATTTTGGGTAAAAAGGTTGACCTATGGGGTCAATAGGGTTGGTCATTGGGTCTGGATTGACCATTTTGACCAAAATTGTCATTTTGGGTAAAAAGGTTGACCTATGGGGTCAATAGGGTTGGTCATTGGGTCAGGATTGATCATTTTGACCAAAATTACATTTTGGGTAAAAAGGTGGACCTGTGGCGTCAACAGGGTTGGTAATTGGGTCTGGATTGACCATTTTGACCAAAGTTGTCATTTTAAGTGAAAATAGTAACCTATTGTAAAAATGAGGTCAACAGCGATATACTCTACTTCTGTAGTAGACAACAAAATTATATTTTATAGATTTAAGCCCCATGACACTCATAGTACCACCAAGAGTATAAACATAAAATGTAGTACTCTTCCTACTGTTAATGTCTCCAGCAAATTCTGCATCATCTTAGCTCTGTACCTCCAAGCTTTTTCCTAAGAAACACAAGCAGGTTTTTGAAGAGCCTCTTGGGTATCTCAAGATCCATATCACAGCTTCACAATGTTCCTTCCCCGATTAATCATGTATCTGCTCACAACTCCCACTGCAAGGGCAATATTCGGTCTGGTGCAGACCATAACATGCATAAGTGAAACAATAGCTGAAGCGTAAGGAACCTTACTAATGTAGCCTTGTTCCTCCTCTGACTTGGGTGACTGATTTTTATTGAGTCTGAAAGGACTTCCCAAAGCTGTGCCAATTGGTTTGGCCTTATCCATATTGAATCTGCTAAGCACCATTTTCACATATTCCTCCTGTGAAAACCTCAATGTGCTTCTGACTCTGTCTCTGATAATCCTCATACTAAGGATTTGCTTTGCCGCTCCTAAATTCTTCCTTGCAAAGTGCTCTAACATCTGCCTCTTCAAATTATTAATTTCATCAATACTAGCCTCTGTAATAAGCATATCATCCACATACAGCAACAGGATGATATACGAATCGTCAAAGTATCTGACCTAGCAACAGTGATCTACCTGATATCTATTGTACCCTGCATTTTTCATGAAAATATCAAACGTTTTTGTACCAATTTCTAAGAGCTTGCTTCAGACCATAAAAGCTCTTCTTCATTCTACAAACTGAGTCTTCCTGCCTCTGTAGCATGAGTCCCTCAGGACGGTGCATGTAGATGTCTTGTTCAAGATCTCAATGAAGAAAAGTTGTCTTCACATCTAACTGCTCAAGGAACAGATCTTCAGTAGCAACCATAACCAGTACCACCTTGATGGTTTTGACCTTCACCACAAAAGAAAAAATCTCATAGTAATCAATGTCATGTATTTGTTGAAAGCCTTTTACAATAAGTTAATCCTTGTACCTCTTACTACCATCAAGCTCAGTCTTCATCCGGTACACCCACTTGTTGTGCAATGCCTTCTTCCTTGGTGAAAGTCATGTCAGCTCCCATGTAAAATTTCCCAGCTGGGAATCCATCTCCTCCTTCATTGTCAGCTCCCACTTTCTAGAATTTTCATCTACTAAGGTTTCATCATAGCTTTGTGGTTCTCCACCATATGTCATTAGGATGTAGTTTAAAGTTGTTCAGTAACGCTGTGGAGAACACCTGCTTCTGACTGACTTGCAAAATGTAGCTGGAGTAGTGAATGACTCTGAACCTGGCTGTGGAATAATAGGAATGGGTGGCTCGGACCCACTTTCCTCGTCATTCACATCTCTGCCATGTATTGTGACCTCTGTTAGATCGTCAAAACTTACAAACTTCAATTCCTAAGGTGCTGTTTCAGAATTTTTACTATCCTTGTCCTTTTACATCATCGTCTCATTAAAGATCACATTACTTCTTCTGATAATCTTTTAATCATGTTCATTCCAGAAACAATAGCCAAATGCTTCGTCTCCATAGCCAATGAAATAACATTTATTTAACTTAGCCTCAAGCTTTCTACGAGCATCGGGATTTATTAAAACATAAGAAAGACAGCCAAAAGTCGTAAGATGAGAAAATTGGACCTCTTTAGTGCTACAAACCTCCTCAGGTAATTCACAGTCTAATGGGAGGGATGACCCTCTGTTGATTAAGTAAAAATGCAGTGCTGTCCGTATCTGCCCAGAAAGTTGGTGGTATTCTGGCGTGCAATCTCATGCTTCTGACAAACTCATTGATGGTTCTGTTCATGTGTTATGCAACTCCATTTTGCTGTGGTGTCCCTGGAATGGTCTTCTCCATTCTGATACCCTAGACTGCATAGTACTTCTTGAACCCACCATCAATTTACTCACCATCATTGCTAGACCTCAAACATTTCAGTTTTAAGCATGTCTCTGTCTCAACCATGACCCTTCAAGTTTTGAACACATTAAATACATCATATTTATGCTTCAAGAAATAAACTCACTCCTTTCTGCTATGGTCATCTATGAATTTGACGTAGTAGCGAGAGCCTCTGAGAGATGCAACTAGGGCAGGTCCCCACACATCGGTGTGTACAAGTTCTTATTTTCCTGCCTTTGTTGCTCTACCGCTTTTCAGGAAACTAACCTTCTTCTGCTTCGTCATAATGCAACTCTTACACATGCCGAGATCAACGGACTTCAGTTCGGGTAGCTTGCCTCTAGTCTGAAGTTTTTTTATGCTAGTCTGACTCATGTGTCCAAGCCTGCAATGCCACACGTCTGTTGTGCTCTCTATTACTGTAGTATCAACACTGTTAATTAAACCAATAGTCATATACTGTGTGCCAATTTTCTTACCCAGAGCCATTTTCAGTGCTCCTTTAGTGACCTTTCAAGTGCTATTTGAGAACACTACTGAATGCCCTCCTTCATTGAGCTGTCCAGCATAAATTATATTCTTCTTTAGCTCAGGAATGTGTCTGACCTTTTACAAGGTTCATTTATTTCTTTTAGGGGTGTAATTTCAACATCTCTCATCCCCAACACGTTCAAAGCGTCTCCATCAGCCAAGTACACCTTCTGAAAGTCACCTGCAACATAGTTTTGCATTAAATCACAGTGGAAGATGTATGAAAAAAAGACCCAGAGTCTAGTATCCAGTCTTCAACAGAGCTGTAAACTGCAACAAATAGTGCATCATGTATTTCTTTAGCTACAGCATCAAAGCTGACGTTCTCCGTCTTCTTAGGATTTTGCAGTTATTCTTTATGTGTCTATTTTTTCCACAATTCCAGCAGGTTTCTTACTAACCATGGTTTGAATTGCTCTTGCCTCTATGATTTGATTTTAATCTTCGTTTGTTTGAGTTCTTTTCTTGTGATCTTATTTTGGAATTAACAGTGCTGAACTCGAACCCAAGATCTCGCTATAATCCATCCCGCGCACCTCCTCAGCAAAAATCAAATCAAAAATATCATCATATTTCAGTTTAGTTTTACCTTTAGAGTTGTTAACTACCATCCTCATGGCTTCCCAGCTATTTGGCAATGAAACCAACAATATCAGCACACGTATCTCATCGTTAAAATCAATTTCAACAGATGACAATTGATTTGTGATGGTATTAAAATCATTCAGATGTTGAGCGACAGACATACTTTCCACCATCTTTAAGTTGAATAACTTTTTCTTCAAGTGCAAATTATTGTTCTCTGATGGCTTTTCATATATATTTGATAAGTTGCCTTGAGGTCTATAGTCGTCTTCTCCTTGATGACATTGTGGGCAACGAATCATGACAGGATTAATAGAATAACCCCTAGAACATGTCGATCCAATAGATTTCAATCAGCCTCATCCATCTTCTATGGTCGCACTTGGAAGATGAGTTTCTTCTCATAGAGGTAGTCCTCTATCTGTATCTTCTAGTAAACAAAATTTGTTCCGTCGGACTTCTCGATCTCTGAAACCTTTACTTCGCCTCTGACCATTGTTCTTCCTCGGATCTAAACCGAAGCTCTAATACCAATTATTGTGAAAAAAAATAGCGGCAATCAAGCAAAAAACTATATCAAGAAAAATTTACAAATCAAAAGAAAACAGATTTACATGGTTCGGCAAATTGCCTACATACACAGAATTGCAAAAAGATTTTATTTTTTCGATGAATACAGCCGTCGATCATCTTGATGATTACAAGAAAAAAAAAACTCTCTCTCTCTTCTCTCTCCTTTCTGTCGACCTCCTCTCTCCCTCTTTACCCGTGAGCCACAGAAGAAGAACAAACTGCATGGAAGTCCTTACTGCAAGCAAATCGCAAAAGAAACGAAGTGAGAACTTGGAACCTTACAATTCAATTTTTCTTCGTCGTGAGTCTACGCCTTATATAGAATTGCGGAGGGGAGAGCAGCCACTAATTAATCCAATTTCTTCTGCAAACATTTAATGGTGGCCTGCAAGCATTTAATTTTGGATGTAAGCATTTAATGGTGGCAGGACTCTCCATCACACCAAAAACATCGTGACATACTCAAAATGTAAGAAATTTACTTGTCACCTCCAACCCACCACTAAAATTTTTTCCCAACACTATACGTACAACCATTCACCTTATTAACAAGCCACTTTTCCCCATCACTTGCAACCTCTCATATACAAAAAACCACTTGCATATGAAAATCTGTGGCCATATGGCTGCTCTTGCTTCCCTTGGCTTCCACCATCAAAACACACCAAACTTGACAAACGATCAATGCAATTTGTCTTTCTTGGGTACCCTAACAATTTCAAAGGCTAAAAATGTCCTTATCCTCCCACCAAAAATGTTATCATATCCCGACACGTCACATTAAAAGAACTATATGACCCATACAAAAAACCTTAATACCAAGAAAGTCCCTCCTCGCCTTCAGAAAATCTAACGCCACTTACACTTCTTTCCCACCTTCCTTCCCTTGTGCTCTACACAACCAACGTCATAACTCACACACTCTTCCACCCAGCTCAACTCAACATTCTTAAAATCCTCAACCATATTGTCCCCCATGTAATCCAACCCGACAACCAGATATATCGTACCCATTACATCCCACATTTATCACCCCATCCAATCACCCAATGATCACTCGATCTAAAACATGATATATCAAATCCAAACAAATATTCACCCTCCAACACTCCATCACTATTGAGACAGAACCTTGCAATCTAAAGGAAGCCACTCAACCTCCTCAATGGTGAAAAGCCATTCAAGTGGAACTAGATGCTCTCCACAATCAGAAAACATGGACATTGGTTCCACCTCCTCCCAACTAGTCCATTTTAGGCAGCAAATGGACATACAAAATTAAATGTCGAGCTGATGACACTATAGCCAAGTACAAATCTTGTTTGATGGCCCAAGGCTACTAGCAATAATATTGCATGACTACGCCAAAACATTCAGCCCCGTAGCCAAATATTCTACAATTCAAACTCTCCTCAACATTTGTGTTCATTTCCAATGGCCCATCTTACAATTTGATGTAACAAAAGCCTTTCTCCACGACGACCTTCAAGAAACAATTTACATGCATCAACCCCCAGGATATGCTGATGAATACAAACCAAATCATGTATGTCTATTACCAAAAGCTATCTATGTTCTCACGAAATTGTCGTGCTAATGGTTCAACTCATTTAGGGGTCATTTACTTCATCTCAGATTCTACCAAAGGCAAGTCGATACCCCCATCATATACCACCACAACAAAACTATCATTTATCTGCTACTCTATGTTGACGGCATCTTCATTACCAGTACAAACTACAAAGATATACACAACTTTATGGCTGCTCAAAAGCAATTTTTTCATAGAGATCGTGGGGTCGCTCTCCACCGTTCTTGGCATCAAAATTCTACATACCAAAATTGGTTTGTTCCTCAACCAAACTCACCACGCCTCCAAAATCCTCGCTAAAGTACGTATGGATGATTGCAATCAATGGCCAACCCAACGACATCTCAACAAAATCTCACTCCCAAGCTTCAAAAATAATTTTTGAATCCCTCTCTCTACCAACACCTCATCAGATCCTTACAATATTTAACTATCACAAGACCCTACATTAACTTTGCAGTAAAGACTTCCATCTTCTTCAGCAACCCCTCTGCATGCACTTCTAGCAACTCAAGTGCCTCCTTCGATAAATCAAAGGAACAATCAACTTCCGTCTTCCCATTCAGCCACGACTACTCACTCTCGCATTTACTCCTATTCCAGTTGGGCAAAGTGACACAGTGAATCACCGCTTCATTATAAGCCATTGCACTTTCCTTGGGAACATTCTCGTATTCTATCAAGTGAATAAAAATTTTAGCGCTACTCGCTCATCCACAAAAGATGAATACCAGCCTCTATCCACCGTTGCCACCTACATCATATGGTTACAACAGCTTCTCCAAGACTTCCAAGTCAAGACCAAGTCTCTTACAATCATCCATTATGAAAACATTTCAACAATGGTGATTGCTCACAATTTAATCTTCCACTCACTCGCGAAGCACATTGAAATCGACTATCACTTCATTCAGGGAAAAATTTTGCCAAACAAAGTCGCTGTATAACATATTTCAACCTATGATCACCCGACGAATATCTTCACTATATCGCTTCCAGTTCCTTCGTGACAAGCTGATACTTCAACCACGTAGCATCATCTTGAGCTAAGATAATAATGAAGATCCTCCACTTAGCATTGCAGTATCCTCCACTACCAGATAAGCATATTTCCTAATTACCCTCAAACCACCTGTCTCCAGAAGTTTCTTCTATGCCTTTATTTGCTTGTACCTGGTAGCTATAGCGGAAAGATGAATTAATAAAACATTTTTCCTACTGCTTCACTATGTAATTCCCTTTTGAATGAAGTAAAATAAGCTTCATTTTTTCCACTTCTTGCCGCAGGTACTGTCCTCTTCTTTTCTTGTACGTTTCTTCTTAAACAATTTTATTATTTCCATTCTGACTATAATATTAAAAGTATTATGTTATTAGCTCATCAAATTTGTCTTGAAAGTTTTTTTTTCTCCAGTGGTGACTAAATATTTTTTTTGTCAAATTACCTCATTTGACATTTTACTTTTTGGAAGATTTACATGCATACCACTCAATTCATATTTGTAAATCTAACAACTAAACTTTAACTTTTATATATATATATATATATATATATATATATATATATATATATATATATATATATATATATATATAGGAAATCGATATTTGGTAGAGGCCCAAATATCGGTTTCCTATGCGCTATGGCCCATGATGAAAGTCTCGCGCTACGTGCCTAAACGAGACCGAATTCCCTCGCGCCACGGGTGGGATTCAACCCCTTACCTTCGAGTCCTACAGTAGCCCCGCCCACTGAGCTAGAGGATGCGGCATATATATATATATATATATATATATATATATATATATATATATATATATATATATATATATATATATATATATATATATATATATATATATATATAGTTATTTATTTATTTATTTATTTTAATTTTTTTTTAAGATTGATTGATAGTTGGAGACCGCCGTCAACCCCTATAGGTTGAAGCTGGCCGAGGGCGACCCACCTCCAATCCTTTCGTGCTATTCGAATCCTCCCTTAAAGGTGAGATTCAAACCCCCAACCCAAGAGACTTAGTCAAGAGCCGCTACCATATATATATATATATATATATATATATATATATATATATATATATATATATATATATATATATATATAAAGACTACATGAAAAGGTATATATTATTTTAAAAGGTTAAAATAGTAATATTTGATGTGATTCGAAAAATTTGAGTGATAGAAATATAAAAATCATATGATGTGTGACATGAAAATACATAAGATTTGAGTGATATGTATGTAAGTGCACCTTATTATTTTAATGAAATAAAATGTCAATATAGGAAAAAATATTACATCTAGAGTTTTGATGCAGAAATATATCAGAAGTTCAATGAAATTGCGTCATATGTCCAAAGAAACTGGACCATTCATTAAACTGTATAATTTCATATGTCCGACATGTGACGTTGTGCAATTTCATTGAAGTTCTCAAGCATCTCTGCATTAGGACTCTTGATATAATATTTTTTCTGAGCAAAGAGATGGAACAAACTTGAATTTGAGTGAAATATTGGCACTGATTTTCTTATATATTTTATATTCTCTTGATTTTATTTCAGGTATTTATTATGGTAGAATAAAAAATGGAACAAATGTTTCCATCATGAATGAATGAATAATAATGACGCGAATAATAATTCAAAATAATTTTAAATATCAAAGTTGATATGCTAACTTCCTTGAAATCTACCTGATGCTACTCTTGTATAGTTTCACTACCTTTCATAATTTTTTTCTTTACAAAAGATTATTAGTTATACTCATCATACGAATAATAAATAGAGTTAATGTACAAATAAGGACAAAAGGAATGATATCTGGCCAATGCAAGAAGAAAAGTGGCTCACTCACTATTTTTGTCCGGTTACTCAAAAAATGAACTAAAAATTAAATCTCAAACTCGTTATAATCTTAATAAAATCAGTTGTGAAACTGCTGAAAAGTAATCTGATATTCAAAAAATTATAGTGGTAATTACAAATTTTTTTCTTTTTTGAAAAAGTCAGAATACAGTTAGAAAACTACCACTGTACCTAGTCAAGATCGGTGGGAATATGCAGATTTTAGTGACAACTTTTTGAAAAAGTTGCTGAAACAAAGTTTACCCAAACAAACAGAACTACAGCACGATGCCACTCCGCCACCCAAAACAAAATCTACATTTATACTTCATTCGTTTAATAGCATTGATTCCTAAAACTTCTGCACCAAAAAGAAAAGTACAAACATCCATTTTTGTAGCGAATCAAACTGTATTTTGACTTTATAAGTCATGAAAATTTTGCCCATAAAAACTTTTTTTTTTTGCGAAAGTAAATTCACTATATGCTTTAATTTTTTTTATTATTATTTTCTTGTTGTGATCATACATTAAAAGAGCATTGTGTATGTACAATGAAAATAGCGGAAAGTTTTGTATTAGCTGGAAGCTGGAGCAACAAATTCGTACAAGAAATTATATATAAATATGATGCATTCGAAGATAATGACTTCTTATAGTAGTGTGAAAATGCGTCTCTCACTTTTAATAATAAAGGTGATATTTTCGATGCAATATAATTGTGATATATATGAAAAATATGAATGTTTCGGTTTTAGATATGTAGATACATAATAACTATGTGGAACTCATGCAAATTTACTTTTTTCTTTCCTTTATCTGTAATTTCCATAAGGATTCCCATTCCATTGAATGCTTCAAGATCGATGTTTGTCCGACCATAATGTTGTTCTATGTATATTGATACTTCAAGATTCGTAATGATAGAAAATGGACAGTATAGTAATACTGTTTTAAAAATTATTGTACGCGATATCAAGATTAATAAATACACAAAATTTTTAAAAGTAATTAATAGACTTATCAGTTATCATTAATGTTATTAACAACTATGTCTTATAGATGCTAGAGGCACTCACTTTATAGAATTTGTATTTTATTATTGAATTTAATTTGAAATGAGTATGATGTTGATTTCAATTGATATGGCATAAAATATACTCAAATTAACATAAAACTTTAAAATTTTATGATATAATTTGGCGAAAATAAAATTAAAATATTTTAATCTAATTTTTTTCAACAAAATATAAAGTAAGAAGTAGGCTCCCTCGCATGCCTCTCCCTCGTGCGTACTGAAGAATAAAATTGTACAATATTTTGGGGAGAAAAGATTCCTTCATTAAAATAAGTTTGGCGTCGCTTTCTTGCTTCCTTCGTGCGCATTTAAGAATAAAATGGTACAATATTTTCTAAAGAAAGATTCCTCTAAAATAAGTACTTTGGATCTATGCAATGCATAATTAGTGATTCTCCTATTATTGATCACGGTGTTCTCAATAGTACCGTATATCCCAACTATATATGTATATTAGGGGCTTTTACACACATACCACCCAATTTCTATATGTTTTCATATCTAATAACAAAACTTTACTCCTCATATTTCTACCAACCAAAGCTTTGATATAACAATAAAAATACAGCCTTTTTAAGTTTTAAAGAGTGATATAAACATTTCATGCACAGGTGAGGTGGTATATATGCAAAAATTGAAGTATAGGAGTTAGATATGTAAATACATAGGACTTGAGTGCTATGTATGTAAATCTTCTATATTTTAATGTAAATGATGTCATGCGTTCATATGCCAGTAATTAGCTCTCTCTACATATTATAATTTAAATGTTTTTTAATTGTTAGATGATCATTGGAGAATCTCTCAATTACAAGCAAATTATGTATTTTTATCTATTCGGCATTGTCGTGAGCGTTTTGTGGCTTGTTTGTAGAGCAGCTTCTTTGAAAGTCGTAAGTCTTATCAGGTCCAGGTTTGAAATCTCCTGCTGATCCAGTGTTTCCTTAAAGCAGGTGGTACTCTAATTTATTTGCACACCGCATCGACTTCCAGGCCTAAGAGGAGTTAATGCATTAAGGGTTGATCAACAATTTTATATTAATCTTAGAAAAAAAAAAAAAATCAGTTCGGCACTTGTTGAATTACTCGCAAGGGTGACATCTATATTAATTGTGGAAGCCTCATTATTACTCTCAAAAAGCATCAACTAGGCATTTATAACTTACCTTTATATAAAAGTTTTACTTTTTACTTTTAATTTTTTTATTTAGGAGGAAATGGGGGCCCCACTCAGGTTTTGTTAATAGTAAAAAAATAAAAAACTAGCAAGAAGTCTACAAAAAGCCAAGAGTTTCAGCATGAAAATATGTGTATATCAGAATCCTTCATATGAAGCTATAGCTTCAAGTCCCGCAGGCAACTGATATATATTCCTCAATAGACTGCTGAGCCAGAAAAAGAAAAAGAAAAAGGTAAGCTGAAGAGAATAGAAATAAAAATATGCAACAAAGAACAAATTAAATAAAATCTAACCATCTTTATATCAATGTCAGCAATAAAGTGATCCAACCAACATCCATATAACTGAAAATTAAAATAACCATATCACCACAATTGCAATAATGTTAGGGATCCCAAAAGCTCAAGATACCCAAAAGTTTATCCTAAATGGCTCCATCCAAGTTTTCTGAAATCTGGTAATGAGAAACCCAAAATAATCCAGTCCATAAACAAATAGATCAAGTAACATAATACTCATAAAAGAAATGAATATCAATCTTATCTGAACACAAAAAAAAAGATCTGATAAGAGATAAACATCCAACTTCAGCACAGATCTTCTCTGAAAGTCTGATCATTATCCAACTAACTGATAAAATAATCCAAAATTTGAAACCTGGCAACGATTGGGTCCAGGAGTGTAAAAAATGTAGTAATAAGATAGTATATAAGCAGTCGGATTTAGCAAATCAACCTTATCTCAAGCAACTTTATTGAATTTAACCGAATAAGAAAGAAGAGAGAATATATAATATAAACACTTGAATTTAGCCTATTTCTGACCGTCAAAAAGTATAATCGGTTATTATATTTCTGACGGTTTAATAAAAGTTTATGAGACGTAAGAAAATCAGAAAAAAGACAGATTTACCAATTACTTTTACTTTCTGACAGTATTCCGATGGGCTACGTCGGATCGATGTTAGATGAAATGCAAATCACTGGTAAGCAGTCGGTATCGATCGGTAAACAGGGCCGAAGGCCGTGGATCTGTCATGTTATTTCAGAAGGTGGTCGTTGGTTATGCATAGATAAGCTGTTGAAAATGAACGACGACTTAATTCGTCGGTAATCTAGAACATAATAGGAGAATTGTTAATTACTCTTAGGTTTAGATGTCGTCAGAACAGGTCGTTAGTTCATTGATAGCTCATCGAAGAGCCGTCGGTTTTCCGTCGGTATACAAACCAATGGATAATATCAGTCGAATAACACGGTAAAAGAATTTGGAGCCGTCGCATTTCCATTGGAGAACAGTGATAATACGTAGAATAAAGAAAAATAAATATCCTTCTTCATCATTATAATTTTCACACCTGCAGGCATAACATATACAAATCAAAAGATATAAGTGTTTTCATTACTTTTTCTTTCTATTTTTAAAGGAGTCGCATTTTTGTCCGTCGTCGTATACTTATCTTTTCTGAACAAGTCTGTTTTCTGGATCATTTGAATGATCAGGAGATTAGAGGAACCAAAAACAACGTACATACGATAAGACAAACAAGAGAAATAACTTGAAGTGCCTAGGTGCAATAAACCTCGCTGTGATAGGTCAAAGTATGTCTGCCCAAACAAGAACTGATTCTAAGCCAGGGGAATTGAAGACTCCACCTAAGCCAGAACTGAAATAACAAAGGGAACCTACTGCTGGGACTGCAGCAACCTATTCCTGGCCCTCCGTGCCCACTTGCTCAGCCTCAGAGCAGGGGTAATCTTAAAGGAACCCAAGGCGACAGGCATCAGATTTGTAGCAGTAACGGCAGTAGTGCAGTGAGAAGACTCTCTTGAGGAAGGCAAGGAGATCTGTGAAAACACAGAGAAACGGTCTAACAACTTGGTGAAGACCGACAGACGCTGCAGCGCATCGTTCTCGGGCTTCGGCCTCTCTCTCGCAGAAGAGGAGGGCTTGACGTGAGCTACTGCAGCATGAACAACTAAGTGCACTCGACTCTCCTTTGGAGGTGGAGCACATAGAGCAAACACCTCAGCGGGTGTGGGATTACTTATGATAATTCGAATAGGGTGCTCAAAAGAACCAAAGATAATAACACCCTCGGAAGTACAGAAAACACTCGGGGAGAAGAAACAGAATTTCCTCCATGTGGTGATGATTGTGGCCACCTTGTCGCTCGTCATGTCTGCCAAGAAGATAGTAAAAATGATGACAAAGAGAGAAAGGTCAAAGAAAACAAATCACATAAAGTACAACAACATCGATTCACGTGACAATGTAGCAACTGAACTATCGAGCGTACCTGAAGGGACGAAGTAGCATCAAGTTTCCAACCATAACAACAGATACGTGAATCAAAATTCCAAGGTCTAAAAAGATGCAAAATGGTGATGCTACAACAAAAGGAAGCTAGGTAACTAAAAATGTAAGCAAAAGCCCCAAATGGTAGAGAGCGCACTACTCACAGCGGCTTCGCAAAGCTGCGAATCGTTATGACCCACAGAATAGGTAAACACAAGTCTCTAGTCAGGAAGAGAGTAAATCTTCTCCAAAGGTGTTATTGATCTTGTGAATACGCTAGAATCTGCAAGAAGCAAGCAAAAACTCCTATGGTGAAGAGAGAGCCTCATCCCTAGGAAATCATCAATCTTCTGAATATGTTGGGATCCACAAGACATGCAAGCAAAGATCCTGGAGTGAAGAAAAAGCCTCATCCCCAACAGAGTCGCCAATATGTTTTCGTTCCTTTCTTTTTTTTTTACTTAAAGGAGTCATCATTTTGTCCATCATCATATACTTCCCTTTTGAATAAGTCGTGTTTCAAGATCATGTGAATACAGGAGAAGAGACGAACTGGAAACCACGACATACAATAAAGGCGAACAAACAAGAGAAAGAATGTGGAGAACTTCTATGCGGTAGTGTCGTTAGGATAGGTCAAGCATATACGTCCGAACAAGATCATATCAAAATATCTTGTGTCAAATACAAAATTTCCATTATCGTTAGGATAGGCATAGCCGCCTACAACTTCGGCAAGGAAACATGGAGAACTCCTTTCTCTGATTTATCGTAGAAGTCCTTCACCATTCGTAGGGTGAACTAGATACAAAATTTTTTCCATCCTACAAAATTTCCATGATCTTGTAGAATGGACTAGCTACAAAGCTTTTCTCATTCCTCAAGATCCAACTATTCCAACCACTTCAATGAAGGTTAGAAGCGCTAAAGCTGTGCGAAATTGGGATTCCAACTCACTGGGATTTACTTTTAAGGTGCAACGGGAAGTCACTGAGCTTCGCAAGGATTTGACCACGCATCTGATTCCTAACAATAGGCTTCCTTTAGGAGATAAACAGCCAATCAAAAACCTTGCGGCCATGTCGATTAGTGTTGGCCGGCGAACTTGCCAAGCGTGGGCGACCGAACCACGATGATGTCACAACGTTGGCAAATCAAAATTCGTATAATCGGTTCGACCAGCATCGTTTAGCCAATTGCACCGTGTCGTGAAGGCCGATTAATTGTGTCGGGCAATACCAGGTGGCTGGTCAAACATGCCTCGTGTGGGCAGCGAAGTTTGAGGATGTATTCCCTTTGCTTGTCCTCACTCCAACGTTGCTCCAGCTGTGCTCCGGTGATGCTCCAATGAAGTCCCGAGCTTCTCTCCTTCACAAGGTGAAGAAAATAACTCTTATAAAGTGGGTTTGGCAAGGTTTTACCAAAGTTCTTAACTATGGAGAGGTTTTCGGTGAAGCTCTCGAAGATCCCTCCTAGCTTCTCTCTTAGGGAAGATGAAGAGTCTCCCTCTCTTGCTCCAAGCTCTCAAGTCCCAAAGAGGAAGAAGAAACTTATTGAGGAAGAAGATTGTGTTGTCTCTCTAGCACTCTCAAGGTCTCTAAATGCTCTCCTCAGCTCTAGCAAGAACCTCTCGACAGAGTGAAGGCATAAAAATAGGAAGGAAGAAGAAGAAGAAGAAGAATGATTCTTCTTCACTTGAGCTCCTCCACCAGAAATATTTCCTCTCTTTCACTAGATCTCTCCTCAATTTGAAAATAGTGGAGTCCTCAAATGAGATCTCCCCTCTTTTCTTTGCTCTGTCGAGACCTAGACTTCCTCTCCCATGCTTCTGAGCTCTAGCTGATTTTTCTGCTTGACACAGGCTGAAGAAGCCTCTTCTTGCAAGAAAGGGGCAAGGCTTGATATTCTCTCACATGAATTGCTTTGAATCCATTTCATAAGCTTCTTGGGAACCATGCAAAAGTTTCACATAATGGTCCCCTCCATCTGAGTACAAACGGTGTGACTTAGCACTTTTTGGCAGAGACAAAATAACCGAACGCTTAAGCCTATAAATGGGCACAAATGTGCCTCTCACTCAGTTTCTAGCATTTCTTACTTGGGCGCAAAGGTTGTAGCAATGGCATATAAGTGGACGGATCTTAATTTGGAGAAATACCAGGTGCAAAGAATTACTCAAGCGCCTAGCAGTAGCGCCCATAGACAAAATACGATCAAACGATCATAACCCTAGAGGAGGGCGCAAAAGTGCCCAACATGGGCACAAAAGTTCCCATAGGCAACTTATCGCCTCTTAGGAGGTGCTGAACTGATATATGGGCACGTTTGCACCCATTTTGGGCACTTTTGCACCCATTTTGGTTTCTTCTGCGCCCAAGCCCCAAAGGGCTTAGCTCCTTTGCCTTCCGTGTGAAAAGAGCTTCACATAGATGGCATTTTATGGAACATTGGACTAACAGAGACTTTCTAGAGTGAAAATGGGTTCTCCAACATTGAGGCAGACACTGGGGATGCATCATATCACCACCCGTGGCCAAGTTCAACTCAAACAGTCGAAAACACAATTTTGTACCCAGATGTTCGTATGAGAGTTTTGATTAATCTGGATGCTATGGGAAACCATATATAATTAAAATAAGACCCTATACCTCAAAAATAAATATTTTGAAGGTTTCAAATTGGGGATTTTTGTGCCAATATGCATCTCGGACCCCGTGCAGGTAGATAATTCAGAAATCTGACTTTTCCCAAAACGCACGTGGGAGAGTTTGATAACTCCCCTTGGCCACAAAAAGCCTTGAATAGGTAGGATACAGCTTCTAAGGCATTGTAATGGAAATCAAACGTGTGTTGTGTCGAAATTTTAGTCGCCCCATGGTGAATTCCCTCATGTAAGGCTGAATTGATACTAATCATGATTCTGTGCTCGAGGAACCTACCAGAAGGTTCTATCAGATGTCTTAAACTATTGAAGACCAAATATAGCTCCATATCATACGCGTGGATATCTTGAACATGTGACATAAAAAATCGATACAAAAAATAACACAGTGCAGTGTAATAATCCAAGCAGTTATTAACTAAAATAATAGTAATGAACACAGAAATAAAACACAAAAATAAAAGAAATTCATTGAACCAATAAAAAGATATCTATATGGATAAATAAAATGTTCGCTCAAATTGTTTCAAATAAAAAAATAAAAATTAAAAATATCCTTAATTGTCCTCAATCCCCTCCTCATCATCTTCCTCAAACTCATCCACTACTAGCTGTTGGCCTCTCTGCTTCTCTCAATGTTGGAATGCATCTAATTCTTATTTCATTTTAGCCTCCATTTTTGACCTCATCCAGGAAAGCTAGGCAAAAACTCTGGTCTCAATATCCATGATGAATTTGGCAACCTACTTATGAACGTCCTCCTCTAGGGCGGTAGAAGTGGATGCCCCAAATGCTCTGGATGGATGAGTGTCGTAGGCCTGCGCCTGAGACCCCAACCCATATACCCAACCGTTCTTATTGCCATTGGAAGTCTCCCTTCATAGCTCATAATTGGACAGATCACGATAGAGGATCATAATATCGTCTATTTGCTAGGTTTGACTCTCCTTCAACTTTTGGAAAGACGCTTACTAAATTTTGGTTAGGAAAGTTGGAGTCTAAATAAACCTCAATACTTATTAAAATTATATACTAGTTACTCTCATAAGTTATTTGGGTCTCTAGGGCTTTGCCGTCAATCCAAACCTTGCAACAAGAAAATTGTTGAGTAGCATCAGATTCATTGTCAAACTCAAATTTGACAGAAAATTAGATTCTGATTTATATCCATTTAGCATTGCCTGCTGTTTTATCATTGAAAATTTCGACGCAGAAGATTTGTTTCGAGTCTCTGATGCTAAATCAAAGCAATAGCGTCGGAATATTTCAACATTAAAATTACTTAATTGCGTTGGAACATTTAGATGTTATGCCGAGCACAAAAGCCGTAATATAAAACCCATCCTGGCTGAAACTTTATTTCTTTCAAATTTCTTTTCTATGTGGTGCAGGCAAACCCGGTGACTCCTAGGCGAATCCGATAAAATCTAGTGATTCTGACCACCTCGAGCGACTTCGGAAACTGAACCCTTTCTCTAAGCTTTTGATAAGTTTTCCTTTTTCTTTCTACACTTTTGATAAGTTTTTCTTGAAATTTTAGGGATTTAAATTTCTGTTTTATGTATATTTCATGTTTAAGTGTTAGATATGTAAGGCATATATTTGATCTTGTTACTATGTTATTTTTCTTTTATTTTTAAAATTCGAAGTTTAGTTGTTGGTCAAATAAATGCATAAGGACTGTGTGACATGCATGTATATTTTGAAAGAAAAATAAAGATACGTGTTAGACATGTAAATATACATGTAAATTTTTACTATACATGTATAATAAATTTTTATTATTTCCAAACGACGATGCAGCATTTTCCGCCCGCACTTATAAATTGGCTCAAATGGGCTCTTAACCTCCATTTCCTCTACATCGAAGATATTATAAACTATCAAAATACAACCTCACACTTTAGCTTGATCACATACAGTTCTTAATTCTTGATTATTGTTTTCAAATTGAGCAGCCATCGCTTTCTCATAATATATATTTTTTATTATGAGAAACTAGAAAAAAAAAAGTAAAAAATTAAAAAATATATATATACAAGAAAATTCAGTCCACTTTCAGCTATCTTTCTCATCATTCCTTTTGAGATGTTATTTTCTAAATTTTAATTTTTAGAATTAATGAATTTTATCTGTTTCAACAATGTTAGGAAAATAGTAACCACTAAATATTTGGTCAAATTAATAAAAGTTTTTAAAATATTTTTCGGAGAACAGCGTTGAAACATTAAGAAATTATTATAATAATTTTATTAAAATATTTATAATATTTACTTATATAATATCAAAAATTATGTCATAAAATTCATTATATTTAAGGCTATATAAAAATAAATTTTAAGATGGAGCATTCAAAATTTATTTACTTATATAATATCAAAAGTTGTCCAAAAAATAACATTTAACTAAAAATTTTTAATCAAAGGGCAAAATTTAGATATTATTTTCGAAAATGGATAATTAGAAGTGATTTGAGATAAATCATGATACTAAAAAGTGATACGTCTATGAAGACTTGTTGAAATCATAGGTTAGTGAAATAAATACAGCTTATAACTCATCCAAGTGATAGATATACCATGAATTAGCTAGGCTAAGCTCATACTAATAAAATTTGATATTTACAATTCATGGTTATAACTTAAAATAATTTATAGACTTAATTTTTATAAGAAAAAAAAAATTAGTTATTTCATTAAGAATTAATGATAACTAGAAAAGTGATGTTTAGACCTAAGTAATTGGAAAAAGTTCGTCAGCTCAACGATCGAACCAACGGCTTAAATTGTTTTTCATTGGTTTTATATAAAAATAATTTTAAGCATGTTACTCAAATTTACTTTTTCTCGGTCATTAAAGATGTTCGGTAGCATTTTTCTTTAATAGGATTAATATTGGATTTAACATAAATCTAATTAACCTCGAAAAATAAGATATTACATTCGTCGTTTCTCAAAATCTATTTTATTCTCCGCCTCAAATCTTGTGTTTTCTACAAAGATATTTGGTATAAGTTAAACTTAAATCTAGTTAAATCGATCATAATGTTTGGCAATCGCCTTCTCCTCCTGTGCGACGAGAGAAGTCTTTCTCCTTAAATCCATTAAATCAATCTATCTATGATTTACATTACGGTGAATTTGATCGATAGGTGGATTTAACGGATCTAAGGAGGATGGCATCGTTGTTTTTCTCGTCGAATGGGAGGAAGAGATGCGATCGTCAATCATCACAAACGGATTTAACTGAATTGAATTTAAATCATACCAAATATTTCTCCCTATTTAACACTATATTCAGATATGTGAAATTTATTAAATTTTATTAAACTTAAAATTTGAGGGCAGTCGAACAACTCCTTAAGAGTGAAGAAGGCGAAAAACACTTGATTGAACTAGCGTCCAGTCAGAGCTGTCTAATATTCGTTCTCCATTTGATTACGGGCCCCATCATCTGCTATATCTTAATAGTGGGGCCCATTACCCACTAAGGAATCGATCTGATCTTGTCCGTTAAAAAAGAAAAAATGCCACGTCAGATATCCACCCACGTCGGGGTGGTCAGGGGAAGAATTGTTTTAATATTGATAGCGAAAACTTAATAAATTAAAATAATTATAAAAAATATTATGTACAAAAATGGATGGGGGTGGTTTTTGAAAGCTATTCCCACTGGATTCTCAGGGCTACATCCCTAACTCCCACATCACTCATTGGGTTCTTATCCTACTGGGCCCCATTGCTCATCCCAACCCTTGTGAAGTGGACCCCACAGAAGAAGTGGACCCCACAGAAGAAGTGAAACCTGCAGAACACCTGTGAAGCGGGCCCCAGTGCTCATCCAACCTTGTGAAGTGGACCCTACAGAACACTTATGAGTAGAGCTGTCAAGAAAGATCGTTGTTTGCGAACAGTTTGTGTTCAGTTCATCACGGAGTTCGTGCTCGGTTCATTCGATAAGTAAACGCGACGAACACGAATAAATTTTTTTTATTCGGTGAGTTAAACGAACCAAACACAAACAGTGATGTGTTCGTTCGTGTTCGAATCGTTGTTGTCCGAAATATAAACTAATTTAAAATAATTATATATAAAAAATTTATGATACTTTAAAAAATTAAATATTATAAATTATAATATATAATAAATTAATAATAATAATATATTAATATAATTATATTATTACTAATATAGATATTATATGTTTTTAAAATATAAGTTATATAATTAATATAATATAATATTTATATATATTAATATTAGGGCTTGGCTCGTCGTTCGCGAACAGCTCGTGTTCGACTCGTTCGTTAAGAAACAAACACGAACAGTGACTTCACGAACAATTTCGAACGCTACCTTATTTCAAGCAAACTAAATTTCAAACGAATCGAATACTAACACAAACTTTGTTCGTTCGTGTTCGGTTCCTTTACACCCCTACTTGTGAAGCGGGCCCATCCCAACCCTTGTGAAGTGGACCCCACAGAAGAAGTGGACCCTACAGAACACTTGTGAAGCGGGCCCCAGTGCTCATCCCAACCCTTGTGAAGTGGGTCCCTCAGGCAGATTACACAACATCCAATTCTTGCCTTCGCTTTACCCAGAAAGCTGATTAATGAAGGCTGGGAGTGGGATGGCTACAACCTTTCAAAAACACGGTTTTAAAACTGTGGCGGAGAAAATAATTTTAATGAAAATTATATATATCTCAAAAAATTAAATAACTGTTTGATTATAATTATCACATTTTAACAGAGTAAATTATTAAAAATAATTTTCTACTACAGAAATTTTTAGAAAACGATAAGAAAATAATTTCGCAAAGGAATCTGTGGAAGCTTTCTCAAATAGATCCTAAAGCTTAGTTTGGGAGAGCTTCTATTTTCATGAAAGCTCTCAAAATAAATAGCAATATAAAGTTATGGCTATTAAAATAAATACACCATTAAAATAGAAATTTTTTTATATTATTAATTATAGCTGCTGAAATTCAAAAGATTAAAATATTCTTTAAATCTCACTTCCTCGCATCGAAATGGAATGAAGTAATAGACTGGATTCCAAGTTCAATTCAACATAAATATTCAATCAAAGCGCGATTAATCTTTAGGGAAGAAGAGCACCTTGAATGCAGCTTGACACGGCGCATGAGGACAGCTATTTCATTTGAGAGAAGGACGAAGATTGAATTAGTTACGGTGGTGGTCGGCAATGAGATGTTCTTGTCCATATAGAGATAACAGAGAATGTCAACCATGCAGAATTTTCCAATGAAAGCCTTTAACGCCACAAAAAGTTATGATAAAGCAAGTCGGCTGAATCACATGAGCATATGTGTGAAGTAATAATGCAGTTAAAGTGTATCGTGTATCAATCTTTCGAGGAAAGTGCTAAAAATTATTCTCAATGGCAAATCTCTAGTTTACTAAACTTATAAACCTAGTTTAGCATGATTAAAACAAGGTATAAATTCCTCAAATCCTAATAAAAAACATAAATAAAATCAGCGAGGTTGGAAAATAGAGAAAAACGATAGTAGAGAAATCTTAGGGTTCTTCAAGAGATGTGAAGCTCGTGCCTCTGTGATTTAGGTATTGTGGTGGTTTGTGGTCTTCGTAGACTTTCACCTACATGATGGTTGTCAACAAGGATCATTGTCGTCCTAATGTTTATGCACATGCTTAAAGAAGACTAGAATCCATGAAGTTGAGGTTTCTTCAATCCCCATGACATTTTGCAATACTTTTCCAACCCATTTCTGGGTTGCAAAATCTGGATAAAACATGCATATTGTTACCCGAAGTTTGTGGTTAACTATTTCTTTCTTTTACACAATAGGCAGGAGTCGCAGATAACAAAATATGTTAACATTATAATTAGTCAGATCATGAGTAAATGAAACACGATGGTTAAAACAAAATAATAAGCTCTTATTCCCCTCACTCCATATTTATACAAATTGCAAGCACGGAATTCAAGGTGAGCTCAATTATTGCATTATTGAGTAATTATAATTATTGTTCACATTTTTAGTGAGATAAATATGTGCACTAAAAATGTGACAAGTCAAAGGATGTGTGGTTAGAGAATACCCGTCAACGTTTAAAGTATACAACTAGTGAACCAGAAATGCACTCGCCTTTTGTCCCTTGGAGCAGAATCCAAACTAAATCAATAAAACCATTTAAGCCAATCGACCAATGAGGGTCGGCCGGTTAAAGATATTGTCAACTGACAGATAGCTTCAGTTAGTCGGCTACTTGAACCCAGCAGAGTTTGCCGAGAGGCCTCTCGCAAATCTAATGATTATCGATTGTAGGTGCCTGATCAACATAAATAACCTAACCTAAGACCATTTTATTTATCTATCTATCTACACGTGTATTTAGATTTTTATTTGTTCACCTTTTTACTAAATGTAGAGCCTCTATTAAGACGGCGGCTAGCACGCAATTGCACTTTTTATGCCTTCCCCACCTTTACCTATAAATAAAGTGGTTGGGGTCATTTATACAGTAAGGTGCTAATGAATCAATCATAAAGAACTCTAGAACCTTTAACTTACTGTGCACTCCCTCTCTCTCTCTCTCTATCTCCCTCTCTAATGCTACACTCGACAAAGTCCAATTCAACATATAAGATTTATTAAATTCTACTTACTCCACTTTAGCAAATTATCATGATTTTTTTTTCAAAATTAAAGTTTCGCATTTCAAACCCTTAATCAGCTTACAAAACCATACTTAAATCAACAATGATCTCGAAAGAAAAAAATAAAAAAGAACAATGACCGGTCAATACCCGCACTGGCCCCGCCCAAAATTCCAGACTAAATAAGAATCGAAATGAAGCCGAAATGAAATGAAAAAACACCGCTAAGAGGCCATAAATTTCGGATGGTCACGCTTCGTTCGCACTGATCTCTCACAAAAAAATGGTCCGGAGGCTATTCTCAACCGCCACAGCCGAACGCCTCCTCCGCCACCACTCCCACTCCGCCACCTCTTCCGCCGACCTCCCCGACCTCGCAGAGGAGGATGTTTGGGCCACCGCCACCACTACCTCTAACTCCAGTAACAAGAACCGCTGGCGCCACACCGGCGGACTGTCCAGAGCTTTAGACAGCGGTGGTCCGGCGGCGATGTCATCTTCGCCTGTGGCTGTAACCTTCGGGTCGGCGGATCCGTTGGGCGGGTATGCGGGGGAAGAGGAGGTAGAGGATGAAGGGGAGTGGATACCGCCGCACGAGTACCTCGCACGGGAGCAGAGGAGGAGGGCGATGGCAACCTCGGTTTTCGAAGGGGTTGGCCGGACCCTCAAAGGACGAGATATGAGCCGGGTTCGTAATGCCGTCTGGAGTCAAACCGGTTTTTTTGGCTGAACCGACTCCAAAACAGAAATTCACAATTCTATATATATATATATATATATATATATATATATATATATATATATATATATATATTTCTTGTATTAGTTGTTTGGTATGTCCCTTTTAATTAGTGATTTTAGTGTTGTAAAATGTAAATTGTTAATAATTTCAATTTCTGTGGTTTTCTGAGATGAATTTTTATATTTTTTTTTCTTTTATTTTTATTTTTTAATTTTATTTATGATGGGGGTGGAGTGCTTGAGCCGATTATTTAAGCTTAAAAGATAATATATAAAAAAATTAAATTTTATTGAGAAATTATTTTAAAATAATTGAATTATGTTCTTAATTGAATTTTTAAGATTTTTATGATTTTATTATCATAATATTTTCTGAGGGAATTATCACAATATTTCAATTTATAATACATTTTCCGTTTGATAAGAAGATGGGGGGTAAATTATGAGCCAATTCAAACTCGAATACAAAATCATTTAATAATTTTTTTTTAGTTGGTAAATTATTTTGTAAAAGTTAGTGTTTATCTGTGAATATTTTTTAAACAGATTTTCTTTAAGTTTGTTATTTAATTTTTTCAGGAAAAATATAGAAATATTGTATTTTCTTTACTAGTTTCAGATTAATTGGAGCTGCATGTGTGGCTCAGATGGAGAATTATACTTTGAACATTAAAGCCTTAGTTCAGATCTTTGCAAATACAAATAAATAATAATAATAATAATAATAATAATAATAATAATAATATCTCCTCCAATCCTGAAGGCAGGATAAGCAACTCATTGAAAAAAATAAAAATTTGAGTGTATTCTTTTTGGCAGGTTAAAGCAACTCTGATGTGGACGTAGTCCATTAGAGGCAGCTTATTTGGTGCAGTAGCGTTTTGAAAACTCACCTAATCTGTATTGGTAAACTGCGTTTTGACAGTTTATGCATTTTCAAAACGCAGAAAACAGCTTTTTCGCACCGCACATATCTAGGTGCGGTGACGAACACTTTCTGGCTGCGGTTTAGCTTTTTCAAAAAAATAAAATTTTGTAATAGCCACCGCACCTAACTTATCAGCAGATTATTTTTAATCAACTTATCAGCAGATTATTAATAAGCTGCAGCTGCCCCAAACAGACCCACTGGCAAGAGAAGAGAGTTCTTAAATTATTATTATTTATTATTTAGTTATATTAATTATTTGTTTATTAAAAATACGGGCATTACATGCATCCCGCCCAATTCTTATGCATTTACATATGAAACGCTGAGAAATTTTATTTTTATATTCAGACAACTCAAATCTTTCATATCATATTAAAAATATTACTATTTTAATTTTTAAAATAAAATACACATTTTCATAGATAAGTAATATATATGTAAAAATTAAAATTTAGGTGTTATATATGTAAATACATAGGAATTGAGTGGTATGTACGTAAATCTTTTTAAAAAGTATTTTTGATATTTTTTGAATTAAGAATCTTAAAGTTATTCTATATTTCATGATATCCAATAAGAAACTTGTTCTAGGCGTGATTAAATAAGGTTTCCTTCTCTAATCATTCAGTCATATTAAATTAGTATAATTTAATCATGGTAGGTATGGAATTGATTTATTATGCTTAGTGCTAATAATTGTTCTTACAAACAAAAGTTTTAGCTTGACCAAGCTGTCAGGTTACCATCACCATTACATTATTTTTCTTGTTACAATGTGCTGATAAATTCGCTAAAAGTTTCAAAATAGATATCAATAATTTGTTTATGCCAAACTTATCTCTAGAGTTAATCTTCTTTATTTTATTTTTTTCGAGCAAACCCAACATATTGGGATTCTTCATTTTATGTCTCATCATTGTGCTACGCATTGGAACACATTAATCCGTTTTTTTAGGACTAGATCGATGTCTTGAACTTCATTTCCATAGTTCTCGGACCCAGCATCTTGGGATTCTTAACTTTATTCGCAATCAATATGCTACGCATTCGAGCATTATTCTTTTTTCTTAGGACTCGTCGTTGTCTTGAACTTTACCTTCTTCTTAGAATGCAACAATAATGGAGTACTATTCCTAACTTACCTCAAAAGTGTTGTGTATGACTATGCTAGCAAGACACAATGAAGAGCTATTGCTCAAATGATAGTGTGATCAAATTCTTATAATAGAGAAAGCTTGTTTTAAGTTACTATAGGGTCTTCTTTAAATTAAATATTCATTAAATTTATATGTAATTCGTTCTATAATTAATATTGTGGCATTCTTATATACATTTCTTCTTACGTCTATTTATTTTTAACTAGACTTGAGCCTTAGTTTCAATTAAATAAATATTTAACTGAATGTTTCATGCACTGAGAAATTTAGATAATGTCGAAATAAGCCTAAGGACATTAGATTAATAAATCCATATACTATAAGGGGCCAACATAACTTCAAAATACCTAATGAATTTATGGTACTCTTAACAAATCTAAATAGTGTAAATGCAAAAGCTCGAAAGAATATGTCCACTCTAAAAGGTATAAGTAGCACACCAAACTCAATAATATCATAATAACCTATCAACTAAAAAATGTTTAAGAAGCTTAACCGATTTCAAAAATATCTGAGGGCCAACCTCATTACCTCTTCAACAAAAATATTGTGATTTATAAAGGTTTTTAACCTACAAGCCTTTCATTAATGTTCAAAAATGGAATTTACTGATGTTGTTCATGATTACTACATTCATTAACTTTGACTTCAATGATGGCTTTAAGCTTCCAATTTGCACTTTTTCAACTCTTTGCATCAATAAAATCTAGTATAATTTAGTAGCTTGAAACTTACTCTTATCTTTGATACATATTCTAATATTGACCAATCTCTTATTAAGTGATGGGAAGAGGGTTCGAGTCATGAAAGCCTATTTATAAAAAAGGTTATCCCATAAATTAAAATTTAATATTTTGGGAACTATAGCTACTTCTTTGGATACAAGCATATCCAAATCTCAATTCATATATTATAGTCTCAAGATGTGTACAGACACACACACACACAGATATATATATATATATATATATATATATATATATATATATATATATATATTATGAAATGATATTAATAGTGATGTGTTGTTATTAAAGGAGTTGTTGGTCTAAGGTTGAATGCACTTATATTTTAGATGTTTTTTCTCATGTGTGCTATTGGTAGTTAGATACTTGTAGACTGTTAAAGATTTGATGGTGAATGTGAAAAGAAGAAATAACTATGAGTTAATTTATGTATTATTAAATTTGATGGTTTTTTTTAGTAAATGGGTTTGCTTGGGTATAGAAAAGACTTTATGAGTGCTCTTGTTTTGTACATCATGATTAAAGATTTATTAGTGTTTCAAAACCAATCCCTTTTTCTTAAATAATATGAGTTTAGATATGGTCAAATAATGCAAATACTGGTGTCCAAATGCCTATGTGCTACCTTTTACTTTTATAATTTTTATAATGTGGCTCATTGCACTCAATTTTGGTGACACTTTCAAATTCATGTTTTTTGGTGCCTCTCATTACAGTAAATTAGCACAATAATAAAATTTTGAGATTGGTAATCATCAAATTTAGGAACTAAAAAATTTTAGATTAAAAATATTTTAGCCATTGGATACCAAAACACATGAATTTATTGTTAACAAAAATCTAATAAAACACTCAAAGGCAATCAAAAACGTTAGGAAGCATAAGAGAAGAAGATAAAAATATATATGAAAAAATATATAAGTTTTCTATGATAAAATTTTGATAGACATCTGAGAAGAAATAAGTGCTTGTAGTTTATAGATAAATTTGGAATCATTACTTATGAACAAAAGTCACTTAAATAATAAGTATGAATAATAATATTTTATTCCACCCTAGATGGCAAAAGCTAATCTTATTTAAGATGACAATGTTGGGTTTCATGTAGAGATTTAAGAAGAATAAAAAATATACTATGATTAAGGTTAGCTTATAGAGGTAAACTTTGAAGAAAATAGAAATGGAAAAATAACATAACATGAGAGGCAGGGCATTGAGGACTTCTACTAAGTGCACTTTTTCTCTTCAATTTATAGCATATAATTTTTATAATTAAGCTGCTAGAAGCAGCATGCTTTCACTATTTGTCATTATCATAAATTTATTTAAAATCTTTTATTATAATTTAATTATAAAGACTTATGTTATTTATGGCCATTTTACATTTTACTCATGTCAAAATCTTCTTGGTTTTACATTGGTCTTTCATATTAAACACTTTATATAATTATTTTTTTCAATTTGTTGAACTTTTGAATATGAAGTCCTATAATTAACATGCTATCCATTTATAATAATAGAGATATGATAATAATATTCGACATTACATTTATGAAATTCAATGATGTGCATGAAACAATCAAATTTTCAATACAATAAGATATTTTTTAAAATATTGATAAATGCTTTTATTTTAGTTGCATAAACCATTTTTTTTTTATTTCGATCAACATTGTATAAATGTTCTCCACCAAGTCAAAAATGAAGAAAAAAAGTCACAAATGATGAAAGAGATCTTAACATCTATTCATTCAACGTATAGATATTTCTTTTTTATATTTCATGGCATTATGTAAACAATCATTTACTTTACTACACGAAGGAATATTTATATAAGTTATATGCCTATTCTTAATGAAACCCCTTAATAACAAGATTTACCTTGTACATCTTTTGTTCTTTACATTTATAACATTTTTTTTCTATTACATTAAAAAAAAATCACTATAACTAACTTTTAAAAGTGAAATACATCTTTGCACATGTAGAGTGGTATAAATGTAAAAAATAAATGTTAAGTGTTAGATATGTAAATAGATAAGAATGGTATTGTATATATGTAAATCTTCCAATTATAAACAATCAAAATCTTTAATTATGATAAGCTTACCTTCTTCCATTTACAGACTCCTCATCCACACCCTTATTGTGATAATTGATTCAAGACTGATTAGATATATTATTGTTATTAATGCATTTGTCTAGTTGGCACAACAAGGGCATGCATACAATCTAATGTTCCTTTTTATTTCATTAAGATATCTAATCATCCTCTCAATTTTTTCTCTAGAGCTCCTAACAACATTCTCTCCTTTCAAATTATGTGACTTGCATGTTAATTTTTGAATTCAATGAATCATACTCATATGATTATCTTTTCATTAATACTTCAATTTGTCTATTATTTTATTCTCCAATTGAATTTCTAAAAATAGAAGTCCAAACATATTAGATCTTTTTTTTTAATAAATAAACTCATACATTTACAGTATTATCACATATGGTGGTGATATAGTACAATGATAATATTAAAGAGAAAATAATGAATGATGATCCCAAACATTTGTGTGTATTGACACCAACCTTTGAGAAATTGATATGGCTTTATTTTTCTTTTAAATACAATCCTTACATGAGATGGAATCAAAAGACTTTAAACTTAGAATTTATCTTTAGCATGAAGAATCATTAAACCTTTCTCAATTATGTGGAATAGCCTTTTAATGCTATAAATTTTAATACGCATATGCATTACTAGAGGTTTTTATTTTATGTTGATAGTGGTTTACAATATTGTAAGTTTTATTTCCTAGAGCAATCACAAGGCATCCTTCATCAATTTTCAATCATCAAAATTAAAACTAGTATGACATCCTCCTATAATTATTTATTCAATGTTGATTATATTTCAATTTAAATCAGTAAGCCTGGCATTGTTTAGTTTTTTTAGTGTTATCAATTGATTCCTTGATTATCATATCTTCAATGTCATAATGTTTAATGAGTTTCCATCATCAAATAACATTTCGACATAAAAACATACACAACAAAATGTAATTAAATCTTTTTTTGCAAGACATAAAAGAACATAACTAAGTCAAATATGTATGTCTTCATCAGACAATCAATATTAAAAATCAAAGAATCTTGAATATTTTTAATAATAACATTCATTTTCTCATATTAACTTTTGGTTTTATTCTCACCTTTTCTTTTTGTGAATTATTTTATTATACGATAAACTTGCCACAAAACAAAAATACACTTGAGCGATCTCAAAAGCAACAGCTTCTATGACTATGATTTATCTCCTAATTATTGCCACAAGATTTTAAGTTGCCTCTTTTGCCACTAATTTGAGATCTATTCTCTTGTGGATGTCTTTTCACCATCTTTACATCATAAGATATTTTCTTTGATGATGAGATAACAGAAATCATTAAGCTTTATCGTAGACAATATACAGGAATAATTCCCTACTATTATAGTACCATCCTAACTCTTAGATTATACTGAGAGCAATCTTAAATCATAAATCTTATCATCAAAGTTAATGTTAACAAAGCTCAAATATTTCATGATTAAGTTGAACTATCTGAAGTGACTGTTTCTACTTTGCCTATCCAAAATTCAAATTTTAAATAGCTTATGCATTATGTGGGATTGATTGTGAAGTGCTTTTTATAATGCCTTCATGATGCCAACTATTGTGATCTCATTAATGAGGTTGAGAATGAAATTCATATTTAAGGAATAAACAAATAACCCCTAAAACTAAATTGTCTATCAACCATCCATCATTCTACTAGACTAACAACAACTTCACCCCCTTCTCTTGATTGTAGTTTTGTAGATACAAATAATCGTCAATATGAACCTTTCAGAATAAAAAGTTTAAGCCGTCAAATTTGTTAATTTCAATCTATTAATTCTCCATGCTTGAATCTAAATGCTCATTAGACCAAAATTTTGATACTAGTTGTAGGGATAATAATAAAATTTAAAGTAAGACTAAATGATGTTAGAGAACAAACACTTAGAAGATGTTTTAGAAGACAAATAAGCTTATATTATTGGATAAGATTTACTTACATCTAGGTGTACATTATATACATATATATATATATATATATATATATATATATATATATATATATATATATACATATTGTTGGATAAGATTTACTTACATCCTAGAGAGAGAGAGAGAGAGAGAGAGAGAGCGGAGTGGGGGCCAGAGGGGGTAGCATGGGCCATGACAGTTCTCTTTTCTTAGAAATGTTTGACTGTGAAATTTGGCCATCTCATAAATGTCCAACTATAGTATCTTCTACATAGCACTTGTATAAATTTCATATAAAGATACTAAACTTTTCTAGTTAAGGATATGCAACCACTCAACTAACGTGTCAAAGAAAATTGGCCTAACCACTCTTAATTATGTATATGCTTCAACTTATATCCAAATATAATTAATACTTATCAAGTATAAAAGAAAAAATTATGATCATCAAATCCTTTTAATAATTGCTTATTCATGACTGATTGTATATAATCTTATATATTACAATATTTTTACAAATTTAAAACATATATTATATATGGTTTTTAAAGAGTTAGCTTAGTATGCTCTAAGTTTTAGCTCATTGGTTGGTTGCCTGAATATGTACGCTTAACTTTTATTGACTTGTATCTAATCAAGCAGTTGTCCCCAATCACATTATTCTGTCATATACTCTAAATTTCTTCCATACTTATAACATACAATGTGATACAGGTATACTAATTTCTTAGGCTTCCAGTTAGGTATACAGAGTCAGAAATACTGTCCCTTCCAAAATTGGCACTACTACTGCTCATGGTTCAAGCCCATTTATTAAATTTTAGGAAGATTTACATACATAACACTCGATTCTAACATATTTACATATCTAAAATCTAAACTTTAATTTCTACATATATGCCATCTTAACTAAGTACGAAAAGGTCCATTTCACTATCATTTTTTGTGCTATGAAAGATTTTGGTGGCATAAATGTTAAAAACAAAATTTGAATGTTAGATAACATAAGAATTGGGTGGCATGCATGTAAATGCCCCTAAAACATAATCCACATTTTTTAAAAAAACTATTTTAATAGTAATAATTGGTGCAAGGCTAAAGTGAGCATTTGGGACACCTAAAGTGATTTACATCTTTAATTAGGGAGGCAGACTAAGATAGTTAACCAAACTACAATAACAAATTTGTAGAAATAGATGTCCCTTTCACACAAGCTGTTAATGTTCTGTATCAGATCTTTCACATGTGACACTCATAAATGAAATGATCTGATAAAAATTAATCTTCTACATTATTTATTAATAGCATGAATCCAAATGTAATTATTCAAATCACAAATGTAAAATCAGAATTCAATCCAAACTTTTTTCTTAAACCATTACTGAGGCTGAGAAGATGATTTGCAAATTGGACCTCAGATAGTTGAAAGAGTTTTAAAAATGAAGAAATGGATACATATGCACGTATATAAAGTAAGGATAAGGCAAGAGTATAAGTTATTTCATATTATTAAATTTAAAAGCCACATAGTATAAGAGATAATCCAGAGACAATGATTAGTTATTAGTGGGATGGCTCACTTAACATAAGTCCCATCACAGGCGTCCACTATTACATCTGTCTCCTTCAACATAATCTAGAAAAAAATATGAAAAAAAACATTATCCTGACTTATCTTAGTGCTTACCCAACTTCCTTATCCAAAGGAATACTTTGCTTTTGAGAGCAGCAACTTGGTAAATATACTTTAATAACAAAAAAATAAAAGTGCATTAACATAAATGCCACCCAATTCCTATGTATTTACATTTCTAACACCTATACTTTACTTGTTTACATCTATACCGCTCATTAATTTCATACAGCATCAAAAAATATCACCATTTTAACTTTGGCATGTTTGTAAAAAATTGAAGTTTTAAGGGTTACATATATAAATTCATAGGAATTCAGTAGTATGTATGTGAATCTTCCTAAAAAAATTATTAACACCTGTAACTAAGGCATCCATTGGGTATTGAAGTGAAGCAGCCAACTTATGTAATGAAATTTTGAAGAGGAAAAATTATACAATATAAAAAATAATGAATTTTAGTTCGAATAAAAAGTGACATAGTTTTATAAGTCGCTCAAATTTATGATCATGAAAAAACAACATTCTCTTCAATCAACAGGCAGCGGATCTGATCATAAATAGAAAACTAAGATAACTAAAATCCTTGAATTAATCAATACTACTGATTTCCTTTCTACTTATGTTGATGTCCTCTCTCTCGTTGGCTTTCTGGTGTGGTCTGATAATGATGACATCAAGAAAAAACAATCAATAAAAACAAACATAAGAAGATCTCCTTTTCCCTTTGCTTCGAATGTATCCATATCACAGCAATCTAGCAAGGCAATGTAGGAAGATTGAATGATATAATCCCACTCGAAATATATATGCAACATAATCTAGAGTCAATGAGCAATTAAAAATGATCACAATAATCTCTCTTTTAAAAGCAGGGTAAACTTAATGGACTTGAGAGTCAGACAACTAAAACAATTGGGACAATTCGTTAGAATTTTAATTCTCTTCATATTTGAGATGCTCTAAACTTTTGAATCGTGAAGAGTTGCAGAGTTCGAAACACCAACTCGAAAGCTTGAATCCACCAATTCAAGTTCATGTCAACCATTCTAGTGTTGGTTGATCCTCTCAAAAGTACCCATTTTGGGTGGTAAAATTATCCACCCTTCCGAGAGAAGGATTGTTCTGTCACCCTTTTTTGCCATCAATATTAAATCACAAATCCCCTACTTTTAGGAGAGACTATTTTTTAAGAAAGACTACTTTTCCATCATCATCAAATTTAAGTTGCTTGATTCTCTCTCCTAAAAGAGAGACTGCCACAACCGTTTATAATTGCTTGTGACTCCTAAGGGTCTGTTTGGGAGAGCTGCAGCTTATCCAGCTTCTGCTGATAAGCAGCTTATCTGGATAATCTGCTGATACGCAGCTAATTTGGATAAGCTGTTTGTCTGTTTGGTTTGAGCAGTATGCTGAATACAGTGATTTGCATACTGTTTATGGATAAACGATCATTACGCCCGAAATGAATAAGTTGTTTAATTGCTTTGGTTTATGCGGTTTGAAAACAAATTTATATTCGATTGTTTGTATAAAAAGTACATATTTAGGGTCCTCTTTATTAATAATATGCTATTAAGATATAAAATTTTAATTAAAATATAAATAAAATTAATTTAAAATATTAAAATTTTCTTTTAAATATAAAATCTTATTTAAAAAAATTATATCTTATTTTCAAACATATTATAAATTTATTTATTTTATTTCTTTAAAAACTATTCACATATACACCACCCAATCATTTCCTAATTTAAAACTGCATCAAAAATATATATTAAAAAATATTTCAAAACATAACAATGACATTTAAAATACAAGTACAATCGAAACAAAATAACTAGACTTACGAAACCTAAATACGAAAAACATACAAATCACACCTAATAAGTAGGTTTCACGAAACCTAAATAAAAAGAAGAAATAATACGATAAAATTATAAGGAGAACAATGACAACATTCATTTTATAATGTAAGAAGCACGTCACGACTATCGTCGTACTGTTTCGACGGGACAATAGTGGGAGCAAACTTGTTCGAATGTGAAGCAGCCGAACCAGAAGCAATGTCCCGATCTCGTGATCCCATGGATCCCCCAAAGAACGGTGTTGGGCGAGAGATAATGTAGTGACGGACATACTTTCAACCCACCCGAAGAACTTGCGATCCTCCTGGTCCTCGTCCCCACCGAGAGCATCCAGTAACTCGTCGCCCGTACGCTATGTTCCTTACATGACGCGAGTATTAAGGAAGCGCAATCCGCACCGGCATAATACTTGCTCGGACTTCATTGCAGACCTGTAGCTCATCTTCCTGCAAATATTTAATATGTTTTACAATCATTTGGATAATAGAGTAATGGAAAATTTGGATGGCATATCAAGAGTTTTGGCTCGTTCGATCACGTCGCGCAGAGATGAGTGTCTTTTGTTAAATAATTCTTTCTTGTCTCGTGCCACCCCGCTTGATCGCTCAAAATCGGGTATATGATACTTCGTATCCGGATAAGCGCTTCGGATATCCCTCTTAGAAGGATATCCGGCATCTACCAAGTAATATTTACCCGTTCATTTGTTCTTATTAGAAAATTTAGAGAATATTTAACGAAAAATGAACAAATATAACTACACGTGGTGGATATGGGAAGGCTGTGACTACGGTTTCTAGTTACGACCGAATACTCGATCGTCGTGAGCACTCCCTTCCCATCCGGCCATTACGAAGGTAAAACACATATTGAAATCACATACCGCTACGACATTTCGTGTGGGGAAGCCACATCGACCTATGAATGCCACCTTATCCGTGCCGAGACACGTGCATCCACATGTGTTCCATCAATCGCACCGATACTGATCCCAATTTGGAGGTGTTAAGCATACCTGCATGTGAACTTTACTTTCATAAAGAAATGTCATCGCTAGATGCATACTCGAAGAACGGCACGTACCTTCGGTCATTGGCGATTTGTAGAGAACCGACTCGAATGTTGGATCATCGGAGCTTTATTATCTTGCGCGACAAACTAACTTAGTGCATTCAAACCGATAGAAAAATATCTGCTAATCGTTTCGGATGAATGTTGGAATCTCTCCATTGTGTGTCGAATAGATTCATTGTGAGATAGAATATACAAAGTTATTGCTAAAACTTCCCTCGGCGTAGTTCTTTCGATCCATGCAACTCATAGGTGTTGACGGAGTTCATTAAGTAGGTCACGAGAAAATGACCTTCGTCATGCGGAACATGTTGAAAAAACGAGTCGGGTGACCTTGGAATAACTCACCTACCCATTTATCACCAATCTGTTTGGATGTCATGCGAGGTTTTCGACAACGTACTTAAGATGGTAATAGTATAGGAGCGTAAGGCATAATGCCACTCTGCGATTGTGTATAATTTGTTCCTCATCATGATTAACTTGTTCACCATCCATACTACAAATTGTACAAAGTAAGGTAAGAATGAACTTTGTAAACAAGATTAACTGAGACTTTAGAAAAAAACGTACGAAGTGTTAGGGAATAGAGCACAGTTTAAAATAAACAAGGGTTCGTAGTTGAAGACATTGAGTTCTACAACAACAAAGAAGTAAGCCAAATGTCTATAACAGTAGTACTACTAATGACACGTCTAAAGTTAATATTAACGGAGACAATCAAGCATCCATGTATTTTCACAAACATGTCAGTCGGTATTTCGGGTCCAACTTTATAAAAAAATGCCTGATGGTTGGGTCTCGCAGCAGCTTCACATAATTAACATAGATCTCTGTGTCTGCCGCAACATCAGGATATGCATCAAGGATCTTTATGCATTCCTCAATTGAGCTGTCAATTGAGGAAACAGGCTTAGATTTGCAGCTTTCCAGAAGTTCTTCAATTGATTCTATTACGAATGCCAAACATTTTTTCTTCTTTTCTACTCTTGGTCGCTTCGACGAGCTTGTAGATTGAACATCAGTGTGGACTTGGGAGGGACCTCCCTCAGAATCACCTAACTGGATGGTTTCCATTTCATCAGCGAAGTCGTCAAACCCCTGTTCACTTGGGGTAAAAGCAAAAGTACCGGCTTGCGACAACACCTTCGAACATTTCGTCCAAACTTCTCTTCCAAATCCGGATCAATTCCGCGAGATTTAAATTTTACGCTCTCGGCATTACCTATAATTATTAAAATTATCTGGTTAATGGAGTGAGTGAGTTGAAGCAAAAAAGTAAAGTAGAATGAAATGATAATACATATTTGCTTACTTGTAATTTTTCGGTCCACCAGTGCTCGGGAGCAGCAATAGTCCGCTTGCTAGGATCCCATCCTAGACCAGTGGATCCACCTTTTAGTTCTTTCCATGTTTTCTAGTCCTTTTTTAATTGATCCCATTTATTTCTTAGTTTTGTCCGATCGTAAGCCCTTCCAGTAAGTTCATTGAATTTAGTCATTATGTTTTGTCAGTCTTCCTTATTAAAATGACTATTCGGTCGTTTCCAAGTCAACTTCCTTTCTGCAGAGATCACAAAATATAATCGTAAGCGTTTCTATCCCACATACCGAAGATCCAACCTCTTTAACCATTGTGTATTCGCTATATCAATTGATTAGGACAAAAAATTTATTTCCATCTACATCATGTACATAAAGTGAAAATAACTTACCCTATGACATCCGAATAAAAGTTAAAACATGTATTTCACTTCGTATTGATAAGGTGGCTTTACGTGTGCAATTGCAAGCGGTAAGAACAACATATGAAGCTAAGCATAATTTTGAAGAACAACATACAAAAACATGTATTTCATTTCGAAGATCCAACCTCTTTAACCGAACAAATTATGTATCAATAAAGATCAAAATTTCGCTCATTTCGCATCTCAATGCTACTAGATCTTTCAAGATCAAGCAAATTAATTTTCGTTTATGAACTAGTCACCACTCGGAATTGTTCATTAAAGCAAACAGATGAAAATTATCGAACCTCATAGCATCGAGGTGTTGATATTTATCAACACCATTTCATATATCATTAGTGATAAAAATTGCAAACCGTAGTATAGTGAACTCGCTTACTTTCAAAAAATATCAACACCTCAATACTTGATAATTAAAAAATAGTTGAATATGCCATTCCGCTCACTTTTATTCATTTCTCGAAGCCACCCCACTTGAAGCTTTTAACAAAGAAAAATAGCAAATAATATATCGAGTGAAGCTAATCATAGCTCTGTTTATATAGAACTCTCATCATAACATAGCTAGAACACAAGCATGCAAAAGAGTGGAAATACAATTATATATATTATTGATAACTCAAACCATCCATCTACTCTATAAATACAAGCTTACTTTAAGGGGAAATTCCATACATAACATCCGAACCATTGCTATTAACAATGCTAACTAGTTGATTTTTATGCATTTTCATCTCGTCACCATCAAATCAACGATAATTTCATAAACATTAAAAATATCCGCATTTCACCGAAATTCAAAAGAGTAAAAATATGCAAAATCAATCAATAAAGCAGTTTTGATACTTTCATCTACTTTTCTGCTCATTTTGGCTTTCCTGCTCATATTGATTTTCATAATCAAGAAAGCAGTTTTGATACTTTCTAACAAATCCTTCTCCCTTTCATCAAAAATACTTTCCTGCTCATATTGGCTTTCACCCCAAATCAAAAAAAAATTAATTGCACAGAAAAAATGACTTAAACCATAGTCCTTTCCTAGTCCTGAATGTCCTCATATCTCAGATATCCCCATTTCGAAACAGCCATACTGTTTTTGGGATGGCAAATAATTCATACAATTCTATGAAAGGGAAAAGGATTAGATTCCTAGAGGCTATCACACGGAACAATCGTGCAACTTCCAAAATTTTTTTTGTCTTCAAGAGATGAGAAAAGTTCTATGCTTTGAAATGTGAAAAAAGAGCTTCCATAAATAAAGATGCTACAACAGAGCCAATCTTCACTTTTTGGAACCAGTAGCAACCAAAAAAAATCATAACGCAAACCCTAAGACATCGAGTTTAGGGTTACCGAGAGAGATAGAGCGAGATCAGAGAGGAGAGAAGCGAGATCGGAGAGGAGGGAAGCGAGATCGAGCGGGATCGAGCGAGATCGGAGAGGGGGGGAGCTAGGTTTACCGAGCGAGATCGAGGGGCTTACGCGGGGTCACAAGGGCGAAGGGGTCACGGGGTAAATTTTCACCAGATCCGCGAAAGGATAAGCGGAACGCGCCCACAGAGGCGCGTATCACATGTTACAGTAAATTAAAAACAGAGTTTTCGGTTAAACACAAATAAGTGCTAACCAAACAGTGAGGCGGCGTTTTCAAAAACACCGCCGCACTTATAAGCTCTCCTAAACGGAACCTAAGTTATTCTTTCTAAGAGTATGCTTGTGAGGTGAACTATGAACTACCCAATACAAAGTGATGAGTATGAAATGTTGAATACGACTTCCAGAGTACATCTAACTACGAAGAGCTAACGAGTATAGAGAGATAAATATGAGTTGTAGAGTAACACTGCCTAATAGAGTCATGTGTACAAGTTGCCAAGTACAGATACCTAGTACAAGCTGGCAAGTACGAGTTGTCAAATACAACTGCCTAACACAAATTGGACTACAAATTGTCGAGTATAGCTACCAAGTACAGAGTGACAAGTACATGGTGATGAGCGTGAACTCCCTAGTACGAGATAACAAGTTCAAAAGTGATGAGTACAAGCTGATGGTACAAAGTTGATGTATGCAATTTGTCGATCACGAGCTGCCAAGTACATTTGCAAAGTATCAACTACCAACATACACAACTACTTGCCACAACACAAGTCTGAACTTATAGTTAGGCAATACATATATTATTATGTAGTTTACTATCCAGATATTACTTAGCCTTTATTGAAGCAATCGAGACCCAAGATCCTCCCATCAAGATAAAATCTTGGGGAGAGGTAAATGGACTCGCTTGGCCTTCAAAAGCTCTCTCTGAGGATTTTACATTTTCCTTGAAGGATCTCATTTTCCAAATCTCCCTTTTTCTCTTCTATTTTATGCTTTTAACAATTTCTTTCTTATTTAGTCATTTTTATTTTTATTTCGTTTTCACTTCTTTTCACGTCACTTTCTGCTTCGATGCTAGTAAGATTTGAGCAATAATCCACAAACAACCAAACTCAAAATCTTTAAAATTGTGGTGAACGTGGATATATGCCTAAAACCCAAAGTTACACGTAATGATTTGAGGTACAATAAAGATAAGAAATCTCACCAAAAGAGACCTCATTTGAGAAGAGATCTATCAAGACTATCAAATCTAGTCAACTTGCTCGATCGATCTAAAACTCATATAGAATAAGGCATCCGCAGATCTCAAATGGAGACTCTTAGAATCTCTCCTTTTTTATTCTTATTTTTAATTACTGCAATAACTACTTGTCTTATGGAGCGAGTTCACCGATGACAGTTGGATAACTCATCCAATTTAACACTAGGGGAATTCACCCCTTAATGGTAAGTTTGTTGGGAGTGTCAAAATATATTAATTATTTTTTAAATTTTATCAAAAGACTATGATCTTTATCTAAATCATTCAACATCAAACCACAAGTATCAAAATTTCTAACTCCATGTGGACCACTCAGATAAATCCCAAACAAATTTTTTTCATTCTCATTTTTTTCCGTAGTTGTCCTCCAAAGATACAAGAAAATCAGGGAACTAAATATGTCTATGGGAAGGACTACAACTACCATTTTACAAAGTAATGAGTACGAGCTATAAAGTATGAGTGGGCAAGCAAAGTTGCCTAGTTTGAGCTGACGAGTACGAGTTGTCGAATACAGCCGTTTGATATAGAGTGACAAGTATGAGTTGTCAAGTACAAAAGCCTAATACAAGCTAATCAGTACAGAGCCAAGAGTACGAGCTACCAAATACAAAGAGTTCTGCAAGAGTTTTCAAATACAAGTTGTCAAGTACAGCTACCTAGTACAGAGTAACTATGAATTACTGAGTATAGCTGCCTAGCACGAACTAAAGAGTTATGAGTCGTTAGGTACGAGCTAACAAGAGTTCACAGTTATAAGTGCAAACTGCCAAGCATTAGTTATAAAGTACGAACTACCGAGAACAAGTTGATGAATACCAAGTGTCGAATATAAGTTGTTAAGTACCAACTACCAACTAAAACATCTATTTGCAAAACCCAAGTTAGAACTTATATTTAGGTTATACACCTACTATCATGAATTTTATTATCCATATATTGCTTAGTATCTAGTATTTACTGTAACGCTAAAGACCCTGAATCCCTTCATAAATATAGGATCTTCATGAGAGCTAAAGGGATTCTCTTCTTGGCCTTTTGGACCTCTAAGGAGAAATTCATTTTCCCTGAAGGATCGTTTTTCAATATCTCTCTTTTTTTTCTTTTGGCTTTTTCTTTTGACAATTTCATCTTTACATTGTATCTTTTATCTTTGGGATACTTAGGGGATGTTTGGTCTGCAGAAAAAACAGTGTATTATATTTGTTTTGCATGAGTTTTAAGAATTTTGGTGTTTGGTCCATCAAATTTCAAATACAGTGTAAAATATGACCAAATTTAGAATACATTTTATAGTTTATTTCTCTGTATTTTGAGTTTGGTCGCTTTGGAAGATTTCCAAATTTACACCTTTTGGCCACTAATTTCCAATGTAAAATAAGACAAAATTCTCTTTCTTAGCCACCGTCCCAGCCACTAAACACCAATGTCATTGCCAGCTACTATTGGCCGCTGCAACCACTTCACATTGGCGATCGCCGACCATCAGCCACCTCCGTCGCTGACCAACACATTAACTTTCAAATACATTGAAATACATTATTTTCATTTCACATCAAATCAAACAATAAGAAAAAATCATTCATTTATTTTATAATGAACCAAACAACTCCAAAATATTTAAATACAACCCATTACTCATGCATTGCATTCCATTTATACAGCATTACTTTTCCAGCAAACCGAACAGACCCTTAGTGGATTTTACTTCCGCTAGCTTCATTTATTTACACCTCTCTTTCTTCGGCTCTACTAAGGTTTGAGCATAAACCACAAACAAATTCGGATTTAGCATTTTCCCAAGTATCCTCATTGCTTCCAATCCTCAATCAAGCCATGGTCGTCCAATCCCCTCACACACTAAAAAGGCGAAATATTTTGACCACCCTCTGCGCTCATCGACATCAATACATCTAAATTCCATTCACCGCCACAATAGAAAACATTATCTACAATATAAATCTTTTACATTGTATTAGTATTTTCACTAATTTTAACAGAGGATGAACTATCATAATAAAGAACTATAAATAGTGGAAATTTTCCTACTGGCCTGGAAATTTATTCCCAATTCACCTTTTTGTTTATGTCGCACAATCACTCTCCACAACACGACCTCCAGCACAGTAACAAGAACAAATAATTTTAAACGTTCCCCATTGTGAACAATTCTTCCAACAAATTCTGGCATAGCTCTGCCACATATGCCATTAAATTATTAAAGCGCATCTTATAGATAACAGTATGACGGGTGGCACTAAATTTAACAAAACTATTTTTCTATAAGCTAATGTTCCAGTTTACAATGCAATGAAAATTTGAAAAAAAAAAAAAAAGAAAAAATTGTCAGTCACAAGTAAGATTACAAAGTTAAAGTTCATATCATACAAGCAACAAAATATTCAGCACAATTTGATTATAAAAGAAAAAGAATGTGGCCCACAATCCCATTGTTAATGATTAACATAAAATGAAATCTTGATTAGGTTCTAGATATATATACGTGCCTGGTTCACAATCAGTATTATCTTGTCTTGGAGCAGTAAAATCTGAATAAAATAGCAGGTAAAGTCTTCAAAAGCTTGACAAGTTTACCGCTAGTTCTTTTAGCGCCTCTGCAGAAGAACAAATAAAATTATAACATTTTGAATGAATAAAAAGGGTAATATGACACAATCCCTAAAAAATGAGAAATCATTTTCATGTAAGCTAAGAGTCCATTTGGGATCACTTTTACATTTTATTTTTTATTTTCATATTTTATTTTTACTTTTTCCTTGTTGTGTTTATATTTTGTTTTGAAGCAAAACATGTTTGACATGTCTGAATAAGTGTGATTGTATTTTTTCTGAATATTATTAAAAAGATGTTAATTTATTTTTAGAAAAAAAAAATAAGAACATATAAAAAACATGCTAAAACATGATTTTAAATATAAAAGAAAAAATTAAAGTAAAAACAGAAAACAAAATTGATTCTGTACAAGCTCTAAGAAATCCTCTGCGGACAAAAGCCTAAAAGAATGTATTTTTAAATACAAATAAAAATTGCAGTGATTTCATAAACAAAGTGCGGTAATACTGTACAAGTAAGCATAAGTGGCGATGTTTTAATAAAGTTATTCAAGACCTAACGTAGGAATCATTTATTAACCCTCTAAATATTTTGAGGGCTATGTGAAAGAAAAAATTACGATACATTCATTTAAATAATAATAATAAATTTTACTAAGTAACGATGGACAAATTGTGAGTCGATCTCGTTAAACAATGTGAGATCTTGAGTCATTTTTTTATTTATATATTTATTTATTTTGGTCCTTGTTATTGCTTTTCATGTTCTTTCCCACAACTGGTAATTGTGAGGTTATAAGAGAAATATTAAAGAATTGGACGTGGAGAGTATGAAAAGATGATGACCAGCATATTTGATAGAACGGTTTTAGATATAAGATAATTTGTCTACCTCTCTTGAAGATAAAACCAACCTCCATGAACCAAGAATAGTGGGGTCTCTAGGCCGAGAATATTAATAGGTGCATATCTATTTCTTAATAATATTGCCTTCAACATATTATACAAGAAGATCATAGCTAAAGTGATGAAAGCTCAATCAAATATGTACTATAAGCCATTTGATGCAAACAAAATGTCTAATAAAACATCATTAAAACTCAAGAACACTCATGCCTTAAGCTTACTATCATCCATTCTTTGGAATTATGAATCATAACTAAAGATGGTCAACATTTCTTATGAGTCAATGAAGGTAAAGCTAAATGATGTCTAAAAATTAATCATAGGAGAGGACATCTAAAAATGAGGATTAGGAGAAATAATTTCTTCTTCTTTAAATATGTAAGGCAAAAGAAATGCAAACAAAAGAATATATAATTGTGAAAGATTCAACATTTCTTATGAGTCTATGAAGGTAAAGCACAATGATGTCTAAGAATTAATCATAGGAGAGGACATCTAAAGATGAAGATTAGCAGAAATTATTTCTTCTTCTTAGAATGTGTAACGCAAAAGGAATGCAAACACAAAAATATAATTGTGAAAGATTCAAAAGCAAAAGAAGCCGACAGAACAGTCAAATAAGAAGTAAATCAAAAGGTCACATAGAGACATGTTGGCAAATATAGAAAGCGCCTAAGATAAAATCCAAACAAAAAAAAAGGAGTTGACAATATAACTACAAATTGGTTTCGGAAACATTAATTGTTACTAATAATGGTATCATGATGACTAAGATCTTCAATTGAAGTGCCTACTTCACGTAAAAAAGCTAATGTCCAATTATTTTGTTTAAAACAAAGTAAAAGGTTATCATGTCAATGATAAGCCCTTTAAGGATTACAAAAATCAATAATATTCAAATTAAAATCGTTGAGGTGCCTTTGTGGAAACTTCTCAAGCTGGGACATATTTAAAGCACTAAGAATATGTGATGAGCATTGAAAAGCTTGGGAAATGTTACTCAATCTTCAATATTGTCTTTTGAAAGGTAACCCGCAGTGCCAAGGCAATAGAACTGATAGCAAAAATGGTGCTCTATATGACTTATAATATTACAATGTTTGGAGCAACAACAAACTCGAAAACAAGTTCATGCAAATTACATCAAAGTTGGAACATGAGATAAAAAGAAGATGATTCTACAATCAAAAAGTAAGCAATACAATTGTGTAGAACAACCGCACATTTGTGCAGCTCTTTGTTTGCAATAGTTTTTGTGAAATAATAGGCTTAAAAACGAGCACATTAAATACAAGAATAAATTGGTTACTACGAATTGCCTAAGTCAAGTATTAAACACACATGAATGCTTCTCAAAAATTATTAATTATGCGTTAATGTATATTAACATAAACTCAGATTAACTGAAATGTTTATACACGCGCATAAGTTGATGTAGCAACTCAGCAATCAATAGATTAGCTGAAATGTTTATATACACGCACACAAGTTGATGTAGCAGCTCGACAATTAGCATCCAACAAACTATGCTCAACCTATTGGCCCTATTTCATTAAAATGCAAGTCAGCTCAAGGTTTTATCAACATTAGACACACACAGGAAAAAAAGTGCCACACTTTCAAATTTAGATTGGCCACCAAAAAGCATGTCATAATGGCCATAGATGTATCATTCAAATCACAATTAATTTTCAAAAGAGGTTCGTCATCTAAAAATTACTCATAAATTTGTAGGTTCAAGGGACTCAATTTTCTCATTAAAAAAAATGGCTGCAAATTGGTTCTGAATATGGCTCTTTTATTGGCATTTAAATCGAATAATATCATTGGTGCTCCCATAGGTGAATTTATGGAGGATTGCTAATGAAAACTAGATGAGATAATGGAAGCTAAGAGTTATTTTTGCAATAAACCTGGATATGAAAGTTGAATAGAACGAGTTCCTAGGCTTTGAAGACAACATCACTTTCTTTTGGTTGCCAATCATCAACGCAAAGTGGAAAACATCATCCAATGTTTAGGGATCCAATAATTTGACTTCATTTTGAATTTAACGTTTGATTCCAATGACAAACATATTGGCAAGTTGTCGATCAGGATTAGTATAATTTATTCTTAATATGGAAAATTGTAGGTGTTCCGCATACATAGGCATTATTGCTTGTTTGAGTCAACAATTGGCCATACATATGCTTGTCATGGAACCTAGAAGTTTAAGGGTTCTTTCAACCAAACCTGAGTCCATTACGATCTAATATTAGTAAATTCTCTTGCAAAGATGCAGGCACAGCAGATTTTGGCACACCCATAGGTTCAACTTGACAGAAATTAGTCCATCGATAATCATCCATGAAATGTTTTTTAAAAGCGCTTTACGTGCAATACAAAGTGAAGCATGTGCACAAGTTTAGCTTCGCTGAAGCACACTTTGAAGCGTTGAAGAAAAACGGTTAGTCCAATTCACAGTTTAGCGAGAGGGAATAAAATGCTACAAAGTTAATTTAGCTTATTATATGAAATTTAATTAGTGGACATATTATTTATTTAAATATTAATTGTAGCAAAAATATTAATGAAATAACAGATAAATGGGTAATCAAAAATAGTTTAACCATATATAATTATAATTTAAAAGGTGAAGATGCCTATGGATTTCTAGAAAATACACTTACTGAAATTTCCAAAAAGTGGTTTCTCGGTTTAAAAGATAACCAAAAACAAACTATAAGAGATACATATTTAGAGGAAAATAAGTATCAGTACACCTGACAGATGGCCAAGTTTTTATAGAGATTTTCTAAAAAGTAAATTTTTATGATACAATTAAATCTACTACCGAAGCAGAAAAACAAAAATATCAATGAGGATATTGCTAAACAAAAAATAATTGCATTAAATATTTGCAATATTTATTACTTAATGATTATTCTTGTGATTATCAGAAGTTCTTTTACGATATCTTAGCAGACGATCGATTGTTAAATTTAGGCTAGTATTTTCACAAAAGTACATATGGAGTGTTTAACATGATTTCATACTAGGAATGTGGGACCACTATGTGGGCTAGTACTTGCTGTGATTAATTTGAGATTTAGTAGTTCTTGAATTTGAAGTTGAAATTCTTTTTTATCTTCAAAGGTATATTTCATAGGTCGTACCCTAATGATAAGAGAATGATTATTTGGCTCGATAATCGCTAAAGGTTCATCTTTAGACCAAAATTGTAAGGGGCTTTCTGAAAACGAAGGAGTAAATAGAGAGAATGCAAAAGCACGAAGTTCAGTAACATTAGAGAGTTTGAGAGAAGATGATGTATATATATATTCATTTGGGTACTAAATAAATGAGGAAAAGTAGATTTTACTAATTCGCCCAGAGTAGAATCACCACGTTGGCTGCGAAAAATGGGTGCGGTGGAATGGAATGTAGGCGTGTGGACTAATGGACAAAGGAAGGCCAGATGGGTGGGGGTAACCAAGTTAATTGCTTCTGAAGATTGAGAGAATGACAAGAAGGTTTTAAAGAAATTATTGCTAGAATTAAATCAGGCCCATCATCCGATAGACACCATAATTTGGGTATTTTGATAAGGACGGATTGTATGAGCATTAATTGATTGTTCCAATATTCATTGATGGTACAAAGATCATTAAAAGTTTCAAGCAATTGAGATTCTGTTTGTAGAGGTATGTGTTCTGGAATCATATCTTTTTTACAGATATGTAGGAATCACTGTCAGTATCACATAAAGCATTGATTGGCATGAGTTCATATGTAGGAATATATAATTCTACAGTGATATAGCTATTAAAGTCGGGCATTGCGTTGTAGAGTATGGTTATCTATATGAACTATGTTATGTGCAAATGTAATAGTATGTTGTTGGAGAAAATTCATTCCTACTAAAATGCGATTAGAGTTTTTATCATCCGTCAAAAATAAGTGCTGGAAATCAATCTGTTGATTGTTAATGTCCCAGAAACCAAAAAGTAAATTGGCTTCATGAGTGCAGAAATGCTTTTATCCTAGATAGACTTGACACACACACACACACACACACACACACACATGGAGCATCATTTAAAACATGTAGATTTGTTGGTACTAAGTCTTGATCTATATGTGAACGATGTGATCCTGTATCTAATAAAATCATATATCGTCTTTCAAGTGTGATATAATATCCAGAAACTATTAATTGATTATTAATGTATTCTTTTAAACTAGTAGTCGTTCAGGTTAAATAGAAAGGTTGGCTAGTATCTAAAGAACGATGAGGTTGTATAGCTAGAGAATTATAAATTTCAATGAAGCTAAATCGTGGATATCGTTAGTTTCCAAAAATACTTTCTTCATTAAAATCAAGGAGAAGATTAGATGGAGTAATTTCTAATTCACTAATTTCCTCGGGTTGAATGGTTTGACCAATATGGGAAAATAGAGTGTCTAAATGAATTGGGTCAGTAAGTTGTTTAAATGCTACTGTATTATGTTGATTACTATAAGCATATGCAATTTGATAAGTAATACTATATACTGCACTACCTCCTCGTAGTTTTACTCTATCTAATCTATGTTGCAATGTAAGTGATCGATCTAAATGGCGATCGTTAATAATTTGCGACTAAGGCTCCTGCTGTCGCAGCTTTCTCTATGCGGTGCGGCGAGAGGCCGTCGAAAACTACTGTTTGGCGAGGGGTTTAGCTCACGGCAGCCGTGACTCCGAGCAAAAATGTCGGCCGCGGGTGAAACCTCACGGCCCGCGTTACCTTTCTATGTTTTTACTCTCGTACCTCTAATTTCTCCATTCATTATTTCTCACGCCTTCTTTAGCTGCCCCATCAAGTGTGATCTTCCGTTGTCCTAATCGTAGTTCCGGAGATCTCTTTCCGGTATAACTATTCTCAACCAAAATTTTTTTTCAGAAATCTCTGCTTTATTGTGAATTTGCACAGTGAAGTTTTTCTTCTATTTATTTGATTTTGGTTATCAATTTGTCTTTGGTCGGTTTGGTGGTTGCTTCTTATCCGTTTATCTCTATTTGAGAATGTTCATGCAAACCAAAATACAAATGTTATACTTAGCCCCAGAAATGTGTAAATGAAGTAGATCGGTTAAGAAATCTTATTGTGTGAAGCATAGCATTCATGCGTCAGGGCATATAGTAAAAGCCGTAAGAAGGGGCAACAGACCTTCATTGCCATCATTTTTAATCTCAGATCCATAAGACATCTCTAGTTCATTGTTTTTTTTTTAGAATGCTAATGCAAACAATCCTTTCTTTCAAAAAGTTGGACAGAGACCCATAAATGAGTCGGTAAAGTAGATAGTCTCTGAATAATTTGTTCTAAGTTATTCTAAGCTTATATACTGATACCTCTTCTGTGGCATATAATAAGAAAATTGTGTATGATAGGGCAACAGAACTTCGTTGCCACCATTGTGATTCTCACTTTTATGAAACATCAGCAGTTCTTGTCTATTAAAACATGCTCATGCAAACCGAATTGCAAAATATTATGCTTAGAGATTTTTTTTTTTTTCAAACGACGCACAACCATAAATGAGGCAGTAAAGTAGATAGTCTCTGAATAATTTGATCCATGTCATTTTATGCTTATATATTGATACCCCTTTAAGAAATTCAGTAAGAATATTGTTTATGATAAGACAATAGAACTTTGCCACCATTCTTATTGACACTCATATGAAACATCAATTATTCTTGTTATGCTTAGAGAATCTCCTTTTTTCAAAGACACCCATAAATGAGGCAGTCAAGTAGATAGCCTCTGAATTTGTTCCATGTCATGCTATGTTTATATACTGATACCCCTCTAGGGCATATAGTGAGAAAATTGTGTATGGTAGGGCAACAGAACTTGGTTGTCATCATTGTTATTCTCACTGCTACGAAACATCAGCAATTGATGTCATGTTTGACCATACGCATGCAAACCGAATTGCAAAATGTTACGCTTTGAGAATTTTTTTTTTCAATGAAGCACAAATATAAATGAGGCAGTAAAATAAATAGTCTCTAAATAATTTGTTTCATGTAATTCTATGCTTAGATACTCATACTCCACTAGGGCATATAATAAGAAGTTGGTGTGCGAAAGGTAGACAGAACTTCATTGCCACCATGGTTATTCCAACTGTTATGAAACATCAATACCTCTTCTCTATTTTATTCACACACACACCTATAAATGAGATAGTAAAACGGATAGCCTCTCAATAATTTGTTTCATGCCAGCCTATGCTTAGATACTCATACTCCTTTGGGGCATATAAAAGAAATTAGTGTGTGAAAGGCAAACAATAATTCCTTGCCACCGTTGTTATTCTAACTGTTATGAAACATCTGAACTTCCTCTCTATTTATTTCACTGATACACACCAATAAATGCGACAATAAAATGGATAACCTCTGAATAATTTATGTAAAATGGATAGCCTCTGAATCATTTGTTTCATGTCATTCTATGCTTAAATACTGCTACCCCTTTGGGGAATATAATAAGAAAATTATGTTTGAAATGACAACAGAATATCATTGCCATCATTGTCATTCTAACTTTTATGAAACATCAGTGCTTCTTCTCTATTTTATTCAGACACACACACCAATAATTGAGGCAATACAAATACATAGCCTCTGAATAATTAACTTCATGTCATTCTATGCTTAGATACTCATACTCCTCTGGGCATACAATAAGAAGTTTGTGTGTGAAAGATGAGCTCCAGAAATTCAGGGACGCCTCGAAAATTGTTATGATAAAGACGTCCTTTCTGAGGTCACGTCAATCCCGCAGTTACGGTCGGCATTTTTACAAATGCCCGGAGACTCGCAGAACAGTGTGACTTCTTTCGGTGGGCTGACGGTCAGGTTGACTCCACTGCCGAAAGTGATCGCGAATTAATAGCATCATTGTATGACAGTTTAGGACGAGACATGCACGACCTTCATACGAAAAAAAATATAATAATCATTTTTACTTGTAATTTTATTATTTTCTTTCTTAGCACTTTTAGTACTCACTATTAAGTGAGTGGTGTATCTGAACTTATTTGTTCTATTTTAAAATGATTTTTTGCTTCTGAAGTTTCAAAAATGTGGCTGTCACGGTTCTGTTTTAAACATTTTTACCAAACATGGTCAGAATGATCATTTTCCGAAACAATTGCCTCATTAGTCTTTTCACACAATTCTAACAAACAATAATATCAACTTCCTCGCAACAACTTCAAGCAAGATACAATTCTAATTGAAACGTTGAAACTGCAATTGCTCTAAACATAATATAAATTAAACATTAAAGTTTGGTAGCATAAACTTTATTGTAAAACTCCTAATAAAGCATCTTTTTTATAATATATAATTTCATCATCGTAGATCCATATAGTACCAGGGCTATCAATATCTTTTTGGAAGTATGCCTTATTAAGATCTAAATTCCTCTAAAAATATGTTTATATTTTTTCAAGGTTCTTAATTTTATCAAGATCTTGGTATTTTATTTGTTGATTATATAAAGGTATCCGAGTTTGTCTTTCTGTATGTATTATATCAATGGGATGTTCTCCCTGACGAATACTATAATATATCTTTTCCGAGAAAAATACGCATTCAAAACAATCTTTAGTTCTTAAGGATAATTTTCATTTTCGTATCTTATTGTAGCTTCTTCAAATAGCGTAATGTCTTTCAAATTCGATAGAGTTATCATTAATTACATCTGATTCAATAATTTCTTCCATTAATCTGAAAACAAATATTCTATTTCATTATCTGAATAGCTTTTATTGATTAATTTTCTTCAGTATCTGATAGTTCATAAATATCTTCACTGTCTATATCACATAGATTGAAATTGAGTTCTAGCCTATTTTCATTTATAATCACTATAGATTTTACATGACTTACTTTAGATTTTTGGGAAATGTATTTGCATAATGTCCTTGTTTACAAATCCAGCATCTGCTAATTCTAACTTTTTTAGTATTTGTATTATTGCTAGTATATTTATTCTTTTTAATGAATGTTCTTTTATTAGAATTAAAATAACTTTTATGTATTTACTTAAAGAATTTCTTCTTTTTCCTTTTTTCAGAACAATTACAATTATTATGAGAAGACGTGCATCCCCATTGTTGAGCCACTAAATCAGACTTTTCACAATATAATAATTGTTTAGTGTTTATTTTGTCTACGTAAATTGAGCTGCTAACAAGCTTCAGCTAATTTTTTTAAGGCATATTGTATACGACTTCCTAGAGTAATATCATTTTGATATATTTTGTATATTCTTGACTCCATAAAACATTGTATGGTTTGGGTAATTTGTAAAAATGCATGTCTAAATAAAACAACCGATCGCCTGCCAAGATATCATAAAAGAACTTCTGATAATCGCAAGAAAATTCATTTAAGTACAAATATTGAAAATATTTAATGCAATTATTTTTTATTTAGCAATATCTGATTGATATTTTTATTTTTCTGATTCGATGGTATATTTAATTTTGAAACTTAAGAATTCACTTTTTAGAAAATCCCCATAAATGCGTGGCCATCTGCTAGGTGTACTGATACTTTTTTCCTCCAAACAGGTATCTCTTATAGTTTGAATTTGGTTATCTTTTAAACTGACAAATCACTTTTTAGCAATTCCAGTAAGTGTATTTTCGAGAAATTCATAGGCATCTTCACTTTTAAATTATAATTATATATGGCTAAACTATTTTTGATTATCCATTTATCTATTATTTCATTAATATTTTTACAACAGTCAATATTTAAATAAATGTCATGTCCAATAATGGGTTCTGATATGCTATTTTGGATTTTTGATACTGATGGATTTGTTCTTGGAGAAGGAATACGCTTAATACTTGGGGGCAAGTAATCTACATAAGAGCTAGTATTGTGACTTGCACTGGCTTCATTAGAATTGAATTGACTGGGTCTTACTATGGATTGATTATTGGAAGGAGTAGGTGTGTCGACCGAATGATGGTTAACAGGAGTATTCATAAATTGATGTTCTGTTAAAATACTAATTAAATTTTTCATTTCATTTCAATTGGAGAAGGCTTTTCGACTGAAAATGATTTCATTAATACGAATAGCCCCTTGTATATTTCCTTGAAAATTATATTTATTTTGGTTCGTCCATCCAAGAACATCTGGATGTGAGGAAAATCTCTCTAAATTACAACATTCTGCAAGAATTGCTGCAGTAGCCTTGTTACTATAGAATTTGTTGGTTTTAAATTAGTCTTATGCCTAATTCATGTATATTAGAAGTGTTTTTTGTGTGCGCTAAATTTTTAAATCGAGATTGGATTATGCTTTTAAAGAGTTTGATTTTTTTCTTGTTGATTTTGGTTTAAGTTCATAATATAATCAGTTAGTTGTTCAGTATAATCCTAATTCTAGTTTTTGTTTTAGGATCATATGACTAATTACAATCCATTCATTTTAATTTCCTAAATGAGTTTTTTTATGAAAAATTTGTTCCTTCTTATAAATAGTATGTTTCTATGTATAATCTGATAGATGTTCACATTATTTTGAAATTCTTCAATTTGATTTAGGGTGACAGTCGTAGGAGATAATGTAATAGGCAATATGAGTTTTTTTTTCATGGTGATGTATGAGAGATAAATGAGAGACTCTAGATGAGAAAGAGAAAGAAGATATGTGTGTAATCAAAGTGAAACTAAGGCTAAGAGAATTTTGAAGATAGAAAGAAGATCAAGACCACTGCATTCCAAATTTTACTTGGACAAATTAGATCTTTTTGATAAATATCTTTAGTCTTAACAACAGCCCTTAGCACAATAAACCCTAATGCATGCAAATATATATATATATTTAATTATTATCAGAATTTTGCTATGCAAGCAATCGTTTCTAATAATAGATGCACAAAACTTGTAAAATTCAAATGGTAACCACAAAAATTTTAGTTCTAGTTATCTTGCTATAATTCCAATTCAAGGAAAGGCTATCTTCTGCAAAACACACCCTCTTTATTCCAGACATTACAAAGAAATATAAAGTTATAGTAAATTCACACAAAAAGATTAGGTTAATCCTTTTTAGTGATGTAGTCACATGGATAAAAGCAAATTTCTATGGATTTGCTAATTAACATGCAATTTTCCTTTCTTTTAAATAAACTATCAGATAAGAAAATTACAATTTTTATTGAAGAATAAATAAGCTTTTAGTTGCAAGAAACTTCTAATCCTTATAGCCTTACTAAATCAGATATTGCCAAGAAACTATCTGATTTCTATCGCAATTGATATGTATCTTCAATCTCCTTGATTCTGACTTTTTTGGAGCCCATGGCTTTCATACTAATATAATGTAAGGTCTACCGAATCTTAATAGCACAAGAATTAATTTGATTGGTGTGCCCTTGGAATGCTGGTATGGGGTTAAGTGGATAGTGAGAAAAAAAAAGAGACAGAAATCAAGCTTTGGAAACATTTGAGAACAAAATATTTAAACTTTGAAAGAATAAGTTTTTCGTAGAATTGAAGGATAACAAACTTCAGATCAAAGATTAGGAAAATAAGAAAACTAACGGTGGTGTTTTCATGGATGTTGATTTAGTGATTAATGAGTTGTGAAACTTTTAGTTTTGCTGCTGACAACGAAAAATTGTGTGTTGGGATTTCTTAGGGGTTAGCAGGGAGTTAATGCCTTGAAAATTGCAAGATTTGTGGGGGAATGTGCAAGTGTTTTGCAGAATTTGGATGTGTTGTGATTCAGGGAGGCATTGAATTAGGTTGGTTGAGCCTTACGTGGAGAGAGGGATTATGTTGGAAGAGAGACTATGGATGGAAAAAAGTAACCAAAGACTTACAAAAATTCCTAAGAGATCAGCCACCAAGCTTCACCAAAGGATAATAGAACGATGACCAAGGCTTCTTACCAAAAAATTTGCACAAGCAAATATAATTCTTATTTATAAAATCATCATCAAAAACAACAAGCTTTTATCCCATTATGTGGGGCCGGCTACATGAATTCTTTTTTCATATTATCATTTAGTTCTAATAAATTAAGATTATTTTTTATACATGTCAAAGTCTTTTTAGGTCTACCTCTACCTTTTTTAACATAAATTGAATCTAAAACATCTACTCTCCTAACCGGATAATCAGATGGTCGATGTTTAATGTGACCAAACCATCTAAGATGACTCTCTCTGATCTTGTCTGCCACTAGAGCTACGCCAACCATTTCATGGATTACATTTGTTCTCGAATTTTGTCTATAAGTGTCAAGCCAATCATCCACCAAAGTATTATCAGCTCAGCAACACTTAGTTTTATGCTTCCCTTTTATAAGCCAATATTCTGCGCCATAACGCATTGCAGGTCTCACAACCATCTTATAAAGTTTTCCTTCAAGTCTTAGCGGTACTTTTCTATCAAGCAATAGGCCCAATGCATTCCTCTTGAATTATACTAATAACATCCTCATCTATATCACAATCACTTTGAACAATAGACCTGAAATATCTAGAACGTTCACTCTTTTTAATGATTTAATCACTCATTGTTACAATACTGCCACTAGATCTACTACTATTAAAATTGCATTTTATATATTTAGTTTTAGATCCATTCAAACAAAGGCCTTTAAACTCTAATGTAGACATCCATAATTCAAGTGTTTCCTGAAATCTTTATCTCGTCTTATCCACAAGAATGATATCATCAATGAAAAGCATACACCAAGGTACATCATCCAATAAATGCTTAGTAAGGGCGTCCATAACTAAAGTTAAAGGATACAGGCTTAAAACCAACGCCAAATGAAATCCAACTGAAACAGAAAAATACTTGGTTAATCCTCTTGCTCGAACAAAAGTAACAACTTTAGTATACGTCTCTTTAATGACTGATATATCAACACCTTCTATTTCTAGAACTCTCCAAAGAACTTCTCTTAAAACCTTATCGCAAACTTTTCTTCAATCAATAAAAATCATATGTAGATCCTCCTTACTCTCTATATCTATCTCTGTGCTTCTCCATTAAACCTCTCAATAAATGTATAGCTTCCATGGTAGACTTATCCAGCATAAATCCAAAATAATGAGAAATATTTTTATCACGTCTTAACCTATGTTCAATTATTCTCCCATAATTTTAGTTTATGAGGATAAAACACATTAACTTAATTCATCTATAATACTTATTTATGAAATCAAAAATACAAAAAAGATACCATATTTATAAACTTTTTTTTAACCCTAGCTGAGTTTGAAAAACCTTGAGAGTGATTAAAATGTTAGTACATATATTGATGATATATCCTAGTACAAAGTGCTAGTACATATATTGATGATATATCATAGTACAAAGTGTGTGTGTGTGTGCGCGCGCGCGCATATATATATATACAATATCATAAATTTTAAAGCTTCAAAAAGCACAAAAATTCAACAATGCCAAATAAGGCAAGCTGACAAGTTCCAAAATCAAGCAATTTTGAAAATCTTCATCCCCTTGATTAGTGCAGCTAACCTTACCATCAAGGAACCTCAAATAATTTTTTTAAATATTCACTAATGACGTTGGACGAGCGAGACATCGTCCATAGGCTTGTTTGGAGAGCTATGCATGATCTATAACCCAAAACTTAATTCAATGAATTGATTTATAATGTTGTAATAGGCCTTGTTTTGGTGCTGCATCGCATCCTGTTTGAAGCGAGCAATCGTGTAAGAAGCTAGAAAATGACATTTATCCCATCTGTACAGGTTGGGAAGCAACATCGACTGAGGCTCCTTAACCAAGGTATCATAATTTCCTTTGGCAAAATTTCTTCAAATTCTAGCGTAAAATCATCTTCCAACAGAACCATCAAGATTAAAATCATGCATATTCAATCGCATCATAATACTTGGCTTAAGTTTAAAAAAGAAAAGGTGGCATTATTGGAGTCAAATAATGTTAGAAACTACAGAGATTGAACTGTGATATGAAACTTGACATTTCCAATTCTGTTTGGGCTAAAATATAATAGCTATTATACTAGCATAATGTTCATCAAAATGCAAGATAAATTTTAAAATGAAACAACAAAGAATTTGATGAGACTTGACTTGGGACAATCAATTATATACATCTAATAATAATAAAAATGAGTGAATAATTTAAAATTAATCTATATATATATATATATATATATATATATATATATATATATATATATATATATATATATATATATATAGATAAGTTAATAACTTGTACAATCATCATTAGTTGTATCAAAATCATGTCCGAAATAATATTTACTACTTACATGCTTCAACTTAATGAAACAAGTCAATAAATATACTGTTATTCCAAAGGTTTCTTTACTGTTAATTCCAAAATGAATAATGAGAATTTTATGACTAATTAATGATTTTTTTTTGTTTTTGGGGTATCTCCCAAGTATAGAGCAACCATGAATATTAGAGATGTCAATTTCATTAGTTGGAACAATGTGGTAACATACGAAAAAATTCATCAGCAAGAGAACAATAATTTGATACCAATATGATGGTAATTTGGTCTAATAAACCAATCTATAAAATAAAGAATCAAAAAATAAATACAAGCCAAGCTTTGTAATAAGGAAAAAAGAGGAAGAAGAAGCATGTTGTAGGTTCTCTACCTGGAAATTGATTTGTGGTTAATCAACTAGTCTATAATAACGATTTAGACATCAAAACATAAAAGATCAAATAGAACATGTGTAGAATTTTTAACTGTTCGATTTTGACAAGAAAATTGTCAAGGCTGGTTATTCTCATATCACCTCATTGGATAAAAGAGGATATTGTCCAGAGATCATAGTCATAATCAAATCATCAACTGGGTATTATGCAATGAAGATCCAAACTCCAAAAGCTGAATCTTCTGATCAATTTTCAAATTACAATAAGATAATGATAAAGATGAATTTGAACTGTTATACATATTCGGATAGCTTAATATGTAAATTTAAATTCAATTTAGATAATTTCTTCCACAATTATTGTATAATATGAACTTCTATGGTTGCTATTATAGGTAGGATTCCTTTTTTAGGAGGTCATTGTGTGTGAATAAATACTTTTGCTTCTGTAAACGTCAATAAATAGACTTAAAACGATCGAAAAGAATCATTAAGTTCCTTTCCTCCTCTTCCTCTCCGGCTACAACAGCACAAGTGTTCATGCCGCTTTTGTTGAAAAAGCTGCTCTTTTGTGTATCCTACTATTATTTGATGTATTGCGGTTGACTAAGCCAAAAGGGTAGCAGTAGGCTCATTACAGTTTACATGGAAGATCAAAAACAGGGAAGTTCATTCTAGAAAGAAATCTAACTTGAGCTATCTCTAATATGAATGGTGAATCATTAGAACTACATTCCAAGTAATTCCTACAACTTCTCTAATCAGTATGATCTCTCATTCTCAGCATATTTAATAATGTTGAAAATTTTGATATAAATTAAACTAGTATCAGAGTGCAAATCCTTGGTGCATGATAGTAAGAATGGGGTACAAAGATAAGGAAGAGTTATTCCTTGTGTTGAAAATGCATCAAAAGTATTTTTTAAAAAAAGAGACAACAAGGGGAAGTTTGCAGAATAATAAATAACATTGAGGCTGCACCGAAAGTAGCTAATCAAGTGGCTAAGCTAGTAGAACAAAAAAAAAACCAATGAAAAGTTGATGGAGATGCAACAAACTTTAGTTACAACTAGCAAGTTAATCCTCCTTTCAAGCAAACATAAAATATGGTTCTAGAAAATAAAGCCGAGGATATAGCTAACACCCACAATATAATGACGCAGCCACTCAAAGTACAAGTCAAAGTTCAGATTCCTACGTATGATGATCAATTGATGTTGAGAAGCTCGATGCATGGATCAAACAATAAAAGACCTCACATTGCATGTGTATAAACCCCGTGCAAGGGTTGCCACTCATGCCTTGGAACAGTGCAATGCCCATTTAAAAGATGAATGGCCATGAAGAGATGACATTGGAGAAGTTCAAGAAGTTAATGCGACAAGAGTTGCACCCAATATGATATATACTATAGCAGGGAACATAACACAGCTTGAGGTAGCGCCAAAGGCAATTTTTACATAAATACAACATAGAGTTCCACATCAGGCAGTCACTTAGCCAGTAAATATTGAGTATGCATAAACTTTGATGAATTACACCTTATGCTCTCACTCAAAATTTGCAAAGTAACTCCAATTATTCTCAATTACCAATCTCAATCAATTTAGACGCAGAGCAAGAATCAAGGTAGAAAAAAAAAGCACCTAAATAATGCAAGGTTAACTTCTCAAAGAAAAAGAAGAAAATGGTAAAAGATAGGCAATGTTCTGAATTCTACCTCCATCTCTCAGTCAAACACTGCGAAAAAAAAATTTGTGATCCTCGTTACATAACTGGCAATATCAGAACAAAAATGAAACTTGTTCCTTTAACCCTTCCATGAAAGAGAAGGATAAAAAAAGTAAATATTATGTATTTGGACAGCAACAAGCCTGATCATGCAGCGAAGGAGGGCAAATATTCACCTTCAGTGGCTATATCAAAAAATATAGGGGTGAGAAGTCCCTTAAATTGAACACAATCATTCATTCCAACTTTCCAAGCCAAGAGGTAATTGGCGAAGCACCAGCACCAACAGCCAGAAAAGCCTCATTTTTTCCACACGAGCGCTATCATAACTCAATTTCCATATCATTATGGCTAGATTCAGAAGGTGTTCAAGTTGAGGATTGCTCGACAATGTCAATTTTAGTATGCAGCCACTAAGGACCATATCAATGAGATGTGGTGAAAGATTTTTCCACTTAACATCTATCAAATTATCTTTCATACTCCATAACTACGTGACGGGGATGTGGCGTTTGTTGACCTCATTTTTTGGTCAATCCTTTTCCTAGCTTGTATTTTAATTGAATCTCACTTGAGTTGAATCTCGTGTTGAACCCTAAAACTAAAATGGAAGTAACCAAAACAAACTCTAAATATGATCAATTTTAATCAAACCTAAAGTTAACCTATATTATGTATTTGGACAGCAACAAGCCTGATCATGCAGCGAAGGAGGGCTAATATTCACCTTCAATGGCTATATCAAAAAATATAGGGGTGAGAAGTCCCTTAAATTGAACACAATCATTCATTCCAAATTTCCAAGCCAAGAGGTAATTGGCGAAGCACCAGCACCAACAGCCAGAAAAGCCTCATTTTTTCCACACGAGCACTACCATAACTCAATTTCCATATCATTATGGCTAGATTCAGAAGGTGCTCAAGTTGAGGATTGCTCGACAATGTCAATTTTAGTATGCAGCCACTAAGGACTATATCAATGAGATGTGGCGAAAGATTTTTCCACTTAACATCTATCAAATTATCTTTCATACTCCATAACTACGTGACGGGGATGTGGCATTTGTTGAACTCATTTTTTGGTCAATCCTTTTCCTAGCTTGTATTTTAATTGAATCTCACTTGAGTTGAATCTCGTGTTGAACCCTAAAACTAAAATGGAAGTAACCAAAACAAACTCTAAATATGGCCAATTTTAATCAAACCTAAAGTTAACCTAAATCAGCTTTAATCAACATAAATACCATAATTATCATTTTCTCTACCAAGATCATTGTAGGACTCAAAACTTCATTTTGAAAGCTACTTGATGTTTATGTCACATATAAAAACCATGTAAATGAGCTCAACGTCCATTTGAAACAATTATTATATAAAATTCTTCAATTCAAATTTTCATTCATGAATAATGGTTTCTCACCAACACTTCAATTATTTTTTTCTCCACAGGTCAATCCGATGATCCAAATTACATTACGTGAATTACATAATCTTCATAATCACATATGAGAAGCATACAAACAAGTTTGGAGAACACCGCACACAGTTTTTACATAAAATTGTGCACTTAGGGTTTTCATGCATGAGAAATAATCTCACCTAAATATTTTTTAACGATCATTATTTATAAAAGAGGAGTTCTCCATTGCGTCTGTATCGTTGAAACTTTCCAAATGAGCCCTTCAGTGCTTAAAACCGACTCCTTTTGGAGGCCCGTTGAGCCAACAATAATCAGGAGAGAGAAAAAATGATAGTTTCGATAATAAAATGATATTTTGCCCAAAAATGACCAAAAATGAAATCAGACTTCAACCAAAGTTGATCTAAATTAAAAAATACACAACTTGATCCATCAAAACCTCCCAAAAACTTCAATTCAAAATCCATCAACTTTCTCTCTCTTAAAATTGGGTCCATTTTGACTTGAAATATATTGACATGGAGCTTATTTTGATCAAAACCAATTGCACCACTAAATTTTTCATTTTTTTCTCTATCCAATGAGCCTAAGTCAAAAAATTTGGTCATGACTACCATAACCAACTTGTAACCACCCTTGCACTTCAATTGGTCATAACTTGAGCTACACACCTTTTTCAAAACAGATTGGACCGTTAAATTCATTGCTCATTCTCATAATGAGGTCCATTTGTATTTTCACCTAACTATCCTAACTACCATGCACATTACTAAAATATCCTTCCCTTTTTTTTTCTAGAATTTCCTTCATATCCTCTTCAATCTGACCCTCAATTCCTTTCATTTAATCCCTCCATCCAACCTTTCACCCCTCCACCTCATCCAAAACTGCCCCACACTCCTCTTAACAACCCTACTAATTCCCCCCCCCCCCCCCCCACGCACAGCCCAAAATTATCTCTACTCTCTCACCCGACTATCCTCTCCTCCCCTCCCCTCTTCTCTCAAACTGAGCCTCTTCTCCCCTCTTCCCTCCCAATTCCACTCTATAAACTCCATAAACCGTGAACATCAAGAAGGAACAAGCAAGATAAGAGAATGAAGGCAAAGAGATCAAACCAAGGAAAGCAAAGCAAGGAGAAAATGTCATCTCCTGAGGTAAAAGAAGGTATAACACTTCCCCCTTCTCATTCCAATTGTTTCCATTTGTTGTTCTTTTTGTTTGTGTCAATTCTACATAATGTAGACTATAATTTTGTTTGTTTTTTTTTTCTTTTTTTTTGGGTGTCACTTCACATTTCGTCCATCTACACAAAAGTATAAACCCATTTCCTCCATTTTTCCACCAAACCCGAAAGCAAAGCCCTCATTTCCTCCATTTCTCCCCTGTGGCCGAAACCGTAGCTAACAATTCCCCTCCCTTCCCACTTACCTGAAACATTAAGCCTACTAAATTGACTCATTAACCTAGTAAACCTACCCATCAACCCATTTAACACCAAACCCACTCATTAACCACTAACCTATTAAATTAACCAACCCATTAGCTTACCCTTATCCAAGCGAGCCTAACATTAGCCTAACCCAAACCAAAGTTCACCCAAACCCCCAAACCCCCAAACCGAGCCTAACACTAGCCTAACCTGAACCTAAGTCCACTAAAACCCCCAAACTGAGCCTAACACTGCTTAAACCGAAACTAAGTCAAACCAAACCAAGCCTAACTTTAGCCTAACCCGAATCTAATACCACCTAAACCCCCAAACCGAGCGCTAGGTGACCCAAACCAACTTTACTTATTAAAGGGAACTTGAAACAATCAAAAGAATAATGGCTTCTAAGTCAAAGTTCTTGGAACTTTAAGATAATTCTTGGGAATGAAAATAACTAGATTCTGTTAAAGGAGACAGAAATGTTGGGATGCAAACCATCAAATACTTCTATGGATCCCAATCGACGCGTATCAAAAAAAGAGAACAACATCCCAGTCGAAAAAGAGAGGTATTAAAGACTTGTGGGGAAACTTTTTTATCTATCGCATACAAGACTTGACTCTTTTTTTTTTTTTTGTGGGTGTAGTGAGCCAGCATATGAACGATCCAAATGAAGAACATCAGAAAAAATCTTTAGAATCCTAACGTGCCTAAAGATGACTTCAAAAAGTGGATTGATATTCAAGAAAACTGAGAATCGTGACATTGAGATCAACACTGATGCTAGGATAATTGACAGATAAAAGATCTGCAACGTGTTAATTGTTCATTTGTATGGGTGACATGTTTACTTCGACAAGTAAAAAAAACAAGTTGTGGTAAGAAGTGTGCAGGATATGAGATGTGTCATGGCCTAGGAAGTTGTGAAAAGATATGGCTAAAAGAAAATAAAGGTGAAACTTCACGTGGAGAATCAAAGCACTATAAATATGTTCAATGATAGTCAATCAGCCATCATTATTTCAAATAATACGGTATATCATGGTCTAACCAAAAATATAGAGATTGATATGCACTTCATTTCTAGGAAGGTCAATGGAGAAGTTTTCTAGCTAAGTTATATCACAACTTAGTATCAAATTGTTGGCATTCTTACCAAAGCTCTTCCTCAGCATCACTTTAGTGATCTCAGTAACAAGTTTAGAATGTATGATATATACAACCAAACTTAAGGAGTATTGATATGTATGCAAACGTGGACCACTTGGGCCCTCCCATGGTTTAGGAAAACGTGGCTTAGTTGCTATATTTGAGAGGCGAAATTATTTTCCCTTAATTTTTCATTATTGTGTTTTTATTCTTTCCTTCTTATTATGACGATTTGAATTCCCCTCTAATTGTACTCTGGTTGGTTTAAGTTGTATGTAAACCAATTATTTTGCTTAGTGAAAGATTAAAAAAAATTTCCCTCTAAGAAAGTTTCTCCTAAAATTCCGCACTATCACCATACAACGCTTCCACCGCTTAGAAGAGCTTACTCACCTATAACAAAGTATTTTTCACACTACATCTAGCAATGAAATATCTGTGTTCTTACTTTCTAAGAAATGCAATTGTGGTGCCTTCTCAAATTTCCAAACTCAAACTAATTTACGACAAACTCAGCATATGAAGTATTACCTCCAATAAACCAACCTAACGATTATGTACAAGGTGGTTAGCAATAAAATGGTCAACATGCTCTCACCCACCACTTTAAACTTTCTTTTATACGTACAATCACACATGCTGAACCCTTTGATGCAAAAATATTGCCAAAAACAGTAACAGAATAATCCCATACAAAAAAAATACTGTAAAACTTGAGGAAAGCAACCTCTTCAAAGCTAACTCTAAAAGATGACCTCGACAAAAGATAGCAGTCAAGCTACAAAATTCTACAGATCAAGTCCTATAGATGCAAGAGATGGAATCATACAAAAATGGCTAGGCAGTTTGGAACGCAATAGTCATTGCAAAACTTGTATCAAAATGTTTAGGACAAACACGCACCAAGATGTAAGTACATCAAAGGATCCACACTATATAGAATTTCCAAACTAGCAAATACAAAGCTAGAACTCTGCAGGTTGCTATCTCTAGGAAAGCATTGCATGGATTTTTTGGGAGGCTTCGCCAAAAAAAGGAGAGATCTAAATAACTTTGGAAATATTTTTGAGCTAGATATTCTAATCCAATGCAGAAAAATGATCAGAAGAAAGGAGGCAGCCAAACCCCTCTTTAAGAATGTATAACAACACTTTAGATTACTCAATTCCTTGCAGACCTTGTAGGCCTGGCTGAAGAGGATTGTCATCTTTCATCCATAAACTAACGGACAAATAGATGTGATGAACAAAAACATGGAGTATCAAAAATAAACATCCTAAAAATTAAAATAAGCCGAACAGATTAGTTCACCCTCAATAGTGTTATGCACTCCACAAAATAACAGAATTTGAGATTTTTTTGGTATAATTAACACAGCTCCTTTGATCTTTATTTCTACATCTCTCCAACTATTGATGTCACGGTTGAAGTTGACTAAGAAATAACTCAAAATTTTTCAGAGGGCGTCCAAAACAATCGTGTATTGATGAAGAAGAACCGTAAAAGACCCAACAGAGATACAAAGATAGGCAAGATTGACGGCATGTTAAGGCTGACTTCCAAGCAAGAGAAACAGAATCTTCTCAAAGGAGAAAGAAAGAAGTTGAAGTCAATCAGTTATAGACCTTCTAAAATTGTTAAGAAGATGGAGGACTATGGAACTACAACATACATAAATATTCATTTAGTGGCAAATATTGAGACCTTCAGAATCTTCTAGGATTAATGGTGAGTCCAAATAAGTCATACTTACAATAGATATTATATTCTTGGAGCGTGAATTACACCTTTGAATTTAACCTCCTCTAGAAGCAAAAAACTACCACCACAACATATGGGCCAAAGACTCATTCCACATTGGTAAGGAAAGCTAATTACTGAGATAAATCGTATGGCATCCCAAAGAAGCTGAACATGTAGATTTTCCTCATTTGGAGCTTTAATTTCACAGAAGAAAAATCCCATGATCTGAGAGAAGCATATCAGATCAATCTAACATCAATGAACACTAGGGGAATTTATGCGCATGAAAGTTTTAAAAGTTCTATTTCTCTAATAATATGGACATTGGTGATGATTTTTAGATCACATTGTTGAGATCAGAGAAAATGCCAACAAAAATTTATAGAAGCAATTGGATAGTAAATCAGATATCATATGAAGGAGATCAAGGCTTTGAAAGCTGGATTGTTGAATTAAACTTCAAATAATAGTTGAATCAGAATGTATTAAATTTTAAAACCCGTTACAATATGTTTATATTTAAATATAAATTCACTTTAGATAATTCCCGCAGAAATTATCATCTAACTTGAATGTACCTAGGTTATTATAATAAATAGAGTTCATTTCTTTGTGGAGTTTTTCTAGGTGTAAATAAGAACTATTTCCATTCTAAAATACTCACAAATAGAGCTAAAATTCTATAAAAGATTTAATGCTAATTCTCCAAAACTTAATTCCCTTATCCTTCACTTCTTATCCATTGTCGGAAGACCAAAATCTGGCCCGAGTAACAAGAACTGAAGGAATCTAAGAGCCGTTTTCACTGCTTAATCAATAGCTATAGCTGTTATTCTAAGAATTCCAGCGCCTGTAGCTATGAAGTGAAGGAAATCATATCGAGGGTACTATAGCGCAAATGTTCCAACCGCCATACCAGCTACAATTTTTTATACTGATTGATATTGTTTTGTGAGTTTACACTGCCATTTCTTCTACTATTGCTGGACAAAACCTGAAGGGAAACAATGAACTAATTGTTGTTTACAACATTCCAAAGTAGAAGACAGCGGCCTTCAAATGTTTCGAAGAAGAATAAATAATTAGTGTGTTTGCCAGAATAATAAGTATATGGCCATAAACAGATGAGAGATCAATTATGTAAAGAAATATGCATAAAGTTCTCTAATTCAAATGGTTGGTCAAAGAATCCCTATAGCTTCCCTAATTATTCTACATTTAGAAGTTGGCAATGAAATAGAAATGGCATCTACTGAAAGTTGAGATTGATATCCAAGCAAGTTGTCATTAAATGTCTTCTTGATTTTTGGCATATGTGAATCGTACAGACCAACTCTTATGCAAAGAATAGATGCAATAGTGTGGGATAATAACTCTGCATGAGCAGATGGACAGTAGCCAACAGGGGCGAATGAGTGTAGGAATGCGCGTAGTCAAGCTTGACATGAGACATGTAGGTAAGGAAAAGGAGTTGAAATTGAAGTGCCTACAAAGGCAGACGACATGGTTAGCAGTGCGATTAAAGGTAATCTAAAAGAGGAGTTGCGTGAATCAAATTGCAATTTAAGATGTTTGAAATTAATACTGACAAAAATATTATTGTAAATCAGGACAACATAAAGAGAAGCGAAGTTTGTTTGAGAGAGAAGAGAGAAGAGAACAAGAGGAAATATTAATTTCAATTCATTTAGCAATAACATAAAATAAGCCATGATTCTAATATTCATAAGAATAAAGTTACAAAATAAGATTAAATCAAATTGAAATTGTAAATGTATTTAGAATAGACAAAATAGACTAAGGTCCAAAGATTGTAAGGTGATATATGTAATTTAATATTCATGAAACTTGGTAATAATTCTCTCATGTTTTCTTCTGTATTATATCACCATGTATATCAATTTATAGAAATCACATATTCAATCAATCATACAATAACTTTCTTTTTCTCAACATGATATCAAAGCATGAAAACTCAAGCCACCCATCTGATTGATCACATAACTTCTACTACTACCCTCATCACATATTTCACACAACCCCACTTGCCCATGCGCTCCACTCGCTTAGTGTAGAAAGCACGCACTCAACCACTCATGTATGTCATCACGCACGCTACCACTTGCTACTTGCCTCACAAGTGTTGCTATTTTTCCTCTTGAATGTTGCTATTTTTGTTCTTTGGTAGTCTACAACATCATTCATTACCCCTTGAAACAAATAAAAATCATTAATGCCCTATTTACGAAAATAATTTACATAATAATAATCAATATAATTTTGAAATTGTTATTGAATTAACTAGAATAAACAAAATGTGTACAACTCCTAAAATTGGAAAGTGATTACATGTGATAAAATATTTGCATAATTGGGTATTATTTTTTATCTATTTCATTTTAATATCATCTTTTATCTATAAAAACATCGCCGCATACCCTAGTCACTCTCACTTGCACAAGTACTCTCTTCGGCTAGAATCTAGCTTAGTTTTTCTTTTTGATTTTAAGCAAGTTCATTTCTTTTCTGTCCACAAAGAATGTAACAAAGCAGCACATTTTTATTCATGGCTTGCTTTGGATAGGTCTTTCCTTTGGGATGCTCACACTTGCGACGCCGCCTTTTTGAGTGAGGTGACGACTGACGCCAACCACATTGTTCCTTTTGTGTAGTTTTTATAGCTCATTTTGTACTTTTTGCTTTTTATATTAATGCAAATGCACACCCTTCACGGAAATGATAATTAAAAGCTCAATATCTCATGTGCAATCCTTGCATATGATAGCTCTTGCAACTCACCCCGCACATGCTTCCATTATCAATCATTACTCGTCTCTACTACTATTGCAGACACTCACATATACATGCCGCTATTTGTTGCTATCAATCCTCACTTATATAGCTCATATAATTATAACACCTGCTTGCATCAAAAAATCTTATTCTTACATATGTTTGCAGAGCCATCAAACCACCTTGTTGACTTCACTCACTGCTCGTCACTCTTCCCACCCTATTGCCTCTAATCTCAATGAACCATACTTAATGATATGATTTTCTCACTTTCTCTTCGTCTTTATCTCACAAAATATCATGGCCCTTTCATCTCTTCCTTACGATGTGAAAACTTCCTCCAACATAAAGACTTTTATTACTAATTATATCATGCAATTGAGGGCCATTCATTTTCAAGTTGGATCTCATGACAAACTCGCCTTGATGGTGATATTGTCAAGTTATTCAAATAGTAATCAACTAATCATTCTTGTTTGATTGTTGAAACTTCAAAATTCATTTGCCTCCACAACCACTTTTCATAAGATCGCCAAAGAAATGTGTGATTTTCTCAGTTTTCCTTCTAGGAAAATAAAATCTAAAAAGAGCATACCATGCACTCTTAACTTATTTTCACTCTATCAAAAGGATTTGTCTAACTAGAATTAGATTAGTACCTTGAAGGGTAAGTAGAATTCTTTCAATGCAAGTCTTTCAAAACAAATTCTAAAATCCAACAAAAGCATGAAAAGTTCATGGCTGTTAAATTTCTCTCTGACTTTCATCCACCCCTCCAGCATGTGCAATCTCAGTTGATGGGTGACTCTTCGAGTCTCAATCTTGCAACTAATATCCTACATGCTCTTGGGGCACTAAATGATCACCTTCATTTGAAAATTAATGGTTACAAGATTTATTTGAATATTACCAAACTAGACATTTCATTCATTGATAAAGAAATGAGTAAGCACACACAAATTCTAAAGAATCAGCAATGGGAAGTAATTTTACGAATTACAAACTTATAAAAATTCTTTTGAAAAAGGGTTTAAAATTATAAAATCTAATAATATAAACATTTTCGTATTTTTTATGTAGCTAACATGGTATCACTTCATGAGAAAAAAAAAACCAAACTCTAGATATTCTATCCATGTTTAAGAAAATTTGGTCACCTAGAAGGTAAATATAAACTATCAAGACTATGTCAAGTGCTAAAGAAGAATGCAGAGCGAGTGATGACTTATTTTGCATATGAAATGAAATGAGTTAAAAAAATTTTGCAATCATACAGTCATTTGCATTGCCATATTCCTAAATTCATGAATCAACTAAGCAAATTGGAGTGAGTTTCCATTTCATATGAAATGCTATGATGTCCAAGAAAATTGTTAATCTTCGTGTCCCCAATTTAGAACAAATGGCAAAATATCTTTACCAAGGCTCTATGACACCTACCTTTTTCAAGTCATGTGATAAGGTAGAGCTAATAGACATATATGCTCTAACATGAGCGAGTTTTGGAGCATTAAATAATATAGACAAAATAAGTAAGAAGTCTAATATTGAAAAGTGAATACAGGTAATTTAATATCCTCATAATCAAGGTAATTACATTCTCTTTTTTTTCCTTTCATAGCTTCCTACTTTTCTATTTATACGCCTGTCGGCGTTGTTTTGTGCGTGAAGTGCCCGTAAGAAGCTGTCGGTCGCCGGAATCGAAATCCCGTCGCCCGCTTCGGAAGGATCCTTCAAGAAAAGAAAGGAAGTCAAACCGACCCCATATTTTTCATAGCTTTAAATGAAAGAAGTCTACACCTCAAGTCATACATTTATCCCGAAAGACAAACACAAGACTTGAGGTGAGTGCTCGATCAAATAAACTAAGAAATATATGACGTCCGTTTAGTCTACGAAACCATTTTATTCGTTGACAAATTCACTATTTAATATAAAGAATTAAATAGGGTTTATTTTAAGTATGGTTCGGAAATGCTTCCTATAGGGCAAGCACTATAGTTAATTACATCTTAAATGACCGAAGTCACTTAAGAAACTCTCGATAAAAATCGGAAATATTATCTTCAAGGAGGTCAAAAGGATAGAACTTTCAACGTAATCGGACAAAGAGGTGTGAAGGGGATTAGCTCAAATTGGAACATTTTATTGTAGAATCCAAAGGATGAAGAACTAGGGATGTCGAAGATCCAGAGGCGAACCTCGGTGACTTCAAGCTTATCCTATGATTTGGCTTTGATTTAGGAGATATTATTTAAAGGTTTCATCCTCGCCAATTTTATTTAATTAGAGCTACATTTGTGCGAAACGATCACACGAACGACATCTGAAGATGTGAGGATTTAGGTCGTAACGAACGACAACTTCGAATCCTAAAGTGAGTTGGAGCTTATATTATACGGATAGAATATACAAGCGCCAAAAGGAGGTTGAGGATTTATGTCGCACTGTAGCGAACAACCTCGAAATCCTATGGATTGTTGTTTAATCACTAAGGAATGGTTTAGTTGTTGTAGACGTGTTTCTTTGTTGAAGATGGTCGTGTCTGCCCAATCGCAAGCTTCGAAGCCTCGCTCAGTGAAGAGGTTAAGTTTTCTAAGATGCAAGTCAAAATGTTTAATCAGTGCGCACTATGGTCGAGTTCACCTAAACATCCTATGCAGAGTATGCTTAAATGTCAGTGCGATAGTATAGCAAGGTATGTAAGACAGGAAAACAATAAAGCATGCGATAGAAGATATAGTACAACGTCGCTAGCAGAAAAGCATGCAGGAGGAGGTATGCAAAAAGAATAACTAAACAATATAACGATGCAAGAAGTAATGCGTATATAAAGGAACGTATCGTAAAAATAAACAAACCCGTATACCCAGGAGATCCGTAGTCTTCATGTAGCAACGGCAGGAGTGTATCACATAAAAGCCAAGCAAGAGAAGGAAAAGTCGTCGAAAAGTCTCGAGAAAGCGAGGAGACTCGACTCATAAAGGAGAAAACCCGAGAAAACAAACAAAAGTCAAAAATAAAATCATCAAAACCCTGGAAATCCTGAAGAAGCGACCACGAGTGCTTCATCAAAAATCAAACGAAAGCCCGAAGAAAACCGCAAGCACTCGGGTCCGGGCTAGGCTCGAACTGCAGTAGATCTGCTCGAAGGGTCGTCGAAGCGCTACTCGGTCACACGAGTGTATAAGCCTCGCCACTCGCAAGAAGGGTGTCCAACTAAACCTGACTCAGGAGAGTGTTCCTCAACCCAAAACTGATAATCAACAAGTGGACAACCAGATTATATAATATAGTCTTTGAAATTTATATTTTTTTAGCATGCACATGAGTTTCAGGCATACAAAAGAGAGTTTTATCAATTTCCGATTGTAGTGGAAAGATATATATATTTTTTTGTTTCGAAATGTAATATCATATTTTTATCAGATTTTGAAAATCATGATTGTCCACGAGTCGATCATTTCGTCGGGTAAAGGATCGCTAACAATCCTAAGAAGGTACGGTGCTGCCGCTTCGCTATAGCGGTGAATGATACCGTCATCCCATGGTTCACTGGGGCCCGGAGCGAGTCCCGATGTCGTAGGATGGGATATCATTATACTCTATCACCGGCGTGCGCTTTGCATCATCGCCGTCATCGTCTCAAAAAAAAACAAAACAAAACCGACTCCGAGTGAAGCGGGAAAACACGTGTAAATCAATAAGGAGGGGACGAAGAGGAGATTAACCCACCTCCAGTTTAAGAAAGACCACAACGGGAGGAAGATTAATCTACTCGCCCCTAAAACATGTAACAACAGAACGCTGAAAGCATGGCCCGAGGTCCTTGAATCGGTCCTGAGGACGTCATTTTCTCACTTGGGCACGATTGGATTGTCCCTGAAACGGGTATCCTTGCATTCAGATAGGACTGAATCAAAAGCAGTGACCTTCGAAAATCGTTCAAGAATCCACAAATCAAACGGGAAAAGAAAAGAAAAGTGACTCGAAGAAAACCGACTAAAGCCCCAGACTCATACTAGAATCCAAACTCTGATCCTCAACTAATTCTTTATCATTTGAAATACAATTCTTCCCATGTAGGACCACTCTCGGACTCCGGATCAAACTCACAACAAGACAGTAGGAGAATCACCAAGATACAAATGCATAAGCAAGTGAATGTACGAGCTCCCTACCATTTCAAGCTAACTCCAAACTCACCAAGCAAAGCAAGCAAAGAACTCACCAAATATTCGAAGCTCAAATAAGGACCTTACCAAACACCACCATTTCCACCATCAGGCCAAGCCACCAAGTGAAATGAATTTAAGCTAAGTGTACAAGTAATACCACCATTCTCATATACTTAAAGTTAAGTCAAGCACAAATCAATCCATCCATCAAATAAAAAGGAGAAGGCCTTAATGAGGTTCGGCCAAGCTAGAACAAAGGGGCAGCCAAAGGTAAAGCCCTCCCTAAACTCCAAATCATCATAATGAGGCTCACGGCCAATCCCCAATGAGAGGACAAACCCTAAAAAATCAGTTCAATTCCAAGCTCATAACAAAGCATATAAAGGCATTCATCAAATAGCCATTGAGTTTGAATTCACATAAAGCCACATTCACATGAGCCCAAGCCACCACCTAACCAACAATCAGTCCAATTCCAAATGAAACAGCCTCCCAACACAAAATTAAAACCGAGAGCACCAAAGCTTCAACCCGAGCCTAAATAAGATCAAACCCGAGCCACCATTAAGCACCCAGCCGAGCCAAATAAATCAACACAACTCCAAACTACAACAGCCTCCAACACAAAGTTAAACCCGAGCCATAGATGGGCTAGAAACCAAGCATAAAATCAAGTCACAACATTCCCCACTCAAAGCCAAAGCAAAAGAGAGCTAAGGGAGCCAAGCCCGAGCCCGTATAGAATCGAACCCGAGCCATAGTCGGGCTGGGGAATAAGTTCAGCCTTGAATCAAAACATGGGTACAGCAGTACTAATTGAAAATCAAGCCACACAGGGCCGAAATCCGGCTAGAATTAAGCTCAAAACAAAAGATGTAGCAAGACTCCAACAAAACCGAGCCATATAAAGCCAAAACTAAGCTCAGATTTAAATTCAGAACAACGAATATAACGAGACTTAACAAAACCCGAGCCATATGAGGCTAAAATCAACTTCAGCCATAGTTAAATCCAAATCCAATGTAAAGTCGAAGCAAATTCTCCTTGAAAGCTCAATTAAAATGAAGCACATACATATCTTTAAAAGCTCGATTACCATATGCTTGCTAGCAAGAAAGAGCATAGAATGAACATGGAAATCTTTCAAATTAATTAATCATGCTTCACGAAGGCTAGAATGCAAGCGACCTCAAAGATTAAGTTTCCAAACTTTCCAAACATAGAGCCACAATGTGTTTTGTATAAGAACAAGCATGAAGCTTCTCCAATTGAACTAAGCTTCCTTCCAACATGCCATTCTTTATAAAGAAAAGTTACAAAGGGGAAAAGCCGAGCCCCACACGCATATTGAAAAAGCCAAATGAATCCTTCCATGCTTCATGCCAAACCAAAGTAAGCAAAGAAACTATCCTAATATCCATCTCGACATGCTTTTTGATAAGGAAGAGATAGGAGCAAGAAGTGAGCCTCACATGTATGTAAAGCTAAGTAAATCCTTCCCTGCTTCATATCAAGCTAAAGTGAGCAAGGAACATCTCCATATTTATCTTAACGTGCTTGCAAACGAGACCAACCCTTGCCTTAAACACATGCCTTTAATATATCAAACGTAAAAGACTAGCACTTGCTTTAAATAAGAACACACATAGGATTTCCTTCCCAACACTGCTAGCATGCATTTTTCTTTATAAAGAATGATGTTTAGAACATTTAAACCCAATCTTCCCATATGCTAGCAAGAGAGGCTGATTCCGCCCCAAAATTATATTACATCAAACTCAACTTGCTTGAAAATAAAAGAAAAGAGAAGCTAATGTCATGCTATACTTCCACCATATTAAACAAATAAAGCAAAGGAAGGAGCTGGTGTCATACCACATTCCCTACTCCTACACATGCTTCATGTAATAAAGCCCCTCAAATTAAACATAACCTACTAGCATGCCACTATGGGGGAAAAGCAAGGAATCATCATTTAAGCAACCAAGTAAAAAAAATTCCATGGCATGTAGGTTCCCAGCTGAAACGATAGAACGAGGAGAACCAAATCAGCCGGCACAAAATACGAGCCTCCCTGGCCAAACCGAGAAGAATAGAAGGGAGGAAGGAGGTTACCAGACAATGTAGAGCATACAAGCAAAGCAAGGATTCAGGTACCAGCACTTCCCCTCCAAGATGAAATTCGGCCAGCCCTAATTTCACCCCAAAATGGGGTTTATATAGGCGGAGAAGGAGAAGAAGGACCGCTACTCACCCGTAGAGTCGAGTAGGCTCGGGTAAGGCACGAGAGAATGGGGGAGAAAATGCCGCAAAGATGAGCAGCAGAGGCTCGGGCCACTTGCGCACGCGAGACGCCGCAGGGATCGGAATGCCGCAGAGATGCCGCAGAGGGCAGAAGATGAGCTGCGAGGGATGGGTGCCTGCGAGGGATAAGAGATGGGATCGACTTCGTGCGAGTCGAGGAGGAAACCACAGAAGATGGGGCGAGAGGCGTGCGGCTCGAGCGCGGGAGGAGACGGAGTCAGCCGAGCGAAGCAGAGGAGCGGGAGCACAGGCCGAGTCGCGCGTGAGAGGGAATTAGGGCTTAGGAAATGTGTTATATATAAATACATATATTAACAATAATAATATAAATATTATTATTATTAATATAATAATTATAATCATCTCGTAAGTTTCATCCCGGCGGGCTATCGTCGCAAATTGAATGTCCATTTTAGGTAAAATCGACATTCCGGACGCATCGGCGCAGTCCGTTTCGTCATCCGAGGTCGTCTGGGCAACCTCGTCGACGGTCGGGTCAAAATTGCGTCGAAATTTGGTATCGTCGCAAAATTCGACTCGAGTCCGATCGATCGGAATGGTGCGTGTGTAAGATGTGCGCGAGGTCGTCCTAATGTCCGGGGTCCTATAGGACTCGGTTGAACTCCCGACATCAATTTCGACCGACTATGGACCAGCGGTACGGAATCTCGTACTGCGATTTCAAAAAGTAACGAAGTGGCTTCCAGACACTCTAAAACGAGGTGGGTCCCATCGCTAGGAATCTAGGATCGTCGGGGAAGCTCCTGAGGCTAGAATCCTAAATCTAGGAGGAATACTAAACCTCGACAAAAAGTGAGGTCAACAACGCCTTACATGTTCAATAAAGAATACAAAAAAATCATTTCCTCTTCATAGAAATCAAATATGATCCTACCATTTACATCCAATTTAAACTAAAATTATCCAAAAGGATACTTAATGCTATTTTAAGTTAAATAACTACAAAATCCTAATTTAATGAAATACAAGAGCAACAACAAACCTTTATCCACTAAGCGGGTCAGCTACATGAATCCTTTTTTTCTCCATTGTGTCCTATTGAGTGCTATTTTCATCTAAATCTAATAAATTAAGATCATTTTATACAGCACACCCAAATCTTTTTAGGTATACCTCAACTTTCATAACAAAGTTAAATCTAAAGTATCTCTCCTGACCAGATCATCAGATGGTCAACGTTTAATGTGACCAAACCATCTAAAGACGACCCTCTCTAATCTTGATGTAATACTTCAAAAATAGTAGAAATAGTCAACAAGTTAATTCTTACGCTACATCAACTTACCACGGTTTACTTGATTGCTTGACACATCTGCAATCACACGGAAGACAATGAAAAGTGTTTGAGCATAAGAAAAATTGTAGTGATGTGTTTCACATAAAACTTTCTTTCCTAAATAAATCATAAACTCGTGTGTTCTATTTTAAGAAGAATATCAGCCAAGCTTATTCAAATAAAAAGTAATCATGTTCTGATTTTTTCTTCTAAGGCTAACATAGCATATGCTAGAATAGATAACGAGGAAAAAAAGCTTAAATAACAAGGAAAACATTGGAAGAAAAGGTTCAAAGGCCTATACATGTTAACTAAAACCAAAAACTAAAGGTACCTTTCGCTTTTTAAATCTTTTCCCTGCACCATCATTGTTCATATAAGGAGTACTGTCCTTTGTTTTCTCTTCTAAAGGAAGTGTTCTAATCTCATTATAGAAATCATCCGTCAAGGAAAGCAATCTGTGCACAAGCAAAGCAAAGATTAATAAAGATTGCTCGAGTTTATGCATCCCTCAATCCAAACAACAACAAATATATATATATATATGAGATTGAATAACATGCATCAAAAAAATATGAACATAAAAAACATCATAATTAATTCCATATTTCCTTCTACGTATGTCTGCTATCAGAATAGGTTTAAGCTCCAGATGAAACTCCCTTTTTTTTTCTGTAACAGGTTTATCATATAAGGCGGATTCAAAATATTAAAAATCATCAGAAAGAGTTAATATCAAATTTTCTGTTAGTTTTACAGTAACAAGTTACTTAAAAATAAAACTCAGCTTCTGAAATATCAGAATCTAGAAAAAAAATGTTATGATATACAGCGTATTTGAGCGTCTCCGGAAGCTCAGAGCAGTGATTGGTGATTGCGGCTGGTTTCTTGAGGAAAGAAGAACAGGAAAAACAGAGAAAAAAAAGGTCTTTGATATTTCATTAAACTAGCAAAACAATGGCAACGAGCCATTTAATTTTGTATTTTCAGTGAACAGAATTAGGTGGGAAATGTGAAAAATGTAAAATTTGTGAAACAATTAGAAATGTGTGAGCATATGAAATTGTAAACCAAAAGACCAAAACATTCAACAGCATAAAGGTCCAAAACAATGGTAGTGGCAGGGTTTGGAGTGGTGACGATCACACATTAAAATCTACTGGTAGGGCTCTTGACTTAATGAGAGCTAAAAAACCAATATCAAGCCACAGGTCACATCTGTGTTTATCCACATACAATTTTATATGTTCTCGTATCTGACTATGGTGCTTGCAGACATTATGAAGAGCTGATCGTGTTGTTACAGCCAAAAAAGTATGGATAGCATCAATTGGAGAAGAATGGTCAATGTAAGTTTGGATAAGGGGAGGTATACATCCATAGAGCACCCTAAAAGGAGACATGACAATGGACGTGTGGCATGAAGTTTTATATGAGTATAGGCTATCCATGATATAGCAACATAAATATTGTTCAAGCCCCTAATTCAAACTGCCAATTACGACATTGGTGTATGAGTGATGGGGTAGTGTTGTAATGAAGCAACCATTTCCTTAAATAATGCTCAACAAAATTTGATCATGACTAGTTATAAAAAATTATTGCCTTGGGGATACCATGGTGCCAAGAAACATATCATATGAAAAATGAGGCCAATATCTGAGCTAAGAACGGAGGTGTCAAGGAAATAAAATGCACATATTTTGTTAGTTTGTTGATGATAACAACAATGTTTGATTTGCCGTCAGATGATAGAAGGCGGATAACGATAAATATCACATCCCAAGCAACAGAAAAAAAGAGGAGCAATTAGAATCCCACAGGAGCTAGAGGTTGATATTTCATGTCCTGGCAAAAATGGGACAACATTTGACAAACTCTTGACGTAGATGTTAAGATTAGACCAATGGAATTGTTCTCGAAGACAATGAAGTGTCTTGCAGAAGCCAATAAGACAACGTTACAGTGGTACAACCTGAAAAAGTCCTGTTTCATCGTGGAACAGGAAGGAATGACAATGCAACCTTATTTTTTATAAGCCCATTGTGAATCATATAAGCAAGAAAAATACAAGTATTGCTTCAATACAAAGCTTGAAGTTCCTTCAATTCTGATAAGAATGCTGTTTCCGGTTTCAGTTGTTGCTGAAAATCTAGAATCAATGTGGTAATGAAAATTAAAAGGAGTGGAGATGAATGTAACGGTGCCATCGACTTTGTTTGCCTAACGCAGCTTATATTTAATCGAGAAGTTGTGAACAAAAAGTTTGTTGTTGTTCAAGCATTTGGATGACCTTCAACATCAGTTTGCATGTACTTCCATTAGTGTGAGTGGAAAAGTTTGAGCACAATACGTATTGACGTCTTTTTGCCATTTATCACAATGATTAAAACCATTTATTGGACGTGTGTGGAAGCTCGATGCATCTTAGGATTCAATTTCTTGTCATAGAATGTGTGGGATTGTTGCCTTTGCACAAGGTAGCACCAATGCTGAAGTTGATGCATGTATGTCTACTGTAAAAATTTTTGAAAAAAATATGAAAGGTGAAATAGTGTTGGATTGGGACGATTCCTTCAAAAAAGGGTGAAGGAGTCTGTTGACCCAGTAAGTTTTCCATAAATCAAGTTAATCAAGCTTGACGACAATTCGTCAATCAAATTTTATGTGATTTGGTGCGCATAAAATTTATTTTGCATGACTTTTCGCTCAAGTAAAAAATTTCCATCGGATCTTAGTTTCGTAAAAAGAATAGTATGAATGCATCCAAATCGTCAAGACAGTTCAAACAAGCCTATTCACTTACAAATCAAGCTTTGTTTGATAAGCGTCGATGTCTGATGTGCATAGATCTTTGTCCTCGTAAAAATATTGCATCATGCCATCATTTTGCAAAATGTGATGTACTAGCACGTCCGTATTCTCGAGACTATTCAAATGTTTATTCGCATCCAAAGTGGGCTTCATTTGGTGCATGTGAGGGGTTAAATATTCATGCTATTTAAATATTATAAAAATCTAATATATAATTATATATTTATATATTAATTTTAATATATATGTATATTTTTATATAGTAATAATATATATTATTTAAATTTTGTTTCAAATCTCTCTTCATAATTCTCATATTAATTTAAATTAATGGGGTAATAATGGAGCGTTAAAATGATTCCAAGGAAATGCATCCCCCTTGCAAAAAGAATTGTTTATTTTTCACTCCCTCTCTTGGATTGCAAAAGGAGAGTCCAAAAAGGTGGACAGTCTCACTCCCCCTTTCTCTAACTTTCTATGCTATCCATCCCACCAATCCTGTAATTGGTTCCCCGTCTTTTTTTTTTTTTTTTCTTTTCACTCTCTCGCTCATTTTATTTTCATCTCTATGATCTTTCTCTCATACACCCACTCCAAGAATTCTCTCCATTTTAACTCTGCCCTGTCACCCTCACTCTCTTTCTCTCTCTCATTTTCTCATGAGACCAGCAAGCTCCTTCGCATGTCCAATGTTGGTGAGTCATCCTGCCTCCTTGTAAAACCTGCGAACCGCTCTTTGTCATTGGCCATCCTCCACCCAAACCCTCCCTCTCTTGCTTGCACGGCACCAACCTCCTCCACTGCCTTCGACGAAATACCCTCTCTCGTTTGCTTCCCTCAGAGCCACAAACCGAAAGAAGCTCGTCAAATCCAACTCACCCGCTTCTCTATCACGTGAGAGGACCCCCCTGTCGCCACAAATCCCATCTCTCAAGCAACAAAATCCATTAGTGATCCACTCCTTGTCACCGACAATTCCCGCGGAACGTCATCACTTCCTCTTCTTAGCAAGTCACCCACACCGCTTTCCACTTTTGAATCCCGTTGTCTTCCTCCGGCGGCCCGAACCAAGACCACCTCCCTAACCCACACTCCTACCAGAGAAGTAAAGAGAGAGAAAGATAGAGAGAGAAAGAATGAGGGAAGAGAGAGAGAGAAAGAATGAAATAAAAAAAGGAGAGAGAAGCGAGTAAATATATAATAACTCAAATTTATCATTTTGAATGCATAATCAAGATCCTAACGTGCTTAATCTCCATCGGATTTGTACCACTTTTGTAATAGTGGATAGAAGAGGAATTCTAGGATCCCAATATGAAAACTTGCATGCTCATAAGACTCGACAACTCCTCAAAAAGCTCAAATGAAACACGTAACAAACTCATTAGTTCACTTATAAATGTACACGAGGCATTAAAAAAACATGCAGCAGATTTATAAGGGACTCGAAGACTCGTCAACAAGCTTTACTGAAACCTGTGATGAACACACAAAATCAATCACTCGCCGCTAGATTTGCAATTCCTTTACACTAGCGGGCATAAGGCAAAACTAAAGACCTAAATGAAACATTTGCACATTCTTTAATGATAACACTTTCGTGTGAATAACAATAAGAACCTCTAAAAATCAGTTCAAATCCACAAGTCCTAGATATATGCATGTACTCATCGCTTGCCTCAAATTTCTCAATCTTAAGTGTCTCAGAATGCTAAGCGGGATAATTGCAAGTTAATACCAAAGCCAAACATGCATTAAGAGGCGTGCATATATAATTCAAAGTCTTGCTAAATCTCATTTTCAATTACTTATTTTAAAATTACAAAATTATGCACGCTCTGAAATGGGCCGTCTTTCCTATAGGACGGGTCGTAAGTCCTACACTTTAATCCAATCCATTTCCCTAAATAGAATCTAGCGGACAAGAATGAGCTCCCATGAAGCTGGAATGATCCCCCTCCTAATATGAACTGTAGATAACAGGACCAACCATTTTTTAATCTTTAAATGAATTTCACTCAATCAAATACCAAATAAGCATTTCAAAATCCTTGATGATGGGCATACTCATTGCATATCCCAACTAGAGGGGTCTACCTAAAATAAAAAATCTTCAGACTATAAAAATTTTAAAATGACTTGAATTGAAAGTAATCATTAAAAGCTAAAGAGCAATAAATCCATCCACCCTCCGCAATTGATTGTCCAGATGGATAAATCGAATACTAACTTAAGCTCGCATAGAGACAAATATCATACCAATTATACTACTAAATTAAAAATCAAAATAACTTTGTGGTAAGAAAGTGGCTAGAGTCATCTATCTGCGTGGTTTGGCTAGTGGGTTCCGCATAAAAAAGCGATTAAGACCATAGCTCTCTAACCGAATGGTTTGGTCACTAGGCTCTATCAAGTGGTTTAGCCTCCAGGCTCCATTTTAGAATGATCACGATTGTAGCCTGTATGTTTCTGAATTGTATTATGGCCACTTTGATTTATGAATCATAGGATTAATAGATAGAGCACAAAGCTCTCTGTCAGCAAAGGTCGACTTAGATTAGTCCCCTTGGAGAAATATATCATCCAAGTCTATAAGGTACCCTGAATGAAGCATCTCATGATTGCTGATAAAAATTCTTAAGACATGTTAGGTATACTACCATCTCTGATCAAGTAGATCAGGGTCCACGACACCCGGGAATGATAGAATCATGAGATCTTGATTGGGTGCGTCATCATTTCCCCCGCCATTCACTATTAAGCTCTTCATAAATCTTAAATCTTAAATATGTTGCGATCATGCGTTGAGCAATCAGCTTCTTAATGACTATCTTTAACTGAAAGTGTTCTCCGATTATCAGAAGGGGTAATCAACCATAGGGACTTGCGCCTTTGAGAAACCGCAAAACCTAGATATTAAAGTCCTTGAAAAATGAAGGTAAAATATTTGGGTAATATTTTATCTACTATCTCATCTGCCTTCTGAAAATTTAACATTGAACCTCAACGTAAACTTCCCTCGCTACTTAATTCTTCAAGGGATGTCAAGGCATTTTCGAATTTTTGGAGCCCAAGCCATGTTAGGCTATAGAAAACCAGTGGAAGCGTCGTGTTATAGTAGAGCAGTTAATAAAGTTCTGTCAAATTTTTATAATAACTAGCAAGACCCAAAAAGCCATGTAAAGTTATCAATGTAATAGATGATAGAAGGGTAGCAATCATTTTAGTTACATGTTGACCACCTTCAAAAGACAGCATATTACACAATATTCAATTGTTGATTTGTTTGTGAAATTCATTCTCTAGTAGACAACCAAAAACTAACATGAAATGTCAAATTTGGATTGAAAAGAAAATCCTATGAACAAAAATATCATCAAATAAAATGATAATAAATTCGTGCGAATAAACCTTGAGAATTATAATCATGATATTTTGAAAATTGGTAAAGTGTATTAAAGAGACCAAACAGAATCACAGTGACAAAATAATATCCTTCATAAGTCTGAAAGGATATTTTTTGAATATCTTCAATAGATATACGGACTTCATCATATTCAGTATGGAGATGTATAAGTCATACATTTGATCAATCATCTTAATTATCGGAATAAAAAAATTGTATGGAATTGCCGATTTATTTAATGTGTGATAATCCACACAGAAATGGCATGTATCTCCTTCCTTCTAATTAACAATAAAGAGGAGGAAAATGAGCTTGGGCTTGACTAAATAATATCGAATAGAAGCATTTCTGCAACTAATTTTTCAATTTCTATTTCCAGAAAATGTAAGTAATGGTATGGGTGGACATGCACAAGCTTTAGAGGCTTGATTCTTTAAGTTATCATTCCACATCATCCAACATATTGGAAGTGGCACAAAGAATATAAACTATGAAATCACATAGAAAAGCACCTTACTAAAGGCTTGATCCCAAAACCAGTCAATAACCTCCTAACTAGTTCCAAAGATGGATGGCTTGTAGGAAATGTGTATTGATAGACAAGCGGCAAACAATATTACAAAATACTGATTCCCAATTTTTATTTCTTGATTAGATGATTCATTTGGTCTCTCTCAGATGGAAGATCTCTTTACTCTTAAGATTGACTTGTGGAGTGAGGGACTGCCAAATACACTTATGAAGTAAATGAAAGATGGAATTCAAATAAAAGAGATGAATTATACAGAAGGATGGCAATGTCATTTGGACATTTCAAAGGTCTTAAGCACATTTTCATTGGCTAGTACATGCAAGTATACTTTGATGACATTCTAGTTTATAGTTATACCTTGGAGTATCATCAACAACACATGCAACAAACTCTTTAACATATTAACTCAAAGGAAATAATATGGCAATATGTCAAGTTTTTTGCTGATAAAATTAATTTTCTCGGATGTCATTTCTACAACAAAATCAAGATTGATGAAGAGAAGATCGATGTCAATACAAATTAGCCAATTCCTCGATAATTGATTAATGTTTGAAGCTTCCACGTTGTGATGTATTTCAATAACCAATTTATTAAAAATATAGTTTGATGGCTGCTCCTTTGAACCAACTTATAAGGAAATAAACTCATTTGGACATCAACAACCCAAACTAATTTTGATGCTCTTAAGCAAACATTGACCAAAGCTCTAGTGTCAACTCTACCTGATTTTAGTTGACATTGAAATTGACTCTGATGGATCCAATGTGAGGATTCGTGTTGTTTTGAGCCAGAGCGAGGGCGCCCAATTGCTTCTTTCAATAAAAAAATTTAAATGAATGCAATGAAGATACTCAACATGTGATAAATACTATATCATCGCCACCTTAAAACATTGGATCAACTATCTATTCAGTGACTTTATTCTGTATTCCAATCAAAAAACTCTAAAGGTATCTACATAGTCGAAATAAACTGGAAGGTATATATGCTAAGTGGGTCAAATTTCTTTCATCTCTCAATTACATATTAAAGCATAAATTTGGGTGATTTAATAACTAATTAAGAACGGGCAAGTATTCAAGATATCAAAGATGAGTCTCCTCCTACCCAAAAAAGTATAACATAGTCTTTGGGGGTAATTATGTAATTAAAAGTGTCAAGCTGAAAGGAGGCTAATTTCCAATGAGTTTACATGACTAACCCCGAAAAACTTCTCTAGTGGCTATCTAAGGAGGGGATAGCTCTATCAATTGTTGGGAGGTTTCTCGCAAAAACAGCCAATGTCTGAAAGAAAAATGAGTTATTATGACTGGGTTTGGAAGCTTCTCAATGGTTGCACTGGCACAACAAGCAATAAGTGTGCCACACCCATAATTCTTGAGTTCTAGTTGTTTTCTACCCAAGCAAATACTAGGAGCAAAGCAAGAAGAAAGTACGGGCCGGTCTTGAAGACATAGGATCTTGAAGACATAGGATACAACAACATCGCATGGATTCACATACCACCTTCTAGCGCAATGTATTATAGTAGTTGTTTATTGGCTACTGTGATACTCATACATGGAAGCATCTTCTTCGACCTGAGGAAATATCAACATCTTCTTGAATCAAAAAGTGCTTCCATAAGGTTCTCAACTGCCTATTCTTTTCTTATTTAGTGTTTCTCTTTGCTGAGAAATAATCTAGCCCATCTTTCTCATGAATTAAATTAGAGTTTTTTGGAATTCTAGCAAGCCTTTTGTTTCAAACCCACCCTTGGAACAGCCAATCAACAATTAAACCACTTGGAGGGGCCAAGAAGATCTTGGTTGGATAGTAAAAAGACAACCAAAACCAAATGAAGAATAGCAAGAAACATCTGAATTTTTGCTGTTCAATGGGATTATATACAAATTCATGTAATCATTTCTCAATTTCCTTTAGTTGTGAAGTAGTTTTTTAAGGTGCTCGTAGATCTAGCCTTGTAAAAGCTTCTAGTTCTTTTTCATAACGCCTAATTGGTGTCATCAACAGCAACCAGGAAAGGAAGGTCTAATCAGATGTTATCATACTATATGGAGGCAGTGAAGGATGAATAATTTTGTACTATTCTTCAATTATCATTTTGTTGTGCTTTTAACCTATAAAACATCAACTGATTTCCCAGTTTAGTTTTAGATAATAGGAAGAGAAAAAAGAGACTTCTGATGTGGATGGCAGTTCGTACATTGGAGATTGTTGCATCAAGTAAAATAACAGAGCTTGCAAAGAGTGTTGTGAAATGTAAATTATGTTCTATCTCAATGTATTTCTTAAGGTTTACATCTAAAAAAGACCCGAAAATAATTTATTATGATGCCACAATTTAAACATTACCCGTTCCTTGAATTTTTCATGTACTTTTCAGTTCTTTTTTCTCGCTTCGTAACCGGAGCACGATTGAAGAGTTCTTCCTCTTGTCTAGCTTGCTCTTCACGCTTTGCTACATACCTCGAAAGCTCTCTGCTTTCTGATCCAAAAAATTCCCTTACCTAAATTGGAATTTCAATATGAATGGCAGTTTACTCAGAGATTTTTTAAAAAAAAGAGAGTATTCTATTTATGCATCAAAATATAATGGTTAATTAGATAACCTCTTCAGGTTTATCTTCAAACTCATCCATAAGTTCTTTCATGTAAGAACTTTGCTTCGTCCGCCGCAACAATTCTTTGTCCCTCCTTAGGGCCTGTTTCTCTTGTTTTGACAACTTATCGTCATCCATGCTCGTAGGTGCGAATTTCGGTGGCCGGTATACACCACCGACATCCTAAGTAAGAAAGAAAAAACAAATGAATCAAATGCATAATTCAATTCAACAAATCAATCTAAGGAAATTTACATAGATACCAACCAATTCCTATGTTTTTACATGTCTAACACCTATATTTTGCTTTTTACATTTATAACACCGAAATCTTTCATATCACATCAAAAATACCTCCATTTTAACTTTTAAAAATTGAAATTCACCTTTTCATGCATGGGTAAGATGATATGTACGTAAAAAATTGAAGTTTAGATGTTAGATATGTAATCCATATGAACTGAGTGATCTCTAATGTGTAAGGAGATACATGAGAGAAGTGTGGACTATGGATTTTGGTATAGCTTTGTTTGAGAAGTGGGAAAATGAAATGGCACATCATTAGAAGATATAGCGAATAAAAGGCATGCAACCTATATAAGTATACTGGAAACAATAATAATAATAATAATAATAATATCCAAGCAAAAGGAAGGTAGTATCTATAGGTATCTATGAAGGGGATAAAAAAGAAAGCTTCTCCATATCAATGACATCAAAACTCCACGTTTGCAATAAATCAACTAGATAAGAGGAGCCCACCAAAACATTGCGAACACAATAACAATCTGAATACAGGATATAATAAATACAACTCCCTGAAGTAATGTGATAAAATTCAACTTAAAAAGTACTTCATTCAAGCCATCACTGAGGAAAACATAGTACAGACAGTAAATCATAAAGGAAACCCAAAATTTTCACAATTCTCGATCTAATCACCTTCTGAGACTGGCTTGTTTTGCTTACAAGCAAATCTGGGTTTGGGCGGTACCTCAATGGATCTTCCTCTTGAGATTCCACTTTCGACTTCTCCTGTAAAGTTTTCTCTGTGGCGGTACCACCAGCAGCAGCCCTTGTGAGCTTTTGTATTTGGTAATCAAGCTTTTTATCAATTGGCCGAATCTACAACACAAAATGCCAAAATAAGGAAACCAAAAAACAAAAATTTGCAAGTTTGACGGTCAAAGCACAATTCAAAATGCCTTTATCAAGTAAGTTAGCTGAGATTAAACAAAAACTTTAACATAAATTAACAGAATGGAAAACCATAAGTCCATGTTTGTATATCACCACAGACCTTCTCAAGAAACAGTCTAATCTCCACAAGACTCCTAACTACGGGATGGCCTTCAATCGGCAATCCATTGGCCTTACGAAGAATGTAGTAAACTATGGATTGACAATAATTTAGAAGAAGCAAATGCTTCGCCTCCAGGTAGCTCATACCTTCTGCAGTAGGCAGTTGGCTCTGCTTAACCTAATGACGAACAAAAAACATAAGAGCTCCAACAATCCGAAAAAGTTTTGTGAGAAATTACTATCACCTTCTGAGTCAGGCCTTGCACTTTGATCCTCACGTTATCAAGTCCGTCTTTCATCTCTGTGAGCAAAGCGACGAGTTTAGGAGTTTCCCTGGATTCCAGCATAGAAATATATAATCAGAAGAAGGGAAAGGAGGAGAGTAAACACCATTATAGGGTCTTCTAAATATCAAAAAGGAATTGAAGAAAACCTGGAGAGGGTTTCCTCATTGAGATCACCCTGCTCAGCCATTTGCGGCGCTACAACTCTAGAAGCCAGTAAAAAATAAAGGAGTTTTTTAACAGGTACCACCTTCAAGCACTGATAAGGTTCTGCCAAGATGCCATCTTTTCACGAATTTAGGTCAGAGCGAGCGGAGAAGAGAAGGCGTACAAGATCGCGCGGTGGGCGGGCGATAACGCTCCGGGCGGGGTGGGTTAGTTTTTAGATAATAACTTGTAAATTATTCATTAATGAATGTTAAATTATTGTTTAGTATAATTACTTGATTAGTCACTAAAATTATTATTAATGATTAATTGTTTCAATAAATATTTAATTGTTGCTTAATAAATTAATTAAATTAAGTTTTTTTTAGATTTAATAATTATATCTTTAACATGCAATATTAAGTGTTCAACTCCTAATTGCATTTATAAATCATGTTATAATTTCTTAAAACATGCCTCTAAAGTTTGGGATTTATGTTTTTGATTGAGGCATGCTTCTAAAGTTTTTAACCGGCTAAATCCTATTAGAAGTTGTGAAACAGTTTCTCGTGATTTACTTACTAACATATCAAATAATTTTTAGGATTTATTCACTTCAGTATTTGATAAATTTGGATTTAAAATTTTTGTTGAATCTTACTTGCAACCAAACAGCATCTAAGTCATTCTGTTAAAATTTTATGTAATTTTAGTAATTGACCAACCTCTGTTCTGCTGAAGTCGATCCACTTTATGTTGAGTCTTGATTCATCGGCGAAAGTCCTTTGTTCTTTGCTTGCATCCTCGCCGTCGTCGCCCACGAAGTTTCGCTCCAAGCTCTCTCGTCGATGGTGACTCCAGGCTTACGATTTATGTCTTATGTTTGACTTTTGATTCTTGTTGTTGAGCCAGTTGTGGCTCAGACTCTTTCACTTTGAACTTCTAAACTGAAGCTATTCTGACTCTTCGAAAGAGTAATTCTTCGAAATGGAAATTCTTCTGACTATCCCTATCTATTTAGCCAGCAATTGGTTGCTTCGTCCCGTACGTAGTGCTTCGGAAGTCACTGTGGCGTGGCTGAATGTAGAGTAGTCCGCGACGGAAGCCTTTTTGAACAGTTCTTTTTTTTTAAAGAAATTTGAGCTCAAAAGGTAATATGTCTAATTCGAACATGTGACTTCATCGTAGGAAATTACACTCTCAACTACAATGTCGTGGGTAAGTGCATCAAATACTTAATTGAGATGTGGGAAATTACTTTAAGACTACTATACAAAATGTTTAGAATTGGGCTTGGAAAAGAGGCTAAATGTTGGTTGTCGACCTTGAATGTACCTTGCTCTATTGGCCTCTTAGAGAAACTATTTAGATTTAGGTATTATTATTTCATTAAATAATTACTTTATAATATTTTGCTTTACTTAATTAAAAATTTTAAGTATATGTTAGTGGAATGAGCATAAAATAATATAAGTTGCTATAAATAATGAAATTTTTTCAACGCAATGAATTAGATAGTTTGAAAGATACTCATATTACATACAAATATTTGTTTATTTTGTATTCAAATAATTACATCTTTAATTTTTATTTTTAAATAATTCTTACATTAAATGAAATTTAGACCTCTTGCAAGCAGAATTTGTTTCTCCTTCTTGCACTAATGTGCATCTCGGGTTTAAGGGTCTGGAGAACAAAAGTGTGATTAATACATTGGAAACATGCGGTATTATATGACAATTTAAGGCCAACCATAGGTTAACATTGACATGGATCCAAACTTCAAGCGTGTGGGTGGTAGAGGTAAGTCAGACGTTGATTGTCTTGACCACTATTGAGCGAGCATAGAGCTATGAAATCAAAGATTGGCTTACATTATCAAACCTATAATCATATCAAACAGTGAGCATCATGTAATAGCTAATTATTTAGATTAATTTAAATATTGGGCTCCTTTATTGCTACTTCAAGTTGAGTTTGAACCTTCGATAATTTATTATCACGAGACAATTATAGAACGAATTTATGTATATTTTACTTTAAAAAGTTACACCATTTACTTTTTCCTACATGACTTATTATTTTATTTTAGCAAAAGACAATTGATCAAATGAATGACATGTTTCAACTATTCTATGGTAGTGGGGAGAGATTCTAGTTGAATGATGTTTGCTATTAATGCTTTTAGCGCAATGACTTATCATTTTCATTCCCTAGTGCACTCTAAAAACACTAGACAATAATATTATGATACCTCTATTGACATGCATACAAACAATCCAGTAACAACACAATACTCATTTAATGAAGGACAATTAAGAGCAACTCCAATTAATTTTTCTATAAATTTCATGAACATTCACCATCTTTTTAATCTAGGATGGGATTCACATCAAAGTGCAGCACAATAAAGTAAATCTCTACGTTATGACTGCACTACAATATCCATGCAAGTTCAAGAATGATTATTAGGAGTGCCTTCTTTATTAACTTTTTCCCTTTAAATACAAATAATATTTTTGAACAACTATGCTCAATAAAGCATAAAAAATGTGGAAGTAGATAATGAAAATCAAGGAGTTACCATAACCTCTATCGTAGATTAAGAAGGAACTCAAATTGATATACATCTGGGTTGCATGTCATCCCACCGCGATGTTGATGGCATCAACAAATGCTTTAGTCTTTTTAATTATGAGTGTGTTATAATCATATAAATTATCATCGATCTATAAATATGTAGATATGCATGTAATATTTTTTGTTATCTTAAAGAACTTTCATTAATATTATGTAAGGTTAATTTTCATGTTTTAGTATATTGATATTCTTATTAATTTTCATGTATTTATGTTTGGATTTTAGCTTCAATGGGCTCAATTATTTCTCTTGATTATATATATATTAACAACATTTGCATTGAATTATAAAATTATAAATAAATTTAGAAGTACATTATCTGAGATTCATTTGCACAATCAAATGACTACATATATGTTTATATGTAATAATTGAGATATGTCATGCCCCTCCTAAACATTTACTTTTTGAAATATGTAAATATCATCCACAAGGCACTATTGCACTATTGCACCATCATGATGTACAAATGTAATTAACAATTTATATATATTTGAAGCTAATTTCTTATATTAAACATCAATACAAATGGACAATGCATTTATAGTCATTTGCAATGCAAACTCTATTTGGAAGATCATACCAACATACTGAAACGGTGTCACTTCAATTAAAAGGAGGGGTCATGGCTTATGAAGTCAATTTTTATTATTTTCCTTTTGAAATCCACAAGAGAGGAAGAGAGTTCTTTGGGTTTTGGAGAAAACCCCGTTTCCGATCTAGCGAGTTGGAAGCCATTTGGAAATCCGTTCGAGTGTGGATACTCGGTAGAGGGCGGTGGTTTCAGCGCCTTAAAGATCCGAGGAAATCTAAGAGTAGAACTCTTGCATGGTATGATTTCTTGCACTTCCTTTTGGGTTTATGTTTTTGATTTGTATGAGCACATGAGATCCTTGGTGGTTTTTGGGGAAATGACTTTAATATGCGTACATGATTAATTTCGCTTCCGTTGCGCATGATCCCCAAAATCCAACAGTGGTATCAGAGCCAACTTGTGTTTTCATAGAAATCAATTTAACGGCGTTTTTGGACGTCGGCTGCGGCGGCTATGGCCGCCGGCGGATTCGGCGGCGGCGGTTGGCCGACGGTGGCGGTTGGCCGACGGCGGCGGTTGGCCGACTGCGGCGGTTGGCCGGTGGCAGGCGGTTATGGCGGGCGGTCGATGTGGAGTTGACACCGATAGGTGTCTAATGGGTTGGCACCTCTTGGTTTGTAAGGCCCGACTCCTCTTGTCTATTCGTTCGAATGGCACCTATTCGCATTAATTAATTAATATGATTAATTAAATTATGATTTAATGCGAATTTAAAATCTGGATTCAAATTTTAATTAGATTAAAGTGTTGAATTTATATCGCAATATTTATAATTTTTTGCATGAAATTCTTTTTAAATAATTTATGAAATTTTGGATTGTTTTTGGCAAAAAAAATCGGAACCGCCGTTTTTATTCCTAACGCCTTATAAATTTAATTGTTTTAGAAAAAATAGCCAATTATGAAGTAATTTTTATTATTATTATTATTTTTTTTAGTTTGTCAAAAATGGATGTATTAATTAGATTAATACATGATGTATTGACTTGAGTGACACATAATATGGCCCAGTGACTTACGTGAATTGCATGGTTGTAATATTTTTAATTTTTGCAATGGGATGTAATTATTAATTATGGCACTGCGTGCCATTTTGCTTTGTTGTAATTTATATTACATATATTTATTCTTGGTGAGATAAATCGTGAGAAGACAAAGCAAGGCACTTGAAGTCCACTATCCACCATGGTGATGGAGGAGGTAGAAGTCCATGCAGGAGATGGTGATCTCGAAGGCTTTAGAAGTTACTTTTTACCCTTAGATTGGACTTTTGATCTTCATAATTGGCTTATGAAGATCATTACGATTTTGGGGCCATATTTTGACACGCTTAATTATGCTTCGATTTTGATATTTTCTGTGATGTGGTTTAGTATATGATACTAAAATAAATCATAACATCATTATAATTTAAAATCTATAACGATCCCTCATTTGAAATTTTAAGTTTTTCATGCCATCCATTATTATTAAACACTCGTCAAAAACTAATATCACCATGATGTGGGTTCTACCAAAGTAGGAGTACATTAGATAATATTAGCATGGCGAGGATGAGTAATGGTGCTACTCATGTGTTTAAAATGGTAAAACTTAATTAAAGCTAACAAAATGGTTTTGGGCCTAAGGGCATGAGATGAGATTTAAACATGCTACGACATAAGATGTCAAAAATCCCATTAAGAGTTGCATTTGATGCAATTGGTAATAGTTACCTACTTAAATATACTTGATTTTAAGTGTCATGCCAAAGTCGACTTAAAATTAAGTATAATTATGGATCTTATACCACTAAAGTTAATATAATTTTAAAAGAGGGATTATTAATTTAGTGCGAGTTTTTCATAATTAATATACTTAAACTTTGCATTTATTGTAGATGGCCAACAACAATAATAACAATTCTGCATTTTCATTGCGATCGGTCCTTGAGAAGGACAAGCTTACTGAGGGCTAACTTCCTTGATCGGTTTCGTAATTTGAGAATTGTTCTCAAACACGAAAGGAAGTTATATGTCCCGGATGAACCTCACCCCGAAAAACCGGATGATAATGCCACCGGAGCGTAAAAGAATGCTCATGAGAAGCATCATAGTGACTCTGTAGATGTTGCTTGCTTGATGTTAGTTGCCATGAGTTCTGAGATCCAGAAAGATTTAGAACATATGGAGGCTTATGATATGATCATAAACCTAAAGGAAATGTTCCAGGAACAAGCAAGGCAAGAAAGGTATGAAACTACCAAGGCATTGCATTCTTGCAAAATGACTGAAGGTAGTTCAGTTAGTGCTCATGTATTGAAAATGAAAGGTTACATGGAGCACCTGGCAAGGATTGGATTTCCATTAAGCCAAGAATTGGCTACTGATTTGCTCTTGAATTCACTTCCTCGTAGTTATGACCAGTTTGTCATGAACTACAATATGAATGAGATGGACAAATCAATATCAGAGTTGCATACGATGCTTAAAACTGCCGATCAAAATATAAAATCCAAGCCCAGGCAAATCTTAATGGTTAAGCAAAAGGGTAAGGGTTTTAAGAAGAAAGGAAAAGGAAAAGGCAAAGGTTGGGGTGGAAAGTCCAATCCTAAACCTAAGCCCAATCTTAGTTCCAAGGCTAAATCCCGGAAGGATGATGTCTCGTTTCTTTTGCAATGAACTCGGTCATTGGAAAAGAAATTGCAAACTTTATAAGGAAGATCAAATCAACAAGAAGACTGGTGGGACCAGTGCTTCAGGTATAAATGTTATACAGATTCATTATACTCCTTCTAGTTCCTGGATATTGGATACTGGATCTGCATCTCACATTTGTGCAAATGTGCAGGGACTAAAGGGGAGTAGAAAACTGAAACGGGGCGAAGTGGATCTTCGCGTAGGCAATGGAGCAAAAGTTGTTGCTTTAGCTGTAGGAAGTTATGAACTTTCTTTACCCAGTGGGCTTTTGTTAGTATTGAACAATTGTTTTTATGTTCCTACAATGTGTAGAAACATTGTTTCGGTTTCTTGTTTGGATAATGATGGTTTTGCTTTTATTATTAGGAATAATATTTGCTCCATTTATCATAAAGATATGTTCTATGCAAATGCTCGTTTTACTAGATGGTCTTTATGTTTTGAACCTTCAAATATCCAATGATTTTTCTGTATGTAACATTGCTACCAAGAAATTTAAGTCAAATGACTTGAATGTAACCTATCTTTGGCATTGTCATCTAGGACACATAAATGAGAAACACATTTCAAAACTCCATAAAGATGGACTTTTGAATTCATTTGATTATGAATCATTTGATACTTGCGAATCATGTCTTTTGGGGAAAATGACAAAGGAGCCTTTTACTTGGACACGGTGAAAGGGCTAATGAATTATTGGCCCTAATACATACGGATGTATGTGGACCATTAAGTATAGAAGCCATAGGAGGTTACGGGTACTTCATTACCTTTACCGATGATTTCGAGTATGTATGGTTATGTCTATTTGATGAGACATAAATATGAAGCATTTGAAATGTTCAAGTATTTTCAAAATGAAGTACAAAATCAACTTGGTAAGACAATTAAGGTGCTTCGATCTGATCGAGGTGGAGAATATTTGAGCCAAGAGTTTGGTGATCATCTTAAGAGTTGTGGAATTGTTTCACAACTTACTCCTCCTGGAACACCAAAATGGAATGGTGTGTCTGAAAGAAGGAATCAAACTCTATTTGATATGGTTCGATCAATGATGAGTGCATCGGATCTTCCACTTTCCTTTTGGGGTTATGCACTTATGACAATTGCTTTTACACTAAATAGAGTTCCATCCAAAAGGGTTGAAAAGACACCATATGAGATATGGACTCGGGAAGAAGCCTAGTTTGCTTTTTCTTAAGATTTGGGGTTGTGAAGCTTATGTAAAGCGTTTACATTCTAATAAACTTGAACCTAAATTTGATAAATGTATTTTTGTGGGTTATCCTAATGAGACTAAAGGATATTACTTTTACAATCCCATTGAGAACAAAGTGTTTATTGCTAGAAATGGTTTCTTTTTGGAAAGGGAATTTATTTCTAAAGGAATCGATGGGAGTAAAGTACAACTCGAAGAAGTTCGAGAGTCACAAAATAACATTGAAATACCTTTGGATGATGGTGGTCAACAAGGAGTTATTGACACACCAGTTGTAACACAAGAACTACGTAGATCTGATAGAATACGTTATGAGCCTGAGAGATATGGATTTCTCATGAATAATGATCATGATGTATTGTTAATGGATCATGGTGATCCTACTACCTATCAAGATGCTATGTTAAATCAAGACTCGACAAATGGTTAGAGGCCATGAAATCCGAAATCCAATCCATGTATGATAATCAAGTTTGGAACTTGGTTGATCCACCAAATGATATTAAGACCATTGGGTGCAAGTGGGTTTTCAAGAAGAAAACTGACATGGATGGTAATATGCATACTTATAAAGCAAGACTTATTGCAAAAGGTTTTAAACAAATTCATGGTATTGACTATGATGAAACTTTTTCACCGGTAGTCATGCTTAAGTCTATTAGATTTCTCATTGTCATTGCTGCATATTATGACTATGAGATATGGCAAATGGATGTTAAAACTGCGTTTCTTAATGGAAACTTGTTTGAGGATGTGTATATGACACAACCTGAAGGTTTTGTTCATCCTGAGAATTCTGGTAAAGTGTGCAAGCTTCTAAGATCCATTTATGGTTTGAAGTAGGCTTCGAGGAGTTGGAATCTTCGTTTTGATGAGACAATCAAAGAGTTTGGCTTTATCAAAAATGAAGATGAACCTTGTGTTTACAAGAAAGTTAGTGGGAGCACTATTGTTTTTCCGGTCTTATATGTCGATGACATATTACTCATTGGGAATGACATACTTACCTCGCACAATGTCAAAACTTGGTTGGGTAAATGTTTCTCAATGAAGGATTTAGGAGAGGCATCCTATATCCTAGGGATAAAGATCTATAGAGATAGATCTAAAAGGCTAATTGCTCTAAATCAAAGTACATATATAGACCTTATACTCGAAAAGGTTCCGTATGGAAGAGTCCAAGAGAGGATTCTTGCCTATGTCACATGGCATAACGCTTAGCAAGACTCGGTGTCCTAACACTAATGATGAGCGAGAGCGTATGAGTAAGATTCCTTATGCTTCAGCTATAGGATCTATCATGTATGCCATGTTATGTATTAGACCGAGATGTTTCTTATGCTTTAAGCATAACGAGCGAGATACCGATCGGATCCCGGTGAAAGTCATCTGGATAGCGATCAAGAACATTCTTAAGTACTTGAGAAGAACTAAGGATGTGTTCTTGGTGTTTGGTGGATTAGAAGATGATCCGGTTGTAAGAGGTTACACGGATGCAAGCTTTTAATCACACAAAGATGATTATCGATCGCAATCGGGATATGTGTTTTGTTTAAATGGTGGTGCTATTAGTTGGAAGAGTTCAAAGCAAAGCACTCATTGCTAATTCTACAACCGAAGTCGAGTACATAGCAGCATGTGATGCGACGAAAGAAGCAGCTTGGATAAAGAAATTTGTTTCGACCTTGGAGTGATTCCTAGTATCACAAATCCTGTTGAGATTTATTGTGACAACAATGGTGCTATAGCACAAGCAAAGGAACCTAGGTCACATCGGCGATTCAAACATATACTCGTGCGTTATCATCTCCTTAGAGAAATTATCGAGAGAGGTGACGTTAAAATATGCAATGTTGCAACGAGATGACAATGTTGCGGATCCATTAACTAAGCCTCTACCACAAGCAAAACATGAGGGTCATGTAAGGTCCATGGGTATTAGATACATTGATAAATGGGCCTAAGTGCAAGTGGGAGACTCGTTAGTGATAGTGCCCTAGGCTCATTATATGGATATTATATGGATATGTATTTTGAACTTTTTATGAATATTTTTCTATTTTAATTAGCATGTTTATGATAGAAGAAGAACCTTGAATAGTTTCATGTTTATTATGAAGATTATTCTAAATATCCATAATCGCTTATTGTTGTGGGAATGACAATAAATAAAGATTAATATAAAGTTTGATGGATATTCATGAGATGAATATATGTATGGGGATACACATCGATTTATATGTATTTATTGGAGAATAAATATTGGATCGACTCGCTTTGAGATTAAATCATGGATATAAGTCATATGTTAATCTCAAGTCAGTAGTGACATCGAATCCTTTCGACTCGAGATTGTCATGGTTCTCAACATGAGGAATATTATGTTTTGACATAACCCAACGTTGTCTTTGACCGGATGACCATAAAGATTATGATTGGGCATAATGTGAATCATGTAGTGAGATATGAGTAATCAAGATGAAATTTATCCCTCTTATAATAAGAGAGATATCTCTGGGCCCCTCGAATGATTTAGACCGAGAATTGTGTGGCCACACTCAAATGAATTGATGGAGATCAATTGCATTTATTTAATCGATCTAATCGAGAGTCGAGAAATTAAAGATAGAGAGATATAAGGTTGACATTAATCCATGCCTTATATTCTATCATGATATCATGTGATAAAGGGATTATGTCATTAACAATCAGGTTGTCTCGGATCTCGAGACTATTCATACTAACTTGGGTAGTTATAGTGTCTTGCTAGAGACCAACTATAACTTGTAGGTTTATAAATGGTGATTTAAGCCTACTACCAATGTTAATTGAACCTATAGGGTCGCACAAAATTTGAATGGACTAGAATGGTTGATGAACACTCTCTCACTTGAGTAATTTATAATAATAAGATTATTTTAAATTACAAGCATGAATTAAAAGAGTTTTAATTCATCATATATTTAAAAAGGAGTTTTTAAATATATATTAAAAATGATCTCTTTAATGAAGAGGTGCCATGAAACGGTGTCACTTCAATTAAAAGGAGGGGTCATGGCTTATGAAGTCAATTTTTATTATTTTCCTTTTGAAATCCACAAGAGAGGAAGAGAGTTCTTTGGGTTTTGGAGAAAACCCCGTTTCCGATCTAGCAGTTGGAAGCCATTTGGAAATCCGTTCGAGTGTGGATACCGGTAGAGGGCGGTGGTTTCAGCGCCTTAAAGATCCGAGGAAATCTAAGAGTAGAACTCTTGCATGGTATGATTTCTTGCACTTCCTTTTGGGTTTATGTTTTTGATTTGTATGAGCACATGAGATCCTTGGTGGTTTTTGGGGAAATGACTTTAATATGCGTACATGATTAATTTCGCTTCCGTTGCGCATGATCCCCAAAATCCAACACATACAACTCAGAAGAATATTGATTCTCAATGTTGTCAATCTTATGATCAAAATGATTATCAAAATATATATATATATATATATATATATATATATATATATATATATATATATATATGCATCAAACTCTTGAACGTTTTGATATGATGGAGCAAAATCATTAGTAACTATGATTTGATTAGGCAATTCAACTCTATTAAATGCAACATCACGTAACATATCATGACCTCTTAGTCCAACTGAATCCACCATGTCTAAAATATATAAGTCATAAAAAAAAACTTTCTTGAGAGTTTTGGCTAGAAAACCACCCTCTACTGTGTACTATATTATCACTCACTTCTCATTAGTATGTATTATTGGTGAGTTATTTCTATGCAATTCAAGTTCATTAAATTCCTTATGTGTGGGCATATTATATCTTGAGGTGTTAGCCTTAAATTGGTAATGCATTGCACCAACTGGCTTGCATGTAAAAAAATAATATTAATTAATCCCATAATATCATCCAAAATATAAAATCATGTGCTTATACAATATATATACTCACATTTGACTTATATAATCAGACTTTGTTGACTCAAAATGGTCAATTGTTGTGATTCATGCAAAGATACTGATATACTCATACGTATTAGCATATTTCATTGAATTAGTTCTTCTTCAACATACATTACTAGAGAGTGCATATATGCTTCTATGATACAACTTCATACGAATCATCATCAATTATATGTGAGCCACAAATCCACCGCTTATTGGAAATTGACAACAAGATAAACATCATACTCATTAACTAAAAAGTTTGAATGTTTAAAAATTCATTGTTTTAATTATTAAGATTGCAATCCGCAGACGCTTATTTCACTTTATTTTTCCACTGAAATAGGTAGGTGTGAAATCTTTTGCAACTCTTAGCTCAACATTATATTGTAGCATTAGGCTGGCCTTCTTTCCCATCTCATATGCTCCTCAGAAATATTTTCACTAATAAAATTTGAAGTAAAAGTTGGACTAATACAATGAATCACATGTCATACACACAATCTTATATAGAAGAGCTTCACCATCTTAAGATTCCTCCCCTTGTGTAATGTTGGCTGATATGATGGTGAGGTCCCCCTATCGATACTTATTCAATAATACAAATTCAGTAATAAATATTATTATTAGGCCGTAATCCATTATTATAAATGGTCAATCATGATATTATATTGATTTATATTAGTTTAATTATAATAATCATCATAGGATTCTTCTTAAGAGGCATTAATGGGTCTAACTTGCCACTTCATATAGCATTGACCGATATGACTGCACTTCTAAGTACGATGATGGGTTCACCCATTTATATACATGCAATCAGATAGGAGAAGCAATAATTCTACTAATAGCCATAATTACTTTAACATTATAATGGATCAATCGTGATATCATCTTAATATAAATCAGTGTAATGCTTGTATGTTTCACATGATTTCTCCTTAGGAGCATTGATGGGCTTAGCTTGCCACTTCAGCTTACATTGACTAATATGACTAAACACTTCTAATTTGAATGATGATGGGTCTCCCCATCTATATAGGTTAGTATGTTTATCTTTATTAATTAACTTTAATATGTCCTTAATGTGATTTAATCAAGTTAACATTTTGAATTAATTTTCCATAACTACTAATGAACTTTGCATTCTTATCTTTATGAACATACAAAAACTATTTTTTGGATTGAAATATTTTTAAAGTAAAAAAAAAATAAAATTTATACATAATTATTAAATTTTATCAAATTATAATTTCATAAAAACATGGATTTTAAATAAATAGATTAAAGTTTTTTTAAGAAATTAATATTGCGTTACTATATTTTCCATTTAACTTCTTGTAGTCATATTAAAAATAAAATATTATATTATTTAAAATTTATGTTTTAATCACTTCTACAATTTTAAATAAACGTTTCATTTTTCTAAATTAAATATTAAATTTATAAATATAGACAAAAATTAATTTTACACTAAAAAATAATATTAAATTTTATTAAAAATTATTTATTGATATTTTAATTTTTATTTAAATAAATTTGATTTTCATACTTTTAAAAATTGTTTTAAATTTTTTTTTAAAAAAATATTCATTGCAATTATTACTTTAAAATTAAATAAAGATTACTAACGTTAAAAAAAAAAATTCTCTCGACCCGACCTACCCGCGGACTGACCCCTTGCTCTATTTTAATTTTTTTTAAAATTATCCTAAATTAACATAATTTTAAATTACTTTTTTTGAAAAAATTTCATTTAAAAATGCTAAATTTAAATATAAAAAATAAAAATAAAAGGAATGCTAAGGTGACTATTTTTTTATTAAAAAAATGATGTAATTATGTATTATGCCATTAAAATATAATAATTGATTTTAATGTATTCACATACAGACACATAAACATGATAAAATGTTTTTTCATTTCTAAAATTAGGTTTTTTTTTCTTTTTATTTGCTTCGACTCCAATTCAAATTCTACAATTAATGACTTCAGTTAAAACTTTTTAGGTCTTTTACATACATACCACACAATTCTTATGTATTTATATATCAAACATCTAAACCTTCATATTTACATTTATAACACTCAAATCTTTAATATCACATAAAATTATCATTATTATTAACAAAAGTGAAACATATTTTTTCATGCATAATTTTAAGACCAAAGTGTTATAAAATTAAATATGCAAATTCAGGTGTTAGTTATGTATATATTTAAGAATTGTGTGATATGCATGTAAATTCAGAGATCTTTTATCCTATAATATAATAATAAACAAGCTCAAGTAAAATTAGTGGGTCTACGGCGGGGAAAATTATTCGGTTAGGAGTTCGGACGCAAAGCCACATCCGGACTTCAATTACATAACGACACGTGTTTGTGTCGGCCTCACCCCTCAAAATAAAAAAAAACAAAAAAAAAAAAAGTGAATTTAAACACGCGGTTTGGCTCGACTTTATTGGAATATTCTTGTTTTATTATGACAGTATTCCGGTATTATTGCGGGTATAGTAAATAAAGTCGCGGTTATATTAGAATATTCTGCAGCATTAGGTCTAATTAGAAGATTCTTTTGTTATATTGGGACATTATTATTGTGTTATTTTGGACACAAATAAAACGCGGTTGTATCAAAATATTCCGCGGTGTTTTATTGGGGCAGTATTCCGGAATTATTTCTGATAGAGTAAATAATGCTGCAATTGTATTAAATATTCCGCGGTTTTATTTGAATATTCTCCTATTTTATTAGGGTAGTATTCCAACATTATTGCAGGTAGAGTAAATAATTTTTATTTACTCTACCTATAATAATACCAGAATACAATTATAATAAAACTGAGGAATATTTCAATAAAGCCGCAAAATATTCGAAAACAATCTTGGCATATTTCCGTCAAAAAAACTGGGTCGGACCGGACCGCATGATTAAATTATTATTATTATTATTATTTATTTTGAGAAATAAGGCAAATATGCATCGTTATGTAATCCGGATCGAATAATTTCCTCTTAGTTGGACATTACAGAGGATCCCCACGAGGTTCACTGTATTTAATCAATGATGGGTTTGGTAAGTACAATTTATGTGTATGGAATAATAAATAAATATCATGCTATTAAATATCATATCTTGATATTAATAAATAGAATGGATACGATGGCATTGCCTTGAAGAGTTATGAAGTTGGTTGTACAGCATATCAGACGCTGCCCACTGTTTTGTGTAACCAGTGGGGAAATACCTGAGGCTCTTTTCTGTGAGCACCCACAGATTTAGGAAGTAAGCTTATTAATTTCTCCTATATATTACCTATAAAAAATCTAGCAATAATGAAAACATTGCACAAAAGTCAAAAGAAAAATTAGATTGGGCCTACATATCTTATATGCATATTTTATTTTTATATTTTTATCATTCAAATTTTTTTATATCACATTAAAGATATTATTATTTTAATTATTGATAAATAGAATAATTTTTTTTATTGCATTTGAGTAAAGCGGTATATATATGCAAAAATTGAAGTTTAGAGGTTTGATGTGTAAATACATTGGAGTTGAGTCCAAATTAAAAATATGCAATACAATGAGTGGTATGACACTTTAGGTATGAGATATGTAAATATATAAGAATTGTGTGCTGTTTTTGCATATGTCATTTTTTTATAAGAAGAGTGCATTAGCTCAATTCTGTTTCCAGAAACATAAATAAGAATTAAATTTAGAAAAAAAAACTATAAAGATATGGCTCTATAAAAACTAAGAAACAACAAAAACTAGTAATATAATGGAGCTAAGTAAAACAATACCAAATAAGACAATGCCTTGAAAAGCTACACATGCTCCATACAATAGATAAAGGGAAAAAATGATTTTTTTAATCAATGGGTCAACATAGAGGCAGTTATAACTCAAGCTATGTTAAACATGAATCCTCATCTCCCAAAACTTTGGCTACCATTTTTAAAATGTGTTACATAACGAAATTATCTTATGACAAATGGATGAACATGCATTCTCTTACAAATTAAAGTGATCAAATTAAGGATTATCTTGTTCGGAAGCTTTTCAACATTCAGAATGTGATGAACTATGGCCAACAAGTAACATTTAGAAGATTTGTCTTTACAAATGTTAAGTAGTGCTACAACGATTTTTCTTGTTAATGTATTTTTGACAAAAAATCTTTTTCAGATATGAAATTAGGCATGTTGTTACCAATAGGCAAACTAAAAGATTGAGAGGGCGAAAACACATTTTGGTTAAAAAGCTCATAAAGTATAAGATAACTTCTCTAGTAATACCAAACTTGGGTTGTTAATCTCATATGTAGCTATAAGTTCCTTAAAGGTATTTTTGATAAAGTTATAAATTTCAAGTCGCTGTTGAACTCATTTTTTATGAGACTGACAACCAGCTCTCTAACCCCCGTCTTAGCTCTTAGGATCCACTCTTAGACCTATGGTCGCCACTTATTGGGTCCTTTAAGGTTCCTCATAGAGTTATGTGGATGGTTAACCAAAATCAGAGGTGCCAAAAATTGACAACATGTCAATTTGGCCTAAACTTGACTCTAAAAATCTGGGTTAAGTTTGACCAAAATAATTTTTTGGTTGGGTTGGAGTTATGAATTTAAACTTGTTTAATTATTTAGTCAAGTTAGGGTTGATCTGCTAACTTGAAATTGAGTAAAACACTAAACCCAATTTAACACCTCTAACTCAAATTATGTCTGTCTTTATCTAGATTTAAATAAAATTAACCTGAACATTAGATAATCAATGAAAATATTATGATGAAACTTCATAATTCAATCAAAATTAACCCTCTTAGGCCCATGTCAACCTTTTAGGTAACCTATAACAAGCCCAAACTAAATCCAATGCTTTATGACCCATCCTAGTGGCCCTAAACTCTTTCTTGAACTCTCTCTTGAGTAAACAACATTTGGTAAGCCTATTTAACCAATTTAACCCATGTTGATTATCTGTGGCCCACTAAAATTAAGTATTTTTTCTATAGATTTTGGATCCTAATGATTCTAACATGCCTATTAATCACTAGAGACTGTTGTTAACCCAATGATCACAGAAAAATTCATTAAGAAATTCATATCTATTTTTGATGAAATTACACTTTAAAGAAATGTATTTTCTTTATTTTACTGCAGGAATGAAGATTTATAAGTGATGAAAGCAAAAAATATGAAATGGAGCAAATTTGGATCAAAAAGGAAGAAATTCATGCAAATTGAACTAAGTCGCCGACGGCGAGATTACTAAGGAGAATTTCTGAAGGATTTATAACTACCCCGCCGACAGCGAGCCCAAGCCCGCCGACAGCGAGATCGCGCGGTTTGAAGACCTTCTAGAAGCCCCGCCGACGGCGAGGTCGTTTCCAGCCGACGGCGAGCCAGTTCAAAATGCAAATACATTGAACCCGGACACTTTTCGAAGAGGTGTTTAAGCACCCTCGGACCTTTGCTTACCTCTATAAATAGAGGCCGAATTCTAGTGTCTTAGTGTGTCTCTAGAGTCTTTTATGTATCTATTTTAGTAAGTCTGAGTGTGTTTAGTGAGTTTCTTTAGTTTATTTGAGTGCTATTTAGAAGTTTGATGTACTAGAAGGAAAAGTCAAAGGAACTTCAAGGAGTTTTCTTGGGGAGGAAATTAAGATAAGTATCTTTATTTATTGTTGTTAACTTTAAATGAAATCCATGCTTTGTTTTATTCCCATGTATTCTGAGTAGTTTTCTTAGTCTTTCTCCTTGTTTATGAAAATTATGCGGATTGATGAAATTAAATAGAAGCACCTAATATATATTAAAATAAATTGTTATATTTTTTACTTAAAACTTAATTTACTTTCAATCTAGCCAATTGAGTTGTTAAAATATGTTGAATTATCAACTATAGTAAAAATTACATCCAATATTCAGGGAAGTCAAAAGCCTTGGAAGGCGGGTGCAAATAAATTGGGAAATATTAATTATCGGACGTAGAATTGGACATTTTAGTGTGACGAGACTAAAATATTCAATTCGGTCCTATTGTTTGAAGTTGAAGTGTAGATGTTAGCCCTCGAGTGAGGGGAACGTGGGAGCTCGAAGTGGTAGCCGATATCCTCCCGACTTAGCCGCGGATTCGGTAATCAAACATAGGATTAGTCAATGTTCTTTGCACTCGACCAAAGGGTAAAGAATAGGAATGCTCCTATTTGTCACAATACAATTTAAGAATTCTATTTAAATTCATCATTCACTTAATTTTCTAAAAACAAGGAGAAGGATACTTTTTCTGAATTATTTAAATCAACTTATTTCAAGCATTAGTTTACTTTAGTTGCGATAGTTACTTTTAATTTTCGTTTACTATATTAGTAAGTAATTCCTTTTAATTTAGCTGATAACAAATCCGTTAAAAACTTCCTCGTGGGATCGATAACCGAGACTCCACTAGAGCCCCGTATTACTTGATACGATACGTATACTTGCGTAGAATCCACATTATACATTAAATCATATATCTATATTTAAAGCGGGATCAAGTTTTTGGTGTCGTTGCTATAAACATAAATTGCATACATATTAAAAATTTTTGGCGCCGTTGCCGGGGAAGTAAAATAATTATTTACTAGAGTAACGAACTATTTTTTAAAAATTGTATGCGAAAATTTGGAAACGAAAATTTAATACCTTACGATTCAGAATTAGAGCGTATAATTAAAAGAATTAGAAAACAAAAAAAGAGAAATTATAAATTTAACACAAATGACAAACATTCCTGAAAATGAAAATATCAATCAACCAAGCCCATTACGAGATTATGCCAACCCTACATTAGATGAAATTCATTTAACTATTCAAAACCCTGATGTAGCTGCTAATTCATTCGAATTTAAACCTGCAATTATCCAAATGGTACAAAATAATCAATTTAGTGGTTCACCTACTGAAGATCCTAATTTACATCTTGCTAGTTTTTTAGAACTATGTGCTACTTTTAAATATGAAGGAGTATCTAACGATGCTTATTATACTTAGACTTTTTCCTTTTTCTTTAAGGGATAAGGCTAAAATGTGGTTAAATTAGTTAAGACTCTGGATCTATTAAAACTTGGGGAGAATTATCACAAAAATTTCTATCCAAATATTTTCCACCATCTAAAACTCGCTAAGCTTAGAAATGATATAACTTCTTTTAGTCAGTTTGATGGAGAGTCAATATATGAATCTTGGGAGAGATTTAAAGAACTTCTTAAGAAATGCCCACATCATGCGTTACCGTATCGGTTAATTATCCAAACTTTCTATAATGGATTAGTAGGATCTTTAAGATCAATCATCGATGTCGTTCATTGGAGGATCATTATTGTCAAAACCATTTGATGAAGCCTATGCACTAATCGAAGAAATGACAACCAATAATTTTCAATGGCTCGTCGATAGAATGAATCCGAAAAAATAGCTAGTATTCATGAAAATGATGCAATATCTATGTTAGCTTCACAAATTGCTGCCGTATCTAAAAAATTAGATCATTTTGGAATGAATTACTCTCCAACTATATCGAAGAAAATTCATCTGGACAACTTATAGAATCCCAATCTCAATATGAAACTATTAATGCAATTAACAACAGACCCAATAATCCTTATGCAAATTATTATAATCCTGGATGGAAAAATCATCCTAATTTTAATTGGAATAATAACACAACTAATCAACCATGGATGAATAATATAACACAACCATTAGAAAATCCATCTAATCAAGGAAATCCTAATTATAAATCTAATTATCCACCTGGATTTAATAATAATAACACACAATTTAAAGATAAGAAATTATCAATAGAAGAATTAATATTAAATATGGGTCAACATTTACAAAATCAAGGAAATCAATTACAAATACAAGGAAACCAATTACAAAATCAAGGAACAACTTATCAAAAATATTGAAACTCAACTTGGACATATCGCTACTGCACTTAATAATAAAATACCTGGAACATTTTCTAGTAATGTGGAAATAAATCCCAAAGACAAGGGAAATGAACAAATTAAAGCGATACAATTACGAAGTGGAAAAGTATTAGAACCTCGAATTCAGAAAGAACTTGAAAGTCAAAAAGAGGAAATTGAAATTGAAAAGGAAAAGAATCAACAAGATCCAAAATTAGAAAATTTTTCAATACCTATGAAAATTTCTGTTGAAAAACCTCCACCACCATTTCCTCAACGACTAATTCAACATAAAAAAGACAAACAATTTGCTAAATTCCTCGAAATTGTAAAGAAATTAACGATAAATATTCCTTTCGTAGAAGCTTTAGAACAGATGTCAAACTATGTAAAATTCATGAAAGATATTCTAAATAAAAAAAGAAAATTTACCGATAATGAAATGGTTGCACTTAGTGAAGAGTGTAGTGCTTATTATTCGAAAAAACTTCCTGAAAAATTAAAAGATCCCGGTAGTTTCACTATACCTCGCGCTATTGGAGAAAAATTCTATGGAAAAGCTTTGTGTGACTTAGGAGCAAGCATCAATCTAATGCCTCTATCAATTTTTAAGAGATTAGGATTAGGAGAAATTCACCTACTTCAGTAACTCTTCAGTTAGCTGATCGTTCTGTTACATATCCTAAGGTAGTTATTGAAGATGTATTAGTAAAAGTGGACAAATTTATTTTCCTTGTAGATTTTATTGTTCTAGATATGGAAGAAAATAAAGAAATTCCTATCATTTTAGGAAGACCATTTTTAGCCACTAGAAAAGCTATGATTGATGTTCAGAAAGGAGAATTAACTATGAGAGTAAATGACCAAAAAGTTACTTTTAATATTGCTAAATCAATGAAATATCCTGCACTAGAAAAAGATGATGAGTGTTTTCGAATGGAAGTACTCTATCATTTACAAAAAGAACATTTTAAAGAATATTATGAAGAAAAATTAGAAAAAGACAATATTGAATTAATTGAAAAATCTGAGATAAATGAAGAATTAGATTATATTCAAGAGAAATTTGAATTTTTGGATAACACAGAAAATAATGAAAAAATATAGTTCCATCAATTATTAAACCTCTTGAACTTGAGTTAAAAATATTACCTAATCATTTAAAGTATGCTTACTTAGGTAATTCTTCAACTCTAACAGTTATTATTTCATCAGAATTAAATGAATCTCAAGAACAAAAACTTTTAGATACATTAAAAAAATATAAGAAAATTTTTGGTTGGACTTTAGCAGATATTAAAGGAATTAGTCCTTCAATTTGTATGCACAAAATTATTTTAGATAATGAACATAAACCTAAAGCAGATCCACAAAGGAGATTAAATCCAATAATGAAAGAAGTAGTCAAGAAAGAAATTTTAAAATTGTTAGATAATGGTATTATATATCCTATTTCTGATAGTGCTTGGGTAATTCCAATTCACTATGTACCTAAAAAAGGAGGGGTAACTGTCAAAGTTAATGAAAATAATGATCTTATTCCTATAAGACAAGTTACTGGATGACGAATATGTATTGATTATAGAAAATTAAACACAGCCACCGGAAAAGATCACTTCCCTTTACCATTTCTAGCACCGGATGTTAGATAGATTAGCCGGACATAAACATTTTTGTTTCTTAGATGGATATACCGGTTATCATCAAATACAAATTGCTCCTGAGGATCAAGATAAAACTACATTTACTAGTCCTTATGGAACTTTCGTTTTTCGAAGAATGCCTTTTGGATTATGTAATGCACCTGCAACATTCCAAAGATGTATGATGTCTATATTTAGAAAATTAATTGATAATGGAATAGAAGTACTTATGGATGATTTCTCTGTATTTGGAACAACATTTGACACATGCTTAAATCATCTTGAAAAAGTATTTGAAGTATGTGAGAAAACTAATTTGGTTCTTAATTGGGAGAAATGTCAATTTATGGTTACAGGCGACATTGTATTAGGGCATAAAATTTCGGAAAAAGGCATGGAAGTAGACCCTGCAAAAATTCAATTTATAGCTAAATTACCACCTCTAACTACAGTAAAAGGGGTAAGAAGTTTTCTTGGACATGCTGGATTCTACAGACGTTATATTAAAGATTTTTAAAAAATTACTAAACCTCTATGCCAACTTCTTAAAAAGGAAAAAAATTTGAATTTACAACTGAATGCCTGAATGCTTTTGAATTATTAAAAGATAAATTAATTACAGTACCTATAATAGTTTCACCTAATTGGGAGAAACCATTTGAGCTTATGTGTGATGCTAGTGATTATGCTATAGGAGCAGTTCTTGGGCAAAGATATGATAAGATTTTAAAAGTTATGTACTACGCTAGTAAAACTCTAAATGATGCTGAAATAAATTATACAAGCTATCGAAAGAGAATTATTAGCAGTTATATATGCTTTTAATAAATTTCGGCATTATCTAATAGGAACTAAATGTATTGTACATATCGATCATTCTGCTATTAAGTATTTAATGCAAAAGAAAGATTCTAAACCAAGATTAATCAAATGGATATTATTAATGCAAGAATTTGATTTTGAGATCATTAACAAAAAAAGGAACTGATAATAAAATTGCAGATCATTTATCAAGATTAGAAAATAATGAATTATCTAATACTGATAATGAAATTTTAGACAGTTTTCCTGATGAACAACTTTATAATATTAATGAGTTGAAAATACCTTGGTATGCTGATATAGTAAATTATATTGTAAGTGACATTTTACCACCTATGTTAACTTTGCAACAACGAAAAAAATTCATTCACGATACTAAAACATACTTTTGGGATGAACCATACTTATATAAGCAATGTAAGGATCTAATCATTAGAGATGTGTGTCTTATGAAGAAATCGAACCAATTATTCAAAAATGTCATGATTCGATTTTGGAGGACATTTTGGGACGGATAAAACCGCATATAAAATTCTATAATCTGGATTCTACCTGCCTACTCTATTTAGAGATGTATATAGATATATAAAAACTCGCGATAAATGCTAAAGAGTAAGAAACATATCAAGAAAAATGAAATGCCTCCGAATTTTATATTAGAAGTCGAAATTTTTTATGTTTGGGATTAGATTTCATGGGACCTTTTATTCCTTCATTTGGAAACTCATATATATTAAGTAGCTATTGATTATGTTTCCAAATGGATTGAAGCACAAGCTTTACCTAGGTGTGATGCTAAAAGTGTTTCAAAATTTTTAATGAAAAATATTTTTACTAGATTTGGAATGCCTCACTGATGGAGGAACTCATTTTAGAAACAAATATATTCACAAACTAGTAGAAAAATATAATATTATGCATAAGATATCAACTGCTTATCATCCACAAACTAGTGGATTAGCTGAAGTTTCTAATCGAGAGATTAAGCGTATATTAGAAAAATCTATAAACCCTAATAGATTAGACTGGTCTATAAGACTAGATACTGCATTATGGGCATACCGGACTGCTTATAAAACTCCGATTGGAATGACTCCCTACAGGCTTATATATGGAAAAACTTGCCACTTACCAGTTGAATTAGAACATAAAGCATATTGGGCGATTAAAGAATTTAATTATAATATGAAAGAAGCTGGTGAGAAGAGATTGTTGCAATTAAATGAATTGGAAGAATTAAGAAACGAATCATATGATAATAATAGGATTTATAAAGAAAGGATGAAATTATGGCATGATCGGAAAATTAATCGGAGAAATTTTGAACCGGGACAAAAAGTTTTGCTTTATAATACCGATTGAAATTATTTCCGGGAAATTGAAATCTCGATGGTTAGGACCTTTCACCATAACTCAAATATTTTCATATGGAACTATAGAAATTGAAGATCCAAAAACAGGACATAGATTTAAAGTAAACGGACATAGATTTAAACCATATTTCGAAGATAGAAGACCAAATTTTAAAGAGGTTTTAATGCTTAGTCAACCTGAACACTAACTAAATTAGGTCGGGCTATCGACGTTAAACCAAGCGCTTTATGGGAGGCAACCCATAGTAGTCTTTTATTTTAAATATCTACAAATTAGTGAGTCTATATTATTAAAACAAATCTTACTACTCAAACTTTTTATTAGAATCATCACAAATTTGAACCTATATGATGAGATCAGAAAATATTCGGACCAGAGCGAAATTGGGCGATTTTCACGAATCTCGCCGACAGCGAGCCCGAGCCCGCTGACAGCGAGATCGTGAGCCATGACTTGAGTCAGTTTTATAACTAAGTCGCCGACGGCGAGGAACTTCCCGCCAACGGTGAGGCAGTTGAAAATTTGGTTTCTTAAAGATTTTTCGTGCGGTTTTTGACGGATCTATGCCATTCCTTCGTAAGAAATTATCCCAAATCCGATTTTACACCATTTTCTTCCTTAGGAACGACTAGAGACCAATCCTTTCCATTCAAAATGGCCACCAAATTCTTAGAAACCACAAAAACTGAAGTTTTCAACCGAAGAAAATTCGTCAGTTCGGAGGCGCAGCGTATCTTCAACAAAGGCTTGATGAAGAAAAGACTTATTAAAGAAAGATGATTTGTCAACAGAGGAGTAGAGAATTATACTACAAAAATCGAAGAAATGATCGCACAGCGGCATTGGGAGGTATTTTGTTATACGACATCCGCTGTAGTTATTTCAGTAGTTAAAGAGTTTTACTCTAATTTACATGCGATCAACAATGGAAATGTGTACGTCAGAGGAAGATGGGTAACATTTACTCCTTCAAGGGTAAATGAATTGTTTTCTATAGAGAATACCTCTGTTTGTCATTATTCCAACTTTGTGCCTTCAAGATACAATATGAACGAGATCTATAGATACCTGACCGACGTACCAGATGATTGGGAGTTACGAGAAGATGGGTATGTCAGCTTTTCTACATCACTTCTTAACCCTATCTCGAAGCACTGGCATTTCTTTATATCATCAAAATTATTATCTACCATGAGAGTAAATAAAGTTTCAAAGGAATGCGCTATTTTAAACTACTGTATTCAAATTGGATTACCTATCGATGTTGGATCAATAATAGTAAAGTCTGCATTGGGATTAATTGTGCATGGGTCAGTGCATGGATTTGGACACCCATCTACTATATTTGCTTTACGCAGTCAGTACCAAGTTTCTTATGAGGCTTGGGAAAAAGTACTTTTACCATGGAAACCACCGGATCCTACCGATATGTTTCCCACTTTGGATAACAATGATGAGATTACCATTATTTACGACGAGCATCACGGAACAATCCTTTAGCAAGGCCCTTTATCGATAAGACTAATTTCATTCGAAGAAGATTAAAGGATTGGAGAAAGGATTGCAAAATGTGATGAATTCCATTGACAATATCTCCGATATGTTTGATCATATTGATTGGAGAATGAAGGAGCACTTTGATCATACCTGGACATCCTGGAGGCCGCTTTGTTCATCTACTAAGACAGAAATGATGGATTAATGAAGAATCTACTGCAGAATTCCCTTTCAGGCCTTTCTACAATTTATTTGTGCACCAGCGTCGCATCGGAAATATCAGAGAAGATGTTAGTTCAGACAATGAAGAGTAGGAAAGATTTCTATGTTTATGTTATATATTTGTGTATATATGTGTTAATTTGGAGTTAGATTTTACTATGAGTCGAAATTTGATTTGATCATCTCAGATTTGATGAGATTTTATGTAAATTGTTATGTCTCAGCATTTAGAGTGTTGTGGTGTGGATTACGATGCTGAGTATTATGGATTTGAACATTTAAGTTAAGTATGTGTTAAAGTTGTTAGTATGGAGTTTGTAAGTCTCATGGATTTCATATATAAAGTTATATTGTTTGTGTTGTGTGACTTTTTGTAAGTATAAGTATCTAATCTTCGTATTATTATTAAATTAAGTGATCGGAAGATTGATTAAAGGCAATTCGAGGTTGAAAATGATTGACAAATTTCAAAAATTTAAAAATTTTGGGATCTCGCCAACGACGAGAATTATCTCGCGACAGCGAGACCGATCTCGCCGACGGCGGATTTTTCCCGAAAATTTTACCTTATGAAATTAATTAGCTCACCGACGGCGAGAAAAATCTCGCCGACAACGAAATTGCGAAAAGACCTATATTTGACCAGTCAACCGACACTATTCAACATCCCTTTCCTCAAATTTTCGAAAAAACCGACCTAGGGCTTGAGAGATCTCGGATTTGAAGTGATTTCAAGACTTTTTGACAACGGATTTCATTTTGCCTTGGTAAGAGCTTCACTCTTATGCAAAAATTTTTGATTTTCACCATGGATTTCTTCTACATTTGGAGAATTTTGAAAAATTTTGAAATGTGGAAAAATACTTGGAAGAATTTCATGAAAATTGATTTAAATGGATTTTAGAGGTTGTAGGAAGCCTTCTTAGTAATATTTTGGAGTTTAGTTAATTTTTTTTTTTTTGCAAATTTCAGAGATCGAGAAATGGCTCCACGACAAAAGCGACGAATAGATTATGCCAAAACCCGATTTATTAATGCAAGAGCACAAACTCGATATTTTCAAAACATACAAGCAAGAAAATGCATTCAAGATCGAGTTTTCAAGAATCCAAGAGGAGAAGTTGAGCGTGTTATAAAGGAGCGAGGATGGGAAAACTTATGTTACGTGACCAACAGAGCCGCTGTGGAAGTGGTGAAGGAATTTTATGCGAACTTAACACAGGCTGAAGATGCACCTGTTAAGGTTAGAGGATTTTTTTGTAGATTTCAACGCTGCTAGAATAAACGCTTATTATGAAGTACGAGACACCTACACCAGCGAGTATGAAACTTTTGGAACTATGGAAGGACCACTTGGAAGAGGTGATCGACTTTCTCACCGATGGGAAAGGAGTCCGGAAGATAAAGCAGCGGGAACGGGTATACTTCCCTCTTTCTATGCTAAATGCAACATCTAAAGCCTGACAATATTTTATTTGTTCTACTTTGTTACCTACCTACCACCATAGTGAGGTAACAAGAGATAGAGCAGTTCTGAATTTCTGTATTCAGAACCAGAAGAGCATTAATGTGGGAAATGTTATTTATAAAAACATATTAGCCATCGCTAGAAATGAAAGTGGAGGAGGACTAGGACATCCTGGTCTTATTTATGCACTTTGCCAATTATCTGGGGTAGAGGCAAGAGATGATGAGGAATGTATTGAACCTATGAAACCCCTTACTCAAGCTAATATAAAGAAATATGAATCCCACGAAGGATGGAGATCTGGAACAAGGGATTATGTACCTTCTTCAAGTAGAGATATACCCTCTACTAGTTATGATCCACCCCTCAGTACACCACTCCTACCCTTCAAGATCTGATGAATGAATTAACCCTGAGTAGAAAGAGTTTTGAGTTATTTGGAGAAAATATGGAAAGAAGATTTGAGCATATAGACCAAAGGATCGGAGGCTTGGAAAGAAGACACGATTATGATAGAGAATATCTCCAGCGACATTCAGAGTACGAAATTGCATACTATGAAGCTGAACGTCGATATAGGAGTGGTGATTTAGATGTTGTCTTTCTAGAGTGCCCCCGATATTCACAGTACCAGCCTTCTCAGCCTGGAGATCAAGGAGATGACATAACTTGGGATTTTGATGCAGAAGATTAGAATCTTTGTTTAGTTTATTTAGTTTGTTTAGATTTGTTGTTTTGCAAACTTTATTATTCTATGTGTAATATTTTAGTACTTTTTGTGGACTTTGGACTTGGTATATTTGTTTGTTTGCTTGAGCTGTGATATTAGATTTCTTATGTGTGTTAAATTAGTTTGCAATTTTTTTTAGGATGTTAATTTAAAGTTTTTATAAGTTATGAATGTTAAACATTGTTTAGGATGTTTTAATATGTTTTAAAGTAGATTAGTTGATTATATGTGTAGTAATAGATTAAGTTTTCAATTGTTATGTTTGATACTTATTTTAAAATTTCCATCCCTGCACTTTCTTTTAAATATTATATATGTGGAACAATACTAACAGTACAGGTTCTGTATGTAATGAAAAAGCCTGCAAAAATTTCAAAGAAAAGAAATACCTAAAGCCCAAAGGTATGATGAATTTTACTATATACTTTCCCTTTTTCACTATTTAGTATAGATAGAAAAATTTAAGTTTGGGGGAAGGTAAAAATACAAATTTAATTATTAAAATTGTTCTCAATTTCTATTTTCAAAAATTATTATCAAATGATTTTCTATACTAGTTTTTCCATTCAATAAACATGAATTACTTTATTTAATTATTATAGAAAGTTAAATAAATGTTTCTAGTAATTCAATTAATTAATGGAATAAGATATTCAGTTAAAAGGAATAAGAATATAGTAAACTATTTAAAGTAAGGGAAACTATATTTTAAAATTGAAATTCTTAAGTATTTAAAGGAAAAAGAAAGGATAGAAACTCAATAAAGTAAAGACTATGAAATATATATAAGCAAGGACATATTTTAAGTTTCAAATTTAGGAAGAGAAATTGAATTTCAAAATTATTAACAGGCTATCCAGATACAGTAATCCTCACTTAAAAAAGAAAAGAAAAGAAAAGAAAAGAAAAGAAAAATATAAGTGAGGAGAAGCTTGAGGAGATGCCTTATCAAAAATTGAGCTTGATAGATTCAACCTAAAGGGTAAAACTTAATTATATTTCTAAACTTATATTTATGGATTGATACTTTACTAAATAGTGTTTTTCGAACTTCCTATCATCTAAATATCTTAAGTAATTTACTCTTTTTAAATATAGTCATTCCTGAAATAAATAGAAAGCTAGAAATCTTAGACCTGATAACTAAATAATCTTATGTCTATAAAGTTAATTTAATTACTTAGAAATATTTATATTTAACTTTATTATAATGTTATTTAAATTTAATTCATATTATACGAATTGAAAAATTCTATTACGTAAATCATTATTTTTATTTAGTATTAAAGTTACTTCGAGGACGAGTAATAATTAAGTTTGGGGGATTTTGATCACAGAAAAATTCATTAAGAAATCCATATCTATTTTTGATGAAATTGCACTTTAAAGAAAGGTATTTTCTTTATTTTACCGAGGAATGAAGATTTATAAGTGATGGAAGCAAAAATCATGAAATGGAGCAAATTTGGATCAAAAAGGAAGAAATTCATGTAAATTGAACTAAGTCGCCGACGGCGAGATCGAGGCCGCCGACGGCGAGATTACTAAGGAGAATTTCTGAAGGATTTATAACTACCCCGCCGACAGCGAGCCCGAGCCCGCCGACAGCGAGATCGAGCGGTTTGAAGACCTTCTAGAAGCCCGGTCGACGGCGAGGTCGTTTCCCGCCGACGGCGAGCCAGTTCAAAATACAAATACGTTGAACCTGGACACTTTTTGAAGAGGTGTTTAAGCACCCCTTGGACCTTTGCTTACCTCTATAAATAGAGGCCGAATTCTAGTGTCTTAGTGTGTCTCTAGAGTCTTTTATGTGTCTATTTTAGTAAGTACGAGTGTGTTTAGTGAGTTTCTTTAGTTTATTTGAGTGCTATTTAGAAGTTTGCTGTACTAGAAGGAAAAGTCAAAGGAACTTCAAGGAGTTTTCTTGGGGAGGAAATTAAGATAAGTATCTTTATTTATTGTTGTTAACTTTAAATGAAATCCATGCTTTGTTTTATTCCTATGCATTCTGAGTAGTTTTATTAGTCTTTCTCCTTGTTTATGAAAATTATGCGGATTGATGAAATTAAATAGAAGCACCTAATATATATTAAAATAAATTGTGATAATTTTTACTTAAAACTTAATTTACTTTCAATCCGGCCAATTGAGTTGTTAAAATATGTTGAATTATCAACTATAAGTACAAATTACATCCAATATTCGGGAAGTCAAAAGCCTTGGAAGGCGGGTGCAAATAAATTGGGAAATATTAATTATCGGACGTAGAATTAGACATTTTAGTGTGACAGACTAAAATATTCAATTCGGTCCTATTGTTTGAGAGCTGAAGTGTAGATGTTAGCCCTCGAAGTGAGGGGAACGTGGGAGCTACGAAGTGGCAGCCGATATCCTCCCAAACTCAGCCGCGGATTCGATAATCAAACATAGGATTAGTTTCTTTGCACTCGGACTAAAGGGTAAAGAATAGGAATGCTCCTATTTGTCACAATACAATTTAAGAATTCTATTTAAATTCATCATTCACTTAATTTTCTAAAAACAAGGAGAATGATACTTTTTCTGAATTATTTAAATCAACTTATTTCAAGCATTAGTTTACTTTTGTTGCGATAGTTACTTTTAATTTCCGTTTACTATATTAGTAAGTAATTCCTTTTAATTTAGCTGATAACAAATCGTTAAAAACTTCCCCGTGGGATCGATAACCGAGACTCCACTAGAGCCTCGTATTACTTGATACGATACGTATACTTGCGTAGAATCCACATTATACATTAAATCATATATCTATATTTAAAGCGGGATCAAGTTTTTGGTGTCGTTGCTATAAACATAAATTACATACATATTAAAAGTGGGTCACCCAATCTAAGATCTTCAAGGCATGGTTAATTAATTTGGACCAAGTTATTCATTAAGGACCCAATCAATCAAAAATTAGCTAAATCAATTCAAATATATTTCAATTTGATTCTAAATGAAATTTAAATCTAATTAAGCTTACTAAGGGCTTGGTCAAATCCTTTTGACCAAAGAACCATTAAGAGACATTTGGCCAAATGCAATTTTCTATTTTAGAAGTGTGTTCTAATTGGCCCTTATTGGCATCCATTTTTAATGTAACATGTACGGGACATCCTTTCTAAGTGATACGTGATCATATTGGGATCATATGTAGCCTACCATAACTCAAGGAGCCCATAAGACCTTCAAGTGAATGTTACAGACAAAAGGCTTGGGGTCTGCACCACCGTAGTTGTGTTCTGAGATGAACAGTGTCATGTTGGCATCACTTTTGGCGTCCTCTACATTGTTTTTTTTTCCTGCATCATTGGGGATGTGTCTTTATGGTACGAATGTTCTCATGATGCAGACCATCAATTAAATTACTCCACACTTGTTCGTATTTTTAGCTTAAGGTCCAAACCGACGAATTTCGCGTCAGAGGCATTTACTCGGTGACACACACATGGAACATCCTCTTGAGCTCTTAGAGTACATTGAAAACTTTTAAAGATGTTCAAGGATCATGTCCTGCTCATATTCGGTCCTCTAAAATTCCCATGTGTCTCGATACCCCCTTTGAGACTTTTTCGGTGGCCTGGCCCTGTGGGGTTTGACTTGACCACCCCTGGACAAACCTTGGTGTGACTCACCCAAAATAGAACGTGACCATGTAAAGGCTTCCTAAAGAGCTCAAAAACCTTATAATAAGCATGACTAAGCTTACATCCAATGATTTTCTTAAGGATTGAAAACTTACTTTACTTAGTTAAATTAATTATCTTAGAAAATTCCTATTTTAAGCTAAAATAATTATTAAAAACTAAATAAAAATCAGAAAATTATAAATTCTCCTCTAATGTTTCAATTAACCCATGAGTAGGGTAATAACAAAATTTCAAATTCATTTAAATTAAATTAAAGAATTATGGAGTAGTAAGCCCCAAGGGCAAAATGATAATCTTGGAATTTCATGCCCTAATTAAAATTTAGGTCAAAATAGAGGGTAAATGAGTAATATTTATCATAATTAACTCTTTGGAATGATTTAAATATAAAGGGATAAAGGGTAGAAGCTAACTCATATTATTTGTTACAAAATGATAAAAGGTAATTTTCTAAATTATTGTGGTTTGAAAATTAATTAAGTTGGATGATTCCAATGTGAGGGGCTTGATTTAGAAAGATAATAACCCTCTAATTTGAAACCCCACATCAATGGTTAAGTGATACTATGATCTTATAATAAGGATTAACTATGCTTCATTTAAACTTTTCTAAAATTACAAATTCACCCAAAAAAGACTTAAGTGCTTGGTGGTGAACTAGGCTTGATCAAGAACCATAGGTTTAAAAAAGAAATAAAATTAATCATAAACATTTTTAAAATGCTACAAGCTCAATTCTAATTTAACAGGGTAGGGATTTCCTTAATAACTAGATGTGCTTTTAAGGGCGCTTGGCCACACCATTCTTAAATAAAACTTCGAATGAATGTTTAGTTACCCCACTTATGGGATCATTAAAATATTAAAATTCCCCGAACATAAGATATTACAACTAAATCTTAAATTAACTATGGATGACTAAATCAACGACAAAATAAGTCCAAATGAACTTGAAATGATTCAAAAGATTTTGTACGTTGTTTAGGACTATGCCCCGAACACTTTTTACAATCCTTTGGGCATTTTGAAGGACACTCGAAGTTATTATGCTATCCTAAAAAAATCATTCTTAAAACCTTAAGGACCCACCAAGATTTGTTCTGGGACCCGTTAATTCACCAATTCCCTTTAAATACACTAGCATCATTTATCATACAATTATAACACATTGCTCAAGGATCTGAGTCTCGGAGAAAGTACTCAAATCCTTGTGAGTAAATGGAAATATTTATTAATGCCACATATGGATCACTGGAGTTGTGTAAGTCTGAGGTCTAGGTGGCGAGGGCGAGAAAAATAATGATTTATGTGTTCTAAACAAGGGATTCAAAGTGGGAATTATAATAGTATCTCCTACCTCGAGGATCATTCGAAAAATGGGATTGGACCGATGATATTGACATTCTTAGGTTGCCATTAGTCCTAGCATGATTAGAGTAATTACCTTGTGGACCATATTACTTTACAAAAAAATACTTACAATATAAGATAACAAAAATCCCTTTTGAAGCATGGTTACTTTTGCTTGTTAAAGTGAATTCTACACGCATGAAAAAATGAAGAATTTTGATGAAAAAAAACTTATAAAGGTCCATGGTTAATCACTTGGATTAATGTTAGAGATTGCCCTCCTTAGATTGTTAGGTTAGTGGCTTTTATCCGAAGTTGGAATTATAATGCACACAGTCCGGCTTTGAGCCCCCACCTTCACTAATGTCTTATGCATAGTCCCAATCTTTTGTATGTGTCTACGGGTTTTTACTTTACTTGCTCATGCTTTCCTATGATTTATTTTTTCAACTTCTTCATACGGAATTTTCTTGCTTTTCTTGCTTTTTTTCCGCAATTTACTTAAATTTCCTGCAACCATATTATGCATTATGATACTAACCATGCAGCGGTAGGGGAGGCACAGGTGCATATTTATAGTTTATTTGTTGCAGTGTTTACTATTTTGCTTTATTGTCTTATTACTTTACCATGCACCTGCAAAACAAAAGCAATAAAAATGCACTTTCAAAAATGTTAATACACTTTTAAAACCTTTGAACGCACTTAATCCACTCCTTTTGAGCTTACGAAGATTTCTCAAATGAGGTAAACTACGGTTGCTAATAAGGTTTCTTCGATTTAAATGAGCTTAAACAATTAATTTAGACTAAGTAAACTCAAAAGAAAATAGTGATACCGAGATGATGGAACTGAGGGATCTTAACCGATGTCGCTTAAATTAAATTTAAAATTCCCCCAAAACATTTGAACGACAACAACAACAACAAGCAAAACCAAAACATAACATGTAAACTGTAAAACTGTAAAATCTTAAACTTGAAGCCACTACGACGAGGATCTTAGAACAAACTCCGTGGACAGCACGACGAGGATATATAGAAGAACCTCTTTTGAGGGAGCAAACGAAATTGTCTTCAACAAATTTCTTCTTAGCTTAAACAATAATCCATAGGATTTTGAGTTAGTTCATCTAATACGACATAAATTCTCACTCCATCTTTAAACTCTTACATATTTGTGTTGTACATCATAAGACTTAACTCATACGGTACGACGTAAAACTTTCTATCTTTCTAGGCTACTTGCATGACCACGAACATGTAAGTATAAGCCATAAATAAAAAAATTGGCAAAATGAAAAACTAAATAATATCATCTTCAAAACTGAAGCCAAACAATAGAATAATTTGTAAGTCACCGAGGTTCACCTCATCGTATATGAAATCTCCCACCTTTCTTCCTTTGGATTCCGAGAATAATTGTTCCTATTTAGTTTTCTCCTACTTGATTTTTTCCATGTCTAACCTTGAAAACCCTAAACGTTGAATTCATGAAGTCAAGTACATCTGATCATCATCGAGAGTTTTCTTAAGTGACTTCAGTCATCTAAGATGTAATTAACTATAGAGGATTGCCCTTATAGGAAACTAAAGAAGACAAATAAAATAAATCATATCTAATATTTAGTATTAGGTATGGGAACCTGTCGGTCCACATAAATGGTTCACAGGTCAAACATATGTCATGAGTTGTGTAGTTTATATCATTGAGCTGATTATCGAGTAATATACCTATTTCTTGGGATATGTATTTTTCGAGGTGTTAGACTCAATTATTTAGACTACCAAATATATGGGATCAATTCTGTCTCACTTTTCAAAAATTACATTGCTATGTTAAAATTAAGAAAATTATATATATATATATATATATATATATATATATATATATATATATATATATATATATATATATATATATATATATATATATATATAAAGATAACTTTATATTGCTTAGTAAAAAGTTACAATTTTAAGCTAAGGAACATTGAGCATTCCCCCTTGGAGCAAAAAGGAAAGAGGAGGAGAAGGAATTGAAGGTACAAAAATAGATTGTGTCATACATCCTCTCTTGGCCAACTAATTGGCTGACTTATTACCCTCCCTAAAGATAAAAGAAAAATGAGCATCCAGCTGAGGCAACAAGGAATGGATGCATTTAATCCAGTGAAGTATCTGTCATGGGGAGTTTTTAGAATTAGAGGTTGCCTCCGAAAGGGTGGAAGAGTCCATCTCAACATGCAATCTAAGCCACTTGTTATGAATGGCTAATTGAAGAGCCCAATATATATAAGTAAGAAAATTATATATATATATATATAGTAAATTAAATATACTTTTAAAGCAACCGATAAATTCTAATTTGACAACCAACAATAGGCCTCATTCATCGATGAACCATTACCCATTTGGGATCATAAGAGACTCCCTTTCTCCTTTGTGGCTTAGCTAGAGCTCAGAAGACATCGGATCGCTCCTATGAGATAACTATCTTGTGCAACACCCTCTTACTAGTTATCACTTAAATATAAGTAGGACTCCTCTCATCAAGAATATTCTTGGACAAGATGTAATTAACAAAAGCAGATACATCCCTTTTGGAGTTGGTCTTGACCCCAGAGCAAAAACATTCTATTTGGTTCTCTGGTTACTTGGTTAACTTATGTAGGTATCTTTCATGGATATTTGGTTCAAGGTGTCTTGATACAATCCTGTTTGGATGTACACTCTAACCTATCACACAAGGTTTAACCCACATAAGCTCTCTAGGTTCTTTCAAATTTGTCTGTCTAGTCTACGCCTTACTTCCCTCTTTTTTGATCCCTCATCTTCTCAAAAATCATTTTTACGATTCACGTAAGAGGGTACTTTGGAAAGGGAATCATAAGATGATGACTAGATAGACTAGTGACTCCGAGTTACAGAAAGAATTGAAACAACCCCTTAAAACCCAGTAAGGTTAGATGAGATCAAGCACACTCAGACTTATCACGTATTCAATTAAATTTAGTTAATTACCTCTTTAGGTTATTCCTTAACCAAGGTAATATTTTCTAGGATTTTTGGATCCCAATCAAATTTAATTGAGTCTTGACCCAATCTAGACTTCACTTTAGTGTTAGGCAACCTCCACACCTAATTTGAGCCATTAGCATAATAGTGTTCATCCAAGTGGATAACCTGAGAACACAATCTCTAATTAGTCCAACAAGTTCTATCTTTCTATAATTGGTGTCAGACTCGACCTCTTCTAAACTCTTATGGCCTTAGCTAGGCCCAAATTAACATGGACTCAAAGTTTTTACTGCATTCACTAGATCATTCAAAAGGAGGTGGACATCACCACATCCTCCCTTACACCTTTAAAACTCCCAACTCCCTCAAGCTTTTAATAATAGTTTGAATTGATTAAGTCCCTCAATCTTTGATCGTTTAACAACTTGATAGCCATTCTCGAGCTCAAGAGGATCGTGTATGATAACGTTAAGGGGATTTTTTTATAAGGGATTCTAGTGGAAATTCTCATAATTTCTTACTTCACAAACCTTATCTAGAGCTAAAGTAACTAAAAAAAACCTTATTCTTTAACTTAAAACCCTTTAAGTCTAAAGATGACTAAGCTATGATGTGATTCTTTAGCTTTGGTCATTTTAATCTCTCGTCTTTCCTTAAGAGTTGCATCCTTCGAGGAAGTTGCTCCTCTAATTTAGAACAAGCTCAAGCAATTTTAAAGACCATTCGAAATAATTGCATATTGGTATATTTCGATCCTTATCATTTCATTTTTCATTTTCATTCCTGATTTGAAATGGCAGGAAAAAAATTTAAACATTATGTAAGTCTCACCTAAACTTAGAACCATTATGACTACTTTGTCCTTTTGGATGTCAAACTTCCAAGAGAGTTTCATTAGATCCCATGAATTAAAGTTATTGAGATGGACAATCTATTCTCAAGTGAGACGTCAATGGTAAATAAGGGCTATTTTTTCTTTATTAAGCATGAATGACATTGATCAAGTTATTTAAGAAACTATACAACCCTTTAGTTAACTCATGTGAGAGATGACAACCATTCAATCTTTGATCAAATAAGTAGAGTTAATCCCAACTGACCTCGCCCTTGTGTGTGTAGCACCTGCGGTCCAATCACCTAGTTACTAAATAAAAAAAGAAAATTAGGGAAAAATCAGGAAGATGAAAAAATAAAAATAAAAAATATATAAAATTAAAAAAATAATTCTAAATTCTACATAAATACATTATAAACAAATAAAATAAAATAAAATGCAAAAAAAAAAAATCTAATTTTTTTGGGTAAGTTCAGACGAGTTGAAGGAATGGTAAAACTTAAATTAAATAACAATGAATGATTAAATTAACCCAAAATAACTCCAATTTTTTTGGTAGGTTCTTTAGGTCATTACTAAAGTCAGATTTTTTAAGGGGTTTGGATATAAGCAAAAATGGGTATTTAAAATTGAAATAAAATTTCTGATTTAAAATAATTTAATATATTATTTTACCTTCCAAAATAATTCAAATAAATTCCAAAGCTTCTCTGAAGTCATTCCTAAGGTCTTCTTTGGGATTGTATCTCTCATCATATTGAATTTAATAGATTGAAGCATAAAATTAAATTTACCTTAAAAATTAACTAACTAATTATATTAATCAACTCAAAACTTAGGAAAATTATAAAAATTTAATCAGGGCAGAAAAAATTTAAATTAAAATTCAACAAAATCGGGTAAGTCTTTAGAGTTAAATATAATTAAATATATTAAAAATAATTAAAAATAAGTATAAATTAATCTTCTAATTTTTAATAATAAGTAAACTAACTAAACTATTAAAAACTCACAAGTGTTAAGATTATTATAAAATTCTTTTTATGAAAATATCAAGAAGTTATTTGTAACCTCTCTGCTGACTTTTATAAAAATTGAAATTAATCTAAAATTTAAATAAATATTAAATAAAAAAATTATAAAAAAAATTATAAAAAGTATAAATGTCAACATTGGAATAATCTCTCAAGTTTTAAACAAGAATAATTTAAAATTTTTATTTAAAAATAATTAAAAAACGTAAGAATAAAGCAAAAATAACCTAAAATATTTGCAAATTTTTATGTGTAGTCCCTGAGGTCTTCCTTGACTACTAAAATCAATTTCATAAATTCAAATATAATTTAATTAAAATAAAATTAGAATCACTTAAAATTAAGTACATAATTTATATACATATATAACAAAAAAGATAAAAATAAAATATAAGACAATGAAAGGGATTCAAATCTCTGTTTAAACATCATAAGATGTCAAAGTTAATACCTAAGTGCGGTGTGCACCCTAATTGTTTTAAGGTATTAGGAGTAGTAGGGCCAACCACTCCACCACTCAACCTTTCTGACTCACCTGAACTCAGACTTGACCTGACTCTGGCCGAACCACCACCCCAGCCGTCGGAAACCACCAAGCCGAGAGGCTTAAAATCAATTTAAAAATGCAAATCTTGATGGCTGATCTATCCCATTGCCGTTGGACTTCTCTGTTGTTCTTCTCCTCTTTTAGACAGTTGATCCCAACCCCTAGCCAGCCCTGAGCTCAGCCATGGCCATGGCTATTTAAACCCACAACCTCCAAATCATTAAAAATTTAAAACAAGCCATCATAATGTTAATCATTTAAATTCAAATCATATTTTGGGTAAAGTTTGAATTATGTTTAAATTAGAATTAAAATAATAAAGCTTTGTTATAGGATAATCACACAACCGTTGCTACTAACCAAAATCTAGGTTTGGATTGTGTTTTTTCTTTGCTTTTTTACTATAATGTTGTGGTTGTCATGACTGTGGTATGATATACGTCATGTGGGAAATAAATATTTTTTTCATAAATGAAATAAGTAGAACTAATATTTATTTTTTGTAGGTGCTCATGATTAAAGAGACTAAAATAAAATTATCTGCTTGCATTTGCTTGCAGGTGTTTTATGAAAAAATGCCAAAGCCTTTGAGCATGATTAACAGTAGAAGTAGCTTCACACTTGAAAGTACCAAGCTATGCGTGGTTGTAATTTGAATTATGAATTATTCTATTAACATCTATTTTATAGGGATGCTTAGCTAGGGTTTCTTCTAAAGAATGTAATTTTATTTTCCTAAAATTAAAAAAGCTAAGTAGAGCTTTATGAAATTATGATGATTTAGGATAGATTGTACAACACAAGTGATGCCTAGATGACATAGAAGATAAATTTGAAGACCCGCGAACTTAGAGCCAGTATAACCAGATTGGGTTGTATGAATTAAATCTTTGATTGCTTTTGTGTTTATTGTGTTTACTCTAATTACACATTATTTCAACATGATTTATTTAAATTTTTTATATTTGATTGTGCAAGGCCTGGTTGTGACATGTTAGGTGCCCATAAACAATTTTTTTTTTACTTATATTAAATAATGAAAAAATCATTAGAAATAAATTCTAAGGCAAACTAATCATATGCAATCATATTGATTCCTTTTTCTTTACTTTCATACACTTCTCTATTGAACATGTAGACTTATCTGTCCTTTGAGGAAATGAGTCACTTCTTATATGATTTTGTATCAAAATTTTGTCCCTTTAATTGGACTATGCAATTCTACTACATGCATTGCATATTAGAGTTGCATTTACATACCCTTCATATTAAAGTAGTTTTACTTATAGATTTAAGTTATATTACCATCAATTTTGCTAATTAAACAATAATTTTACCCATTAAACATTTGAATTTGACCTTATTTCATGGTTTTGAGGTTATAAGGCGCGTTAACTAGCTGCTCTCCGAACAGAATTATAAACCAAAATAAGGACGTATTTCATTTTATGTTGGGTTTGAAAATGTAAGCTCATTTCATAGTGATATAATTAGGTTTGAGTTTCTATCTCGATAATAGTTCACTTTAACTAAGGAAACAAGATTAGTTATTTTACCTCGTTGTGACATAAGTCCTTATCTTCTAAACTTTTCTTAATCTTTTGTAGTAGGAGTATAAGTCTTAAATCTGTAACAAAGTAAACAACTTAATATAAAATAAAATAGCAATTTTAAAACTATAAAGCCTAACATAGGACAATCTTAAGTATTACTTAGCTTCATAGTATATGGTGCTTCCTACTTTTCCTCCATTAAAATCCAAAAAAAAAATTATAAATTTGAACCATTACAAATAAATTTCAAAACGATCATTCTTAAGATAATAAAGCTTAAATTTGTAAAAGAAGAATCATTATTTTACTTACAGAGTATGCTCAAGTGATATTCTTTGACTCTATAAAAAATCTATACTCTAAATTAAAATAAGCCATAACTTACCTAAATTAAATAGAGAAAAAATTTGGGGTAACCAAGGCCCAAGATTTTGAAAACATTATTTTTGTTATTACACCAATTGTTAACTAATATTTTAATCATTCAAGATAATTTATTACCTTTGATGTTATATCTGATCTTAAGAATGAAAACTACGATACTTATTTGGACTAAGTTTTCCACCAATCATACTCACCTTTATGTCATCCACATTACCTTGGCCCTTTGCTTAATCATTGACATTTGCAAATAATTATCTTAAAATTTTCATAATTTTGATTCCAAAATATGTAATAAAACTCGTGCTTTTAAAAATAATTGCAGTAAGCGTCTGTTTGGGGCAACTGAAGCTTGAAAAGCAGCTATGAAGCTGCTGAAAAAAATCTGACGTTCAAAAAGTTGCTGTGACTATTACAATTTTTTTTTAAAGTCAGACTGTGGCTTGAAACCTACCGCCGCACAGAAAAAGGAAATTTTATTGGTAGTCTTTTGAAAAAGCTGTCAAAATGCAGTTTACTCAAACAGTCAAAACTACCGTGCAATATCACATCGCAAACGTGCCGCCACCCCCAAACAGACCCTAAGTATCTCATAATCTCACTTATAGCAAACTAAAGACATGATGATGTTTAAGATTGATATACATAATGCATTATAAATGAGATATGAGGGGAATTAGCCTCTTTCTTAATATTTAACATTTCTTTCTAAATATTTTTCTTTTTTTAAGTACTGGAAAAAGAATTTACTGATGTAAGCAAAATTACTTATTTATTAATAATTATTAATTACTAGTTAATTTGTAACTCATTAAAGAAAATTCAAATTTCAAGATGGAAAACTTGATAAATCATGCTAATACAATGTACCATATACATCTAGATCATGCTAGTGCATTTAAACCCAACACTAATGAGGGCCAACTAGGATTCCCCCAACAACACAACTTCTTATTCTTTATCTACTAGTTAGAGGAATTATATTAAAGCTTAATCTACAACAAAAGGATCATTGTTGTCACTTACCGTTATATAGTTTACAAAATTTCATAATAACATGCGTTGGCGATCTCTACGAATGGACCTCTTTGAGAACTTGTACCACGGGAAAAAGCCCGATTAGCATCAGTCATTTCAGACGCTAATTGGGTCATTTTTCTGACGCTATTTTAAATTAGTGTCGGAATAAAAATATTTTTTCTGACGTTAAGGCAAACGTAGCTAATTTATTTTGTGTCAACATTAGCATCAAATTTTTTGCATCCGAATTAGCGTAAAAAATAGTTGTCGTTACAAAATACGGTCGAACAAGGAAGATAAGCTGGCGAAACGATGCAATAGCATAAAAAAATTCCACTTCGAGCCAAACTAATCAGCATCAGACATTTTTTGACGTTATTGCGTCATTTTAGCTGCTGCTTTTATCATTGGATGGTTGTAAATTTTAGCGTCAGAATTTTGCGACGCTAATCCGAAGCTAAAATGTAAGAAACAAAAAAAAAAATACAACAAAAAGATTAGATTTCCACATACCCGCACATAACAAACACAATCAATACAATGTGATATTTATCTATCATCACAACTCATAAATAAAATCTCTATCATACACAAAATGATACCAAATCAGATTAAATATAAACCAATTAAAGTGTTCAGAATTTCAACACAAGAAACTAAAATTTTGTACAATACAAAAATGAAAAAAAAAAACATAAAGTCAGCTCATGTGCCAAGGAAATATCATCAAACACAAAAAAACATAATCTCCATCCTTATCATCATCCTGCTCATCCTCCTCCTCAATTGAACACATGTGCCACTTTTTCTGGAGATTAAAACTCTGTCAGGCATACTAGGTTATCTGCAACGAGTTGCTGGCCTTCGTGAACCTATCCCAGCTCTTCATTCATCATTGTCAAACGCCTCACAAGCTCCTCATGCTGAGCCTGAAATGAGCTAGGGCCACCCACAGCTGCTCGAGAATGCTCCACTTCAAATGACATCCCCTTTGCTCTGAGGCCATACACTCTTCTCTTCTTCTTCCCCGCAGCTTGCGTCTACAGCTTAATAATTGGACTGCATAGCGGTAGGCTGACTACCACTGCTGACAAACAATGAGATCTGGCTGGTCAACTCCCTCTGTCTCTCTTGGAACTGCTCGTACTCCTTATGCATAATAAAATTAAAATATTCATTTAATTTTTAAACCTTAATTGACATATTAATAGAATTAAATTATTTAAACATAAATTGACATAGCAAGAGTGGTTGGATACCCACTACTGTATGTGCGCTACCAGATGTGTAAGCATATGCAACTCTGCGGTGATGACTCTCTGTCAAGCTCCTTGGTCTATATACACGATCAGATAAATACATTGAGTCATATAATTACATATATTTGTAAGTTTTTAAATTTTGACATAATCTTACCAACCTCTGATTGTGCTTTGTGTGGGGTATCGAACCTTCAATGTGGATAGAGGTTCCTCTGGCTCCCTATGTCATCCGATTTTGCTGATTATTCTCTCTTCCTCTAGTACTCCAAAGAGGCTCATTCTCGGTTTAACTCAACACATACTTCCTCCCCAACCCATGAGGACCTCAACCCCTTCTTACGCGCTGTAGTGAACATATCCCCGAGCTTATGCATATCAAGAACCTTAAAAATCTATTGGATCTGATGGTCATGTTTCACCAACCAGCAAAATGACCTCTACAAATTAAAAAAAGTATGTAAGCTTGATTAGCATATAAAAAAGGTAGAAATTAAATTTTTATTTCAAATTTAAATATCATACCTCGAACTCTCTAGAATACATATATCGAGTGGTAATTGGGATCCACTTCCATGGGAGATATGGTTGATTATATATGCTCTAGATGATCTCGGTGATCCGCATCACGGGTGGCGGGTGGGGTAGAACCAACAAATGATCCATTAGGTATTTTATAAAATGGAATGAAAATCGAAATTACTATAATGTAAAAAAGAAAGTTGACTTACGAGTCACCCTCCGACTCAATGTTGGTGGTGTCAGCCATCTCAGGTGTTGGAGTTGAGGGGTCTGGCACATCGAATGAGGATGCTGACAGGAAATAAGGTGGAGTGGGAGGTGGTGCCTACAAGGGACATGGTGTAGGAGGTGCGGCAACTGAAGAGTCGCTAGAGTATTTGCATGAGTAATGACAGCTTTCTCCAGCCTCTGATACGTGTTCTCAAAAGTCATCTGAATGCGGGGTCTCTCGGGAGGCTGAGAACCTACCATCTGCAACATGAAAAAATATTTAGAATTAATAAGCATGATTAGTATGTATTATAAGACAAAAAAGTAAAAACATAAAAGTAAAAGTAGAAAAGTAAAAGCAGAAAATTGAAACATTGCGTGTCTACGCATAGAATCAATAATATTAAGTAGCACAACTACAATGGAAAAAGCGAAAGTAAAAGCATATCGGTGCATAAATTAATCGTCAAAGTACACATACAATTTTTTGATGATCCAGAAGTTGAAGAACATAAAACTTATTTGTTAATCTCATTATCATTTTCATCAATATCTTGAGGAACTTCTTCATGAATTCTCGTGGTATCCTCTAGGGGTAACTCCTCATTGATCGAGCTAAGCTGAATATGAAAACCAGACATAATTGATTCTTAGTGAATAAGTTTGATAACATTCTACACCTCAACAAATTTTAGTTTTTAATTCTTCAATATAACAGTCCAATCAAGTTTATCCCTTGCTCGTTCAGTATATCGAAGATAATATACCTGAGTAGTCTAACATGCCATAATAAATAGGTTATACTTTGCATTTCTTCTTCTCATCTTAACTTCAGTAATATCATATGGGTCGAGTGTCTGAGTTTCTCGATTAGGAACAGGATCAAACCACTCACAGTTGAATATTCAGACATTAATATTGCAACTGAATTACATCATTTGTTATGTCCTAATAGCTGATCTCGTTATCTGTGTGTGTTTCTTCTAACACAAACCCCACAATTATAAGTTTATTTTCCATCACACCAAGAGCTCGAGTGAAATTTGTAACCATTAACTTCAAATATTGTCATTTCTTCACGCTACGATTAGGCCCCCAAAAAAGATCTGATATGCCTTGGTCTGTGATTCTTTTGCTTGTATTGTGGACCTAGCAGAAGTTCCAAAGCATAATTAGTTCTTTATAAAGAACAATTACACAAAATACAAGTTAATTTAAAACTTAATTCAACGTACATGTAAGTTGAACCATTTTGGAAACTCTTCTTCGATTTTTTGGCTCACAAGAGAGTAATCCTATATGTTCAAGCTCCCCATAAATAAGCTGTGGACATCATTGTGATTTTGCATGTCTGAGTTAATTGATGAAGCATTCTGTGATAATATTTGATTAGATTTAATCTTACTGTAGGAATGGTTGTACTTCGTCGCAGTTCAGTAAAACATACAAAGTAGTTGCTTGAAGCTCTCCGTCGTTTAAGTAGTGCGCACTATGCCTACCTAATAGTTCACCAGATTTTTGGAATACTAATATTTATGTTTACAAACTCATCAGACTGACAGTTTCATGCGTAAGTTGCCCTTGATCATATTAATAAGAACATAAGGTAATAGTCTAACACCAAATTCTTTCAGAGTTAATATTCAACAACAGATTTTAACAATTCAATTGGCCAGATTGAAAAGTAAATTAAGTTCGAAATGAAAAACCATCACAATTTCTTCAATACTTTAAAAGCACTTCAAATCCACATCATCACATCTCTATGCAAGAAGAAAGACAAACGAGACTACTCAGAATTCATAGAGAAGACACAATAAAACATGGATTTTATATATATAAAAGAAAAGCCATACAATCCACAAAAACAAATACAACTTATCTCTTTCTCTTCCCCAAGCAAATCCCTTAAAGTTCATTTGAATCCTTTTCTCTCTTCTTTGCAACACTCAATTCCCTCTTTAGAATGAAAAGGAAGAAGCAATCTCTCACTTTACTCCTTCTCCTTCACTCCTTAGAGAAGAATCCATCTCAAATCTTCACTTCTACAGTCTTCTCTTCTAAACCCTAACACTCAACACACTCACACACACTTCTCTCCCTCTCCAAAACTCTAGAACCCACACACATTTCGTCCAAAAATAGTTACATATATGTTAGTAACGAATTACCAAGAGTTTCCTTATGCATCCCTTTAAAAAGTTGCCAAAACTCTTCAAATTTGAATTGCATTGACATTGGGCTCCGGAGGCACTCTATCGTCCCATTATTTTCTGGAGCTCTCGGGAAAATGGCGCCGGCGGTGCCAGAAGCTAGTTTTCTTCATTTTGCTCATTTTTGCTCTGAATTCGTTCATTTTCGCTTCTTTTCGCTCCAATCACCTAAAATCATCATACCTGCAACAAATCATAAAAAATATCTCTCTTTAAAGTGCAATATCATAAAAAATAGGTAAAATTATATAGCAAAAACAATATATATTTTTGGTGCATCAGGTAGCTCCTCATTGATTGAGCTAAGCTGAATGCGAAAACCAGACATAATTGACTCTTGGTGAATAAGTTCGATAAGATTCTACACCTCAACAAATTTTAGTGTTCAATTCTTCAATAGAACAATCCAATCAAGTTTATCCCATGCTCGTTTAGGATATCAAAGATAATATACTCGAGTAGTCTAACAAGCCATATAAAATAGGTTATACTTTGCATATCTTCTGTTCATCTAGTAATATCATACGGGTCGAGTGTCTGCGTTTCTCGATTAGGAACAGGATCACTCACAATTGAACATTGAGACATTGATATTGCAACTGAACTACATCATTTATTATGTCTTAATGGCTAATCTCGTTATCTGTGTGTGTTTCTTCTAACACAAAGCCCACAATTATAAGTTTATTTTCCATCACACCAAGAGCTCGAGTGAAATTTGTAATCATTAACTTCAAATATTTGTCATTTCTTCACGCTACGATTCGACCCCCAAGAATGATCTGACATGCCTTTGTCTGTGATTCTTTTGCTTGTATTGTGGACCTAGCAGAAGTTTCAAAGCATAATTAGTTCTTTATAAAGAACAATTACACAACACACAAGTTAATTTAAAACATACTTCAACGTATGTGTAAGTTGAACCATTTTGGAAACTCTTTTTCGGTTTTTTGGCTTACAAGAGAGTCATCATATATGTTCAAGCTCCCCGTAAATAAGCTGTGGACATCATTGTGATTTTGCATGTATGAGTTAATTGATGAAGCATTCTATAATAATATTTGGTTAGATTTAATCTTGCTGTAGGAATGGTTGTACTTAGTCGCAATTCAGTAAAACATACAAAGTAGTTGCTTGAAGCTCTCCGTCGTTTAGGTAGTACGCACTATGCCTACCTAACAGTTCACCAGATTTCTGGAATACTAATATTTATGTTTACAAAGTCATAAGACTGACAGTTTCATGCGTAAGTTGCTCTTGATCGTATTAATAAGAACATAAGGTAATAGTCTAACACTTATGTTAAACCAAAACTTTGGGGTTGAATAGTCTAACACTTATGTTAAACCAGAATACCAAAAAAATTTAGCAAAACCTATGTATTTTCGGATCTAACACATACTTAAGAGAAAAAAAAAGATTAAAACATGCTAAACCAAAACTTTGGGGGGTGGGGAGGGAGGGGTTGAAACGGAGCTGGATTCACCGGAAAAGCTTGGAAGGAAATGAAATGAAGCCGAAGGATAAAGAGCACGCAAAGTAGAGCCGCGGTTCGCGTGAGCCCTATTTTAGGGCTCAAGCGTCGAATTTAGCATTGTCTATGCCCGTCGCTAATAAGTGAGTTTAGCGTCGGGCATAGCGACCTCTGCTCAACACAACTCGATAGCGTCATTTCTTCTGATCATGAAACCACTACGGTGTCGCTAATAAACGCTAATCGGTCACAGTTTTCCTATAGTGTTGATATAATATAAAATTTAATAATTTTCTAAAAACTAATTTAATTAATTTTATATATATATATATATATATATATATATATATATATATATATATATATATATATTAAAATTAAAGCAACGAATGCATGCTCTATTATTTTATATATGAGTAGGGTGAGAATGAGTTGATCTTTGCTAACTTTGAACACTGACCCAAAATTATTTTAACGATTTTAATATGTAACACAATAGTTGAAAATATATTGAAAAATTTCAAAATGTCTGGTTCAAGCACCCGCCCTACCCTAGGGAAAATTATTATTTTTTAATTTATCAAATTATTGATACATATATCAATAATTTTAGTTAATAAAAAATTTCTAATTTTTTGTTAATTGAATTAGGATTAGTCTAATTATTATCCTAATGAATCATTAATTAATAAGTTCTAAATAAAGTTAAATAAAATAAATTCTATTTGCTCAAATTAAATCATTAATAATATTAATGTAATTAAATTACTATTTTTTATATATTTAATTTAATTATTTTAATTCATATATTAATAATAATAATAATAAAATCCTCATATAACATGAAGACCACACAAATCTGTAATATCAAATCCAAAATATCTCTATAATATCTTTTTAAAAGTGAATTACACATCTTTATACACATACTTATAATACTAATAAATGTAAATATTTCAATTTGGGTGCTAGATATGTAAATATGTAAGAATTCTGTGGTATGTATATATTTTCTTGTGGCAGAATCTCAGTGAACTGTTTACTGCTATTTATTCTAAATAAAATACTAATATTTATATTTCGTTAGTGAGAGGTAGGTGGGTAAAGCTAGCAGTACTCTCAGTTCTCGCCTTATAAATGCAGCTCACTTCCTATTCTTCTTCCTCTGTCTCTGAGCTTAGCTTCCTCTACCCTGTTCTTCTCCCTCTTGATCTTCTCTCACTCTCTTCATCGAATGTGTTCATGAGCTAATTCTAACTGATGCAGATTCTGAAGAAACTTGGTTCTGCCTTCCTCACCGGTACTTTTGCTCTCTGTAATACACCTCTCTCTCTCTCTAGATCTCCTTCTTCTTCATCTTCATATTTAGCCGAAGCCATTATAGCCAGTTCTGGTTTTGGTAACTTCTACATTTAAATCAGCGAAATTTAAGCTATAGCATTTAGGGGTCTAAACGAACCGAACACGAACGAACAGAGCTTGTGTTCGTGTTTGGTTCGTTTGAAATTTAGATCGTTTGAAATAAGCTCGTGTTCGACATTGTTCGTGAAGTCACTGTTTGTGTTCGTTTCTTAACGAACGAGTCGAACACGAGCTGTTCGAGAACGACGAGCCAGTTTGACAGCTCTAATATTAATATATATAAATAATATATTATATTAATTATATAACTTATATTATATAAATATATAATATCTATATTAGTATATTACTAATATAATATATTAATATATTATTATTATTAATTTATTATAATTTTTTAAAATATCATAAATTATATATATATATATATATATATATATATATATATATATATATATAATTATTTTAAATTATTTAATATTTCGAACAATAACGATTTGAACACGAATGAATGCATCATAGTTCGTGTTGGTTCGTTTAACTAACCAAATAAAAAAAATGTTCGTGTTCGTCTCGTTTACTTATCAAACGAATCGAATACGAACTCTTTGACGAACATAACAAGAACTGTTCGCGAACAATAAGCTTTCCTGACAGCCCTAATAGCATTAAGATTTAAGAAAACCTTGCTTTTGTTAAGCACATTTTATTTTCTTTCTTTCTCAATTTAATTAGTTTAGATAGCTAATGCTATAGAAATAGTCATTTTTCGAATTGATTAAGCAACGATGTTAATGATATTCTTAAAGTTTTTAATCTTAATGTAATTTTTGGAAATACTATTAAACACAACATAAAAGTAAAATATTTCATGAATGATAAATATTTGAATGCGCTCAGGTGGAGCGGTGATGGGGGCGGTTAGCGGAGCGTTGAAGGGGCAGACGACGGAGACTGGTATAGTGCGAGGGACGGTCATTGGATCCATTGCCGGAGTTGTCGTCGCCGTCGAGCTTCTCGAGTCTTGTCTGCAAGGAGGGCTCCGCACAAAGGTTCGGGGCTTCGGCAGTGACGGTTACCGTTACTGTATAAGCTTTCTTTTTTATTTTTTATTTTACTGTATGCAAAATAATAATTGATAATAATAATAAAAAATTCTCTTAGAATAGTCCAAAATTAAATTCATGTATATATATATATATATATATATATATATATATATATATATATATATATATATATATATTAATTCCATAGCACTGGTTACAGTCCATCTAAATTGGGCAAACTTTTAAGCTCGGATCGACCCTAGTGATGAATCAAAGTGTGTGCTCCCTTTAAATATGATAAAAAACTATATCATATGAAATATATGCTCTAAAAATTTCATTAAAAATTCTATTTCTGTGACTGAATTTTTGACCTGTACAAATGTTGCTGCTCCTTAGAAGTCTCATTGGTGCGTGGTCCAAGTTTGGCTCATTCTAATTAAATGAAGTAGATGGATATAATGTGTGGGGCCTATTATATTATTTTCATTTTATCTATTTCATGCAAGTTATTCTTAATTAATTAGATAAACATTGAAATTTAATTTATTTTTATTTATTAATTATATGAAATTAATATTTCCTTCAGATGGCTATACTTGGAAGCATATTAAATGGAAAGGTCCTTCAAGAATGGTTGAGCTATGCAGTACTTGTTGCTTACGAGGGGCAGGTGAATGAGTGACATCCGTATTTTTTTTTCCTCACTAGATATTTCATTATTTGTGTGAAAGTTATAAACAGAAAACATTTTGTATAGAATATTATTGGATGTATATATAACTATGTGCTTCAACTTAGATTTGACCCACAACTTGCTTTGTACTAGATTTAGTATCAAGGCTTTAATATTTCTTTTAAAACTTCATGGTGGTACAAAGGGTGCAAAATTAGCTTTTTTAACTCGACATAACACATGCACTGATGTATTTGAAGGACACCACGCCTCCACGATAGGCGGGATGCTAGTTCATGCATCGGATTGTCAAGTTGTAAGATGACCTTTTTTATAACTATTACTCAACCCTAATAGGCCTATTTCTAAAAATTCAAGAATAATATATGATTTCAACTTTCTAGCCCTTTTCACTTACTCTAAGTTACCCAAATCTATGGTTCTAATGCAACAGAATGTTGATCATCTCTAATCACCTACTAAATCCAAGTCACAAAATTCTTTATCCTTACGAGGAGAGAGAATGCTCCAACCATCTACAATCACTTGTTGAATCCTATCTATTCATATGATTTTTGGCCAACTAAGAATTATCATAATCAAATTTAGTATTTTATTGTATTTATGTTATTTAAGTTCATCCATTTGTAGGAGAGGGACTATCCCGACTTCTACAATTGTCTACAGCTTTAGTTTGTTCAATTAACTTTTTTTTTTAATGATTATCCCTAATATCTCTAGTAGTCAACAAAGTTTTGGATGACTAAATTATTTCTCCTTTCGAAAGATGGATCATTTTAACCACTTTTAACTACCTAATAAACTTATTTTATTTACCAAGTTCCCCCTCCTTTCATGAGAAAGACTAGTATGATGAATACAGATTGCACAAATGCCTTCATTTCAATAAATGGACAACTTAGATTGTAATATAAAATCATCTATATCAAACACCTCTAATTTTTTTTTCCATTACCACATGTAAGGACATTTGATGAATCCATCTTGAGTAGCTTATACAACCTCTATGCATTAATACAACCACCTCTAATAACCACTTTTGCTCTTTAGTATCATATTTAGATAGTTTCATCTTTACCTTGCATGATCATTAATCTGACTAGTCAATATCCCATAACTTTTTTGTATTAATATGTTGTTGCCTTTAGGTTGTCTCATTTACACCTGAAGGAGAGGACCAAACCATTTAGTGTCCTCGATGACCTTTTACTATTGCTCTATTTCCATTTTTAGATCATGTAATATAATCTTTTTTCAAGAGCTATTTAATTCAACTACATTAAATAACCTTATTATCTCCCACATTTCTCTATTTACACCTTTATGCAATTTAATTTTTACCTTTATGAAAAGATTAACACGGTCATCTAGATTGTGCTTTATGACCTTATCACTCCACTAAATCATTGTGTTTAGGTTATATTATCTTCACGTCAAAATAAAGCTAATTTAAACACTTTCACAAGCTTCTTATTCCACCCCATCAATATCTCTAGGTTATAACATCTCTAGCTTAATGGAAGGAATGATTTGAACATTTCAAAAAAAAAAAATGATCTCATTAAGCTGATTCATTTCCTCTTGTTATTTTTCCATTTTCACTTTTAAGAGAGGACTATTAAGGACACCTCTAGTGGCCTCCATGACCTTCTCACACCACATATTTGCCAATTGTAGATCATAACAGGTCCATATCTAAGAGAAGATTGGTTTAACCATTTTCATTAGCCCCTATTCCCAGCCTAGTAAGGTCCATCAACAACTTTAAGCCATATTATTTTCTTACATCTAGTGGTCTCAATGAACTTAACACATTGTCTTTGTCTTAGTCTTTAGGTTATAATGCTTTCACATTTCGAGGGAAACTTTCTTAGTAATGGCCACATTATTTCACCAACAATAATGATTCTAGAAAAATCTTTATTTCAATTCTATTAGCTTGACACCTACTTCTACTTTGAGGAAGGATGGCTAAGTTTAACTCATATTGATCACTAGTGCATGATGTATTAGCTAAACAGGGCCTTATAGGTTATTTTTTCGGGTAATTCACATAAAAATTATGCTCTCCTTTTTCATTTTACTTTCTCTAATTTTAATGAAATATTTTTTAAATCCAAGATAATCCAACTCAACAATTAAGAATTTATAACAATTATTGCCTATAAAATAAATATTCTCTTAAGTTTTCATCTTGAGAAGTTTTAAATTTTTATTTTGTCATTAGGACTATCCCAATTTTATTTTGCATTCCTAAAAGGTTTTTACAAAAGGTAAAAAAAAATCATTATTTTCATCCAAATATTTACTTTTTTGGATAAATTTTTTTTTGCCACAAAATTTTTAAAATGCTCAAAATGAAACCTAAATATATGAGCTGTTGATGTGCTTATTAATTTGACATCTATGGATATAACAATTTTTTCTACCTAACTACTTAACTAACTTACACTCATTATAAACATAATCAATAATCTCTCGCTACGGTGATTAAAATTAAATTGTTAAAAAAGGAGGTGGAGAGCGGGATTAGTTGTAGTTTTGAAATTTATTATAGCGATTTAAATTTTTATTGATTTCAATATTGTAGTTTTCAAATTGCTATAAAATTACTTTAAAAATAGCTTACTAACTAATAAATTTTTAGTTTTTTTTTATCCCTGTTGATGCATATTTTTGCAATGAAATTAATAAAAATAATTAAATAATTTTTTTATAACAATGTTTTTATCACTACTATATAGTACCATAAAAAGTGATGTTAAACAATATTATTAAAACCCATTATATTATTATAGTGATTTATTATAATTACTCTAAAAAATAGTAAAGACAGGTGCTATATGTTAGAATTAATTTAGCTCGTAATATTTGAAAGCAACAATTGTAAAGTGATTGTTGAATAATTTAAATGCTTTTATGAAACTCCACAAACATATTTCAAAGATGATATTTTATCAATGCAATCATCATACATAATGATATAATTACAACTCATTTGAGATGATGATTCACTAATTAAATGTATAATTTCAACATTAATTAGATTCTAATGCAAATTGTATTTAATAAACATAAATAAATTTATTATTTTAGAGGTTAAAGAAATTGAAATGAACAAAAAAAATTAAGTTATTTGCAATGATTGAATAGTTTATATAGTGCAATATAACTTTTTCAAGTAATAGTTTTGAATGAAATCTCTTATCCATATATATTAACACCTGTGAAGTGTGATCATTATATTTTCATGTAATAATCATTAACCATAAGATGTAAAAGAATATTTCAAAATTTACTTTGTCATATGTTTTGCTGGGTGTGATTCTTAATGCATATTGCGGGCTTCATCATGTATTGCATCAATATAAAAAATTCAATATGAAGAAGTTTTTTTAAAAAAATGTCACACAAATATAAAATTCTATAAGTATTGTTTTTTAAATAGGGTGATTTAAGTAGAATAATACTAAATAACAAATTTTTTTTTATATATCATATATGAAGTTCTAATGAGGAAAACTTTTGGAGATTTGATATTGTTTATGAATTTAAGCAATTGATCATGTTAACTTGTAATGGAAACATATGCTCCTCTTGTCTCATAACTATAGCAAAACATTTATTTTTATCATTGCTTTGGTTAAGGAAACTATGAAGGAAAAATTATGTTAGAAAAATTTCAAGTCATTTACACTGTAGTCTTTCTAATTATTTACGACTTAACATACTCAATAATAAAGTTACACTTGCCTTTTAATTCCCGTTACTTCGAGTAATCTTTTATTTAATAAGATTATCTCTTCATATTGTTGATGGAAATATTAGATTGGAGCAAATAAAACTTTTTCATCGCACTCTTCTCTACCATCAGAGATCAATCACAATCAAGAAGACCATTTCATTTGAATTTAAATTTTTTCATTTAGTGGAAGATATTTGTCAATAAAAATTTTAGAAGCATATAAATAAAATTAAAAATTAATAGATTTAAGAATAAATAAATAAATTTAAATAAAATAACTATTTATAACTTTGAATTTATAATGAAATGTTAATAATAACTCTATAATGTGATTAAATTGAAATCGATGTGTTGTACTTAATATCTTCATTATTACTTTCTGCATTTATCAAAATGTTTCTTAAATGTACTTTCCCAATAATAAAGGAAAGCTATAATTCTTATAATATTTATACCATAATATAGGCCATCTAGAGATAAGTTGAGCAATTATAAGAATCAATTAAGAGAAACTATATAGAATCAATGGAAGAAAATGACGCCTTAATCTTGTTGGATATAGTTAAATTCCTTAGAAAATGAAACTAATATTATTTGAATTTAATGTTTAGGCGAATGCAGCAGAAACTAGCTATGTGGATGCTAGTGATATGTTTGACATCAGCCTAAACAAAGGACTGCTCTTAGAAATGATCAATAAATTGCCAGAGTTCAAGATCACATGCTTGGAGTTTGTAGACCAACGTGAAGATGCTATTTCATGTCCCATTTGCCTTCAGGTAATATTATTTACATGTAACTTTTTTTTTTCGTTATCAAAATTTAAATACATACCACACAATTCTTATGTGTTTACATATCTAACACCCAAAGTTTGATTTTTTACTTGATGTCATAAACTTAAGCAACAATAATTAAGTTAAAAATAATGTATTTATATAATGTTTTAAGCAACAATACATAATCCAGCTCTAAAAACTATCTTTTTATTACAAGCCAAGAGATGAATTTTAATCCTCTTTTTTTTTTTTTTTTGGTTGAAGGAGATTTATTCGGCTCCCTATGCGTTTCATCAAAAAAATCGATTACAAATCCGGAAAAGAGGTCCTATCTAAACACTAAACCCAAACAACTCACACAAAAAAATAAAAAATAAGGTCCTCTTTCCAAAAACAAAAACACAAAATACAAAAATAAAAACAAAAAAAACAAGACAACAAAAGACCAAACAGACGACCAAACAAGCAAGAAAACACCAACAAACCAGCCAGCAACAAATCAAATAAGATCATATAAAGCAATGAGCCATCAAGTAGTGAGAATGAAATAGAAAATCCGAGCTTCGTTCAAAGCAAGACCCCATTTAGCCGTCCAATGAGCCGCTTTATTTCCATCGAATTTTAATCCTCTTATAAGTTACATTATTATGAACGTTTGTTAACAGGATTTCAAGTGTGGAGACAAAGCGAGAAGATTGCCAGCTTGTGGCCATTTCTATCACTTGCTTTGCATAGATACATGGCTTTTAAGACATGGTTCCTGCCCTGTGTGTAGAAATGAAGTCTAGCCAAAGCCCACTACCTATTTCCTAAGCATTTCATATTTCTCAATATATATATATAATTGTTGAGGGACTCAAAATATGTATATTTGTTTTCAAATAATGTATATATGAAAGCCAGTTGGTTTATAACAATAGTTGGTCGTATATTATGGCAGGATCAGAGATATATAAAAAAAGAAGTATTTACATATATACCACTCAATCCCTATGTATTTACATATGGAACCAACACCTAAACTGCCATTTTTACATACGTGTCACCTTAGATATGTTTGAAAAGGAGGATTTCAAATTTTAAAAGTTAAAATGGTGTTATTTTTTGTTATATCTGCATTGAAAGATTTGGATGGTATGAATGTAAAAAGTAAAATTTAGGTGAGAGATAAAAATTATTCCGTCCGGAGTCCGGACGTGAGCTACGTCCGGACGATCACTGTGATCTCCGACCTCGGCTGTATCACAGCCGTCGTTCGGACGTAGCTCTGCATCCGGACTCCGGACAGAATAATTTTTCGTATGTTAGGGGGCATTCACATGTAAACATGCCAATTCTTATGTATATAAATATCTATTGACGTTTAGGTGACGTTAGATATGTAAAATTCATTAGAACTGAGCGGTTTCCATGCATGCAATCTTCTTACGTTTAAATATAATTCTTTAGAGAAATATCATTATTAAGAAATACATTTTTATAAAATTTGGTTATACCTAATGCAAAATAGTTTAAATAGTCAGATTTATAAATATGCAAGTAGGTTACACTTATGATCTAGTTGATCAACTCGTAATATTCCGTGCCTTCTCATCTCATATATGATTTATGACATACAAAGTATATAAAAAGCCATTCTATTGAAAATCTTATTCCACAGATATTAGGGCCCGTTTGGGGCAGCTTATTTTGTGCGGTGATATTTTAAAAACGTACCAGATTTAGTTGGTTAAACTACGTTTTGACAGCTTATATGATTTCAAAACGCTGAAAACAATATTTTCACACCGCACATATGTAGGTACAGTGACAATTTTCTAGCTATGGTTTGACTTTTCTAAAAAAATAAAAATTTGTAATAGCCGCTGCACCTAGTTTATTAGCAGATTATTTTTAATCAGTTTATCAGCAGATTATTCAATGAGTTGCAGCTGCCCCAAACAAACTCTGGTTTCAACTTGTTTGATCAAATAGATTCTATTTTTAGAATAAGTAAATAATAAAAAGTGAATATATCTCCTTTATATTTAATAGCTCGTTATTCGCCCTCTTAATTATATTAGTATTGGTGATTTGCTCATCATTTGTGTTTGGGTCAATAGATCCAAATTAGTTGAGCATATCTAATATGATAATTTCAGTTTTGGCAGGTTAACCTAAACAAAGACAACTTGACTTTATTTTTTAATTTGTTTTTTCAAGCTGTATTTATGTTGAAATATTTGACTTAATTATTTAATAAATAAAATGCGCATTAATCTCATTCAAATCGGACTTATACTTATGTTGATTATCAAGCACCTAAAACATCAAACTACAATAATCATTACAAAAAAAAAATCAATAAGTTAGAGATATAAAAATGTTTAAAAATATTTGATCAAAATTTGACTATTTGAAAAAAAATGTTGGTATTCCAAAATTTGGAACAAAAATACAATAAAGCTACAAAAAGGGAAATCTATTCTTTAAAAAAAATCACGCTTATCGTGTAATTTTATATAACAACATATTTAGCATATAAAATTTAGATAATATTTTAATATCGTGTTCGCTTACATCAAATATATATTGAAAAATATGATTCCTTTTTTTTTTGTTAGGAAAAATTAGGACTATGCTCAGTTATATTACCAGAAATAAAAAAATACAACACCACCAAACTGAACATCATACAACACTACATCAGGACAACAATATAAAAATTGATAGATTCAACCAAATAATAAAAAAAAACTAAAAATACAATCAAAACAGACTCCAAAAGCTATACTTCAATGTGGAAAGAAGAAAAAACACCTAGCAACAATAATCAACAACATCACACAAAGATCCAAAACAACGTCATTGTGGAACCAATGCCTAAACATATATCTCATACACCAAAACAACCACATCAATAACAAAGAAGAGAAACAACCAGAAGGATTTAGGAAACTAATGCAACATCTACAGAGATAAACTCAAAGAAGACTAAGGAAGTAAAAATGGAATAATAATAAAGCACAAAAATACAAAAACACAAAGGAGGAAAAACCAAAACATCAAAGATATAAAGGCAATAGATAAAAGAAAAGCAAATTGAGCTTAGATACTTACTTGAAAGAAAATATTAAATTTTATTTCATATATAAAAAATATCAATGAGATATATTTAAGATATGGTTGAATTTTAATCGAGTGGATGTATATAATCATATCTCAAACCAAACAGGACAAATCAACAAATCAATAGTATAATTACCTGAACTTAACAGAAGAAAAAGAACTGATAATCAAATCATAACTTGCTCAAGCAAAGCTCCAGAGAAATCAACCAAAGCAACAACCAATAGAAGCAAATCACATTATCCGGAAATAACCAAAACAACCAACAACAACAAAAACTACTACTAACTGCTACACAAAAAACAACAACAACAAAATCACAACTGTAAAAATCAACTAACTATAACTCCAAAAACATAAAAAAGTAGCAACAACAATACAACATCCAACCTCCAAAACCATGACAACAATCACAAAAAAAACAACAACAAATTCAACTTCGAAAATAATAACAAAAACAACAAAATCTTAAAGAAATAGTTGCCAAAAGAACCAACAAAACCTTTAAAGCAACAAAAAGAAGCAACAACCAATCAACCTTCACAACCAAAAAACCAAGACAATGCCCACAAATAGCCACAACAACAACATCGAAGGAGCAACTATGAGGGAAAAAGAGCACCAAAGAAGCCTATCCCACATAAGAAAAAAAAGGTATATCAACAACATAAAAAATACCTATATGGAAATCCATACCAAATAATAAAGAAAAAGACCAACTATATGCAAAAAAGAGCTCATAAACTTACCTGAAATGAATATATTAAAATTCCATCCAAATATTATAAATATTTTAAAACTATTGGGTCAATGACATTTAAGATATGATTGACTTTTAATAAATTGTTGGAAATTATCATAGCTCAACCTAATCTCAACAGAAAAATAAATCAAGAGGATATATGAACTTAATAGAAACTAAACTAAACAAAAAGAAAAAGAAGCCAACCATCATAAACCAACCAACAAAAACCAAACAAAGACTAACTAAACAATAAAACAAACTCCCACAAAAGAACAAGAAAAATTAGATATAATAAATATCATTAATGAACGAAGAAATATTATCTCTAAACTTCCATCTTCTAGTCTTCCACTTAAGAATTTTGATGGTATTAAAAGTCATTCTTTCAAAAGTAGAAATAGAATTGTTAAAAATTCTTTCATTCTTTTCCTCTAAATGACATAAGCAGTAACATGAACAACCAGTAAAGATAATCTCTTAACAATATTAGAAGGAAAAATAATCCACTTGAGATAAAATATATAAAAGAATACCATTTAACGGTTGAAAATTCCCATAAGGAACACATCTTTTGAGTAAAATATGGACAAAATTACATTCAAAGAAAATATGCATGTGATTCATTTTGATTAGAACATAAAACACAAGAATAGTTAATCATAATACATTTCAAAATCAAAACATCATAAGTTTTAAGACCATTAAGTAAAATTTTTCAAGTATTAATGTCATATCTGATAGAGCAACTTTTAAGCTCGAGATACTTATTTCAGTTCACAACAGTAGAACTATCAAAATACAAATTATAAACTAATTTATGAATGTACTTGTCATGACCTCCAAAGACAAGAAGTTAAACCATTTTTAATTGGAATATCAATAATAAATTTAAGCAAACATCGGGAATATAACAAAAAGAAGGAAAATATTTAATCAATATTAATAATAACATCACCAACTTTAATAAAATAAGGAAGATTAAGCTGGGTGAAAATAACATCGCCAAATTTATTGAAAAAGAAGAACCATTCAATCAAGGATCAAAAAAGAAAAGAAGATTATTACTAGAAGTAATCAGAAATTGAAGTCAATTCTTATTTCTAAAAGCCACTTGAGATAAATACTTCCAAAAGAGGAAGGACTATTTTTACGTTTAATTCTAAAGGACCCATAATGATTAAAAACATAAAGTTGCTAAAAAGCGAAAAAAGAATTAAAGTTTCTCCATATAATTTTGGATTTACACATTAAATTCAACATATGAATATTAGACAAACCACGATCACTATAAGTCTTTGGCTTAGATGTATTCAGCTAAGAAATGGTATGAAATTTAGATTAGAACCATATATAAAAAGGAAAATTGTGACATAAAGAAGAAATTTTCTTTCTTATACCTTCAAAATAGAAATAACACCAAACTAATATTTAAATAACTCCAAATAGTATTTTTAAAAATTTAAATCCACCAAAGAAAGACTAATTTTATGTTTCTAATTAGCAAGTCAATCTGCAACTTAGGCCCGTTTGGGGCAGCTTATTTGGTGTGATGGCGTTTTGAAAACGCACTTGACCTGTTTTGGTAAACTTCGTTTTCGCAGCTTATGCATTTTCAAAATGCTAAAAACAATATTTTCACACCGCACCTATCTGGCAGATTTCTGTCTGCGGTCCGGCTTTCCAAAAAAATAAAAATTTGTAATAGCCACCGCACCAAGTTTATCGACAAATTATTTTTAATCAGCTTATCCCATAGTTCTATAGTTGAGAATAATCGGTGGCAAGCAATTTAGAAGAATTAATAGATCACCAAAATAATATCAAGGAATTGGTTTTAAAGAAAAACACTAAGGTGACTTAAATAGCTTTGAAAGTTATAAGAAACATATTTTAAAGAACAAACAACATATTTATCTTTATTAGCAATCAAATTAGTAGACTTGAAAAAAATGCTAAATAAATAAAAAAAAAAATTAAAAATTACTGATTCAAGGGCGACTTGTATGCCTGCATTTTAAAGTATGCTAAATAGAACAAGGCCTAATTATTTGTCCTCATTTGATTAAAATAACACCGCATAATTTTTATTTTTTTTAAATTTCTGGATCTTAATTATCTCAGCAGGCAAGGTTATTAGAAGCGCTAATTACGCTTTTGTATTTAATAATGTTGTTTTTATGATATTATTATTATTGTTAATTTCACAAACATAAAGTTGCACCATTGGCAAAAGTTAGAAGGTATATGCACATCAAATTCCACGCTTTCGAATTATTATATATATTACACAGAAATATAATTGCTCATTATCGCTAAGTTCTGAAAAGTTACAATTAAATATAATTTTCAAATAAAAAAACGGAATATTCACATACATGCCACTCAATTTCTATCTATTTACTCATCTAACACATAAATTTCAATTTATTACATATATTCCATTTTACCTATGCATATGAATGATTTTTTTTACTTTTCTAAAAATAAAATAGTGCTGTTTTTAATGTGATGTTAAGGATTTTGGTGGTTTAAATATAAGAATCAAAGTGTAGATGTTAAATATGTACATACATAGGAATTTTGCAGCAAGACGATAGGTTGTACCAATACATTGTTGAATCCTATGTATGTACATATTTAACATCTACACTTTGATTATCTCGCTAACGGAGAAGAGGTTGAACGATCAAAGGAATACAACGGAGAATTTCATATAGAATGGTGATCGGCTGCAATGCCGATCAATGAGATACTTATTCCCAGACCGCGCACCAATGGAATTAAGGCGCAGCGAGTGGTCGGCAGACTTCTCATTGACCAAATATATTAGCCAACCTTATTATACTCTAATGTTCTTGTAATTACTAAAAGCACCTTCCTATACTTAATAATGAGGGGGTTGTCTTGTAATTCTGTAATAACTATGACCTATTCCCTTAAATAAGGGGTTCATGTCATGAATAAAGGCTAGATTCTTTTACTGTTCCTTACTGTGCCCCCTCTCTCTAACCACTTACTAGCAGAATTTTATATACCTTGGGCGTGTTTCTTCGACCTTTTCAGATTCAACACTCTTTAAGGTGACGTGAGCGCGGAAACATGCTGTCAAAAAGAAGAGAAACCTAACAACAACAACAGGGATAATCCAGTTAGAGGAATGTGGTGGAAGCAGCATGCGCTAGGGAGTTCATGGAAGAATTCATTTAGCAAGGCCTGCATGATTTGAGAACTCAGATCACCAACTAGATGTCAGGAAAATTTGCGGAGGTACCTAGAGTCGTGGCTGCCTTGGGAGCAGTCCCAATCCCGGATGAAGATTTGGCTCAGCAAGGGGCACCTAAACCCTCTCAGGGAGAACCAACAACAAGCAATGAAGAAAGGGTGATCCGCCTAAAGAAGAAGCAAGACGACAGGTTGTACCAATACATCGTTGAATCCGCCTATGTGGAGGAGATGAACAGTCTAGTGCGGATCAAGGCATATAGACAACCAGAGAACACCTTCTCCCAACAGGTCTTAGGATATGAACCTCCGGAGAAGTTCAAGAAGCTCGTCTTAGAATCATTCAAAGGATAGTCGGATCCTAATGACCACCTCACATCGTTCGAATCATCAAAGAATAGTGACATGTTCCAAACATCCAGACACAACATTATCATTAATTTTATTTTGTTGAGTGATAATCTTAACATTACTATTAGCGCCACCCTGAACCATAGAAAATATAGAATCTTTAACGGTGTCCAGAAGAGGAACATCTTTATTACCTAAACTTCTGTTATGCTCAGTAGAAACTGATTTTACAAGATCTTTAGAAACCTTAATATGATGAACACAGTTAGGATCCACTATGGTATGATGATTAATAATAACTCCATATTCATTACCAATGTGAATACCAACTTCAGAATTAATCAATTCATTACTACTACCCTGCTTCTTCTCACCAAAATCAGGGACCTTAGTACATTTATCTTTCCTTAAGTCAGGATGTGAAATATAACAATTGAAATGTAGATGCCCAAACATCTTACATTTAGTAGAATAATTAGGCACAAAATCCATTTCTAAAGATTGCCAATAACCATTATTGGCATTCCAATCCAAATAGAATCTTGAAAACTAACTGTGGCTTCCCTCTCAACCAGGATCCTAGCCACTAACGGTCTAGAACAATTAAGAGTGGCAATATCCACCTTCAATGGATGGCCAAAAATAGAACCCAGAGAATAAAGTCACGAGTTCATTTCAAGATTTTCATATAAGATTTTTCAATTAAAAGAACCTCCCTAGAAAAATAGAGGTATAATCCTCTTCGTTTTCTAGCTTGATCATCCGATTTCCCCATTGATTAAGCCTACATTCCAATTACCAGAAAGCTTTAAATAAAAAATTTCCGAATGACCTCCATTTTAGGATGAGTAAAAGCGAATTTATCCACCAGTGTAAATCTAAGGGGCTCCACGAGTAAGTTTGCATCCTCATCATGTAAACGAAGAGTCGGCTTACCATTCTTTCTAGATGCTCTTTTGAGCAAGCCATACGGTGCACTGTTAGCTAGTTGATTTATGAAGACGGGAAAAGAACATTTATCGCTTCTTTATGTTTTGCGGAAACAACATCATGAAAAGACTGAGCAGAATCACGAGATGGGGAAGCCATTAAAAAGGACAGAAGGACAGATGAGAACTACAGATGAAGGCTAAGAGCATAAAACTCTCAACAACAAACTGACAAGATCAGAAAATAAACCCTCGAGTACCAAGAACTCCAAACCATAGATGTAAGGCTCCAAATTCACCACCAAAAAACACTGAAGGAATTGAGGAGAACATGATACCATAACATCCACCGTCAATACACCCAACAAAAATCGGCTTGAACTACGGAACACCCAGAAACAACCACGGAACACCCCGAACACAACCAAAATCCACCTTCAAAAAAGTGCGGTAGAGAAAAAAATAATTCCTCCAAAACACAACCCGAACAGACCCAACTCAGGAATCAAGAATCACTCCAAGAACTTCTTGAATTAGAAAAACTTTCTGTTTTTATGGTGGATAAATGATCTCTCATATAAAGATCCTCACCTTCATTAGGGAAACATTAAACTTCTTTGAGACATTAATATCATATAAGATAGAAATGGATGACTTAGTCTTAAAAGGACAAATTAAATAATTTTGTAATATTTCAAAATATTCTTTCAATCCACAATACGGGTTTCATTATTTAGTCCCCTAACATTTTAAGAAGACAAATTCACATAAACATATTGAAACAATAAAACAAAAACCATAAAAATAAGATACATCATTTAGTTCCACCCTTCCTTGCTTCAAAGAAGCAAGAGTTTGAGGAAGAAGGTATACTTCTTGCATGATTAATATTGCCCACTGAAGGAAGATTTAGACTAGAAATAGAAGTAGAAGTAATATTTCCACCATTAGAACTTGAAAAAACAACAATATTAATAGTCCCAAGAACAATGAGTAGCCATTGCTACTCATTGTTAGCAGCATCATAATTACTAGAGACTATTCCAACATTACCAATAGTAGCAATGGCTATAACAACATCTGAAATAGCTGCATTTGCATTACTTGCTATTACATCAACATTAGGAATGAAGGCAAGTAAAGGGAATGTTAACTTCTTTGAGGCAGGGAAGCTTTACCAGAGAAAGCCTCTTCGAAAAAGAAACCCTAAAATTGCCGGCCACAAATTTTTTATTTCAGTCACGATATTATAAGCTAATATAATATAGATTTTAAAATCAGTCCTTTTCCAAAATAACATTTTAACTCTACATATAAAATAATGATAAAATTAATCATCATTTTTAAACCATAAAATTTCATCTCCATACAACCAGATTAGCATAAACTCATATACCAAATCTACACACTCCAATTGTCATCATAATGAAATTCAAAAAAATAAAAAAATAAAATAAAAAATAAAAACCCAAAACATTAAAAGACAACACTAAAAACAAAAAAATGAACAGTCAGCTCTTGATTAAGTCATATATAAAAAGAGAAGAATTGTACCAATTAACTCCCCCCACTAATCATTGATTCATTTCCCACATCATCTTCTCTTCATAACTCCACGCCATTAATCTCCACAATTACAAACTCAAACTCAGCCTTAAAACTCTCCGCACAACAGCAATGGGCAAATACGCCCTAGATAAGGAAGAGGAGGAAGAAGAGACTATCTCCTTCGCCAGCATGGCATGCCACGTGCCACCCTCGCCGGAAAGCAGTCGGAATCCTTCCCCTCCCGGTGATCCCTTGTTCGAGTTCCGCCCCTCACCTGAACTCTCCACCCCCTCATCGCCCGCTGATCTCCTCTTCTCAGATGGTCTCCTTCTTCCCCGTTCTCTACCGCCGGAGTCCGGCGAGAACAACCGCCGAAGATGCCTTAAAGAGACCGCCGGCCACCGCGGAGGCAGTCGGAAGCTTACGATGTCGGCGTCGAAGAGGGTTTCCTTCAAACCGGTCATTTTTTTATTTATATTTTTTTTGTGAAATATGGTTAATAATATTCAAGTTAAATTCACAGTCATAATTATAACAATCAATTAATCTAAATATAAAATATTGAACGATAACTAAAAATTCTATTAATGAAGCAGGTGGAAGAAGCATCGCCGCCGGCAATCACCGGAAGGCCAATCCCACAAGGCAGGGGTGGCGGCCGCCATGTTCGTCCAGTAGCTCCGCCAGCGAAGAAGGAGGCAGAGCAGCGGCGGGGTATGTTCGGGTTCTTAAAGACGGCTTGCAGGGAGTGCCATGCTCTGGAACCTTCAAGCCAAGCCTCAGAGATGAGGCCATTAACGGCTTACAGTGTTAGCAGTTATAATGGTAATGGGAAGATGAATCGTAAGGCTCTCCCTTCCCTGATCAGAATCCCGCGAGGAAATTCGCAAAAATAGTAAGACAATAATATGGGAATTAAATTCAATTAAATTAAATCATGTGCTTCTCATAAAGATAATTTAAGTGCAACATGATTATTCATAAATAATAAGATAATTTCATATCAACATCGACTATGATAATTATCTGAATGTTATGTCATAGTAAGGAAAAATTTTTGTTGTTCTAATTTTTATAAATATTTCGCAGTTTTTATAGTATTAAATATTATTTTGTAGATTTAATTAGTGCTTTATTGTTTGCTCCTGTGTTGGATCCTAAATTATCCTTTATGAATGTGTCCCTAGAGTTTGGGGATGGAGTGAATGAGAAAAGAATAGAAAGAGGGAGTTAGCCCGTCAAGGGTTGCGTGTTGAGAAAGTCGGTAATGGTCGCTTTATTCATATTTTTTTCCCTTATTTATAAAAGTGTGTATTTTGTACAAATACAAAAAAGAGAAAATGTTTATGAAAACTACTATTAATATAGTGAAAATTCTCATTAATTGTATGGATTTTATACTATATTTGTATTATAATTTGAATCTTAGTGTTGGCATCTGACCCACAATTTTATATTATGATATTTTTAATTTAATTGCAACGACGCCAAAAACTTGACCCCGCTATATTATATGTATAGAATTGTAATTATTTATGTTGTGGATGCTACGCAAGTATACATATCGTATCAAGTAATACTGGGCTCTACAGTGGAGTCCCAGTTATCGATCCCACGAGGAAAGAGAAAATTAAATAACAACTAATTTTAAAATAATAATAATAATAAAACTAGTATACGAAAATTTGGAATTTAAATTTAAGCGCAATAAAGTAAACTAAGTATTCTAATCGGGTAACTTAACTAAGTAGAGAATTAATACGTATTAAAAGTGCTGAAAATTAAACTAAATAAGTCTTAACTATTTAGAAAAGTATCTTTCCCTTGTTTAGAAATTTAAGTGATTGATGAATTTAAATAGATAATTTTAAGGTATTGTGACAAATAGGAGCATTCACTATTCTTTACCCTTTGGTCAGGTGTAAAGAATATTGACTAATCCTATGTTTGATTACTGAATCTGCGGCTAGACTGGGAGGATACGGACTGCCACTTCAGAGCTCCCACATTCCCCTCGCCTGAGGGCTAACATCTACACTTCATCTCTCAAACAATATGACCGAATTGAAAATTTTAGTCTGTCACACTAAAATGCTCGATTCTACGCCCAAGTGATATTATTTCCCTATTTATTTGCACCTTCCTTCCAAGGCTTTTGAATATCCCGAATATCAGATGTAATTTTTACTATAGTTGTAAATCAACACATTTTAACAAATCAAATGACCAGTTTGAAAAGTAAATTAAGTTTTAAGTAAAAATTATCACAATTTATTAATATATAAAAGTATCTCTATTTTAATTTCATCAAGTCACTTAATTTCATAAACGAGGAGAAAGACTAAATAAACTACTCGAATGCATGGGAACTAAACTAAGCATGGATTTCATTTAAAGTTAAAAACAATAAATACAAATACTTATCTTGATTTATCCCCAAGCGGACTCCTCGTAGTTCCTTTCGACTCTTCCTTCCAAGTACAAGACGACTCACTAATTACTCACTAAACTCACTAAAGACTCACTAAAGACACACAACTGCACACAAAACTAGACAAAAGACTAAAAGATTGCACACAAACCGCGCCAGTGGCATTCTGACACACTCATCCTTCATGACACACTCATCCTCGGGCCTATACTCTAGGCAGCTGAACAAGATACTTTAGTTGTTATTGTGGCAAGTTGTGATTCTCTCCAGTGGCGTCCTATACTCTAGGCAGCTGAACAAGACACTTCATGCTATATGTCTTGCATGAGATTTAGCATAATCATTATCTCATGCATGAGTTGCACTTAAGTGTCCATTCATACACTCACCTCCACTTATATGATTCTCCTCCATGAGGATAATCATCCTTTTCGGGTCACTATCTCCTCAACATACCCATCCATTGGGCGACTGCCTTCACGGCACGCCCACTCTTTTGGGTGACTATCTCTATGACAAACCCATCTTTCAGGCAACCTCCTCCACGATATGCCTAACCCTCCAAGTTGCTGCCTTTACTACAAGCCCACCCTCCAGGTCCCTGCCTTCATGACACACTCATCCTCGGGCCGCTACCTTTACGATATGTCCACCCTTTATAAGTCACAGCCTTCACGACACACTCATTCTCACCACTCTTGTAAATAATTGTTTACAATTATATTTGTATGTGTGTGTTGATAGTGAGCCAAGCTCGATAGGAGAGTGAACCCATGTCGATTGTGATGCCTTGACGAGCATTGCTTGCCGAGTCGATCCCGGTGAGCAATGCAAGTTAAGGCATCAGGATTGACATGAGTAGGATAGTGCTAAGCATCCAAGGGATCTAACACATCTCACCTTGCATGTTACAGACCCACATTTAATGACCTTTATTTTAAAACATAAAAAATGTATATATTTTTCTATTTATTACATTCACTATAATTTTAAAGTTATACATGTAGCAAACTAGTCTGTATATAAGGTCGACTCTTTTCAAAACCATCCTAGGTGACACCCTTTGAGACATGATTAGTGTAGTGACTCCATCAAAGTCATACATACTCGAAGACTTACCTTGCACTTAGATGTTGGTCAGAACAATTCTTGTTAGATGGTGTGCTAGGCTAGAATTTAGGATGCTAGGTAGTTTTTTTCTTTTTATGCCTCACATTAATGTATCTGCTGCTTTGCTTGTGCTAGCCATGCATCATTTTTTTGTTTTTTTGGTGTGTTTGTGTATTTGATATGTATAGTAGTATATTAAGGCGTTCTTTTGCAGGGAGTCGTGCCTATACATATGCATACACACAAGTACAATTAAAAGAGATCGTGTAATGATTTCTACTAGCCTTTTGCTTACAGGTGCCATTTAGCTCCCTCAATGAAAGGCACAACTTATTTTGTGTCATATGTTTGTTGGCTTTCCTGTTAATGTTATTTCAATGCAGTTCAGGTCTTTATTTTCTCTTTTAAATGTATTTGATAGAGTCTCTAGACTGAGTTTGTATCAAAAATAAGGTACAGACATTAGTTTTGAGACTAACAACTCATCGAACCATGTGACGGGGACCACGAACAACAGCTCGTGTTCATACCATAAGTTTGAATTCTATATTTTGTATAGATCTAAGACAAGGCATATATATGTAGAATCCGTCCGTCTTTTCTTCTTTTCTCGGGATATGTTACCAACCCAACAACATTGGCAACTTTTATATTTTGAAGTGCTTTTACATTCTATTGCATGTTTGCATGCTTTAATTGCTTTTCTTGTTTCTTTCTAGTTTATTTGGGATGTCAAGAAAAATTACAATCTAGGCTCTTTAGGACATTAAAATTGCAAAATTTTCTCTATAAAAATCTTAATAAAAGATTCAAGATAAATTAAAATTTATGATTAAAAGATTCAGGATTTTTAAAGTATGTCTTATTTTCTTGCATGGCTTTCGAGCTTATTTTAAAACAAGTTGCATTGCATGAGAATAACCCAAGTCATATAGGGCCTCCACAACATCTAAGGACCGCTCTAGAGAATTCCATCATTTGCATGTCCCGAGGAGAAGCCCATGTGCTTCTCCAACCTGATTGACTCCGTATAGATTTCTACTTAGGTGGCTGTCAGTGCACTTAGGTCGTTAGAGGGCTCCATGACCTCGATGCGATGTAAGTCCTTTTGTTGGAAGTGTTCATAGCTTTTTTGCTGAACCTCCATTTCTCCTATTTTCCAATGGTATCCTCTCTATTTCAGCGGTTATAAGTCCCACCTTTTGGAGCTTCACGTGACAGTCATATGATAGTTTCCTTCTTTTTACCTTAGGGATCCTTATGGACGACAAAATTCTTGGAGTACTAAATAGGGATCTCTGGATGTGTTGGGTTGACTACAGTCATGACCAGGTAGACTTAGGGTCCTTGTAGCTTGGGATGACAGGTCCGTGGTACCTTGAACCGACTAGCTCTACCTTTTAGGGACTAATGCTCCCTTCCTTTGACTACCCCTGTTGAGTCCCGTCACTCCTTTTGCCTTCATTGGTAATATCTCAACAGCTTGATTATCGATAAGCTGCTGACCATTTGGGACACAATGATTTATTCTTTGCCCTTATGGTCTGGATGTTAGTTGACGTATTACAATTCCTCGTCGGGATGATTTGGTTATTTTGTAAGCTCTGTATGACGATGAGTCTACTACCCATGTAGGGACTGCGAGAGACTCATTCTCCGCCCCATGGCTTACTGAAACTTTGAAAGTATCAGAGCATTCCCCTGTGAGATAACAATCTTTTGATAGCCTTGTGCTAGTCATCACTACTAATGTAAGCTAAACTCTTTTGGATTAAGATTATTATTGGGCAACCCCCAAGACTTAATTAACCAAGTAAGATACATACCCTTGGGAGCACTCTAGACCCAAGAACAGCCAAACACAACTGAATCTATAGTTTTGGTTAGTCTTCATAGGTATTCTTTCGTAGATACTGGTCTATGGTGCTTCTGCTTGATTTTTCTTAGGCGGATATACTTGACCTATCCTTGCGGTTTCTCTCATGCAGGCTCTTCACATTCTTTATTTGTCGTATGTCCATCTTTATTGGTTCTTCTATTCTCTTGATCAATCATATGATTCAAATATGAGATTTATTCAGAAAAGGGAAGTATACAATGATAAAAAAAATGACGACTCATTCAAAAATAAAAAGAGAAAAAGAATGAAAACAGTTAACATGACGATAAACACTCGACCAGTTTTCTTGAATTTAACCAAATGAAGTGTTTAAATGAGTGGAAATCGAGGAATGGATTTGTAGTTTGATGCTCCCGCCCAATGTTAATTTCTTCTGCCTCAGTAATGGCCGATCGATTGATCAAACATGAGCAAGAATTCTTGACTGCCTCTTTATCGGTCTGGACTGTCGGTTTGACATGCCGCTTGATTCTCTCGACGTAATGTGTTGGTTGATTCTCGACCACACAATAATATATGGTAGGACGCCTTGGTTGTCTAGCCATCATCTGAGCTATCCAAATGCTTTGAGATTTGTGCTGATAGTTGTGGTATACACATATTAGTTCTTTGAATGCTTCTACTCCAAAGAAATGAAAGCTATGATAAGGACAGGGAAATTATTAGTATTCAATGATACTGAAATTAAGAAAGTTAATTTAATAATCAAATTTCCTCAAATTTTGTACTTAGTGTGCTCAATAAATAGGTTCATAGGCTTGACATTGCATCCATTGTCGTTATTGTTCTCCGATCATCTGATTGAAATCATGACCGACAATCTAAGGAAACTCTATGTAGACCCCAAGATTCTGGTGAATATGGTGCAGATCAACTCAGCTCATATGGGGACCCTAAGGGGTAGGTGTTGAAAGTTCCTCGTCAAGAGTCTACAATTCTTGAGCAGACGTGGGTGCAAGCTCCAAAGGCCAATTGGCCCTGCTTACTGAACGTACCGTGGGGGGTGCAAAAGGTCTGGAGGGAACAAAGATTGGTATCCCCTTTCAGTCGTTGTTGCTGGAAGGTGAAGGTACCTCGTAGCAGAGGGATGAGGATGTTGTTTGGAGACCATTTCTTCATTTGATCTTTTTTGAGTACGTTAGAAACAAAATTATTTCTTATATTGTGGCTACCATTGATTTTTAGTGGCTCTTTGAAATTTTTAATACACACATACATTGGCTGAGTCAGAGGGTCACTAGGATTGCGTGCAGTGAAAAGATGATGTGGAGTTCATTATTGTCATGGTCGGTCTATAGGCCGAGCTTATAAGAGCCTTGCCAGCAGTAATTCCAGGAGTATACCAGTCATCCACTCCTTTCCCCGCTGCTTATGTTGGTCAGGGGTGAAATGAGCATTTGACACCTCCCCCTTGAGCCGTGAGACAACAGATTAGGCCCTTGATGCACAAAAAATAATATTGGATTTTTCATATATATTTTGTACTTTGGTGATATTACACTTTAAAGGAAGGTATTTTTCATGTTTTGTTGCAATTATGATAATTTTAGACATTTAGAGCAAAAATAAGAAAAAATGAACAAATTCAGAGCAAAAAGAGGAAAAAACCATAATTCTGCTTTCTGGCGCCGACGACCAGAATGGGCACCGACAAGGCCCAAATCCAAAGAGCACTAGAAATTAAAATGCTATGGGCGTCGATGGTGCCAAATGTCGGTGGAGGCCAGATTCAATGTATTTAGACGACTTTTGAAGGGTTGCTTGAGCCATCTCTTGGGGAATTCGTCCCTATACTATTTTAAAGTGAATTTGGAGCCAGAAAAATGTGTTAAAGTATGTAGAAGTCAGAGTTTGGTCATTGTAGAGAGTTTAGAGTCTAGGGTTGGGTGGGTGAAAGTGTTGCTTTGTGAGGGGTTATTCTCTAAGAGTTGTAGGAGTAGAAGGAAAGTGAGAGATTGCTTCTTCCTTACTATTCTAAGAGGGAATTATGTGAAGAGAGAAAGAGATTCAAAGAAACTTCAAGGGATTTGCTTGGGGAAGATATTAAGATAAGTTGTGTTTACTTTTTATTATTTGTATAACATTACTTTTATACATAAAATCCTTGTTTTATCATATCTTTCTCATGAATTCCGAGTAGATTTCTTTATCTTTCTCCTTACAATGAGATAAGGTGAAGTGATGGTTTAGATTAGATGTGCCATGTGAATGTTAAGAAATTGTGATGATTTTTCACTTTGTACTTCATTTACTTTTCGATCTGGCCAATTTAATTGTTAAAATTTATTGTGAAACATATAATTCGAGAGGACTATGAGTTCTACAACAAAAGTGAAGATCACATTCAACGCCCATGAATGAGTGATGTAGTTCATGGGAGTTGGGTGCAAACAAATAGGGAAACATGGTTTACTTGGCATTGTATTGGAGATTTTAGGGTGACAAACAAAACTCCTCAATTAGGTTATAGTGTTTAGAAATTAAAGCAAGAGTTAGTTTTCAGGTAATGGGAAGTGGGAGCTCTAGAGTGAGAGCCAGTATCCTCCCAGTCTAACCACGGATTTAGAGACTAAACCTAGGATTTGCCGATGTTCTTTATAGCACTCAAAAGAGGGTAAAGAATAGGTATGCTTCTATTTGGCACAATACAAATTTTCTCCAATCTTTATCATTCACTCATCATAACATCATTGTAAGGGGGAGGACACTTTCTCCAAATTTGAATATTTCAATACAAAACTTAGTTTATTGATAGTTAACTTTATTTCGAAGTTTAGAAAGTACTTTAGTGATCTTAAAATCTTTAGCATCATTAAACTTTAGCAACTTTAGTATTTACTATACGTGCATTGTAATTTAAATAGTGAATTTCTGTGCTACACTTTAATGATTTAAGTCTTCCCTGTGGGATCGATAACCAGGACTCCATTAGAACCATGTATTACTTGAGCGATGCGTATACTTGCGTATAGATTGGATGCTTTCTTATTAAAATGATTATACTTTGTGACTGAACTGAAAATACTTCTTAAATACTTATTTAAGACAGTTGCGATCAGCTCTCAGTGACAAGGGTAGGTTCATTAGAGTGATCGATTGGAGGTATCATCGCCAATCATTAGCGGAAGGTCTTAGCCCCTCTTTTGTTCCTAGGCTCGATTGTATTGGCCCTGCAGGCGGGGGTTGATGTTTTGCGGGATGGCCTAACTGAGGTATTCTGTAAGCTGGGAGCACTTCGGGAGTCGACCGATTGGTACAAATTCCACCGCAAAGCTGACTAGATGGAACGACTTAGAATAAGAGTGGTGATGGTTCTCCGAATGTTGACTCAGAAAGGTGCATCCCTTCCGAGGCCTTGGAAGACCTGCTCGTAAAATATTTTATTTTAGACTTGTAATAATGTTATTTAGAAATGAAAAGACATTTGAATAAATTTGAAAATATGTTTGGTATGTTAGCCATCCTTGTGTGGTGCTTCATTTTTTGAATCTTCCTTATAATTAGGGTGTGGGACTATTATTTCTTACTTTATGCATTCTGGTTTCTATATATGATTTTTTAGTTTTTCATCTTTTCTCGTCTTGCCCTTTCAGTTTCCTTCGGTTTTCTTTAATGACTAGAAATACTCTCCCCCCATTTTTGGCTTCATGAAGGGCCCTGACCCTTTGTTCTTAACAAACAACGAAGTGAAGGAGTTGCAGAGGAGGTATGTTATGTAGGGTAGCATCACCCTTCAGTTGTTGTCGGGGTCGAACGGGCGATGAACCTTTTGGTTAATGATCTAGTTTATTACGTAGACCATTTCAAATATAGCCTTTGGTTGCTTTTATGCATTGAGCTTCAAAGTTTCTTTAAGATGTATGGGATTATTCCGGTGCAAGTGACCATAGCTGCGATAATGTCATTTATTTTTTTTTGTAGGGGGGAGCAAATCCCATGAAATATCGACCCTTTCAAATATTATTTCTTGTTTAAGGTTGATAGGGAGGGATTTTTGAGGTTTTTGGCTGGAAAATAGCTCCACTTAACAGTGGTGGAGAGCAAAATAATGGACTGGAAGAAAAAGTTCTTGGTTGGCTCTTATTCTGATAATTAGGAAATTAGGCATGAGTTGATAGGATGTTTGATGCCAAGCTAAATTCTATCCCAGAGAGCATGGATGTCTCCAGCGAGATGCTCATCGCCATCATTTGTTGAACCTGCGATATACTACAGAGGCGATGATTCCTTGTTCGTTGGCGGGTGAGACGACGGAAGCACTGTGGTGTGATTCAGATATTGTTGAAGGTGTTTGAACGAGGGAGGCGAAGGAAAAGCTGGCTGCTAAGTGCCAAAATCAGAAGTGTCCCTCGAAGTCAAGTAATCCTGTAGGAGATAAGGATCCGCTCCCTCAATAAGGCTTTGAAATACCTTTTCTTCATGTCTTCTCATAGTGTTGTTAGTCAGAACTAGGTTACTAGCGATTTCATTGCTATCACTCAAAATCTTTCTTCTCACTTTGTTAATATAGGGGGAGATGACGAGAGAGAGCCCAATTTTGAAAAGACTTTGGACAGAGATGTGATCGTAGCTCCATCTTCGTCTATCACAGGCGTGTCGACTAGTATGTCGCTTACTTTGCTCTTCTACTAGATCCTCGGGCCTATGGTTCTTCCTTCATTTCTTAGTTTGAGAGGGACAAGGCGAGTTAAAACATCCCTTATTCTTCATCTAGTTCTTTGTCAGAGAAACTGATTTCATCTTCCCATAGTGAGCTTGCGCCCTCGTGTGGGGGAGCAGAGGTACGTTGATGGGGAAACGAGCCGATGGAGGAAGAAGACGCTTCACCCCTCTCTATGTGGGAGCTCATTTCCGAGAGCACCAGATGAATTTGGAGGATGGGAGGATGCCAGCAAGTTGTTTGTCCTGCTGGATGAATCGTTTGATTGGTACTTGCAGACGGATGCTAACAAAAAACTACCTCTGGTGTTGCTAAACCTGTTGTGGTCCAGATGGCTCATCAGCACTATGGGGAGCTTCGATTTCCATGAGCTTCTCCAAAACATGGGCTAGTGGTAGTTAACAACTGTACATAATGCCCATTTTCTGAGGATAGGTCTGCTCGAGGTGGAGTAGTCGCTGGAGGAAACTCAGAAGAAGGAAGCTTCACCGAAGGTAGATGTGAAAAGGGCTCGCGACAACTAAGATCTTCTGAATATCAAGTTAGATGAGTCTGTGAGGGCCAACAAAGAATCCCTTGGTACTATAGTGGATTTGGAGAGGAAAACGCTAAGTTGAAAGAGAAGGTCACCTCGTTGGTCTCTAGAGAGAAATTTGTTGATGGCAAAGTGGTTTACTTTAAACTTGGGGTGGACTATGCTATTCAACAATTCATTTGTCGTGGCTTGGTTGAAACTAAGTATTCCGACCAGTGGGAGTTTTCTACTTTAACCCACATTGAGCTGGTAGAGAGTCTTAAGGAGAAGGATAGTTTGGGACGCAAGGAAGAGCAGGCCAAATGATAAGCAAAAATGATAACTTCTCCTCTCTCTCTCTCTCTCCCCTCCCCTATTTTGAAAATTTGTTAGCATCTTGTGAAGAGTTTTGAAATATTTATTTGCATTAGCAAAAAGAAATCTTTATGCCTTCTTGTAATTTTTTTTTATCATTTTCGGTTTGTGATGTTTTTTATTTTACTTGGGACATGACATGCACCCCTTTAGAGAGACTTGCACTTCGGTAGGCCCATGGATTTTGAGAAACCAATTTAAAATGAAGTGTCAACATTGGTTAACTCTTATTTTTCCCATGTGTGAACATTGTGTTGGATTTTAAGTAGATTTCATCGATAAACCTTTTCTCTCGGCACAGATTTTGTCGTTACTTGAGAGGGTGTTGACCAATGTTTTTAGCTTAACTTTTGCTTTCCAATTTGCGGATCTTGTTGCTAGCCGGGAGAGAGTCATCCCTATATAACCTACTATAGCGGCCAATGGTAAGAAGGTTTTTTAAGTTTCTCAACCGATTTCCTCCCCTTGAGGTGACCGATAAGCTAATCAATTTCTCCAGAATCATTGGTTCCTGTGGTAATATTATGTGGTCGTCCTTTATGAACCACCAAGGATTTATATTGGATTTGCCCATTCGTACAGGTCTTTATTCCTGTGTCACCCATTAGACAAGGATTTTGTCATTACACGAGGGGGTGTCTACTTAATGCTTTCGAGGGATCCTAGATCTCTTATGCGGATCTTGTCGCTAGAGAGCAAGAGAGAATTCCCCGAGCACCCCGATTGGTGGGTTCTTTTGGGGGTGTTTGATTTGAGTGATTTTTTCATCTTTGTAATCATCTTGTGATACAACCACTCTCATTTAGTGTACGCCCGCCATAAGTTTCCTAAGCTTGTGGGGCAAGTTTGAGACATACTTAGCCTGACCCAGTTTTTTGAGTCCCAGGACCACTCCACATTTAATGACTTTCTTGAGGAACTTGTGACACATTAAAGGCTGTTTGATTGTAATATTTCATTTCCATTTTGAGAAATGAGGTGACACAATGTCCCATTACGCCGAGTCAATAACTTTTCATCAGGTGGTTCTCTTATGAATAGATGACTTATCTTCTCTTTATGAAGGGGAGAGATTCACGATGTCCTTAGCTTTCCAATATGTGCATCAGCCTTGATGCTGAAACCCCCATTTTAACTTTATTCTGTGAGTTGTGCATCGAAAGGGAGTTTATTTTCAATTTAGACATCAAACCTCTCCTGAGTCGAGTTAATTTATTGAGCAAAGACCCTTCTTAGAATAGACGGGGTGGACTTCTGGAAGGGTGCTAAACTCACTGTCTCAGAAGGAATATGCGTAAATTCAGCTGTTACTGTTGGACCATGTGTGCTCATTATGCCCCTTGACCCATGCTTGCTAAGGGTATTAAGAGAAAAACATGACACCTTTGATCATAACAGTTTTTTGCTCCTGCTCATTCATGTTGTCTACGATCGCTATAGATAGCAAGAACCCTGCCAGAGTGTAATCAAGGATTCCTTTTACCCTCGGATGAATTATGATTTTCGAGCAGATTCTTCAGGGCGTGATGGAATACTTAGGCCCAATCAGAAGGGACCTGAGCTGCATCTCTTGGCAAGAGGTAACCGCCCCCCGGATGACATATAATCCCATCCCCTTCTCCCCCTCTGAATCTAGATTCAGAGGAGTTAGATGCCTTTATTTTTCAAGGTGAGGGATTCCCTCGTGTCCAAAATGCTGGCGCATTCGGTTCCCTTTCATATCTTTCATATCTTTGGGAATCTTTTCATACACATGGGAAGGCTGTGGTGAAGAGAATGAACTAAGCTAGATTTCTTGAGGATAGCCAGTTGGGCCTAACTAAACATTTAGCTGTGATCTAGGTAAAACCATGCACTTATCTTCTGAATGACAAGATATTCTCTCCTCAGCGATGTCATTTATTGATCATAATATGGATCAACCATCTCTTATGAGTGTTAGTTTTAGTCTTAAGAGTTGTGAACTATGTATCTGGTATGTTTGTCGGTCGACAATGTCTCTCCTCGAACCTTCACTCAATTTGGCCTAGAGCGTATTTGGTAAGGAAAATCAATCAGCGGAGTTCTGCCGGACCAAGTTCCTGAGTAACTTAGGGAGTTAAATTACTCAATGTGGACTCCTTGTTTGAAGGTAGTTCCAACTATATCAGGCTTCAAGTCACTAACTTCGAGTATCTCGTTCTGGAAATGAATGTTGAAGACTCACTTGGTCTCTTTTTCTCTTTGCATGAGGTCGTGTAGGGTTTTCGAGTCTTTCCTTGATTTCTGCATTTTTGAGAAATGTGAAACAAAGAATCTCATAAACTTATAGTAACTTGGGATGGTTTCAGTTGGTAGACCGTTGGACCTCCGAAGGGCCAATTCCTTCAGGGTGGTTAAGAAGAGATGACACATTATAGGATTGTTGATCTAAAGCAAGCCAATGGATGATTTGAATAATGTTAGTGGTTGATTAGGCCAGTCCTCCATTTGTAAGAATCTAATTGAGGGATCCTAAACTTGGGCAGAGGCATAGCCTCTTTGATTTGGTGAGTAAATGTTCCTCTTGTGAGTGGCCGGACAGGCACTCGCATCAGCTCTTCCCATCACCTGTTCGCATGTACAGACACACCAATGTTAGTGTGATGGGACTCGCCTTGTCCCTTTGTCTATTGGTTGCTGACTTGATTGTACTGAGCGGGCAGATTCACCATTGGGGACATTCGAGGATGGACCCTTTGAGATTCCGCCTCCAAACTAGGTGGTTAATCATTACTCTGGGTGATTGTTTCTCGGAGGATCTCAAATTGCTCCATCATGAGAGTCATTTGGGCTTGTAGGCTATGAACATGTGTAGGGACATTTGGTTATGTAGTTTCTCTTTTGGTTTCCATGCGTACTATCTCCCTTTAAGAGGTTTCTCATTAATAGTCTCTCCCACTTCTCAACTGTAGCATATCCACACTCGCCACACCACCTTATAGGATGTTGGATCCAAAATCGTCCTTTGTGAACATGCATCGAGGGTTTAGGAATCGAGTAAAGGAGAAGAGAACAAAAAGAGGGAGTATAGTCTGTCAGAGATTGCTCTTGAGACAGTTGGTGAAGGGTCCCTTTATTCATATTTTCTCCCCTTATTTATAGACATGTATTTTGTACGAATATAGAAAAGAGACAATGGTTATGAAACTACAATTAATATAGTGGATATTCTCATTAATCGTATAGGTTTTATACCATATTTGTATTAGTAATTAAATCTTAGCATGACGGTAATCGGTTGGTTGGCTTGCTTGAATTTAATCGACCGAAGCAACTGGCTGAGCGGCTTTTGTGGCGCCCGATCGAATGTAGATTTTGTGCGCAGCGGTAAAGTTGGGTAGCCGCCAATTCTGTATGCATCCTGGTTGGTCGGGACTGTCAGTGTGACATGCCACTTGAATCTCTCGACACAATTGGTCGATTGATTTCTGACCGTGCAGCAATATATGGTAGGCCGCCTTGGTTGTCTGGTCGTCATCTGGGCCGTCCAAATGCTTTGAGATTTGCTGACAACTGTGGTGTATACAACTAGCCAAGTTATTTAATGAATCAATTAATTGCACTCATGATATAATTATTTATTTTTTAATGAGATGTTCATGATATTTTTTTCAGAAATTTTAAAATTAAGGTTAATGTCATTTTGTAATCAAGTTCTAATTAATCATATATGTTCAAATGGTCCTCATCTGAAGTATGCCAATTGTGATTTATTTGACTAAGTCAAGTTTGATAAGAAAATATTATTCTTCAACAGCCTTGAAAAATGTTTTGATTATTGTTGTGATTTCTAACATGTATATCTCATATTCTATTGTGAATTAATATTTTTCATCATTCTAACTTCTAATCAGAGATTATTAAATTGCCTCATTAGCCACGAATTCTAATATTTGAATTAATTTTTGGTTCAAATTATAAATATCACTAGAAATCAAATTATACCATAATAGCATCAATTTATTTGTCATGCATACTTAAAATATTTATCTATCCATTTGTATGTTTTTAAAAATAAATAATGATTTTTCTTTTGTTGTTTAGGCTTGGACCATTTCATTGCAAAGACATTTTGCCCTCTTGTAAATATTTATTTTTTTCGTCAATTATTTTTCTTAAATTTGAAACAAATGTAAGTGGTCTAAGTATGGGGCAGTTTTCTATTCAACAAAACTATGGAGTCAGGTGGCACGCTAGGTCAAAATAATGTTTAATAGTTCTTGTTTGTGGCGAACATAAGCTTTTTTAAGATTGCTATTTGTTTAAAATAAGATTCAGGCATTTACATACATACCGCCAGTTGAATATGAATTTTTGTGGAAATAACAGCTAAAGAGTAGAGCATAAATCCAAAAAGAGAGAGAGAGAAAGAGAATAGAGTGTCCCACAATGAACAATAAAATGAGAAGATTGTTTAATCTTTTATTTTCATGAAAGGTTCCCCTATTTATAGATATTGGGGGGGGGGGGGGTGGAGGGGTGCAATATGTATAGTTACATACATACCCCTACTTTAATGGGGTCATTATTACATGATATTTTGAGTATTTACATAAATGAGCCTATGGCTCGGCTACCCTATTGTTCGGTCGACAGAGATGAACGGCCTTGGATTGACAAAGCTTGTTTGTTTGACTATGCTAGTTGTAGGCTGCTACCAACTCAGCTCCTGTTGAAATCAATCAACCAAATTTGGCTTAGTCAGCTGCTTTGGTCCGGCTGTCAACTATCAAACTCTAAATGAGGAGCTATTATCATCAGGATAAGACTAGGTTGCTGGGCAGAGGGTGAATCGTCTTATTCTGACAGCTATCTCATTTCTTGACAAAGGGTTCTTTGTGGTGTTCGCGGAGTCTATGATGGTAATACGTTGAGCCCCTTGATAAAAGATTTCAGAGGCTTCTATGAGGCGGCTTGTGATGCTGAAGCAAGAGTTGAGCTGTTGTTTTGTATGAGCTTAACAGATCTTGATCATTAGCTCAAACGATCTACCTCCAATTAGCTTTAGGTCCCGATTGAAAGGATCTACACCTGATCAATCAAATTCTTTGATCTTTTGATGATAAAACCTGACCTTATTTTTGTATCTTTTAGTCAAGTGGGTTTTCTCGAGATTTGTTTTGATGCATTTTGATGTACATATTTTAGTTTCGTGATTCTCTTGTTTTCAAAAAATGACAATTATGAAAAGAATAAGAGAATTAAAAGCAAAAAATATATTCTTTTCTTTCATAATCAGTAGTTTAATAATTGAATTACTTGGATTCTCGTTCCCATAGCTTCTATAAATAGAGCCTGATTGGCACCTTTGTTATTCGCGTTTGCTTTCAAATTGTGCCTTTCAATCAGTCGACTTTAAGACTCAAGAATGCTCTTATGGAGATTGGTAAAAAGACCATGCAGGATGTCCCTCTAGAAGAGATAATGTTGAAAGCATTAATAGTTAGCTGCGTCAAAGCCCTACTCTTAAAGATCCAAAGAGAAAGAAATAACTAGAAGGATGGAGTCGATCAGAAGGTGAGAAGAGGCCAAAGGGGACAAAGAGGTTAGAAGGAAGTAGATGGCCCAAAAGTGAAAAGAAGCCTGAGGACTAAGAGGCTAGATGATCGAAGACAAACAGAAGGACAAAGGTGAGTTAAGGAACTCACTCACAAGAACAAACGAGTGGAGGACCCAGGAGACGAGGTTGCATTGTCTGACTCACTTACACTTCAACAGAAGGAAGGCAGAGACAAGTTAGGTGACTCGAATGTTGGTGCATTGAGCCGGTCCTCTGCTATGGCTTACACTTAACCGACTGAACAATCAACCCAAGGAGTTGTAAGAGCTTCATAGCCGAAGGTTTGGGGTGGAGGGGGAGGGGGAGGGGTTTATGATTTAATTTTTGGTAGGTGGGAACAGCACTGTGGGCATCTTGCTGCTATCTGGATCAACTTCTTGGTGTGAGGAGACCCGATCTTTGTGTTTAAAAAATTCAATTCATATTATTGAAGTTTATTTGTTGGTTTAGATGAGACAGTCCCATTCATTAATTCATCATTAACAGAAACCATCTGAGATCCCTTTTCCGGAGTACCCGAGGAAACTCCATCTCTGGCACATAACTGAGGAAAGGTGATCGACCTTCCAGCTGGTCCCCAAGAAGACCTTAAAACATAAACAATGGAAGATGGAGGTTATCGACATCACTAGTCCTCCGCCAAGAGAAAACAGTGGACTCCTATGTCTGGGAAGTTGGGCTACAGTGAGAGGTACAGATAAAGGAGCTATGGGAGGAACTTGCATCTCTGAGGTTGGGACACTCTGTGGGCCATGCAACTCTTTAGGTGGAGCTGATGGGTGTTCGAGGGACTTTCTAAGTTCTCCAAGTCCAGGATCAAGCATATAGTAAATATAGCTTTCTGTTTAAGAGTAAAGTATTGTATCAGAAGCTTCTTCTATGAGGTATTGCCTCGGCTGAAGTGGTCGAAGAACCACTTGTAAAATATTTTTTGTTTGAATGAAATTTTACTTTAATAAATTAATGAAAATTGAATTTTATAACTATTTTCCCATGAGTGCTATGCTCATGTGACTCAAATTTTAAAAATTGAGGTACAAATCTTTCGTAAAGCTTTAGCTTCTTTTGGTACACTATATATAAGGATTGAGGGTTTGATTCCTCTGAGCATTTCGATATTTCTTTTCTCCCTTCAGGCATTTTTCTTTTTTTCCCTTGTTTTTGTTTGGATGACTTGCAGTATTCGTCACAATGCTTTGGGTCATTCTTTACGATCGAGATATCTACCATTTCTTCAAGTGATGCTACTTTTCTTTAGGAACTTGTGTTTTCGACGATGATACCCATTTGGAAGCCATTGGTCTAGATGATCGAGAGACTGATGTTTTTGGAAGAGATCTCATTTTTTAAAAAGATCATTTACAGTGGGTCTCCAATTACCATTTTGCAAAGAGTTGTGGTTGATCCTAAAGCACTACAAGGTGAATCTAGATCAAATCAAGCTTAACTCAATAGCCACTATAATGACATGTGCGATTTATTGTCAGTGAAGAGAGATCCTTTGGTCATAGGAGATCTTCTCTTACATGTATTCATTATGTGTCAAGCTGGTTGGTTACATAGTTTTTGGGTTGACAAGAATCGTTTGCATTGTTGGCGAGATCGTATTTTTGGAGTTGACCGAGGAGTTCTTCGAAGTTCACATTAAACATCTCAGGCTCAGGACAAAGCTGGCGATCGACCAATTCATGTGGGTCAGACTAGGGGACCCGAAGTACTCTGATATGGAAAAATCACCATGCTCTTCTCAAATTCAACATCAGTTGTATGAGAGATAAATTCGAAGAAAAGCACGTAGCAGATGGAGGTTTTTCTAATGCGTGATTTGGCTTCAAAGGTTCTTATACTTTAGAAATTTTGTATTTTAGTTGCAATAGAAAACTTGTAAAGCATATGGAATTTTTGTAATGGAAAGGTCAATCGATTGATATATGAATGAAGTGCGACATTTGGCCAACTTTTTACTTGTGCTTTATTTTTACAATTATGGTATTTTCTTTACTGATTTCTTGTGATGTTTTGGTGATGGTTGATTGCTCATCCTTTAGGAGAGTATTTTTGATCATTTTTTTATGATTTTACTGCTTGGATCAAGTCTTAGATCACCCTATCTCGTTTGCGTGGTTAGATCTTTATCTCGAGTGGTGGTAATTGCCGAGGCTTACTTCAAGATTGAGTTGCTTAGTACCCTTCGTGGAGGTTGTTGCCGCAGGGTAGCGAAAAATCTATGGAGCTTTGATCATTTTGAGTTTAGAGACAATTTGTTTGATGTGTGGGCATTGAGTGTTAGTTTTCTGCTAAAAATGTTCATCAGTCATCTAGCCTCATTGTCGATCATTTCAAGCATCTTCAACTAATTGGATGAGTTAAAGTTGTTGTTGTTTATTTTAAACATCTTCTACTGATTACATGAATTGCATCATTGTTAGTTTTTTGGGGTGACGATGTCCGACTGACGTCTTACACTTCCCGAGTCTTGGCTGTTTAGTTGGATCTCTATCTTGGATGGACTACCCGTTATGTCAGGCTTTTTAAGAGAATCATTTTGCCACTTTTGCAAGGATAATATTTGAAACTCACTTCTGCAGTGATTTGTGATGCTATTGGTTTGAATACACGAATTCGACACCACTACTAGGAGATATAATTCCTCAGCAACGGCGCCAAAAACTTGATGCAACAAGACTTTACTTCTATATTTTTAAATGCAAGATTTTGTTAACTTCAAATTTATATATTTATAATGATTTTGTAAAGTCCAAGCATTCAACGCAAGTATACGTATCGTATCAATAATACAGGGCTCTAGTGGAGTCCTGGTTATCGATCCCATAGGGAGGTTTTAAGTTGAAGCAAAGTGAAAGTTTTAACAAGTTAGAATAAAGCACTAGAAATTTCTTCTAACACTACTACTACTATGCAGAAAACAGTAACAACCAACTAAACTACAATTACTTCTAATAACTTTGAAAACAGAATTAACTAACAGACACACTAAACTAAGTATTTGAAAGGTTTTATAATATATGAGAAAAGAATCTTTCTTCTTGCAATGAGAATATGATGTGTGGATTTATATGGATTAATTATTTAATTTATTGTGCCAAATAGGAGCATAAATGACTCTTTACCTTTAGAAGAGTACCCCCTCCTCTAAATAAGAAAATAACATTGACACATTCTAAGTTTAGTTACTAATTCTAGGGCAAGGCTGGTAGGATACCGGCTCTCACTTCGGAGCTCCCACTCACCCTTCACCCGAAGGCTAACCTTTGATATTAGTTACTAATATTAGAACCAATCAAGAGATTTCAGCCTATCACCCTGAAATCTCCACATTGAAGTCCTTCAGAACACATTTTCCTATTTATTTGCACGTAATTCCCATGAACTACGCAATTCATCCATGGAAATTGAATGGATCTTTCATTATTTTTGTAGGACATTAAATCCTTTCAAAATTAATGTTCAACAACATATTTTAACATTTCAATTGGCCAGATCGGAAGTAAATTAAGTTCTAAATGAAAAACTATCACAATTTCTTCATCACATTAAAAGCACATCAAATCCATTTCAAACCATCATCACATCTCTAAGTAAGAAGAAAGACAAAAAAGCATACTCAGAATTCATGGAGAAGATACAATAAAACATGGATTTTATATATAAAAGAAAAGTCATACAAACCACAAAAGGAAATACAACTTATATCTTTCTCTTCCCCAATGCAAACTCATTGCAGTTCCTTTGAATCCTCTTCTCTTCTTTACAACACTTGATTCTCTCTTTAGAATGGAAAGGAAGAAGCAATCTCTCACTTTATTCCTCTTTCACTCCTTAGAGAAGAATCCCTCTCTTCTACACTAAACCCTAACACTAAAAACTAAGAGAAAGTAATGGAATGCAAGAGAGCACACTCTAAAACTCTCTAGAACTCCTCTAGAACTCACTTCCCTCATCCAAATTCAGTTATTTAAGAGTTAGGGATGAAATCCCAAGAGTTTCCATAGGCATCCCTCAAAATTTTGCCAAAACTCTCAAATTTGAATTCCACCAACCTTGGGCGCCGGCGGCGCTCCATCGTCCATAATATTTTCTGAGCTCTCTGGATTTGGGTGCCGGAGGCACCCAGACTGGCGTCGGCGGCACCAGAATACCTTTTCCACCATTTTGCTCCTTTTTGCTCCTTTTCGCTTCGAATTCGTTACTTTTTTATTCTTTTCACTCCAATCACCTAAAATCGTCATACCTGCAACAAATCATGAAAAATAACTTTCTTTAAAGTGCAATATCACCAAAAATAAGTAAAATTAGATAGCATAAACCATATATATTTTTGGTGCATGAAAATCCCCCAAACTTAAACTATTTACTTGTCCTCAAGTAATCCTTTTACTACATAAAATGTAACTCTATGCAATGTACTTTTCTATTGTAAGACACTAAAATTTTCATTCAGAAGAGTATAGTGGTTAGATTTTCAGAAAAAAGTTTAGTAACTTAGGTCAAAATTACAGGCATAAGAATATTCAGTAATCAAGTCTAAGAGGTTTAGTCTTCTATTTATTTCAAGATGAACCATAATTTGTCAAATTAAGAGTGCCTTAAAAGATTATGTGAGAAAGGAGTTCATGCAAACTTTACTAGAATGTAAGCTAGTACTTTAAATATAAATTCAGAAGTGAAATCAAGTTTTCCCTTTATGGTGATTCAAGTGAAGCCAATTTTGATTAGGCATCTCCTCAAGCTTCTGCTCATAAGTATTTTTCTTTCTTTTTTTTTTCTTTTCTTTTTATTTTTCTTTTTGGGATTTTTTTTCAATCCTTCTTTTCTTTTTTCTCTTTTTTTTTTTTTTTCGGAGGATTATTATATCTGGATAGCTTTTAATGATTTTGAACTTCACTCTCCTCTTTCTAAAGTTCAAACTTAAGTCACCTCCTTACTTTATAGTTAGGTATATGCTTTATTATTTTTCATAAAGTTACAATCTCTTCTTAACACACAACACTTTGTCCCTTAACATTTCAAAAATACAGTTTTCTTTACTTTAAATAGTTAACTATAATCAAATCCTTTCATACTAAATATCTTACTTCTATAAAATCAACTTTTATAACAAAAATTTTTCATCTTATCCTTCCATAATATTCAAATTAAATAAAAAGTTTTAGCTATCTTACAATGAGGTTCAACTGCCTAAAGTCATGCTAATAACTTTTTGAAAATATAACAGTCGAGAACAAATAAAAGTTTAGTATTTCTCTACCCTCCCCTAAACTTAAAATTTTCAATGAATTTGAAACAGTTGAGAGTAAAAGAAAACTAATCTTTCTGTGCTGGGATCTTGAAATCTTCAATAGCTATCTGGTATTAATCAACATTTATAACTAGCAGGCATGAAGCAATTAGTAGCAGTGATATAACAATTTTTAAATATTTGCATGGGTAAAGAGAAATTGATAGTAAACATCTAAACATCCAACAGAACACTACAACAGGAAACAAACAATAACACTACTAACAATAAAACTAATAGATTTTAATGTTTTAGTACAACACAGCAGTTCAACATGGAAAGTAAATAACACAACATCACACAGTACAACACAACAGGGGTACACATCACATGAAAAGTAAATGTCCACTACATCACATCAGTACAACACATCACAACAAGATCAACATAAATAACAAACAAACAAACTATCTACCAGTCTCCATCACTAGGATCAGCAGCAGGGTCATCAGCAGGGTCAGTTCTATATGGTTTATAGCTGGGGCAAGTAGGAAATATTACATCGGACTCCCCCCTCATAAATCTAACCTGAGCATAATAATAAGCAATATCAAACTCCACTCTACTCTGCAGATAATCTTCATTTACATCACTCCTCGCCTCAAATACATCCATCCGACCATGGAATCTATCCATATTAACACTCTGCAATCACAGCTGCTCCATGATATCAGATAAAGTAGGCGGCTCAGAAGTAGATAGAACATCATAACTCGTAGTAGGAATATCAGTATTCCTACGCTCAACTTTGGCTCCTACATGAGACTCATAAGTACGAATAATATTCTTTGTGATAGGTCTCGATGGTATAGCCACTTCCTCAGAAATACTGAACTCAACTCCAAACTGAACACAGAGGGCATGAACTAAAGCAGGATGTCCTAATCCTCCAGTCGTTTCACCTCTAGCAATCTTCTGAATATTCTTGTAAATAATGGATCCAATATCAATCTTTTTCATTTTCTGTATGCAGTAGTTCAGAATCGCTCTATCTCTAGTAACTTCGCTGTGGTGATAAGATGGTAATAACCTTGCAGAAATGAAATAATGCCATACCTTTGAAGCAACATTCAATGTGGAGGCAGGGAAATTTATCAATTGTTTTTGACTTACTTTCCACTCTCCTCGCCTGTCAGTTAGAAAAGAAATAACTTCTCTCATATTCTCCCTTCCAGTGTCAAAGTTTTCGTATTCACATACGAACGGTTCCCGAATCTGATAAAAAGCATTGATGCATTGAGGAGTAAACTCAACCATCTTTCCTCTAACAAGCACATACTTAGTCTCAGTCCAGGGTAAATTCGAATATAATTCTTGAATAACTCCCATAACAACATTTGCAGTGAAATAACAAAGTCTTTCCCAGTTTTGCTCAGCATATAACAGTTCTACAGTTCAGTCAGGAGTATCAAAAGCTCGATCCTGAATACACTTCTTGTTGTGATGCATAAGGTTATAATGAAATTGGGCTTTGATGTTGACGAATCTCTCCTCATCAAAATCCAATTTCCTCTTTCCTCTTGGAGCCATGTGAATTTCTAAAATTTGCAAAAATATTCCAATAAATCCAAAATTCACAATGTATCAACTCCAAACACTAATTTAAACAAGTAAGAGCAAATTTCATCATGGAAATTTGAACATTTCTTTAAATCTCCAAAAATTCCACCATAAGCAATGTGAGAAATTTCCATGTTGAAAATCCAAAAATTTTAACTTAAAGTGAAGCTCTTACTAAGAGAAGTGCAAATCTGGTGTCGAATAACCTTAAAATCTCCTTAAATCCAAGATCTAGCAATCCCTAGACCTTCAAAACCGCGAAAATGGAGGTAGAAGACGAAGGAAATGGAAAAATTTGCGGGTCCCAGGGCAAAAATCGCAAAATCGATGGTTTAAAGCTAATTTCTGGGTTCGAGCGCCAGCGGCGCTCTATTTAAATAAATTAGCCAAACTCTTTGGATTTGGGCGCTGGCGGCGCCAGTCCAAAATATTTTCTGGGTCCAAAATTTTTTTCGTAATTTTGATCGTTTCGACGTCCACAATGATGTTTATCACTTCAATAGGCTTTTACATCATCCCATAAGCAATAATTAACACATTTCAATACACAAACAATACACAACAATCTCATATATATAAAATCCAAGTTACATCAAACAAACTAAATAAGTTCATTCAAACCAACAATTCTTAGATATTTAGTACAGCAAGTACTCTACGATAGGTAAGCACTAATATCTAAGCACACACTAAAAGTAAACACATCCCAATCCAAGTTCAAATTACAAAGCAAGTTCTACTCAAACCAAACATAACTAAACATAGCAAATCAAAACACACAACATAATAGTAGAATCCATCCAAATTACTATAGATCAGTATTAGAACTCTCTTCACCTCAAATATCTCCAATCGATTACTGATGCACAAACAAGTTATAAAATGGACGAATTGGAAATTCGTCAGATGATTCTTCAGTAACGACCACATTCTTCTTCATCAAATTGACCAAGCCCATTTCCATTCAACCAGTATAATCGAATTGCTCTTTCATTCTCCAATCTAGATGATCGAACAAGTTAGAAATGTTGTTGATCGCATTCATAATATTTCGTACCTCTTTCTCCAATCGCTTGATCCTCTGCAATATAATTCTGGAACCTTCAGGAAAGTAGGGTTGAATCGGCTGAGAAGTCTCCGTTGGTTGATCAGGAAGTAGATTCATATCATCCTCATCTCTAACTGTCTGGTAGTCGTATAGATTGGTTGGATCAATAGGTCTCCATGGAAGAATAACCTTTTCCCAACTTTCATATGGTACCTGTGACTGACTACATAACAGGAATATGGTGGACGGGTGTCCAAGCCCATATTTCGATCCATGCACAATTAATCCAAGTACTGATTTCACAATAAGATTGCCAATGTCAACCGGCCTTCCAGTTTGAATGCAGAAATTCAAAATGGTGCTTTCCTTGGTCACCTTACTTATCTTCAATGTAGGAAGCAATTTTGCCGAAATGAAGTAGTGTCACTGCTGTGATACTGGATTGAGTGATGCAGATGGAAAATTTATATATCCATTCTCCCTGATTTCCCATTCCTCACTCTCATCCGCCAGGTACCGATACACGTCATTCATATTATCTCGAGTGGCATTGAAATTTGAATAGTGGTAAATATGAACATTTTCAATCATGAAGAGATCGTTGATTGATGCAGGAGTGAATTGCATGAATCTACCACACACAAACACAAACCCCTGGTTGATCCCGTGAAGATTCACATAGAGTTCTTTCACGACGGGAACAACAACGGCGATGGTAGTGAAACAAAGGACTTCCCAACGTCTCTCCTTAATAATTTCTTTAGTTCTAGTTGAAGGATTGTCCATACCTCAATTAATGAAGCCCTGTTCCTTGATAATTCAACTTTTCACCATCACTTTGTTGAAAAAATGCTGGGCTTCAAAACTGATGAACTTCCTCCTATTGCAAACGCGAGATCGAGAGGTTTCAATGGCATAGGAATCCATAGGAACCGAATGGATATTGGTGGTTTTCGTTTTCCTGAAGTTTAGAAGTCAAAAATGGAGTTTGGGGAGTTTTAAGGATGAAAATCTCGCCGAAAACCTCCAAAACTCGCATTTTGAAACTTAAAAACCATCAGACAGATTTTCAGCGCTTGATACGGCGCTGGCGGCGCTCAAACAGTCAAGTTTAGTTGGGTATAAATGATAGGGCGCCGGCGGCGCCAGAGGTCAGAAACTACACCGAACTTCGTTTGATCCAAAATGTTCCAATATCTCGATTCGATCCATTATTTATCAATTTTTTAAGTATTTAGGAGTAATTAGGATTAGGAAACAACTATCTAAAAAGCACAACTACAACAAACAAGCAAACACACCACAAAGATACATTTGGGTTGCCTCCCATAAAGCTCTTGGTTTAACGTCGTTAGCCCGACAAACCATTTAGTTAATCGAGATGACTCAGCATTAAAACCTCTTTGAAATCAGGTCGACACCCGTCAAAGTAAGGCTTTAATCGATGCCAATTAACCTTGAAAATCTTTCTAGTATTAGGATCTTTAATATCAACGGCTCCAAAAGATTGAACTTTTTTAACTGTAAAAGGTTCAAACCATTTAGATGAGCTTTCCAGGAAATAACTATAAAACTTTTTGTCCAATTTACATGTTCTTTTTCAATATCTTTTGATCATGCCATAACTTCCTTTTCTCTTTATAAATCCTATCATTGTGATAAGATGCATTTCTAATATCTTCCAATTCATTTAATTGCATAAATCTTTTCTCTCCAGTATTTTTCAAATTAAAATTTAACTCTTTTATCGCTAATATGCTTTATGCTCCAATTCAACTGGTAAATGACAAGTCTTACCAAACACTAGTCTATAAGGAAACATTCCTATAGGGGTTTGAAAAGCAGTTCTATAAGCCCATAAAGCAGTATCTAATCGAGCATACCCATCTAATTTATGAGTATCGACAGTTTTCTCACAGATTCTTTTAATTTCACGATTAGATACTTCTGCTAAAACATTAGTTTAGGGATGATAAGCAGTAGATTCTATGAATAATATTATATTTCTCAATTGATCTTTTAATTTGATTATTTCTGAAATGGGATCCACCATCAGTTATGATCACTCTCGACATTCCATATCTTGTAAATATATTTTTCTTTAAAAATTTTGAAACACTCTGAGCATCACATCTTGGTAAAGCAATAGCTTCAATCCATTTCGAGACATAATCAACAGCGACCAATATATATATATTTCCAAATGAAGCAGTAGATTCTATGAATAATATATATATTTCCAACTATCATAAAATCAAATTATTGCAGAAAAAGTATCCATCTAATGCATATAGGTTTTGCATCCTTCTTTTGCATTAAATATTTGATAGCTGAATGGTCTATACGCACAATACTTTTAGTTCCAATTAAATAAGGTCTAAATTTTTTAAAAGCAAATACTATAGCTAATAATTCTCTTTCAGTTGTGGTCTAATTAATTTGAGCCTCATTAAGAGTTTTACTAGCATAGTAAATAAATTTGAAAACTTTGTCATACCTTTGCCTGAATGCTAATCCGATTGCATAATCACTAGCATCACACATCAGTTCAAATGGTTTCTCCCAATTAGGTGAAACAATTATAGGTGCAGTGATTAACTTTTCTTTTAATAATTCAAAAGCATTCAAGCATTCATAATTAAAATCAAACTTTTTATCATTTTCTAAAAGTTGGCACAAAGGTTTAGTAATTTTAGAGAAATCTTTAATATATCGCCTGTAAAATCCAGCGTGTCCTAAGAAACTCCTCACCTCCCTCACAGTAGTGGGTGGCGACAATCTCTCAATCACTCTAATTTTAGCAGGATCGACCTCCATACCATGTTCAGAAATTTTATGCCCAAGCACAATTCCTCCTGCAATCATAAATTAACATTTCTCCCAATTCAGAACTAGATTTGTTTTCTCACAAAGCTCCAAAACTTTTGCTAAGTTCTCCAGACAAATTTCAAATGAAGTCCCAAATACAGAGAAATCATCCATAAAAACTTCTATTCCATTATCTATCATAGTACTAAAGATAGACATCATACGTCTTTGAAATGTGTCAGGCGCATTACATAGTCCAAAAGGCATTCTTCTAAAAGCAAAGGTTCCATAGGAGCTAGTAAATGTTGTCTTTTCTTGATCCTCAGAAGAAATAGGTATTTGGTAGTAACCAATATATCCATCCAGAAAATAGTAGTACTTGTGTCCTGCAAGTCTATCTAGCATTTGATCGAGAAAAGGAAGAGGAAAGTGGTCTTTTCTGGTGGCGGCATTTAATTTTCTATAGTCAATACAAATTCTCCATCTATTAATTTATCTTGTGGTTATAATTTCATTATTTTCATTCACTTCAACAATCACTCCTCCCTTTTTCGGTACACAATGTATTGGACTTACCCAAGCCCTATCCGAAATAGGATAAATAATTCCAGCATCCAACCATTTTAAAATATCTTTCTTAACTTTTTCTTTCATTATAGGGTTCAGTCTCCTTTGTGGATCAACTCTCGGTTTATGTTCATCATCTAATAAAATTTTGTGCATACAAATTGAAGGACTAACTCCCTTAATATCTGCCAAATTCCATCCAAAAGCTTTCTTTTATTTTTTTAAAGTTTCCAATAGTTTTTGTTCTTGATAATCATTTAACTCCAAAGATACTATAACTGGCAAGGTAGAAGATTCTCCTAAAAACATATACTTTAAATGATTAGGGAGAATTTTCATCTCAAGTTCAGGAGGTTTTATGATAGATGGAATTAAGCTTTTATTTCCACCTTCCATAGTGTCTAATATTTTGAATCTCTCCTGAACATACTCCAATTCTTCATTCTTTTCATTATCTGAATTTTCATCATCTTTAATTTCTTTTTAAAATATTTTTTTTATATTCTTCTTCTTTTTTAAATATATTCTTGAAGTGATCGTTTCTCAGATAATAACATACCTCCATTCTAAAGAATTCATTATCTTTTTCCATTGAGGGATACTTCATAGATTTTAAAATGTTAAAGGTCACCTCTTAATCATTAACTCTCATAGTTAATTCTCCTTTTTGAACATCAATTACCTCTCTTCCAGTAGCAAGGAATGGTCTTCCCAAAATAATTGAAATTTCTTTATCTTCCTCTATATCAAGTACAATAAAGTCCATAGGAAAGATAAATTTATCCACTTTTACTAACACATCTTCCACCACTCCTTTAGGGTAAGTAATGGAACGATTGACCAACTGAAGAGTCACAGATGTAGGAGAGATTTCTCCTATTCCTAGCCTTTTGAAAGTTGATAAAGTTATAAGATTAATACTCGCTCCCAGATCACATAAAGCCTTTCCGAAAAATTTTTCACCTATAGCACACGGAATAGTGAAACTACCAGGATCTTTACGTTTTTCAGGAAGCTTCTTCTGAATTATTGCACTACACTCTCCGTTAAGTGCAACAGTTTCATGATATGTAAACTTTCTTTTCTTTCTCAAAATATCCTTCATAAACTTGGCATAGTCAGGCATCTGTTCTAATGCTTCAACAAAAGGAATATTTATCGTTAATTTCTTAAGGATCTCCAAAAATTTTCCAAATCTGTTATCCCTATTTTGTTTCTTTAATCTTTGAGGAAATTGATACTGGTACGACCCAACTTTTACTTATGTAAGAATTTATGAATTTATATTTAAATAGTTATAATAATTATTGTAAAAGTCATAATTTCAAACGCAAGTATACATATCGTTTTAAGTAATACATGGCTCTATTGGAGTCCTGGTTATCATCCCACAGGGAAGAATATGAGAAAATTAAGAAATATTTTTGATTTTTCAAATTAAAAGTAATTATTATTTTTATTTCTTTTCAAAATTCAGATTTTAAATTTAATAAAATTTTTACTAAATGCAAGTAAGCAGTAATTAAATAAAGATTAATGCAAGTATAAATAAACAACTTTCTCCTTTTCAACTAATCCAAGATTTTTAGAATAATTATCATTTGTGGAGAACTTAGATTATGGTATTATGCCAAATAGAAGCATTCCTATTCTTTACCTTCGCTCGATAGTATAAAGAACATTGGCTAATCTATAGATTGGTTCATGATGTTTTATTAGTAGAATGAGTTAATGTAGGCTCACACTACTAGATGTCCAAGGGTGGCTATGGTCGGCCCTACCAGTGATCCGTTCCCTTTCTATAGACCAAAGTATCAGAATTTAGTCTGTCACTCTAAAAACTAATTAATTCTATTCCCAATAAATAATATCTTCCTATTTATTTGCACTTCACCTTGAATAACCCGCATAAAGCCTTCAATTACCCAAGATTAATGTGATATCTACTAGTTAAGAACTCATCTCCGGATAGGTCTCAGAATTCTTCAACATGTTTTAACAATTTAAATGACCAGTTTAAAAAATAAATTAAGAGGTATTAATATCAACACAAATTTTATAAATATTTTATGTTAATTTCTCCAACAAAATTCAATTATCTTATTATCTTTTCATAGTTGAAAGGAGAAAGAAAACTAACTACTCAGAACACATTGAATTCACACAACAAAACATATTTATAAAACTTTGAACCAAGTTACAAATACTTTGTGGAATGTTCCTTCAAGTGATCCGCTGGCTCCTACTGACTTCAATGCAAGGTACAAAACTTCAACAACAACAATACTTGAAAACTTACACTTACTACTCAAGGAATTGAGTAGTAATACTCAAAATAAACTCACTAAATGCAAAAGAAAGTGGCTCCGTAAAATGATTGGATGCTAGAGGGGGGTATATGGTGATAGAATTGCTAGTGGGTGCTAAAAGGGGCACTTTTCTCTGTAGAATTGACTCCTATTTATATAGTTCTGAATTTGACCAGGGGTTGCTTAAGGCACCTCTTCAAAATCATCCAAATACAATGTATCTTCTAGAAGGTAACTGTCATGCCTAGGCGCCAGGATCTGGCACTTAGGCGCTGGAGTCCGTGGCTAAGTCTTCGCACCTCTTCACTTTGGATCGCACCTCTTCGCGATTAAACCGTTTTCCTGTGTCCATATGCATTGTATCACATGTCATATATATTAGGAGTGACTTCCAGTCTTCTAGAAGGTTTGATAACTGCTTAACACCGTTAAAATAACTGCCCAAAGTCGTCAAAAATATTATCTATTTCTGTATCGAGCTGGCGCTTATGCACCGGATTCTGGCGCCTAGGCGCTAGACATATAATTTTGACAACTTTGCTCTTTAAGCTCTTTTTTTGCTCTTTTTTGCTCCTTTTTCCTTCTTGAACTCTTTTTTTATCACCTACATCAAAAAACATAAAAATACCTTTCATTAAAACATAATATCCTTAACAATTGAATCATAAATAAGGCATAAAAATAAGTTTTTTTTAAGTGGATCAAATTCCCTCAAACTAAAACGTTACTTGTCCTCAAGTAACCCTTTTTATTACATAAAATGTATATCATTTGGAATGAAGTTTAAATATTTAACATTCCTTGTAATTTTTGGTTTTATAAATACTTTAGCAAATCATTAACCAAATTTCACTAATTAAGTTTAATTTTAAGAATTAAAGAATATTTAACTACCAAATCATAATACTTCCAATTTTTCATTTATTTCAAGGATAATTGTAATTTATTATATTAATTTAACATAGAATATTTACAAGAAAAAGACTTTCATGAAACATTTTCCAATTAAAAATAATTGTACATAAAAATTAAGTTTAAAATGTAGTTGGTTTTCTTTCTATAAGATAATTCAAGTGAAGCTAATTTTTGATTAGACATTTTCTCAAGCTTCTCCTCATATTTCTTTTTTTTTTGCTTTTTTCTTTTCTTTTCTTTTTTTCTTTTTCCTTTTTTTTTAAGGATATTTTTCAATCCTCCATTTTTTTATTTGTGAGGATTAATATTTTTGGATAGCCTGTTAATGATTTTGAACTTCACTATCCTTAACTTATATTTTAAAACTTATACATTTTTATTACTTAATAAATATGACATTCTTAATTAGTATTTTTCAAAAATTATTTCAATATTTTTTTTTCAAGTAATAATCTTGATTCCTTAGTATTTCTAAAATACAATTCTCTTTACTATAAATAGAAAAAATTCTTAATCTTATTATTCTTTAGGTTAAATAATTCTATTCTTAATATCAATCAAAATTATTGAAATTTTAGTTAAGTTTACTAAATTATTTATAAATTCAAAATTTTAAGTAATCTTAAAAAGATTTTTCATTCCTTATGTTATGTTAATATTCTTTTTTAAAGAAAATATTAGTTCATTAAGGACAAATAATATTTAAATTTGAAAAATGTTTTCCCTTCCCCCAAACTTCAGCTTTAGTATAAAAATGAATCATAAAATTTTCTAAAGCATGAGAGAAAGAAATAAACAGGAATTTATCTAGGTACAATGATGATGTAGTAAGGAAAAACTCATTTCTACTCATACACATGCTTTAATATGTATGTAACATAAATGATTAAGCATATATAAAAAAGTATGCAGAGCAGGAGTTAATTTACAATTTTTTTTTAATTTATTATAAAACATGCAAAATTACTAACTATTCATGAATACTAAACAGTAGACTGAAACAGAAATAAACATTTATCATAGAAAATAAAAATTCATTCATATTTCAGTCTTTAATTCATAACACATAAGATGATTTAAAACAGTCTCTACATCAAAAGTCCACCCAAAGTTAATTAAACAAATCAACACTAACAAACAACAATAAAATCAGACTCATCAGTACTGACAAACTAGAAATAAACTAAAAATAAAATCAACACATCTCAAGAGGTAAATCAAGCTACTAATCAGTATCTGTAGCCTCGTCATCGTCGTCGCCAAAAGAAAATTCCACATCCTTTGGATCAACATACGGTGAAAATCTAGGACAGGTAGGAACTGAACATCATGATCACCCTTCAGGAATCTAACAAGAGACTCAGAATACTCAGCATCATAATCACTCTTCCTTTGGGTGTACTCAGAAAGATGATCGATCTTCTTATCGATCGTATCTACTCTACAATGAGTTATAAATAACACATTCTGTTGCTCCATAAACTTATCATGCATGGATTCCCAGAAACTAGATGGTGGCTCGGCAGCAGAAGTAGAAGGTCTAGAAGTAGAAGCTCTACCAGAAGTAGGTAATGAACTAGAAGGTACAGTAGAGCTCTTACCTCGAAGTCGATCATAGATACTGACACTTTCTCTTCCTATGGGCTGTGTAGACTTGAGCTTTTCGTCAGAAAGCTCAGCAACTACTCCAGCACTTTCACACAGAGAGTAAATCAAAGATGGAAATCCAAGTCCAACAGCAGTGCTAGAACGAGCAGTGGCCTCTAAAGAATCATAAATGATACTCCCTACATCAATCAGCTTCCTCTCTTATATGCAGTAGTTTAGGGTAGTTCTGTCCTTGGTAACCTCACTCAAATGATTGGATGGAAGGAGGCGAGCAGAAATAAAGTAATACCATGCCTTTGAAACACCATTAAGCTTAGAAGATGAAAAATTTACCCGTTTTCCATTCCGGATCTTCCAAGCTCCAGTACCATCAGTCAGGTAAGAAATAATCATATCTAATTCTCCCTCAGATGGAGATAATCCGGAGTAAAAACACTCGATGCTCGGCAGGCCGTAGAAAATGTTGATACGCTATGGAGTTAATCCTACTCCAACTCCTCTTACGAAAATCTTATACTCTTCAGCATCCACGAAATTTGCATAAAACTCCCTGACGACAGAGATAACAACAACAACAGTAAAATAATAGAATCGTTGCCAGTTGAGTGCAACGATCGTATCCTCAATCCTTTCTCAAGGATTGTAAAAACTTTATTCCGAGATAAATTTCCTGGTCGTAGCAAAATTGTTGTACCGAAAATGTGCAGCAGCAGTGAAAAACTTGCTACGATAAAAAAATTTTCTCATTCCTTTCCTCTCTTAGATTTGGGTGCCATCTAAACGTGAAATAAAAATGCAAAATAAATTCAAAGGAACAAAGGAAATAAACTAATTTAAGCTTTTCAAACTTGAAAGAGCTTAAAAATCCAAGGATTTAATTCTAAAAATAAAAAATTTTCTCAAAATTTCAGTTTTCTTCAAAGAGAGCAAAATCCATGGTGAAAATAAAAAATAATTGGTTTAGAATGTAGATTTGACCTTAGGATGAAGAAATCGAGTGATTTTAAGCTCAAAAACTTGAAAATCCGACCTCAAATGGGATCTCTAGGGTCGATTTTCACAAAAATAGAAAGAACGGGAAGCTTAGGCGTCAAAAATGGCGTGGGGGTCGTTTAAGAAGATGAAGTTTCAGGTTCAGTCCGAACCGACGCCTAGGTGCCAGACTCGCCTTTCCAAAAATTCGATTTAAATATTATATTTTCCACCAAAACTTATCAAATTTGACTCCTAATTACTCATATGAGAGTATTAATCCAATTTATATCCTCCAAACATTTCCAAAATCAATTTAAAATGATAACTTAGATCCACATTTAAAACACAAAATATAACCAAACTCTTCAATTCCAATTCATAATTTTCATTCCAAACTCTATAAATTCCAGAACAAGACTATAACAAGGTTCATTATTCTATAAACAACATAAACAACATAAATTCAAAGCAAATTTTTAATCCAATAACACACATTGAACAATTAAGCAAACACACAAATTTGATATTCGACACACTAGAACTTGACTCAATCACACCTCGAACACACAAATGATCTATTCAACACTGATCTTTAATTTCCATCTCTTTCGTAATAAAGTTCGCTAGGACCGCATGGATAGAAAACCAACGCCCTTAGAAATTTCAAAGCCGTCTTTTCATGAATCCACTTGTTCTTCACATACATTGCTACTTGAGCGTCTTGATAGGCCGCCATATGATCAAATTGAAGTTTCGTCTGCCATTCCAAATGTTCAATTTGATGATACATCTCGTGCAAACGATTCCTAATTCTTTGAAATTTTGCTTCAATCTTTTCCAAACGACTAAATAAACTCTCCATACTAACTGCAATAAAACCATTAAAATAAGCTTGAGGATCTTTGAGGGATTTGTCTCTTACCTCATTTCCATGATTTCCTCTATCCATTGCTTCAAAACTCCTCTTAACTCCTCTAAAATGGATTGCTCTGGTCGAAATTAGGGTTTCTTAGTGATTGGGGACGATGGTAGGGCAATATATAAAGAGATTTCGTGTGAAAAACAGAAGTTTTTCAATTTTTCCACTATCTGTAACTGTGGCGCTTAGGCGCCGGAATCTGGAGCCTAGGCTCCGGACTATCGATACACACAGGTTATTCTGGCGCTTTGTTGACCTTATTTTTGGTGAGGTCAGATCACTCTCCTTAGTACTTAGGATCTAGCCATATGTTTTCCCTTCGACTATCCTAGAGGATTAGAAATGGGACCCACCACTTAGAAATTCAGGCACTTCTTGATTCCCTTCAAACCCCACAATTTTGACTGTAAACCCCCAGGTCACTTGGAGGGTTGAAATCAATATGTGGAGGTTTAAAGGAGGAGTCCCCTATAGGATTCTTTGGCCTTAGGATCACTCTGGGTGGCCTGGTTTTGGTGAGGACAAGCTTGCACACACCACACTCTCACACACATTCTAAATCCTAAAACAACTTTTACTCAATTTTACTCCCTGACTCATGTAGGTAACTCATATGGATGGACCTTAACTCCTAAGACCCTAGCTAAGAGGGTTAGGAACAACATATTGAATGCCTAAAATGAGTCCTCTCATGGCTCTTGTGAGCTTAATATGGCTTCATGGCTCAATCAAATAGTTTCATTTCACCCACATCTAATTATTCTTCATTTTTCCTAAATTTCAATTTTTGACCCCCAGGATCCTAACCCTCCAAGTGTTCCAGAAGGTTTAATTATACTTCAACTTCTTTTTCCACTATAGTTTTCAATTCTTTTCCACTCCTTAATTGAATTGCCTTAAGTTGTTCCTTGTTTTGATCTTTTAGATTGATCTCTACATTGCTTCGAAGTGTTCCAGAAGGTCTATTATTAAGTGTAGTGAAAATATGTCCGAATTGATTTTCAATATTTTTCATAGCAACACCTTGAGCTTGTAATTGATTTCCCATATTCAGAATCATTTCTACAGTAGACAACTTCTTATCCTTAAATTGTAGGTTACTATTGAATCCACGGGAAAATATGGTCTAAAATTAGGATTTCCTTGATTGTTCGAATTTCCAATTGCATTCATAGAATTGTTAGCCCAGTGCGGATTAACATTAGCATTATTATTATTCCAATTGAAATTTGGGTGATTCTTCCAACCAAGATTATAATAATTTGAATAAGGATTGTTAGGTCTATTAATAACATTTAAAGTCTCATAAGGCATTTGAGATTTCGTTATCGATCCAAATGAATTTTCCTCCAACACTTGAGGTGGTTGAGAATAATTCATTCCATATTGATCTATTTTTTTAAAGGGTCGCAATTTGAAAATCGCCATAGTCATCTTATCTGAATCATGAACACTAGCTACTCTCTTAGGATTTACCCATTCAGAGGGCCATTGAAAATTATTAGTAGTCATTTCTTCAATTAATATGTGTGATATCAAAAGGTTTTGACATTAATGATCCACCTGCAGCAACATCTATAATAGATCTTAATGATCCCACTAATCCATTATAAAATGTTTGAATTATTAACCAATCTGGTAAAACATGACGTGGGCACTTCCTAAGAAGATCTTTAAATCTCTCCCAAGCTTCATATATTGACTCTCCTTCAAACTGACAAAAAGATGTAATATCATTTCTTAACTTAGCAGTCTTTGATGGAGGGAAATATTTTGATAGAAACTTTTGAGATAATTCTCCCCAAGTTCTAATAGATCAAGGTGCTAACGAGTTTAACCACGCCTTAGATTTATCCCTTAACGAGAAAGGAAAAAGTCTAAGTCTGACACCGTCACTAGACACTCCATCGTATTTAAAAGTAGCACACAACTCTAAAAAACTAGTGAGATGTAAATTTGGATCCTCATTAGGTGTTCCAGTGAATTAATTATTTTGTACCATTTGGATAATAGCAGGTTTAAGTTTAAATGAATTAGTAACAACATCAGGATTTTGAATAGTTATATGAATTTCATCTGCTGTTGGGTTAGCATAATCTCTTAAAGGTCTTGGATAATTTCCAATATCATTTCTCTGATTATCTTGAATATTCGCCATTTCACAATAATTTTTTATTTGTTTTTGTTGTTTTTTAGTTTTTTTGACGGTACGCTCTAATTCTGAATCGTAAGGCACTAAACCTATAGATCCACTACTACGCATATACAATCACACAAACACTTTTTTTTTTTACTTTGACTTCATTACTTCCTCGACAACAACACCAAAAACTTGATGCGATTGGTTTGAATACACGAATTCGGCACCACTACTAGGAGATATAATTCCCTAGCAACGGCGCCAAAAACTTGATGCAACCAGACTTTACTTTTATATTTTTAAATGCAAGATTTTGTTAACTTCAAATTTATATATTTATAATGATTTTGTAAACTCCAAGCATTCAACGTAAGTATACGTATCATATCAAGTAATACAAGGCTCTAGTGGAGTCCTGGTTATCGATCCCATAGGGAGGTTTTAAGTTAAAGAAAAGTGAAAGTTTTAATAAGTTAGAATAATGTACTAGATATTTCTTCTAACACTACTACTACTATGCAGAAAACAGTAACAACCAACTAAACTACAACTACTTCTAATAACTTTGAAAATAGAATTAACTAACAGACACACTAAACTAAGTATTTGAAAGGTTTTTTAATATATGAGAAAAGTATATTTCTTCTTGCAATGAGAATATGGTGTGTGGATTGATATGGATTAATTATCTAATTTATTGTGCAAAATAGGAGCATAAATGATTCTTTACCTTTAGAAGAGTACCCCCTCATCTAAATAAGAAAAGAACATTGACACATTCTAAGTTTAGTTACTAATTCTAGGGCTAGGCTGGGAGGATACCGACTCTCACTTCGGAGCTCACACTCACCCTTCACCCGAAGGCTAACCTTTGATATTAGTTACTAATCTTAGAACCAATCTGGGGATTTCAGCCAATCACCCTGAAATCTCCACATTGAAGTCCTTCAGAACACATTTCCCTATTTATTTGCTCGCAATTCCTATGAACTACGCAATTCATCCATGGAAATTTAATGGATCTTTCATTACTTTTGTAGGACATTAAATCCTTTCAAACTTAATGTTCAACAACATATTTTAACATTTGAATTGGCCAGATCGAAAGTAAATTAAGTTCTAAATGAAAAACCATCACAATTTCTTCATCACATTAAAAGCACATCAAATCCACTTCAAACCATCATCACATTTCTAAGAAAGAAGAAAGACAAAGAAGACTACTCAGAATTCATGGAGAGGATACAAAAAAACATGGATTTTATATATGAAAGAAAAGTCATGCAAATCACAAAAGGATATACAACTTATCTCTTTCTCTTCCCCAATGCAAACTCCTTGAAGTTCCTTTGAATCCTCTTCTCTTCTTTACAACACTTGATTCTCTCTTTAGAATGGAAAGGAAGAAGCAATCTCTCACTTTACTCCTTCTCCTTCACTTCTTAGAGAAGAATCCATCTCTTCTACACTAAACCGTAACACTAAAAACTAAGAGAAAGTAATAAAATGTAAGAGAGCACACTCTAAAACTCTCTAGAACTCCTCTAGAACTCACTTCCCTCATCCAAATTTAGTTATTTAAGAGTTAGGGATGAAATCCCAAGAGTTTCCATGGGCATCCCTTCAAAATTTCACCAAAACTCTCAAAATTTGAATTCCATCGACCTTGGGCGCCGGCGGGGCCAGATAGGGCGCCGGCAGCACTCTATCATCCATAATATTTTCTGAGCTCTATGAATTTAGGTGCCGGCGACGCCCATTCTGGCGCTAGCGGTGCCAGAATACCTTTTCCACCATTTTGCTCATTTTTGCTCCTTTTCGATTCAAATTCGTTCCTTTTTGATTCTTTTAGCTCCAATCACCTAAAATCATCATACCTGCAACATATATTGAAAAACAACTTTCTTTAAAGTGCAATATCACCAAAAATAAGTAAAATTAGATAGCATAAACCATATATATTTTTCGTACATCAATTTTCTAGGTACCCTTCATAGAGCTTGTCATTACTGTGCAGGGAACTGACCAAAGATAATGTATTGAGAAATTCATACCAATTTTATATCAATTTGTGATGATATTGCACTTTAAAGAAAGATATTTTCTATGTTGTATTGCAGGAATGAAGATTTATAGATAATGGAGCAAAAAGATGAGAAAAAGAGTGAATTTGGAATAAAAAGGATTAAAAGAGACAAAAATTGAACAAGCCCGCCGACGGCAAGGAATAGGCCACCGACGGCGTGTTTTTCTCGAGAGCATTTGAATAAGGAGCCTGTCGACGGAAAGATCGAGCCCGCCGACAGCGAGCCTTAGAAGTTGGCCTATATTCTAGAAGCCCGCCGACGGCGCCAACGAGCCCGCCGAAGGCGAGAAGGTCGGTTCAAGCAAGATACATTGAATCTGGATGCTTTTTGAAGAGGTGCTTAAGCAACCTTTGGAAATATTGCTCCCTCTTTAAATAGAGACGATTTTAGGCCGAATGTGTGTCTTTTGGGTGTCCTTTTTGTGTCCTTTTAGAGTGTATTATTAGTGTCTTTAGTGTGTAAGTGTGTTCTAGAAAGTATAATAGTGAGTTAGTTGAGTGTGTTGTGCAAGAAGGAAGAGTCAGAGGAACTTCAAGGAGTCTGCTTTGGAAGAAAATTCGAGATAAGTTTAGTTTATTATTTTATAACTTTAATTTTATATGAAATTTAAGTTTTGTGTTATTCTTCCTATGCATTCTGAGTAGTCTTCTCTATCTTTCTCCTTTTTTTTGAGATTTTGTGAAAGGAAAATTGAATTAGTTGTGCCTAAAATATTAAATAAAAATTGTGATAATCTTTTTACTTAAATCTTAATTTACTTTCAATTTGGCCAATTGACTATTAAAATATGTTGATTTCATAACTAAAGTAAAGATTACATCCAATTTCAGGGAAAGCAAATTCCTTGAAAGGAGAGTGTAAATAAATAGGGAAATATTATTTATCGGGCGTAGAATTGGATATTTTAGAGTGACAGACTAAAATCTTCAATTCAGTCCTACCGTTTGGGTGCTGAAGTGTAGATGTTAGCCCTCGGGCGAGGGAACGTGGGAGCTCCGAAGTGAGAGCCGGTATCCTCCCAGCCTTAGCCACGGATTCGGCAACCGAAGCATAGGATTAGTCAATATTCTTTATGCTCTGGACTAAAGGGTAAAGAATAGGAATGGTCCTATTTGGCACAATATAATTCTAACTAATTTAATTATCCATTCACTTAATTCTCATAACAAGGGGATAGATACTTTTCTAAATTGCAATCTTCCATTCAAAAATTAGTAGTAGAGTTTAGTATAAGTGATCTTTATTTCCGTATACTAGGTAGTAATTGCAACTGCGATAATTAGTTCATAATCTCTAACTTCTCTGTGGGATCGATATCTAGGACTCTATTAGAGCCCTATATTACTTGAACGATACGTATACTTGCGTTGATAAAGGGGTAACTTTGCTATTATTGAATATTATTTTTATTTGTTAACACTTATATTGTTACTTAACATCACACCCCCATGTCAAGTTTTTGGTGCCATTGCCGGGGAAGTCAAGTAAATATTAAAATAATTAGTAAAATAATTATTAAAATAATTACTAGAGTAACGGACTATTTTAAAATTACTTAAGTTGTGTATGCGTAAATTTGGAACAAAAAATTTAATACCTTACGATTCAGAATTAGAACGCACTATTAAAAAAATTAAAAAACAGAAAAAAGAAATTATAAATTTAAATCAAATGACAAATATTTCAGCAATTGAAAATACAAATCAACCTAGACCTTTATGAGATTACGCTAACCCTACATTAGATGAAATCACTTAAATATCCAAAATCTTGATGTAGCGGCTAATTCATTTGATCATAAACCTGCAATTATTCAAATGGTACAGAATAATCAATTTAGTGGTTCACCAAACGATGATCCTAATTTACATATCGCTAGTTTTTTAGAACTTTGCGCTACTTTTAAATATGATGGAGTATCTAATGATGCTGTTAGACTTGGGCTTTTTCATTTTTCTTTAAGGGATAAGGCTAAGATGTGGTTAAATTCGTTAGCACTTGGATCTATTAGAACTTGGGGAGAATTATCACAAAAATTTCTATCCAAATAATTTCCTCCTTAAAAAACTACAAAGCTTAGAAAAGATATAACCTCTTTTAGTCAGTTTGACGGAGAATCGATATTTGAAGCTTGGGAGAGATTTAAAGATCTTCTTAGGAAATGCCCACATCATGCGTTACCAGATTGGTTAATCTTTCAAACTTTTTATAATGGATTTGTAAGATCTCTTAGATCTATCATTGATGCTGCTGCTGGGTTCATTAATGTCAAAACCATTTGATGAGGCTTATTCATTAATTGAAGAAATGGCTACCAACAATTTTCAATGGCCTTCTGAAAGGCTAAATCCTAAAAAAATAGCTAGTATCCATGATTCTGATGCAATATCTATGTTAGCTTCTCAAATTACTGCTATATCAAAGAAATTAGATCATTTTGGAACGAATTTATCTCCTATTATAATAGAAGAAAATTCATTTGGACAATTTGTGGATGCTCAACCTTCTTATGAAACTTTAAATGCTATTAATAATCGACCAAATAATCCTTATGCAAATTATTACAACACTGGTTGGAAAAATCATCCAAATTTTAATTGGAATAATAATTCTACTAATCAACAATGGATGAACAACTCAGTAAACCCATTAGGAAATTCATCTAACCAAGGAAATTCTAATTATAAACCTTCTTATCCACCTGGATTTAATAATAACTCTCAATTTAAGGAAAAGAAGTTATCTATGGAAGAATTGATATTAAATATGGGCCAGCATTTGTAGAATCAAGGAAATCAACTACAAATTCAAGGAAACCAATTACAAAATCAAGGAACAGCTATTAAAAATATTGAAACTCAACTTGGGCATATCGCTACTGCGCTTAATAATAGAATTCATGGAACTTTTCCTAGTAATGTGGAAATTAATCCTAAAGACCAAGGAAAAGAACAAATCAAAGCGATACAATTATGAAGTGGAAAAGAATTAGAAACAAGAATACAAAAAGAAATGGAAATTGAAAAAGAGAAAGTGGAAACTGAAAAAGAAAAGGATCAGCAAGATCAAGATTTAGAATATCCATTAATACCTATGAAAATTTCTGTAGAAAAACCACCACCGCCATTTCCTCAGTGATTAAAGCAACATAAAAAGGATAAGCAATTTTCTAAATTCCTTAAAATCCTGAAGAAATTAACGATAAATATTCCCTTTGTAGAAGCATTAGAACAAATGCCCAATTATTTGAAGTTTATGAAAGATATTTTAAACAAAAAGAGAAAATTCAGAGATAATGAAACTGTTGCACTTAGCGAAAAGTGTAGTGCAATTATTAAGAAAAAGATTCCTGAGAAATAAAAAGATCCTGGTAGTTTCACTATACCTTGTGCTGTTGGAGAAAAATTTTATGGAAAAGCTTTATGTGACTTGGGAGCCAGCATTAATCTTATGCCTCTATCAATTTTTAAAAGATTAGGATTGGGAGAAGTCTCACCTACTTCAGTAACTCCTCAGTTTGCCGATCGTTTAGTGACATATCCTAAAGGAGTTATTGAAGATGAGTTTTACCTACTCATTTGAAGTATGCATTTTTGGGAAATTTTTTAACTTTACCAGTTATTATATCGACAGAATTAAAGAAATTACATGAGCGAAAACTTCTGGATACATTAAAGAAGTATAAGAAAGCTTTTGGTTGGACCTTAGCTGATATTAGAGGAATTAGTCCTTCAATCTGTGTGCACAGAATTATTTTGGATAATGAACATAGGCCAAGAGTTGATCCCCAAAGGAGATTAAACCCGATGATGAAAGATGTAGTCAAGAAAGAAATATTAAAATGGTTAGACAATGTTATTATATATCCTATTTCTGGACAGTTTGCGGTAAGCCCAATTCATTGTGTTCCTAAGAAAGGAGGAGTGACTGTTGAAGCTAATGAAAATAATGATTTAATACCTATCAGACAAGTTACTGGATGACGTATATGTATTAATTATAGAAAATTAAATGCGGCCACCAGGAAAGATCACTTCCCTTTACCATTCCTAGACCAAATGTTGGATAAACTTGCTGGGCACAAATACTTTTGTTTTTTAGATGGATATACTGGCTTCCATCAAATTCCTATTGCTCCTGAGAAACAAGAGAAAACTACATTTACTAGTCCTTATGGAACGTTTGCTTTTCGAAGGATGCCTTTTGGACTATGTAATGCACCTGCAACATTCCAGAGATGTATGATGTCCATATTTAGTAAATTAACTGATAATGGAATAGAAGTATTTATGGATGATTTCTCTGTATTTGGAACATCATTTGACGCATGCTTGGATCATCTTGAAAAAGTCTTGGAGCTATGAGAAAAAACTAATTTGGTTCTAAATTGGGAAAAATGTCAATTTATGGTTGCAAGAGGAATTGTATTAGGGCATAAGATTTCAGAAAATGACATGGAAGTAGACCCTACAAAAATTCAAGTTATAGCTAAATTACCACCTCCTACTACAGTGAGAGGGGTAAGAAGTTTTCTTGGACATGTTGGAATTTACAGATGCTACATAAAAGATTTTTTGAAAATTACCAAACCTCTATACCAACTTTTAGAAAAGGACAAGAAATTTGAATTTATTAAAGAATGCTTAAATGCTTTTAAATTAATAAAAGATAAATTAGTCACAGCACCTATAATAGTTTCACCTGATTGGGAGAAACCATTTGAACTTATGTGCGATGCTAGTGATTATGCTATAGAGTCGTTCTTGGCCAAAGATATGATAAATTTTTTAAAGTTATATACTATGCTAGTAAAACTCTTAATAATGCTTGAAATTAACTATACAGTTACAAAAAAGAATTATTAGCAATTGTATATGCTTTTGATAAATTTAGATCTTATTTAATTGGAACTAAATGTATTGTGCATACTGATCACTCCGCTATTAAATATTTAATGCAAAAGAAGGATACCAAACCAAGATTAATCAGATGGATATTACTGATGCAAGAATTTAATTTTGAAGTAATTAATAGAAAGGGAACTGATAATCAAATTGCAGATCATTTGTCAAGATTAGAATATTGTGAATTATCTGACACTGACAACGAAATTACGGACAGTTTCCCTGACAAACAACTTTATAATATAAATGAGTGGAAAATACCTTGGTATGCTGATATAGTCAATTATATTGTAAGTGATATTTTACCACCCATGCTAACTCTGCAACAACAGAAAAAATTCAATCATGATGCTAAAACGTATTTTTGGGATGAACCATATTTATATAATCAATGTAAGGATCTTATTATGAGAAGATGTGTGCCTTATGAAGAAACTGAACATATTATTCAAACATGTCACGATTCTGAGTTTGGAGGACATTTCAGGACTGATAAAACTGCTTATAAAATTTTATAATCTGGATTTTATTGGCCTACTCTTTTAGAGATGTTTATAGATATATTAAAACCTGTGATAAATGCCAAAGAGTAGGTAATATATCTAGAAGAAATGAAATGCCTCTGAATTTTGTATTAGAAGTTGAAATTCTTGTTGTTTGGGGATTAGATTTCATGGGACCATTTATTCCTTCATTTAGAAACTCATATATATTAGTTGCTGTTGATTATGTTTCTAAATGGATTGAAGCACAGTCCTTACCTCGTGTGATGCTAAGAGTGTTTCAAAATTTTTAATGAAAAATATTTTCACAAGATACGGAATGCCGAGTGATTATCACTGACGGAGGATCCCATTTTAGGAATAAATATATTCAAAAATTGTCAGAAAAATTTAATATTATTCAAAAAATATCGACTACTTATCATCCACAGACCAATAGATTAGCTAAAGTTTCTAATCGAGAAATTAAACGAATTCTAAAAAGGACTGTAAACCCTAGTAGATTAGATTGGTCCACAAGACTAGACACTGAATTATGGGAATACATGACTGCTTATAAAACCCCGATTGGAATGACTCCTTACAGACTTATTTATGGAAAGACTTGTCACTTACCAGTTGAATTAGAGCATAAGGCATATTGTGCGATTAAAGAATTTAATTATAATTTGAAAGTTGCCAGTGAGAAGAGATTGTTGCAGATGAATGAATTAGAGGAATTAAGGAATGAATCCTATAATAATGATAGAATCTATAAAGAGAAAATGAAGATATGGCATGATCGGAAGATTAATTAAAAGAATATTGAACCAGAACAAGAAGTATTGTTGTACAATACAAGATTAAAATTATTTCCTAGGAAATTGAAATCTCGATGGTTAAGACCTTTCACTATAACTCAAGTATTTACATACGGAGCTGTTGAAATTGAATATCCGAAGACTGAAAATAAATTTAAAGTAAATGGAAACAGATTAAAACCATATTTTGAGGGTAAAAGGCCAAAATTTAAAGAGGTTTTAATGCTCAGTCAACCTGATTAACACCCTGAATAGGTGGGGCTGACGACGTTAAACCAAGCGTTTTATGGGAGGCAACCCATAGTTATCTTTATTTTTATGCAATGATTATGTATTTGTTTAATTTATTGTTAGTTTGTGGTATGAATGAATTCTACTACTCGAATTTACCCCTTATGATCATCACGATTTTGGATCCATAGGAAAAAATTGGAACGCATTCGGACCAGAGCGAAACTGGGCTATTTTTTCCTTGGCCGCCGACGGCGAGATCGAGCCCGCCGACGGCGAGTTTTGCCAGCCAAATTCAGTTTGTATTATTTAAGAATCCCGCCGACGGCGAGATCGATGCTGCCGACGGTGAGATCGATGAATAGACAGTTTAGGGAGTTATTTTGACGGTTTCTGGCGATTCTAAGTGGTTTAACTCTTTAAAAACTCGTAGAACTCGAATTCTAAACCATTTACTTCCTAAAATGATTTGAAACTCCACCAAAACTCATCATTATGACATCCAATCACCATGAAATCCCTAGATCACAAGTGTTCAATCGAAGAAAATTTATCAGTTGCGAGGCCCAGCGAATCTTCAATAAGGTAATGATGAAAAAGAGATTGATCAAGGAACATGGATTCGTTAATAGAGGATTGGAGAATTCAATGACACCTATCGAAGAGATGATTGTGTGAAACACCTAAAATATACAGTATTTTTATGCACATTTTTATACATATTTTTAATGATATTACACTTTAATGGAAGGTATTTTGTGTTTTTCTTGCAGGTATGATAAAAATGGATGGTCATGATGAAGGAGCAAAATTGGATCAAATTTGGAGCAAAAAAATGAAAAATAAAAAATTTAGCAACAATTTCAAAGGGGATGGGATGCAACTCTTGGTGGTAACATCCATAACTTCCTTTGGGCGGCAAGTTTGAATGAAGGGGTGCATTCCTTGGTAGATACATCGAATCTGGACACATTTTGAAAAGACACACCAATGCACCTTTTGGTTTACTATTTAAAGAGAGTCTTAGGAATGATTTAGAGGAGGAAATTTGAGGAGACTCTTCCACTGCATTTTGAAGAGTACTTCCATTGTTCTTCCACTGCATTTTAAAAGTTTTTATTTAGAGTAGGAGTAGAGAGTAGAAAGGAGAAAAGGGTCGGAGTGAAGTATTCTTCTTCCCATTTCTTTTCTTTCTTTTACTTTAGTTTTTATTGAAGTCCAAAGTCTGTATTCTGAGTCAACAGAGTTGGGAGACTTGTTCTAAGAAGTAGTTTAGTGAAGAGTCAAAGTTTCAGAGGAACTTCCTTAGTCTTGTGGAGAGGATTTTCAGATAATTGTTTACTTTTGTTTAGTTTATTAATACTTGTTTTCGTTTATTATTTTTCTTATCGTTGTTTTTAATTTCAAATCAATATGTTTTTATATTTTCTCAATGCATTCTGAGTAGTTTACTTTATCTTTTTCTTTCTTAAATGGAGAAGTAATTAATTTAAAGAGAAATGTTGTGGAAAGTATAAGTGTTTAAAAGTTGGAAGAAGTTGTGAAGATTGATTCTAAAAACTTTGTTTACTTCTTAATTTGGCATGTTAAGTTGTAAAATTTCTTGAGATTATGTAAGATACAATGCGGTATTGTCTCATAAAAGTTAGTAAGAATCACATGAAATTATATGAGTGAGAACTGTAGTCCATATAATTGAATGTAATATTAGAAGATATTTTTATAAAAGGGAGTAAATTAGAGGATTTTAGAGTGACAGGCTAAAACCCCCTAATTTGGTTTGAAGTTTTGAGTTTTGTTATGAGAAGTTAGCACCCAGGTGGTGGGAATCGAGGGAACTCTAGAGTGAGCGACTGGTATCTTCCCTGCCTAACCATGTTCAAAATAATATAAATTTTAAATTAACCTATGTTCTTTATAGAACCAAGTAAGGGTAAAGAACACATTTTCTTCTATCTGTCACAACAAAATTTTGAATACTTCCACAACAATACTTTAAGAATTATTACTACTTCATGAAAGGAAAGAAAAAGATACACTAGTTAATAATATTTTACATCCAATGTTATTAGTTATTGTAATTTTAATTTCTTGCTTTGCATTGTATTAATAATTTTTTTTTTAAAAAAAGACATATCAACTTTCAAAACTTTTCAAAATCAAGACATACTTTTTCGAAAACAATTAAAGAAAATAAAAAGATAATTTCTCTGATTCCTTTAAAGATTTCACATTTTCCCCGTGGGTTCGATATTTCGGGGCTTAATAAGAAAGTCCTATATTACTTGATAAACGATAGGTATACTTGCGTAGTATCCCATATTATAAAATCATTATTTTCATATCTAAAATCATCAGCGCATTTATCCAGCGGAACCAAGTTTCTGGTATCCGTTGCACTTATATCTATCGGGGATCAAGTTTTTGGCGCCTTTGCCGGGGAAAATTAATTTAAATTGCATTTTAAAGAGAATTAAGAAATTATAAATTTTTACTTTTCTTTGTTTTTGTTAGTGTGTTGTATTTTGTTTTGTTTTATTATTGTTAGCGTAGTTCATGTTCTTAAGGATCTGTGCCTTACGATTCTGAATTAGAAAGAACTATTAGAAAAATAAAAAAAAATTAAAAATACAGAAAAAGAAAAAAATATTCAAGAAATGGCAAATCATCAAAATCAAAATGTTGGCATCCATCAAGAATTAAGACCTTTAAGAGATTATGTTAATCCTACAGTAGATGAACTTCGTGGTAGTATTCAAAACTCTGCTGTAGCTGCTAATTCTTTTGAGCTTAAACCTGCTATTATCCAAATGGTGTCAAATAAATAGTTTGGGGAAGCAACAACTGAGGATCCTAATTTGCATCTTGCTAATTTTCTAGAGTTGTGTGCTACTTTTAAATATGATGGTGTTTCGGATGATGCTATTAGACTTAAACTTTTGCCTTTCTCACTAAGGGATAAAGCTAAATGTGGTTACATTCGTTAGCACCTGGATCAATTAGAACTTGGGGTGAACTGTCACAAAAATTCCTTGCTAAATATTTCCACCATCTAAGACTGCTAAGTTGAGAAATGATATAACATCTTTTTGTCAGTTTGAAGCAGAATCAATATATGAAGCATGGGAAAGACTTAAAGATCTCCTTAGTAAATGTCCACATCATGCGATACCAGATTGGTTAATAATTAAAACTTTTTATAATGGATTAGTTGGATCTCTTAGATCAATCATCGATGCTGCTGTGGATCATTAATGTCTAAACCATTTTCTGATGCTTATGCTTTAATTGAAGAAATGGCTACTAATAATTTTCAATGGCCTTCTGAAAGGTTAAATCCTAAAAAGGTAGCCAGTGTTTATGAAAATGATGCTTTTACAATGTTAGCAAATCAAGTTGCTGTTGTATCAAGGAAGATTGACTAATTTGGGATGAATTTTTCTCAGCCAAATCTCATGATTGAAGAAAATTCATTGGGCCAAATGGTTGATTCTTATTCTTCACCAGAAATTGTGAATGCTATAATCAAACCTAACAACCCATATTCCAATTATTATAACCCAGGTTGGAAGAATCATCCAAATTTTAACTGAAATAACAATAATCGAGGTGGTGTTAATCAACAATGGGGGAACACCCAAGTAAACCCATTGGGGAATTGGAACAACTAAGGTAATAATAATAATAAATTAGCTTATCCTTCAGGTTATAACAATGCTTTACCAAATAAGGAGAAGAAGTTGTCTATGGAAGAAGTAGTATCACATATGGAAAATCAATAACAAATTCAAGAAGCAACCATCAGAATATTGAAAATCAATTGGGACGAATTGCAAATGCCTTAAGTAATAGATCCCAAGGAATGCTTCCAAGTAATACTGAAGTGAATCCAAGAGAAAAGAATAAAGAACAAGTGAAAGCAATTCAACTGAGAAGTGGAAAAGAATTGGAAGGTAGAGTTTAAGAAGAAACTGAAGTAGAGAAAGAAGAGATTGAAAGACCTAAAGAGGACGCTCCAAAAGGTTTTGAAAGACCTATTTCTCCACTTAAGGTTGATTTAAAAAAACCACCACCTCCATTTCCTCAAAGACTTCGTCAACAAAAGTTGGATAAGAAATTTTCAAAATTCTTGGAGATATTAAAGAAGCTTACCATTAATATTCCATTTCTTTGAAGCCCTAGAGCAAATGCCAAGCTATGCAAAATTTATGAAGGATATTCTTAATAAAAGAGGAAGTTTGAAGAAAATGAGACTGTTGCACTTAGTGAGGAGTGCAGTGCGATAATTCAGAAAAAGCTTCCTGAAAAACTTAAAGACCTTGGTAGTTTCACAATTCCATGTGCAATCGGAGAAAGATTCTGTGGACAAGCTTTATGTGATTTGGGTGCAAGCATT